>CM055124.1:56533029-57733029 GCA_029206835.1 Rana muscosa | reverse complement strand
TATCACAGTTCTATGTGCCAGTCTGCAGTCTCTTATCACAGTGCTTAGTGCCAGTCTGCAGTCTCTTATCACAGTGCTTTGTGCCAGTCTGCAGTCTCTTATCACAGTGCTATGTGCCAGTCGGCAGTCTCTTATCACAGTGCTATGTGCCAGTCGGCAGTCTCTTATCACAGTGCTTTGTGCCAGTCTGCAGTCTCCTATCACAATTCTATGTGCCAGTCTGCAGTCTTTTATCACAGTTTTATGTTCCAGTCTGCAGTCTCTTATCACAGTGCTACGGGCCAATCTGCAGTCTCTTATCACAGTGCTATGTGCCAGTCTGCAGTCTATTATCACAGTGCTTTGTGCCAGTCTGCAGTCTCTTATCACAGTTCTATGTGCCAGTCTGCAGTCTCTTATCACAGTGCTTTGTGCCAGTCTGCAGTCTCTTATCACAGTGCTATGGGCCAATCTGCAGTCTCTTATCACAGTGCTATGTGCCAGTCTGCAGTCTATTATCACAGTGCTTTGTGCCAGTCTGCAGTCTCTTATCACAGTTCTATGTGCCAGTCTGCAGTCTATTATCACAGTGCTTAGTGCCAGTCTGCAGTCTCTTATCACAGTTCTATGTGCCAGTCTGCAGTCTCTTATCACAGTGCTTAGTGCCAGTCTGCAGTCTCTTATCACAGTGCTTTGTGCCAGTCTGCAGTCTCTTATCACAGTGCTATGTGCCAGTCGGCAGTCTCTTATCAGTGCTATGTGCCAGTCGGCAGTCTCTTATCACAGTGCTTTGTGCCAGTCTGCAGTCTCCTATCACAATTATATGTGCCAGTCTGCAGTCTTTTATCACAGTTTTATGTGCCAGTCTGCAGTCTCTTATCACAGTGCTTTGTGCCAGTCTGCAGTCTCGTATCACAGTGCTATGTGCCAGTCTGCAATCTCTTATCATAGTGCTGTTTGCCAGTCTGTAGTCTCTTATCACAGTGCATTGTTCCAGTCTGCAGTCGCTTATCACAGTGCTATGTGCCAGTCTGCAGTCTATTATCACAGTGCTTTCTGCCAGTCTGCAGTCTCCTATCACAATTCTATGTGCCAGTCTGCAGTCTCTTATCACAGTTTTATGTGCCAGTCTGCAGTCTCTTATCACAGTTTTATGTGCCAGTCTGCAGTCTCTTATCACAGTGCTTTGTGCCAGTCTGCAGTCTCTTATCACAGTGCTATGTGCCAGTCTGCAATCTCTTATCATAGTGCTGTTTGCCAGTCTGTAGTCTCTTATCACAGTGCTTTGTGCCAATCTGCAGTCTCCTATCACTGTGCTATGTGCCAGTCTGCAGTCTATTATCACAGTGCTTTGTGCCAGTCTGCAGTCTCTTATCACAGTGCTTAGTGCCAGTCTGCAGTCTCTTATCACAGTTCTATGTGCCAGTCTGCAGTCTCTTATCACAGTGCTTTGTGCCAGTCTGCAGTCTCTTATCACAGTGCTATGTGCCAGTCGGCAGTCTCTTATCACAGTGCTATGTGCCAGTCGGCAGTCTCTTATCACAGTGCTTTGTGCCAGTCTGCAGTCTCCTATCACAATTCTATGTGCCAGTCTGCAGTCTCTTATCACAGTGCTATGTGCCTGTCTGCCATCTCTTATCACAGTGCTATGTGCCAGTCTGCAGTCTCTTATTACAGTGCTGTTTGCCAGTCTGCAGTCTCTTATTACAGTGCTGTTTGCCAGTCTGCATTCTCTTATCACAGTGCTTTGTGCCAGTCTGCAGTCTCTTATCACAGTGCTATGGGCCTATCTGCAGTCTCTTATCACATTGCTATGTGCCAGTCTGCAGTCTATTATCACAGTGCTTTGTGCCAATCTGTAGTCTCTTATCACAGTGCTTAGTGGCAGTCTGCAGTCTCTTATCACAGTGCTTAGTGCCAGTCTGCAGTCTCTTATCACAATGCTATGTGCCAGTCGGTAGTCTCTTATCACAGTGCTATGTGCCAGTCAGCAGTCTATTATCACGGTGCTTTGTGCCAGTCTGCAGTCTCTTATCACAGTGCTATGTGCCAGTTTGCAGTCTCTTATCACAGTGGTGTGTTTCAAACTACAGTCTCTTATCACAGAACTGTGTGCCAAGCTGTGGTCTATTTGTTGCCATACAATGTGCCAGGCTGCAGTCTTTCATCACAGTGCTATAAGCAAGTCTGCAATTTCTTATCACAGTGCTTTGTGCCAGTCTGCAGTCTCTTATCACAGTGCTATGTGCCAGTCTGCAGTCTATTATCACAGTGCTATGTGCCAGTCTGCAGTCTCTTATCACAGTGCTTTGTGCCAGTCTGCAGTCTCTTATCACAGTGCTATGTGCCAGTCTGCAGTCTATTATCACAGTGCTATGTGCCAGTCTGCAGTCTCTTATCACAGTGCTGTTTGCCAGTCTGCAGACTCTTATCACAGTGCTTTGTGCCAGTTTGCAGTCTCTTATCACAGTGCTTTGTGCCAGTCTGCAGTCTCTTATCACAGTGCTATGTGCCAGTCTGCAATCTCGTTTAATAGTGCTGTTTGCCAGTCTGTAGTCTCTTATCACAGTGCTTTGTGCCAGTCTGCAGACTCTTTTCACAGTTCTATGTGCCAGTCTGCAGTCTCTTATCACAGTGCTGTTTGCCAGTCTGTAGTCTCTTATCACAGTGCTTTGTGCCAGTCTGTAGTCTCTTATCATAGTGCATTGTGCCAGTCTGCAGTCTCTTATCACAGTGCTATGGGCCAATCTGCAGTCTTTTATCACATTGCTATGTGCCAGTCTGCAGTCTATTATCACAGTGCTTTGTGCCAATCTGTAGTCTCTTATCACAGTTCTATGTGCCAGTCTGCAGTCTCTTATCACAGTGCTTTGTGCCAGTCTGCAGTCTCTTATCACAATGCTATGTGCCAGTCGGTAGTCTCTTATCACATTGCTATGTGCCAGTCGGCAGTCTCTTATCACAGTGCTTTGTGCCAGTCTGAAATCTCTTATCACAGTGCTATGTGCCAGTCTGCAATCTCTTATCACAATGCTATGTGCCAGTCGGCAGTCTCTTATCACAGTGCTATGGGCCAATCTGCAGTCTCTTATCACAGTGCTATGTGCCAGTCTGCAGTTTATTATCACAGTGCTTTGTGCCAGTCTGTAGTCTCTTATCACAGTGCTATGGGCCAATCTGCAGTCACTTATCACAGTGCTATGTGCCAGTCTGCAGTCTATTATCACAGTGCTTTGTGCCAGTCTGCAGTCTCTTATCACAGTTTTATGTGCCAGTCTGCAGTCTCTTATCACAGTGCTTTGTGCCAGTCTGCAGTCTCTTATCACAGTGCTATGTGCCAGTCTGCAATCTCTTATCATAGTGCTGTTTGCCAGTCTGTAGTCTCTTATCACAGTGCTTTGTGCCAGTCTGCAGTCTCTTATCACAGTGCTACGGGCCAATCTGCAGTCTCTTATCACAGTGCTATGTGCCAGTCTGCAGTCTATTATCACAGTGCTTTGTGCCAGTCTGCAGTCTCTTATCACAGTTCTATGTGCCAGTCTGCAGTCTCTTATCACAGTGCTTTGTGCCAGTCTGCAGTCTCTTATCACAGTGCTATGTGCCAGTCTGCAATCTCTTATCATAGTGCTGTTTGTCAGTCTGTAGTCTCTTATCACAGTGCTTTGTGCCAGTCTGCAGTCTCTTATCACAGTTCTATGTGCCAGTCTGCAGTCTATTATCACAGTGCTTAGTGCCAGTCTGCAGTCTCTTATCACAGTTCTATGTGCCAGTCTGCAGTCTCTTATCACAGTGCTTAGTGCCAGTCTGCAGTCTCTTATCACAGTGCTTTGTGCCAGTCTGCAGTCTCTTATCACAGTGCTATGTGCCAGTCGGCAGTCTCTTATCACAGTGCTATGTGCCAGTCGGCAGTCTCTTATCACAGTGCTTTGTGCCAGTCTGCAGTCTCCTATCACAATTCTATGTGCCAGTCTGCAGTCTTTTATCACAGTTTTATGTGCCAGTCTGCAGTCTCTTATCACAGTGCTACGGGCCAATCTGCAGTCTCTTATCACAGTGCTATGTGCCAGTCTGCAGTCTATTATCACAGTGCTTTGTGCCAGTCTGCAGTCTCTTATCACAGTTCTATGTGCCAGTCTGCAGTCTCTTATCACAGTGCTTTGTGCCAGTCTGCAGTCTCTTATCACAGTGCTATGGGCCAATCTGCAGTCTCTTATCACAGTGCTATGTGCCAGTCTGCAGTCTATTATCACAGTGCTTTGTGCCAGTCTGCAGTCTCTTATCACAGTTCTATGTGCCAGTCTGCAGTCTATTATCACAGTGCTTAGTGCCAGTCTGCAGTCTCTTATCACAGTTCTATGTGCCAGTCTGCAGTCTCTTATCACAGTGCTTAGTGCCAGTCTGCAGTCTCTTATCACAGTGCTTTGTGCCAGTCTGCAGTCTCTTATCACAGTGCTATGTGCCAGTCGGCAGTCTCTTATCACAGTGCTATGTGCCAGTCGGCAGTCTCTTATCACAGTGCTTTGTGCCAGTCTGCAGTCTCCTATCACAATTATATGTGCCAGTCTGCAGTCTTTTATCACAGTTTTATGTGCCAGTCTGCAGTCTCTTATCACAGTGCTTTGTGCCAGTCTGCAGTCTCGTATCACAGTGCTATGTGCCAGTCTGCAATCTCTTATCATAGTGCTGTTTGCCAGTCTGTAGTCTCTTATCACAGTGCATTGTTCCAGTCTGCAGTCGCTTATCACAGTGCTATGTGCCAGTCTGCAGTCTATTATCACAGTGCTTTGTGCCAGTCTGCAGTCTCCTATCACAATTCTATGTGCCAGTCTGCAGTCTCTTATCACAGTTTTATGTGCCAGTCTGCAGTCTCTTATCACAGTTTTATGTGCCAGTCTGCAGTCTCTTATCACAGTGCTTTGTGCCAGTCTGCAGTCTCTTATCACAGTGCTATGTGCCAGTCTGCAATCTCTTATCATAGTGCTGTTTGCCAGTCTGTAGTCTCTTATCACAGTGCTTTGTGCCAATCTGCAGTCTCCTATCACTGTGCTATGTGCCAGTCTGCAGTCTATTATCACAGTGCTTTGTGCCAGTCTGCAGTCTCTTATCACAGTGCTTAGTGCCAGTCTGCAGTCTCTTATCACAGTTCTATGTGCCAGTCTGCAGTCTCTTATCACAGTGCTTTGTGCCAGTCTGCAGTCTCTTATCACAGTGCTATGTGCCAGTCGGCAGTCTCTTATCACAGTGCTATGTGCCAGTCGGCAGTCTCTTATCACAGTGCTTTGTGCCAGTCTGCAGTCTCCTATCACAATTCTATGTGCCAGTCTGCAGTCTCTTATCACAGTGCTATGTGCCTGTCTGCCATCTCTTATCACAGTGCTATGTGCCAGTCTGCAGTCTCTTATTACAGTGCTGTTTGCCAGTCTGCAGTCTCTTATTACAGTGCTGTTTGCCAGTCTGCATTCTCTTATCACAGTGCTTTGTGCCAGTCTGCAGTCTCTTATCACAGTGCTATGGGCCTATCTGCAGTCTCTTATCACATTGCTATGTGCCAGTCTGCAGTCTATTATCACAGTGCTTTGTGCCAATCTGTAGTCTCTTATCACAGTGCTTAGTGGCAGTCTGCAGTCTCTTATCACAGTGCTTAGTGCCAGTCTGCAGTCTCTTATCACAATGCTATGTGCCAGTCGGTAGTCTCTTATCACAGTGCTATGTGCCAGTCAGCAGTCTATTATCACGGTGCTTTGTGCCAGTCTGCAGTCTCTTATCACAGTGCTATGTGCCAGTTTGCAGTCTCTTATCACAGTGGTGTGTTTCAAACTACAGTCTCTTATCACAGAACTGTGTGCCAAGCTGTGGTCTATTTGTTGCCATACAATGTGCCAGGCTGCAGTCTTTCATCACAGTGCTATAAGCAAGTCTGCAATTTCTTATCACAGTGCTTTGTGCCAGTCTGCAGTCTCTTATCACAGTGCTATGTGCCAGTCTGCAGTCTATTATCACAGTGCTATGTGCCAGTCTGCAGTCTCTTATCACAGTGCTTTGTGCCAGTCTGCAGTCTCTTATCACAGTGCTATGTGCCAGTCTGCAGTCTATTATCACAGTGCTATGTGCCAGTCTGCAGTCTCTTATCACAGTGCTGTTTGCCAGTCTGCAGACTCTTATCACAGTGCTTTGTGCCAGTTTGCAGTCTCTTATCACAGTGCTTTGTGCCAGTCTGCAGTCTCTTATCACAGTGCTATGTGCCAGTCTGCAATCTCGTTTAATAGTGCTGTTTGCCAGTCTGTAGTCTCTTATCACAGTGCTTTGTGCCAGTCTGCAGACTCTTTTCACAGTTCTATGTGCCAGTCTGCAGTCTCTTATCACAGTGCTGTTTGCCAGTCTGTAGTCTCTTATCACAGTGCTTTGTGCCAGTCTGTAGTCTCTTATCATAGTGCATTGTGCCAGTCTGCAGTCTCTTATCACAGTGCTATGGGCCAATCTGCAGTCTTTTATCACATTGCTATGTGCCAGTCTGCAGTCTATTATCACAGTGCTTTGTGCCAATCTGTAGTCTCTTATCACAGTTCTATGTGCCAGTCTGCAGTCTCTTATCACAGTGCTTTGTGCCAGTCTGCAGTCTCTTATCACAATGCTATGTGCCAGTCGGTAGTCTCTTATCACATTGCTATGTGCCAGTCGGCAGTCTCTTATCACAGTGCTTTGTGCCAGTCTGAAATCTCTTATCACAATGCTATGTGCCAGTCTGCAATCTCTTATCACAATGCTATGTGCCAGTCGGCAGTCTCTTATCACAGTGCTATGGGCCAATCTGCAGTCTCTTATCACAGTGCTATGTGCCAGTCTGCAGTTTATTATCACAGTGCTTTGTGCCAGTCTGTAGTCTCTTATCACAGTGCTATGGGCCAATCTGCAGTCACTTATCACAGTGCTATGTGCCAGTCTGCAGTCTATTATCACAGTGCTTTGTGCCAGTCTGCAGTCTCTTATCACAGTTTTATGTGCCAGTCTGCAGTCTCTTATCACAGTGCTTTGTGCCAGTCTGCAGTCTCTTATCACAGTGCTATGTGCCAGTCTGCAATCTCTTATCATAGTGCTGTTTGCCAGTCTGTAGTCTCTTATCACAGTGCTTTGTGCCAGTCTGCAGTCTCTTATCACAGTGCTACGGGCCAATCTGCAGTCTCTTATCACAGTGCTATGTGCCAGTCTGCAGTCTATTATCACAGTACTTTGTGCCAGTCTGCAGTCTCTTATCACAGTTATATGTGCCAGTCTGCAGTCTCTTATCACAGTGCTTTGTGCCAGTCTGCAGTCTCTTATCACAGTGCTATGTGCCAGTCTGCAATCTCTTATCATAGTGCTGTTTGCCAGTCTGTAGTCTCTTATCACAGTGCTTTGTGCCAGTCTGCAGTCTCTTATCACAGTTCTATGTGCCAGTCTGCAGTCTATTATCACAGTGCTTAGTGCCAGTCTGCAGTCTCTTATCACAGTTCTATGTGCCAGTCTGCAGTCTCTTATCACAGTGCTTAGTGCCAGTCTGCAGTCTCTTATCACAGTGCTTTGTGCCAGTCTGCAGTCTCTTATCACAGTGCTATGTGCCAGTCGGCAGTCTCTTATCACAGTGCTATGTGCCAGTCGGCAGTCTCTTATCACAGTGCTTTGTGCCAGTCTGCAGTCTCCTATCACAATTCTATGTGCCAGTCTGCAGTCTTTTATCACAGTTTTATGTGCCAGTCTGCAGTCTCTTATCACAGTGCTTTGTGCCAGTCTGCAGTCTCTTATCACAGTGCTATGTGCCAGTCTGCAATCTCTTATCATAGTGCTGTTTGCCAGTCTGTAGTCTCTTATCACAGTGCATTGTTCCAGTCTGCAGTCGCTTATCACAGTGCTATGTGCCAGTCTGCAGTCTATTATCACAGTGCTTTGTGCCAGTCTGCAGTCTCCTATCACAATTCTATGTGCCAGTCTGCAGTCTCTTATCACAGTTTTATGTGCCAGTCTGCAGTCTCTTATCACAGTGCTTTGTGCCAGTCTGCAGTCTCTTATCACAGTGCTATGTGCCAGTCTGCAATCTCTTATCATAGTGCTGTTTGCCAGTCTGTAGTCTCTTATCACAGTGCTTTGTGCCAATCTGCAGTCTCCTATCACTGTGCTATGTGCCAGTCTGCAGTCTATTATCACAGTGCTTTGTGCCAGTCTGCAGTCTCTTATCACAGTGCTTAGTGCCAGTCTGCAGTCTCTTATCACATTTCTATGTGCCAGTCTGCAGTCTCTTATCACAGTGCTTTGTGCCAGTCTGCAGTCTCTTATTACAGTGCTATGTGCCAGTCGGCAGTCTCTTATCACAGTGCTATGTGCCAGTCGGCAGTCTCTTATCACAGTGCTTTGTGCCAGTCTGCAGTCTCCTATCACAATTCTATGTGCCAGTCTGCAGTCTCTTATCACAGTTTTATGTGCCAGTCTGCAGTCTCTTATCACAGTGCTTTGTGCCAGTCTGCAGTCTCTTATCACAGTGCTATGTGCCAGTCTGCAATCTCTTATCATAGTGCTGTTTGCCAGTCTGTAGTCTCTTATCACAGTGCTTTGTGCCAGTCTGCAGTCTCTTATCATAGTGCATGGTGCCAGTCTGCAGTCTCTTATCACAGTGCTATGGGCCAATCTGCAGTCTCTTATCACAGTGCTATGTGCCAGTCTGCAGTCTATTATCACAGTGCTTTGTGCCAGTCTGAAGTCTCTTATCACAGTTCTATGTGCCAGTCTGCAGTCTCTTATCACAGTGCTTAGTGCCAGTCTGCAGTCTCTTATCACAGTTCCATGTGCCAGTCTGCAGTCTCTTATCACAGTTCTATGTGCCAGTCTGCAGTCTCTTATCGCAGTGCTTTGTGCCAGTCGGCAGTCTCTTATCACAGTTCTATGTGCCAGTCTGCAGTCTCTTATCACAGTGCTTTGTGCCAGTCGGCAGTCTCTTATCACAGTGCTATGTGCCAGTCTGCAGTCTCTTATCACAGTGCTATGTACCAGTCGGCAGTCTCTTATCACAGTGCTATATGCCAGTCGGCAGTCTCTTATCACAGTGCTTTTTGCTAGTCTGAAATCTCTTATCACAGTGCTATGTGCCAGTCTGCAGTCTCTTATCACAGTGCTGTGTGCCAGTTTTCAATCGCTTATCACAGTGCTGTGTGCCAGTCTGCAGTCTCTTATCACAGTGCTGTGTGCCAGTTTTCAATCGCTTATCACAGTGCTGTGTGCCAGTCTGCAGTCTCTTATCACAGTGCTGTGTGCCAGTTTTCAATCGCTTATCACAGTGCTGTGTGCCAGTTTGCAGTCTCTTATCACAGTGGTGTGTTTCAAACTACAGTCTCTTATCACAGAACTGTGTGCCAAGCTGTGGTCTCTTTGTTGCCATACAATGTGCCAGGCTGCAGTCTTTCATCACAGTGCTATAAGCAAGTCTGCAATTTCTTATCACAGTGCTGTGTGCCAGTCTGCAGTCTCTTATCACAGTGCTTTGCGCCAGTCTGCAGTCTCTTATCACAGTGCTATGTGCCAGTCTGCAGTCTCTTATCACAGTGCTATGTGCCAGTCTGCAGTCTCTTATCACAGTGCTATGTGCCAGTCTGCAGTCTCTTATCACAGTGCTATGTGCCAGTCTGCAGTCTCTTATCACAGTGCTTTGTGCCAGTCTGCAGTCTCTTATCACAGTGCTATGTGCCAGTCTGCAGTCTCTTATCACAGTGCTATGTGCCAGTCTGCAGTCTCTTATCACAGTGCTATGTGCCAGTCTGCAGTCTCTTATCACAGTGCTGTGTGCCAGTCTTCAATCTCTTATCACAGTGCTGTGTGTCAGTCTGCAGTCTCTTATCACAGTGCTATGTGCCAGTTTACAGTCTCTTATCACAGTGCTGTGTTTCACACTACAGTCTCTTATCACAGAGCTGTGTGCCAAGCTGTGGTCTCTTTGTTGCCATACAATGTGCCAGGCTGCAGTCTTTCATCACTGTGCTATAAGCCAGTCTGCAATTTCTTATCACAGTGCTGTGTGCCAGTCTGCAGTCTCTTATCACAGTGCTGTGTGCCAGTCTGCAGTCTCTTATCACAGTGCCATGTACCAGTCTGTAGTCTATTATCACAGTGCTGTGTGCCAGTTTACAGTCTCTTATCACAATGCTGTGTTTCAAACTACAGTCTCTTATCACAGAGCTGTGTGCCAAGCTGCAGTCTCTTATCATAGTGCTATGTGCCAGTCTGCAGTCTCTTATCACAGTGCTGTGTGCCAGTCTGCAGTCTCTTATCACAGTGCTGTGTGCCTGTCTATAGTCCATCCTTTCTCAACCAGGGCTCCATGGAACACTAGAGTTCCTCCAGAGGTTGCTAGGGTTTCTTTGAGCTGTGTCTAATTGACCTCCCATCTGATGGTGACTGCATAGTTCTCGGGCAACGCCACTTAGCAGAGACAGTGGCATGAAACCAATTATCTTTTTGTCCAATGAATTGGTTTTAGCAGGGTTTCCCCGAGCCCTGAAAATAATTTGAAGGGTTCCTTTAGAGTAGAAATGTAAATAAAGGCTGCTATTGCCCCTTATCACTGTGCAGTGTTTCAAATTGGAGTCAGATAATATAGTACAGTATGCCAAGCCTCAGTCTCTTATCACAATGCAGTGTGCCAGTCTATAGTCTCATAACAGTGCAGTGTGCCAGTCCGCAATCTGTTATCATTGTGCAATGTGATGAGCTGAATTTCTATTACATTTCAGTGTGCCTAGCTGTATACTCTTATCAAAGTGCAGATTATGTAGCTGATCAGTATGTCAAGCAACAGTCCTATTACTCTGCAGTGTGTTAAGCAGCGGCCTTTTAGTATAGGATATCTAGATGCGGTCTCTTATCATAGTATAGGATATCTAGATGCGGTCTCTTATCATAGTATAGGATATCTAGATGCGGTCTCTTATCATAGTATAGGATATCTGGATGTGGTCTCTTATCATAGTATAGGATATCTAGATGTGGTCTCTTATCATAGTATAGGATATCTAGATGTGGTCTCTTATCATAGTATAGGATATCTAGATGCGGTCTCTTATCATAGTATAGGATATCTGGATGTGGTCTCTTATCATAGTATAGGATATCTAGATGTGGTCTCTTATCATAGTATAGGATATCTAGATGTGGTCTCTTATCATAGTATAGGATATCTTGATGTGGTCTCTTATCATAGTATAGGATATCTAGATGTGGTCTCTTATCATAGTATAGGATATCTAGATGTGGTCTCTTATCATAGTATAGGATATCTTGATGTGGTCTCTTATCATAGTATAGGATATCTTGATGTGGTCTCTTATCATAGTATAGGATATCTAGATGTCCTCTCCTGTCATAGTATAGGATATCTAACTGTGGTCTCTTATCATGGTATAGGATACCTAGCTCTTATCATAGTATATGGTATCTAGCTGTGTTCACTTAGTTGGGGTTAGTTTAGGGTATATAGCTGTGGTTTCTTATTATAGTATAGGATCATAAATGGAAATTTCAGGTCCTGGTGCAAGAAACCACGAAGGCCCCCCTGACCCCCGACTAGGGCCATTTCCTCCCAGTCTGCTGGAGGAACACTGGGGCCCTGGTCACAAGTGCGACCTTTGCGACCCTGGTAGTTCCACCACTGGTGACAGTAATTTTATTTCTTTTTTTACCATATTATTTATTTATTTATTGTACAATATTATTTTTTACATTTTTTAGGAGCCCCATTGGGGGGCTTTGGTAAAATTGAAGGGGTCGAAACAGACCTTTGATGTTTCACATTTGAGATAGAGAAGGGAGATTGAGGACACAGCCCTCAATCTCCATCTCTGCAGCCCCAGCTGCACAAAAGGAAAAGACAGGAATTGCTCTCTACAGAGCTTCCTGTTTATTCACAAACTGAAGCATAGTAAGCACAGTTTACTATGCCTCAGTTATGCATGGGCAGAATCAGTGATCTGTCCCAATCACTGACTGTCCATTCAGAAAGGGAAGGGGCTGAAAAATTACATATTTACCAATCCTTTCCCTGCTCTCCATCCTGACAAATCCACCAGAGCCTGCGGGAGGGAGTGGAGGAGAAGCAGGCTTTCAGTGTCTGCAGGAAGAAAATGGAGGGCATTAGTTCCTCTATATGCTGCCCCTCCTATTTAGGTATACAAGGGAGCCACATGGGTACCCTAGAACAGGGGTAGGCAACCTGGGGGCCCTCCAGCTGTTGCAGAACTACAAGTCCAATCATACCTCTGGGAGTGATTGTAACTGCCAGCCTGGCAATGCCTCATGGGAAATGTAGTTCCACAACAGCTAGAGGGCCCCAGGTTGCCTTCCTCTGCCCTAGAGCATGGGGCCAGGTTGCAATTGCTACCCCGGTGACCCCTGTAGTTACGCCCGAGTATAGGATATCTAGTTGTGGTCTCTTATCATAGTATAAGATATCTAGATGTGATCTGTTGTCATAGTATAAGATATCTAGGTGTGATCTGTTGTCATAGTATAGGGTATCCAGCTGCGATTTCTTATTTTTTATAGTATAGAGTATCCAGGTGTTGTCTCTTTTCATAGCATAGGGTATCTAGCTGCAGTCTATTATCACAATGTTGTGTGTCTAGCCGTAGACTCATATCTCCTTGCAGACTGTGTGGGTGTAGTCTCAAATCTCCTTACAGTACATCTCTTTTATCATGGTACAGATGGTATAGATGCAGTCTCTTATCGTAATGAAGCCTAGCTGTAGTCTCTTATCACCTTACAGATTGTGTAGCTGCCAGTCTCTCATCACATTGTAGTGTGTCTAGCTGTAGTCTCTTATCAATGTGCAGACTGTGTATCTGCAGTCTCTGATTGCGGTGCAATGTGTCAAGCTGCAATCTCATCACAGTACACTGTCGGGCTGCAGTCTCTTGTTGAATAACATCTGTAGACAATATAGAAACAAAAGGCAGGTAGTAGATATGAGCATTGACATACTTGTTTTACTTATGAAGGCATGAGATACCTCACTAGGGCAATGTTACAACTACACCTAAAGAAAATTTGAGCCCTAAACCTAAAGCAGGCACAATGTCAAGCAAACATTTAGATATTAATAGATACTTTTAAAGGAAACCTGTCATAGCCGACTTGTGGAAACTGCCATCGCTGATCTGTCTGTGAAAATGATAGTTTTCTTGCTTCAATGCTTACCCTTTAGTTTCAGTACTTTAAATCACTGACATGAAACAAGTATGAAAATAAGAGCCTCTGACCTCTGAATATTGAAGCCAGGAGCAGCAAGGCAACTAGCATTTTCAGAAAGATATCCAATATGGCAGCTCCTATGTTTCTTTCATGACATGTATAAACAGAAAATTTGTTTTGTTGCACTGATCAGTCTGTATGGGGCCAGTACAGTTTTTAAGTCTAAGGGCAGGTTGTATAGAGTAACAGGGGGCGGTAGTAGAGGACAGGGGGCCGCGGCGTGGTCTGTGTCATGGCCAGCTATTTCCTTGCAACCTGCAGACATTACAAGTTCCTTGACAATTCCCTTTTAAAGGGAACAGTGACAGAACCATAGTATTCTATAGAAGGCATGGTACAGTGCATTGCCAGCGGTATAGCCGCGCTGTCCCATTGATTTCAATGGGCAGGAGCGGTGGAGGAGCTAGCGCAACGCTCCAGTGTGAAAGCCCTCGGGCTTTCACACTGGAGACAATGGAGCAGCTGTTTGAGGGCGGATTGCAGGCGCTATTTTTAACGCTATAGCGCCTGCAATACGCTCCAGTGTGAAAGGGGTCTAAGCCACCATAGACAGATTAAATTTTCTGCTGAACCAGCAGAATTTCGATCTATCTATGTGCAGAATGTGGTTGTATCAACTGACTTCAGTACAGCCAGCGTGTCTTTTTTTTTTTTTTTTTGGTGATCACTGCTGGCAGCTATAGCTGCCAGCAGTGATCATTGTATTCTGATGGCTGGAAAACTTTCACCCCCACAGAAAGTGACCCCTTCGCACTGCCCCCCACAGAGAGTGACCCCTTCGCACTGCCCCCACAGAGAGTGACCCCTTCGCACTGCCCCCACAGAGAGTGACCCCGTTGCACTGCGTGCAATATAGAGCAGTCTCTCTCTCTCTCTGTGCAGGCAGTGTCAAATGGTCTCTCTCTCTCTCTCAGTGCAGGCAGTTTCAAGCGGGCTCTCTCTCTGTGCAGGCAGTGTCAAGAGATCTCTCTCTCTGTGCAGGCAGTGTCAAGAGATCTCTCTCTCTGTGCAAGCAGTGTCAAATGGTCTCTCTCTATCTCTCTGTGTGCAGGCAGTGTCAAATGGTCTCTCTCTCTCTCTCTGTGCAGGCAGTGTCAAGCGGTCTCTCTCTCTCCGTACAGGCAGTGTCAAGCGGTCTCTCTCTCTCTCTGTGCAGGCAGTGTCAAGCGGTCTCTCTCTCTCTCTCTCTGTGCAGGCAGTGTCAAATGGTCTCTCTCTCTCTCTGTGCAGGCAGTGTCAAGCGGTCTCTCTCTCTCTCTGTGCAGGGAGTGCTAAGTGGCCGCTCTCTCTCTGTGCAGGCAATGTCAAATGGTCTCTCTCTCTCTGGGGCAATATGGAGCAGTCTTCCCCCCTCTCTCTCTCTCTCTCTCTGTGCGGGGAATGTGGTGTAGATGGATGGTGAGCTGATTCGGTGGTTCAATGGGCCACTTGACTGGACTTGCCCCCCAGGCCTAAGGCTGCCAGCCCTCCCCTGTATGTAGCATCCTCAATTCAGTGATTGAGGACCCCCAGATAGCTTGGTGCCATAGCATTACACCTAAGAGTCCATGACTCTTTGTGGGGTGAAAGAAATTAGGCACCAGTCACTTTAAGAGTTTTTTTTTTACAGGACCATTAAACTCAGGGAGAGAGGGCTTACAGCACAGGATACCTCCCATTAAATAAAGAAAAAAAGAAGACTCCATACCTCTACTCACAGTCGATACAGAAGGACCTTTAAGTGGAACCAGCCCTCTGAATTTTCCAGACTGTAAAGCAGTTTTAAGGCACGTACTGCCTGCAATGTCCACCGGCAGCAGCATCTACCAACCTCTACTAGACACTCTTCAGCGGGTGAAGTTTCATCCCTGGGGCTCCAATCCACATAGTCCTCTTGCCGGCCTGGATATACTCTCCACCAAGAAAGCAGAGGCTTGGGCCCCTCTTTAGCACAGAACATCCTCCCCACACCATCAGTCAAAAATCCGACCGTCCCAAACGCCGTGACGTAAAACACTCCGACAAGCCGAGAAAAATGAAGTTCAATGCTTCTGAGCATGCATCGACTTGATTCTGAGCATGCGTGGGTTTTTTGTCCGATGGAGTTTCACACAGACGATCGGAATTTGCTATCGTTTTTTTTCCCATCGGATAAATTTAAAACATGTTCTATTTTTTCTCACCGATGGAAAAAAGACCGATGGGGCCCATACACGATCGGTTTGTCCGATGAGAAAAGTCCATCGGACTGTTTTCATCGGTAAAACCGATCGTGTGTACAGGGCTTAACAGGAGCTCTTTGCCATCTATCTAAAACAAAAACATATTTGAATAAACTTTTTTATTAACTTTATTTTTTCGTAACTAATAATTTTACATTAAGTAACAGCAAGCAATATAAGCAAATGAATTACTCATACTGTATCTAGGGCAACCGAAAAATGCAAATTTTCAATACTGTATGCATTTTTAATAAAATTGTTATAAATGAAACAAATACAAACATAATCACCCTCCCAAAGTTTATAAAGCAAATTAAGATCTAATATTATGCCAAAGCAAACTTTTAAACTTGAGTAGCCCATCGTGTAGGAAAACATTTTTGTTAAACAATGTAGATTAAAATTGAACACAGAAGATAACAACAAATATGTAGAATTCAACTTAGATTGAGTATGGCAACGAACGTGTTAGAGCCCATTCACACAGGGGCGTCTTTGGATCCAAATCGCCCCAGGTCGCCCCTAGTCGCCCCTAGTCGCCTCAGGTCGCGCTGGCTGAAGAAATCAATGTAAGTTAATGGAGCCGTCCTTATGCACACTACTGCAGTCGCTCCGACTTCAAAAAAGGTCCCTGTACTACTTCAATCCGACTCCTAGGCGACCTGTACCCATTCATTTCAATGGGAGTCGCCTCTCACTGTCTTAATAGGAGCAACTCTCCAGGAAGAAAACATACATTTATCAGGCAAAGCTCTCCCTCCCCCCTCCCTCCCACAGAGCTGATTCTTGTTTGATTGGCCACTGGAATGTCTCCTGTCCTGCAGGCAACTTGGAGTTGCCTTGTAAATAGCTCCAGGTCATGCTGAGTTGCCTCATAAAATCGTGTCTGAGTTGCCTCATAAAATCGCGCTGGAAGTCGTGTTGCCCCTGTGTGAATGGGCTCTTAAGGGCATGATAGCTAGGGGGGGAAATTTGTGGTGCCTCCCTTCCTTGGTGCCCAAACATCAATTTTAATGGTCAATCCAGGACTGGCCTGATGTCTACATAAACCTTTATAAATAATTTACTATTGTACTTTGTGAGCTGTGTGATGTTGCCAATCATTTAGAAAGGCACCCCAAGGCACAAGTACAGTAGCTGTCAACGTACCCACGCTGAAGTTCACAACAACACTCATGCTGTTCGGTTTGGTGCGCTGTGTTTCAAAAATGACTCTGCTATGTTTTTTTATTCATTGTGGTGCATTGACAGACTATTTAAAATTTATGGGATGCCCTAATACAATGCACGTTAAATCACATCATAACACACAACACAATAACGCACTTCAGTAGCACACCTCAACATCACAAAACTGTACTGGGTTCCTTAAAAAACCTGGTAATATAGACTATCAGTTCTGAATTCTCATTTGGTAAATCCTAGCTGCCTGGGTTCAATACAATCTGATTTAGGACAAGTATTCAGATTGGGAGTTTTACGATTTTCCTATCACTTCACTACCTGCATGCTTGCTCCTTTGGCAACCACTGTATCATTCTCTGTGCAGGTCTCCATGAATCTTTTATGATCTGGATTACTGGAGGTGAGGTAGTTCTGTGTCTTTTGCCTACATGCTTTATACTAAAAGGTGTCTCTTTTTCCCATCCCATTTCAACGTTTTATGTAACTTTGAATAAAGCAAGGAAGGGTTCAAACCACTGTCATGTCTTTTTTTTTTGTACTTGTGAGCCCTGGGGAAATTGCTCTTTACTTCTTGTCCTGGAAGCACAACAGGAAGTGAGAAGTAATCTCTACAAAAAGAGGGGAAATCACCTATTTAACAGTTGTCACTAGAATAAGTGTCCTCATTGGATGATTTCATCTACTGTTCAAGTTCTGTAAATTTTTGGATTTCACTTGACAATGGTCACCAAGACAAATAAAAAGGGTGAATCTCCCAAGTTGAGATGCTGACATTAATGAAAACCTAAAAAAAATATGTGTCATTATGTATGGATATGACTCTGCCCTCTGAGTTTTTTTAACCCTTTCAATACAGGGCTTTTTATACCACTTCCATACCGGGCCTATTCTGGCACTTCTCTCCTACATGTACAAATCATCATTCTTTTGCTAGAAAATTACTCAGAACCCCCAAACATTATATATTTTTTTTTAGCAGACACCCTAGGGAATCAAATGACGGTCGTTGCAACTTTTTATCTTGCACGGTATTTGCGCAATAATTTTTCAAACGCCTTTTTTTAGGAAAAAAAATGGTTTCATGAATTAAAAAATAACAAAACAGTAAAGTTAGCCCAATTTTTTTTTTAAATATGAAAGCTTATGTTACGCTGAGTAAATAGATACCTAACATGTCACGCTTTAAAATTGCGCACACAATTGCGGAATGGTGCCAAACTTCGGTACTTAAAAATCTCCATAGGTGACGCTTTGAAAATGTTTACAGGTTACCAGGTTAGAGTTACAGAGGAGGTCTAGTGCTAGAATTGTTGCACATGCTGTAACACACGCGGCAATACCTCACATATGTGGGTTAAACGGCGTTTACATATGTGGGCAGGACTTATGTGTGCGTTCGCTTCTGAGCGCGAGCTACCAGGGACAGGGGCGTTTTTAATTATTTAATTTTTTTTTACACTTTTTTTTTTACACTTCTTTTTTTTTTTTTTTTATCACTTTTATTCCTATTACAAGGAATGTAAACATCCCTTGTAATAGGAATGGTGTGTGACAGGTCCTCTTTATGGAGAGAAGCGGGGTCAATAAGACCCCACATCTCTCCTCCAGGCTGGAAAGCATGAGATCGTGAAAAAAAAATTTCACCGATCTCATGCTTACTAGCCGCAATGGCGGCTTTGTTTACTTTTGAGAACCCGGGCGTGACGTCATGTGTCCACCGGCGCCAGACGATTCTTTCTCCGGGCCCCCGATGGCACGCGAGAGCCCGGAGAAGCACCGGATGGCGGCGGGAGGGGGGGGGATGTCCCCTCCCGCCGCCTATAAGGACGATCAAGCAGCAGAACCGCCGATATGATCGTTCTTATGGTACGCAGAATCGCCGGCTGAAGAGAAGGATATCTGAATGATGCCTCTAGCTGCAGGCATCATTCAGATATCCCCCCACAAACCCAGGACGTCATATGACGTCCACCCAGAGGGAGAGAGGGTTCCTGCCGGCGTCATTTTACAATGACCCGGTATGGAAGTGGTTAATCATACTCACAGGAACTACTACTTGCCCCTCTGATGACGCCATTATGGAAAAATGCATCAGAGACATACTGCTAGAGTTCCAGCACAGCCTGCTCTCTTTGCCACATAGAGTACTTACTGGATTTTCCTTCAATCTGGCCCATGGGGAAAAGGATTATCTCAATGTATTCACTAAATTATGTTTATGGGACATTTTGCTACTGACACCTGGATGGCATTTCTATTGAACATAGCATTATATGTTATTCACTTCCAATACTATTGGGATCTTGAATGATTGCGAGGCTGTATCTTCTACTATTATATTCTATAGTGATCTATACCAGCCTTTCTCAAACCCTTTACCATGGAGTAACCTATAGTTTTAAGGTCTAAGGGAACCTCTAATAAAATTTTAGACCTACAGCTCATAGTACATTAGCATGATAAGTAGGTTATAGAAATGTAAAAAAATAATAAATAATTGGATTTACCTAATAATCATGAAATTAAACAAATAATAATGGCCAGAGAAGAAACAAAGACTGAAATTTGAAGTGTACCCTTCCATTGTTGAAGGGTGTAGAATAAACCTTATGCCGCGTACACACGACCATTTTTCTCGTCGGGAAAAAATTAATTTTTAATCTTTGACAAGAAAAACGACCGTGTGTGGGCTTTTGGTCATTTTTCCCGACGAGAAAAACGGCATTAATCACGACGAGAAAAATTAGAACATGCATTTTTTTCCGCGGCAGTTTTCCCATAGGGAAACACTGCCGGGGAGCCTACACACGGTCGTTTTTCTCGACCAAGAGAAAAAATTACGGGAAAAACGGCCGTGTGTAGGGGAACAAGCCGTTCCTCGTTTTTCCTGTCAATTTTCTCAACGGTGTTTTCACCGTCGAGAAAATCGATCGTGTGTACGCGGCATTACATTGGTGATCAGTGTGAAGTATCTAAATGTATTAATTTAATTCTGTTAATGGGACATTTTTCTACTGACACCTGGATGGCATTTCCATTGAACATGGCATTATATGTTATTCATTTCCAATACTACTGGAATCTTGAATGTTATTAAATCGTGAGGGTGTATCTTTCACTATCATCTACTGTCATATTCTCTATGGAAATCAAATGTCTTCACTTAGTGCTATACAGTAGATCTATGCCAGCCTTTCTCAACCCTTTTACCATGGAGGAACCCTTAAAATAGTTTTCAAGTCCCAGGGAACCCCTATTCAAATTTTAGACCTACAGCTCATAATACATTAGCATGATAAATAAGTTATAGAAACATAAATAAAATAAAAAAATAATTGGGGTTACCTAATAATCATGAAATGAAACAAACAATAATAATGGCTAGAGAAGAAACAAACACTTACTAAACCTTACATTGGTGGTCAGTGTGGAAGTGACTCTTTACATTGGATAGTCAGTGTAGAAGGGAACCCCGCACATTGATGGTCAATGTGGAAGTGACCTCTCACATTGGTGGTCAGTGTAGAAATGGCTTTTTACATTGGTCATCAGTGTAGAAATGACTCTTTACATTGTTGGTCAATGTAGTAGTGACTGTTTACATTGATCATCAATGTAGAAGTAACTTTTTACGTTGTTGGTCAACGTAGAAGTGACTTTTTACACTGGTCGTTAGTGTAGAAATGACCCTTTATATTGTTGGTTAGTGCAGAAAAAAAAACGTCAAATTGGTAATCAGTGTAGAGGGGACTCTTTACATTGGTGGTCAGTATAGAAGTGAGCCTGTAAATTGGTGGCCAGTGTAGAAGTGTCTCTTTACATTGGTGGTCAATGTAGAAGTGGACCCTTACATTAGTGATCAGTGCAAATGTGACCCCTTATATTGGTGGTCAATGTAAAAGTGGCCCCTTACAACGGTGGTCATTGTAGATGCGACCCCTTATATTGGTGGTTGGTGAAGGCAGGAGATCACTCTGCCATTGCTCTCTTCTCAAAGAACCCCTAGGAGCCTCTGGAAGAACCTCAGACTGATCTATACAATACAGTGGAACCTCAGATTACGAGCATAATCCGTTCTAGGAGAATTCTCGTAATCCAAAGCACTCGCATATCAAAGCAAGTTTTTCCATGGAAGTCAATGGAAACGAAAATAATTTGTTCCACATTGACTTCAATGGCATGCAATACCGCATGTGGCCAGAGATGGGGGGGTGCCGGAAAGTCTCTGAAACACACGGAAAGGCCCAAGGACAGCTTGGCTGACCTCGGAAACCCTCGGAAAGGCTCGGAGACACCCGGAAACTGAGTATTTCTGAGTATTTCCAAACGGCTCCGACCGGCTCTGATCGGCTCCGCTCGGCTCCGGCGCCCCCGCACCTCAGGCCAAATGCAGTACTGCAGGCCCTATTAGCTAAAATTCTGCATGTTTTGCAAGACAACACTCACAAACCGAGTCACAATTTAAAAAAAAAAGTTGCTCATCTTTCAAAATGCTCGTTAACCGCGTTACTCGTAAACCGAGGTTCCACTGTATAAGCAACATTTAAATGCTATGCGTTGCAAACCACAATGACCTCATTCAATGGTCTTATTTGTATGCACAATTCAAATGAACTGCATACCAGCATATGCTAGCAGCAGCGGTAGTTGACTCTGTTTCTTAGATAGATATTGAACGTTTGTCACGGAACATCTGTTGGACATTAGTATCCGTGAGGCTTTTCTTATGTCATTGATATAACACAATCAAATCTACGCAAGCTCTGTGTGGAAATTTGGAAGTGTTCCTATATGAAACCATTTACCTTATTATAGGTCTGATGTGTTCATGACCTTTTTTCAGAGAAACTATAATTGAAGGAGCGGAGGAACCTTTATTAACAACTCATGCCTTCTATTTGCGTGCCTGAAAATTGTGCCTGAGACGTGTAATTTTAGACCTGTTGGACATTAAAGTCCATCAATATGCTAAAGGACTATTCCAAATGGGAGAAATATTCTTCTTCTTGATGTATACTATACGTTACACACTTCTGTGCTGGATTTCAAGCAACATTCATTTATTGTAGTCAGAAAAATAATTAATTATACAAGTGGTGAAGTGTGATGCCTGTTGTAACCAACTTTTGTATTTGAAGTTGAAGGAGTTATTGATATGCCATGATATATATTATATTGGGTTTTTATGAACAGGCCAATGCAGTATTAAAAGCATTGTTCTCTTTTTAGATAGGGTGATTGAGATTTAGGGTTTGATATTTTGCCTTTCGGGCCATAATAATAACTCAATAAAAATACATTGTAGATATCTATATATGGTGGTGACAGTGCAACTTTTTTTTTAACCACTTAAGGACCGCCGCCTGTACATATATACTGTACGTCGGCAGAATGGCACGGCTGGGCATAAGCACGTATATATACGTCCCCTTTAAGATGTCCAGCCGTGGGTCGCACGCGGGACCCGATCGCTGCCGGTGTCCCGCGATGGGGTCACAGAGCTGAAGAACGGGGAGAGGTAAGTGTAAACAAACGTTTCCCCGTTCTTCCTAGTGAGAGTGTCACTGATCGTCTGTTCCCTGTCATAGGGAACGACGATCAGTGACGTCACACGCCACGCCCCCACACAGTAAGAATCACTCATTAGGTCACACCTAACCCCTTCAGCGCCCCCTACAGGTTAACCCCTTCACTGCCAGTGTCATTTTCACAGTAATAAGTGCATTTTTATAGCACTGATCGCTGTAAAAATTACAATGGTCCCAAAATGGTGTCAAAAGTGTCTGATGTGTCCGCCATAATGTCGCAGTCACGATAAAAATCGCTGATCGCCGCCATTACTAGTAAAAAAATATATATTAATAAAAATGCCATAAAACAGTCCCCTATTTTGTAGACGCTATAACTTTTGCGCTAAAAAACGAATCAATAAACGCTTATTGCAGTTTTTTTTTACCAAAAATATGTAGAAGAATACGGATCGGCCTAAACTGAGGAAAAAAATAGTTTTTTTATATATTTTTTGGGGATATTTATTATAGCAAAATGTAAAAAATATAGAATTTTTTTAAAAATTGTCGCTCTATTTTTGTTTATAGCGCAAAAAAAAAACCGCACAGGTGATCAAATACCACCAAAAGAAAGCTCTATGTGTGGGGAAAAAAGGACATCAATTTTGTTTGGGAGCCAAGTCGCACGACCGCGCAATTGTCAGTTAAAGCGATGCAGTGCCGAATCGCAAAAAGTGGCCTGGTCTTTAACCAGCCAAAATGGTCCGGGGCTGAAAACTTGATAGAGATTCTTTTCGTACACTATCCAAATTTTTTTTAAATGTTTTGCCTATAAAAACATTTTCAGAAGGTTTTATTTATTTTTAAGTCAGCTATTGTATTTTGTATGCGACAACACAAGCAGCAACTTTTGCTAAAAACGTAGTTTTGCCATTAAAAAATGGCAGGAAACTTGACCGGATTAAGCAAATACAAAGGCAAAGTTGGGCTATGAATGGGTTTTACAAATGCAGCAGTTCTTAATCTTACTTATGTGATTGCAGTAGACTGACATTTGGTAGCGATGGGGTCATTTGCATATTATCAGACTTTTTAAACTGTATCTCAAGCACAATTTTCTTTCCTTTTTAGTTTTGGATAGCATGGGTCAGTTTTGAAACTCTATCAGGTTTTTATTGTTGTCTGTGTCCCTGCTGGTAAGATTAACCCATACCTCCCAACCATCCTATTTTCTGCAGGACTTTCCTGGGATTCAAACTAAATGCAGGGGATCCTACAAAACCACCACATGTCCTGGGTAGTGATGAGCCGAACACCCCCGGGTTCGGTTCGCACCAGAACCCGCGAACGGACCGAAAGTTCGCACGAACATTAGAACCCTATTAAATACAATGGATGCGAACGTTCGGATTCTAAAGTGCTAATTATAACGACTATTATCCATGTTATTGTCCGAAACAGAGTTTGGGAACCCGGGTTCTGCACCAGGGGACCAGGGGACATGTATCAATGCAAAAAGAAGTTTTAAAAACGGACGTTTTCCGGGAGCAGTCATTTTAATGATGCATAAAGTGAAAAAAAAAAAGTCAAATATTCCTTTAAATATTGTACCTGGGGGGTGTCTAAAGTATGCCTGTGAAGTGCCACGTGTTTCCCGTGTTTAGAACTGTCCCTGCACAAAATAACATTTCTAAAGGAAAAAAAGCCATTTAAAACTGCTTGCGGCTTTAATGCAATGTCTGGTTCCGGTAATATGGATGAAAATCTTTAGGAAAAATGGCATAGCTACCCCATCAACCCCCCCCCCCCTACCCCAGCCCATTACCAGCCCCTTTGGGTCTTGTATGGATATTAAGGGGAACCCCGCACACAAAATAAAAAAGGACCTATATACTCTGAACAGCCGTATACAGGCGGTGCATACAAGACAGGGACTGTAGGTTTGTTCTTATGTAGAATCTGTTTGTAATTTTGAACAGCTGCATTGTTTAAGTGGAGCTCCATGCCAAATTCCTTTTTTTTAGCTTTTTGTAAAACATAGGGAACGGTTATCACCCCTGTCACATTTTTTTTGCTGTCTGTGCCCCTGTTCAGAACATTTCACCTCACTTTGCGTCCCAATGACAACTGTTTTTGAAATGTGGTGTTTTTATTGAAACAAGGATTGGTGATAAAGCATCAGTAGAGAGGAGACACCTTTCTCCCAAATATTAATTCTTACAGGAGAGAATTTTCCTTCCAAGGGGTAGATTTCCTCTCACTTCCTGTTGTCTTCTTCCGTTTGCAAGTAGTAGTAGTTTGTAAGTTGGATGTTTGAAAGTAGGGACCTGCCGTATATACTCTGCAGAAATTGGCCCCTTAGGTGTTGGTGTTGGCACAACACTGAAAGCACTCACAGTTATTCTTGGTGGGTGCTGGAACGCCCTGCTGTCAACTATTATATCAGGAATTGTAATAACATATAATTGTTGATCAGTGGTAGTAAAAATTGGGCCTTTGATGGTGGTGCTGGTGCCACAACACTGTAAGGCCTGACAGTTACTCTTGGTGGGCGCAGCAATGGGCCCTGCTGTGAATTATTAGATCAATAATTATAATTGCATGCCCCTGTTGAACAGGGGCTGAAAAATTGGGCCTTTGGTGGTGGTGGTGATGGTGGTACTGGTGCCACAACACTGTAAGGCCTGACAGTTACTCTTGGTGGGCGCAGCAATGGGCCCTGCTGTGAATTATTAGATCAATAATTATAATTGCATGCCCCTGTTGAACAGGGGCTGAAAAATTGGGCCTTAGGCACTGGTGGCACAACACTGCAACCCCTCACAGATACTGTACTTGGAGCACAGCAATGAGGCCTGTTACAAAGTATTGCATCAAAAATGTTAATTACACGCCCCTGTTAAACAGGGGCTGAAAAATTGGGCCTTAGCCACTGGTGGCGTCACCCATAAACCAAAATGATCTTCCAAGCTATCATCATTAATCGTATCATTGAGGAGGAGGAGGAGGATAGCCAGTCAACATAACAGCACAGGCACTCAGCATCAGCATCAGTCTTGAAGGGATGTGACATTTTAAAATCAATTAGTCTGTTATATCAGCATCTGGTGTGTGGTAGCTGGTGGTGATCCAAGACTGGTTCATCTTGATGAAAGTCAGTCGATCAACCGAGTCGGTGGACAGGCGCACCCTGTGATCCGTGACAAATCCTCCAGCAGCACTGAATGTGCGTTCTGAAAGAACGCTGGATGCAGGACAGGCCAGTAGCTCAATTGCATACTGTGCAAGCTCTGGCCAGTGATCCATCCTCAAGACCCAGTAAGCCAGAGGATTTTCGGTGGGGAAGGTGTCCAAGTCTGACCTTGCCCCTAGGTATTCCTGGACCATGTATATCAGACGCTGGCGATGGTTGCTGGAACCGATCATACTTTGGGGCTGCGGACTAAAGAATTGTCTGAACGCTTCGGTCAGACGGCCACCTTCCCCACCGCTCCTTCTTTGACTGCCCGAAGCCTCAGCAACTCGTTGTCCAGGACCAGGAGTTTGTAACCTCCCAGTCTCTGGGAACGCGTTGCACAGACCTTTCTGCAAGGCCTCCCGGAGTTGTCTCATCCTCTGCTCCCTCTGCGACGGTACGATAAGGTCCGCAACCTTATCCTTGTACCGTGGATCAAGGAGAGTGGCCAGCCAGTAATGGTCCCTCTCCTTGATCCGAAGAATACGAGGATCCTTCTGCAGACTTTGCAGGATCAGGGAGGCCATGCAGCGTAGGTTAGCTGAGGCATTCAGTCCGGAGTCCTCTGGGTCACTAAGGACGACATGATCCGCAGCCACCTCCTCCCAGCCACGTACAAGTCCACTGGTTTCTTGGGACTGTAAATCATCCCTAAAAGACTGCTGCTGATGATGCTGAGTGCCAGCCTCCACCTCCATGCTGACACAATCCTCCTCCTCCTCCTCCTCCTCCTCTTCCTGTGCGATGGGTGGGACAGAAGGAACACTGTCTGGGTAAAGGGGGCCTTGAGAGGCAAGGAAGTCCTCCTCTTCCTGCCTCTGTTCTGCCTCAAGTGCCCTGTCCATTATTCCACGCAGCGTGTGCTCCAACAGGTGGACAAGAGGTACAGTGTCACTGATGCATGCACTGTCACTGCTCACCATCCTCGTGGCCTCCTCAAATGGTGCCAGGACAGTGCATGCATCCCTGATCATGCCCCACTGGCGTGGTGAAAAAAACCCGAGCTCCCCTGACCCTGTCCTGGTGCCGTAGTCGCACAGGTACTCATTGATGGCCCTCTGCTGCGTGTGCAGCCACTGCAGCATGGCCAACGTTGAGTTCCACCTGGTGGGCATGTCACATATAAGGCGGTTCTTGGGCAGGTTCAACTCCTTTTGCAGCTCAGCCAGGCGAGCACTGGCATTATAAGATCTGGGGAAATGCACACAGACTTTCCTGGCCTGCCTCAGGACATCCTGTAAGCCCGGGTACCTGCCCAAGAACCGCTGCACCACCAGGTTAAGGACGTGAGCCATACAGGGCACATGGGTCAGTTGTCCCTGTCGGAGGGCGGAGAGGAGGTTGGTGCCATTGTCGCAAACCACCATTCCTGGCTTAAGCTGGCGTGGCGTCAACCACCTCTTGGCCTGCCCCTGCAGAGCAGACAGGACCTCTGCCCCAGTGTGGCTCCTGTCCCCCAAACACACCAGCGCAAGCACGGCATGGCATCTTTTTGCCTGCGTACTTGCGTAGCCCCTTGAACGCCTACGGAGCACCGCTGGTTCCGAGGACAAACCACAGGAAGAGGCCATGGAGGAAGAAGAAGAGAAGGGGGTGGAGGAGAGAGGTGTGTCACAACCAGTAGTAGCATTTTGGAGGCGTGGCGGTGGAACAACCTCCAACACTACTGCACCTTGTCCTGCATCCTTCCCAGCTGCCAAAAGAGTGACCCAATGGGCCGTGAAAGAAAGGTAACGTCCCTGTCCATGCCTGCTGGACCATGAGTCAGCGGTAATATGCACCTTACCGCTGACCGCCCTGTCCAGCGAGGCCAAGACATTGCCTTCCACATGCCTGTAGAGAGCCGGAATCGCCTTCCGTGCGAAAAAGTGGCGTTTGGGAACCTGCCACTGAGGAACCGCACATTGCACAAACTCACGGAAGGGGGCCGAGTCTACCAACTGAAAAGGCAGCAGTTGAAGCGCTAGCAATTTAGCCAAGCTAGCATTCAACCGCTGGGCATGTGGATGGCTGGGAGTGAACTTCTTTCGACGGTCCAGCAGCTGGGGCAGGGAAATTTGCCTGCTAGAATCGGACGTTGGTGTACTGCTAGCAGAGTGCCCGCAAGTACTTGCCTGTGACACACCTAATTTTACACCTTCATTCCTCTCAGAGCAGGTTTCAGAGAGGAGTGAAGGTATAGTGGGGTTGGAGATCCCAGCTGATGCGGTGCAAGAAGAGGTCAGCTTTGTTCTTTGGTGTGGGTCTTTAAGGTAGGCTTGCCAACGAGCTGCATGGCAGGTCAACATATGTCTGATCAAGCATGTGGTGCCCAAGCGGCTGATGTTTTGGCCACGCGATATACGCTTGAGACATATGTTGCAAACAGCAGCTGTGCGATCTGATGCACTCGCCTCAAAAAAGGCCCACACCAAAGAACTTTTTGAATGACGGGCAGAGGCAGCGCCCTGCACAGGCGGAGCTCTGCGGTGTGATTCCGTCGGTGTGCTGCCCATACGCTGGCCACTCAAGGGCATCCTGCCTCGTTGGAGATGTGCCTCCTCCTCATCCTCCTCCTCCTCTCTCCTATTAGGCACCCACGTGGAGTCAGTGACCTCATCATCCCCTCCCTCCTCATCACTGGAGCCAATCTGGCAGTATGCTGCAGCTGCTGGAGCATGACTGCCAGATTGGTGTCCTTCTTGAGCATCCCCTCTCTCTGCTCTCACGCTGCTGCCTTCCTCTAGCTGGGTATCATCATCAGATCCTTCCAAACGCTGGGCATCCTCCTGGAGCATGTACCCAACACTGTGCTCAAACAGTTCGGGGGACTCCTCAGGAGGAGGACATGGTGGGTCTAGGGAAGGATTGACTAATGAAGATAATGATACCAGAGAAGAGGACGCTTTGGCAGCTGCTTTGCCAGTACCCTGAGCCTGGGTGAGAGAGGATGAGGAGGATGAGGTGGGCTTGGTCATCCACTCTACCAAGTCTTCGGCATGATGTGGCTCAACATGTCCAGCTGCCGAAAAGAAGGACAAGCGTGTCCCATGGCCATGTGCTGATGACAATGCACCGCGTCCACGACCAGCACTGTTGCCCCCAGACACAGAGCCTGCTTGCCCTCTTTTTTTGCCTCCTGACTGTCTGCCTCTCCTTGTTTGCCTTCCAGACATTTTAATGGATGGCCTGCAGGGAGATGGGAAAAAGAGCAATAAGGGCTACCTTCAGGTGTATACTGTGCAGGAGGCTTAGCAACAATGACACTGACACTGTCCCCTGCCTATCCTTCTCTGTCCCTAAACACAAGGATTGAAAATATGGAACAGCAAAATTGGTTTAGAACAGAATAGCACACTGACACTTTCCCTCACTGTACCTCTCTGTCCCTAAACTCAAGGATTGAAAATATGGTTCAGCAAAATTGGTTTAGAACAGAATAGCACACTAACACTTTACCTCACTGTCCTACTCTGTCCCTCCCTACAAACAAGATTTAGCACAGAATAGCACACTGATAATTTCCACGAGTGTCCTTCTCTGTCCCTAAACTCAAGGATTTGAAATATGGAACAGCAAAATTGGTTTTGAACAGAATAGCACACTGACACTTTCCCTCACTGTCCTACTCTGTCCCTCCCTACAAACAAGATTTAGCACAGAATAGCACACTGATAATTTCCACGAGTGTCCTTCTCTGTCCCTAAACTCAAGGATTGAAAATATGGAACAGCAAAATTGGTTTAGAACAGAATAGCACACTGTCAGTTTCACTCACTGTACCTCTCTGTCCCTAAACTCAAGGATTGAAAATATGGTTCAGCAAAATTGGTTTAGAACAGAATAGTACACTGACACTTTCCCTCACTGTCCTACTCTGTCCCTCCCTACAAACAAGATTTAGCACAGAATAGCACACTGATAATTTCCACGAGTGTCCTTCTCTGTCCCTAAACTCAAGGATTGAAAATATGGAACAGCAAAATTGGTTTAGAACAGAATAGCACACTGTCAGTTTCACTCACTGTACCTCTCTGTCCCTAAACTCAAGGATTGAAAATATGGTTCAGCAAAATTGGTTTAGAACAGAATAGCACACTGACACTTTCCCTCACTGTCCTACTCTGTCCCTCCCTACAAACAAGATTTAGCACAGAATAGCACACTGATAATTTCCACGAGTGTCCTTCTCTGTCCCTAAACTCAAGGATTGAAAATATGGAACAGCAAAATTGGTTTAGAACAGAATAGCACACTGTCAGTTTCACTCACTGTACCTCTCTGTCCCTAAACTCAAGGATTGAAAATATGGTTCAGCAAAATTGGTTTAGAACAGAATAGCACACTGACACTTTCCCTCACTGTCCTACTCTGTCCCTCCCTACAAACAAGATTTAGCACAGAATAGCACACTGATAATTTCCACGAGTGTCCTTCTCTGTCCCTAAACTCAAGGATTTGAAATATGGAAGAGCAAAATTGGTTTTGAACAGAATAGCACACTGACACTTTCCCTCACTGTCCTACTCTGTCCCTCCCTACAAACAAGATTTAGCACAGAATAGCACACTGATAATTTCCACGAGTGTCCTTCTCTGTCCCTAAACTCAAGGATTGAAAATATGGAACAGCAAAATTGGTTTAGAACAGAATAGCACACTGTCAGTTTCACTCACTGTACCTCTCTGTCCCTAAACTCAAGGATTGAAAATATGGTTCAGCAAAATTGGTTTAGAACAGAATAGCACACTGACACTTTCCCTCACTGTCCTACTCTGTCCCTCCCTACAAACAAGATTTAGCACAGAATAGCACACTGATAATTTCCACGAGTGTCCTTCTCTGTCCCTAAACTCAAGGATTGAAAATATGGAACAGCAAAATTGGATTAGAACAGAATAGCACACTGTCAGTTTCACTCACTGTACCTCTCTGTCCCTAAACTCAAGGATTGAAAATATGGTTCAGCAAAATTGGTTTAGAACAGAATAGCACACTGACACTTTCCCTCACTGTCCTACTCTGTCCCTCCCTACAAACAAGATTTAGCACAGAATAGCACACTGATAATTTCCACGAGTGTCCTTCTCTGTCCCTAAACTCAAGGATTGAAAATATGGAACAGCAAAATTGGTTTAGAACAGAATAGCACACTGTCAGTTTCACTCACTGTACCTCTCTGTCCCTAAACTCAAGGATTGAAAATATGGTTCAGCAAAATTGGTTTAGAACAGAATAGCACACTGACACTTTCCCTCACTGTCCTACTCTGTCCCTCCCTACAAACAAGATTTAGCACAGAATAGCACACTGATAATTTCCACGAGTGTCCTTCTCTGTCCCTAAACTCAAGGATTGAAAATATGGAACAGCAAAATTGGTTTAGAACAGAATAGCACACTGTCAGTTTCACTCACTGTACCTCTCTGTCCCTAAACTCAAGGATTGAAAATATGGTTCAGCAAAATTGGTTTAGAACAGAATAGCACACTGACACTTTCCCTCACTGTCCTACTCTGTCCCTCCCTACAAACAAGATTTAGCACAGAATAGCACACTGATAATTTCCACGAGTGTCCTTCTCTGTCCCTAAACTCAAGGATTTGAAATATGGAACAGCAAAATTGGTTTTGAACAGAATAGCACACTGACACTTTCCCTCACTGTCCTACTCTGTCCCTCCCTACAAACAAGATTTAGCACAGAATAGCACACTGATAATTTCCACGAGTGTCCTTCTCTGTCCCTAAACTCAAGGATTGAAAATATGGAACAGCAAAATTGGTTTAGAACAGAATAGCACACTGTCAGTTTCACTCACTGTACCTCTCTGTCCCTAAACTCAAGGATTGAAAATATGGTTCAGCAAAATTGGTTTAGAACAGAATAGCACACTGACACTTTCCCTCACTGTCCTACTCTGTCCCTCCCTACAAACAAGATTTAGCACAGAATAGCACACTGATAATTTCCACGAGTGTCCTTCTCTGTCCCTAAACTCAAGGATTGAAAATATGGAACAGCAAAATTGGTTTAGAACAGAATAGCACACTGAAACTTTCCCTCACTGTCCTACTCTGTCCCTCCCTACAAACAAGATTTAGCACAGAATAGCACACTGATAATTTCCACGAGTGTCCTTCTCTGTCCCTAAACTCAAGGATTGAAAATATGGAACAGCAAAATTGGTTTAGAACAGAATAGCACACTGTCAGTTTCACTCACTGTACCTCTCTGTCCCTAAACTCAAGGATTGAAAATATGGTTCAGCAAAATTGGTTTAGAACAGAATAGCACACTGACACTTTCCCTCACTGTCCTACTCTGTCCCTCCCTACAAACAAGATTTAGCACAGAATAGCACACTGATAATTTCCACGAGTGTCCTTCTCTGTCCCTAAACTCAAGGATTGAAAATATGGAACAGCAAAATTGGTTTAGAACAGAATAGCACACTGAAACTTTCCCTCACTGTCCTACTCTGTCCCTCCCTACAAACAAGATTTAGTACAGAATAGCACACTGATAATTTCCACGAGTGTCCTTCTCTGTCCCTAAACTCAAGGATTGAAAATATGGAACAGCAAAATTGGTTTAGAACAGAATAGCACACTGTCAGTTTCACTCACTGTACCCCTCTGTCCCTAAACTCAAGGATTGAAAATATGGTTCAGCAAAATTGGTTTAGAACAGAATAGCACACTGACACTTTCCCTCACTGTCCTACTCTGTCCCTCCCTACAAACAAGATTTAGCACAGAATAGCACACTGATAATTTCCACGAGTGTCCTTCTCTGTCCCTAAACTCAAGGATTTGAAATATGGAACAGCAAAATTGGTTTTGAACAGAATAGCACACTGACACTTTCCCTCACTGTCCTACTCTGTCCCTCCCTACAAACAAGATTTAGCACAGAATAGCACACTGATAATTTCCACGAGTGTCCTTCTCTGTCCCTAAACGCAAGGATTGAAAATATGGAACAACAAAATTGGTTTAGAACAGAATAGCACACTGTCAGTTTCACTCACTGTACCTCTCTGTCCCTAAACTCAAGGATTGAAAATATGGTTCAGCAAAATTGGTTTAGAACAGAATAGCACACTGACACTTTCCCTCACTGTCCTACTCTGTCCCTCCCTACAAACAAGATTTAGCACAGAATAGCACACTGATAATTTCCACGAGTGTCCTTCTCTGTCCCTAAACTCAAGGATTGAAAATATGGAACAGCAAAATTGGTTTAGAACAGAATAGCACACTGTCAGTTTCACTCACTGTACCTCTCTGTCCCTAAACTCAAGGATTGAAAATATGGTTCAGCAAAATTGGTTTAGAACAGAATAGCACACTGACACTTTCCCTCACTGTCCTACTCTGTCCCTCCCTACAAACAAGATTTAGCACAGAATAGCACACTGATAATTTCCACGAGTGTCCTTCTCTGTCCCTAAACTCAAGGATTGAAAATATGGAACAGCAAAATTGGTTTAGAACAGAATAGCACACTGTCAGTTTCACTCACTGTACCTCTCTGTCCCTAAACTCAAGGATTGAAAATATGGTTCAGCAAAATTGGTTTAGAACAGAATAGCACACTGACACTTTCCCTCACTGTCCTACTCTGTCCCTCCCTACAAACAAGATTTAGCACAGAATAGCACACTGATAATTTCCACGAGTGTCCTTCTCTGTCCCTAAACTCAAGGATTTGAAATATGGAACAGCAAAATTGGTTTTGAACAGAATAGCACACTGACACTTTCCCTCACTGTCCTACTCTGTCCCTCCCTACAAACAAGATTTAGCACAGAATAGCACACTGACACTTTCCCTCACTGTACCTCTCTGTCCCTACAAACAAGGATTAGCACAGAATAGCACACTGACACTTTCCCTCACTGTACCTCTCTGTCCCTACAAACAAGGATTAGCACAGAATAGCACACTGACACTTTCCCTCACTGTACCTCTCTGTCCCTACAAACAAGGTTTAGCACAGAATAACACACTGTCACTGACACTCTCCCTACCTATCCTTATTTGTCCCTAAACACAAGGAATCCAGGATTAGTAAAGGAAAAAAAATGACACTGTCCCTGCCTATGCTTCTCTTTCCCTGCTCCGGAACACACTACACAAGGCCGCCGCGCTGGCGGCCTTTTATAGTGTGGGGCGTGTACTAAACCCCCTCAGCAATAATTGGCCACAGGCATCCTGCCTGTGGCCAATCATTGCTCTCCTCGCTGCCGGCGCTGTGATTGGCCAAGCATGCGGGGTCACAGTGCATGCTTGGCCAATCACAGCGCCTGGATGACACTGCGATGGCGTAGTGCATTGTGGGCCGTTCGCGTCACTCGAATTTGGCGCGAACGGCCCAAATCGTTCGATCTTCGTCGAACGATCGAACAGCCGATGTTCGAGTCGAACGTATGTTCGACTCGAACACGAAGCTCATCCCTAGTCCTGGGTACTGAAACACTTTCTTCAGCATCTGGTGCCTGTAAAGCCTTTGACCAGCATGGTACTCATGCAGAGAGTGGGGAAGTCTTCTATGTCCACATCCTGCTTCTGGTCAGGTGTAAACACGTCACTGCACTGGAGCTGCAAGGGAAATCTGATTAGATGTCTGAATGGAGAGGAGGAAAGGAGGCCACTGTTGTTATTGGGGTATCGCCAAGGAATGTGTCCTCCACTGAAGCAGGTACAGGTATTTTCTGACCCACTGATGCCACGCATCTTTCTGTCCCATTGATTCCAAGACAATTTTCTCCCCTACAGAGTTTTTCCCTCCAACTGATGCCATATGTTTTCCACTCCAGCTGACACATAAGCATTTATCCCTCCCACCGAAGCCAAGGCCTTTTCACCTACCATTGATTCCAGGATATATTTCCCTCCCACTGTTAGTGGGGTGTTTTTCCCTTCCACTGATGCCTAGGTATTTTAAACCCACCACTCATGCTGAGGCAAATTTTCATTCTATTGTTGAGGCCTGGTCATTGAGGCCCAGTCAAACCTCTTTAATCCATGCCCAATATTTAGCCCACACCCTCTTATCACATAGAAAATGTAGTTCTTATGTTAATATTTCCCTGATTTTCATATTGTAAGGTTGGAAAATATGGATTCGCCCACTCTCTTTATGTTGGTGACCCTTGTCCATTGAGACAGTAAGTGATAGAAAATACAAACCAGGAATAGTAATATATTGGAAGTCTTCCAACGAGGCACATTTTCCAGTGACAACTATCTTGGGGGGGGGGGGGGATTTCCCTAAAGCAGTCTGTAGATTATGCGATTTTCTTTCCTTCCACCATGGGTGGAAGGAAAGAAAATCGCTTGATTCCCACAGTCAGTGTGGATGGGGAATCCCTCCCACTGTGCTATTGTGTTCTTCTTGCGGGAAGCATAGGGAACCTTCCAGGCCGAAAGAACACAATGAATACTGCTAGCGGCTATAGCCTCTGGCAGTAATCACATGTAAAAAAATCCTAAAGGATTGTTGTACCAAAGTCGATCGATGGATCGACTTGGGTGCAACCAACCTGCCCATAGATAGATTGAATCTCGGCTGGTCCCTGCTGAATCGGCCGAGGTTCGCTTTATCTTTGGCTAACTTTATTTTGGAGAGATTTTCTCTCATTACCTGTTGTGTCTTTAAGACAGAAAGTAATGGGAAACCCTCCCAAAGGGACACAATAGTAATCAGACGGTTTTTTATTCTTTCCTTATACTACAAAAAAAAACGGTTCTTGAATTTGAATACCCTTTAAAGTGAGTGTTGTTTAATAAAATAACTTGCAGTGTATCTTCACAATACCTATGTATAATACGTACAGCGGCTGTGAATCTGCGAATCTGCAGTCTGCTTTCTCTAAGAAATAATAGTAAGGTGGCATTTTCTTCCTCACTTCAATCACTGACAGCTTCTATCTCCTGGCACCTTCCAGAGAACGCAGGCAGGGCGCTTTCATAAATATGTTTATGTGTCAGTTACGGCTGCTCTTTTATGGTTTGTCAAGGTGTCACCCGGTGTAGATTGTATCGGTTCCGTCTGGTGTACAGCCTTGCTGATGGCGATTAGAATGTCTTTCTCTCTGCATGTATTATTCCTCCTCCTAGAAGTGAGTATACCTTCATCATGTCATCTATCCACATGTTCGTAACGGGACCAATTGTTATCCTGTCACTTGTCCCTGAATAGGGTGTCACACTGATGCACTTGATGACACTCTGGCTGCACAAGAGTTCTCGCTGTTCTGTTTATGACGCATATCTTCACGTGTAGGACGCCGACCCTTTTCTCACTGTGTAACGTCAGTTTTTGGTTGTCCTTGGCTCTGTGTGTTGTGTAATGCCAATCCTTTATCTACATATAGGTATTCGGTATAATGTTGCTTTTCCTAAAAGCATTTAGAGAAGTTTGTAACAATCCTTAGTTACCTTCAGAATTATTATGGAATAGGGAAAGAGGCTCATGGTAAATATGCGCCAAGTGTAAGGTGTCGGACTGATTGGATGCAAAAACTGGTAAGGCGCTAAAGAAAGTGGAAGGTATTAGTACAGCGCTGCATATAGGCCAGTAAAAACTGGACTGTAACTCAGATGTGACCATAAATGGAAACACACAAAAAAGTGAGAAGGGGCAGGCTGAACGCCCTTCCCAATATATATAAAATGTCCACAATAATAAACAAAAACAAAAACAAAAATTAAGAGTGTCCAAAACAGTGGGTAAATAACAAGGAATGGATGTAAAACTTCTGGCACAATTCTTCACGTGGATGGTGACATTCATGTGTACTTACCAGAAACGTTGGACCCGAATGTCATACGACAGCGGATCAATCGAGCTTGAGAGTATCTCCAACGGCTGCTCCTCAGGAACGTCCCCGGATCTCTGATGGATGTAGAGGTATACCGGCTAGACGATCGGATGTCTTCAATCCTGGGTGGAACTGATGGATGCAGTACTTCTCGGGTCTCCAATACCCCCAAGGCTGGAGATCCCACCAGAAGACTGGCACTCTGGATCCCGGTATTCAACTGGACGATGGGATACGATCAAACTTAAATGGAAAATACCCCAACAAGGGTATTGTAGAAGGACCAACTGGAGAAAACTGAAAAAACTTTTCCTCACCGATTTCATGCAAAGAGAAGAAAAAAATAGGGGGCTCCAATGGTGTAGGTCAAAAAAAAATGTGTTTTTAATCAGAAAAACACCAACATACAAAGATAAAAAGTGATCACAGTTCATATATTAAAAGACAACATGGGAAGCAAAGTGCATAGTCCGACGCGTTTCGTTCCTAACAGGACGTCTACAGGGGCATTGCACAATTTTTTTTGACCTACACCATTGGAGCCCCCTATTTTTTTCTTCTCTTTGCATGAAATCGGTGAGGAAAAGTTTTTTCAGTTTTCTCCAGCGTGCGGAGCTGAATGGGCATGCGCCCAAAACTGAAGAAATATTCCCTCCGCTCCGACCAGCACATGATCATCAGAAAGGGGCACAGATAATGGAAAAAATACACCCTCCTAAGCTAGTAGGAGCGGCGGAGCAGGGGGTGTGTAATTCTGATTTTTTTTTATTTTTATTCTGCACTGACCGTCTTTAAAATTGCCCCTGCTCTTGTTCAAATCCAATCCGGGGACAAAACCGGGGACAGACTTGGTCCGGGGACAGTGTCCTCAATCAGGGGACTGTTCCCTGAATCCGGGGATGTCTGGTCACCCTATCTTAGGTGGCTCAGCAAGAAGAGATACTGCCAGACACAGCAGAGGTTGCAGGTTCTTCTTCTCCTTTCCCTTTCTATCCTCTCCCCCTACTCTTTTGTTAAGCGGGTTTTATGTTGTACAACAGATATGCCCATGTGTGTTTATACAGTATCTACTTTGTACTTGGATATGCCAAATTTACAAAACAAATTAAACATAACTAAACCACAACATTTTGGATTTCCCATAAATTTTAGACCTGAAGACAAATAGAGGGGCAAATCAGCCCTGAGAGGATACAGATGGCAATAAAAAAAATGACGTTATTACCTTTGTTACCCAGAGGCCCCTACTATGCGTGTCTCTCTGAAACTTTTTTGAGTAGAAGCTTGACTTCCTGACTAATTGCTGACCTCCTTCTGAATATACTTATTTGGCTGTAATGTTGACCCATTAGCTTTAAGTCTTATCATTCGATGAACCTGAACTGGAAAAAGTGAGTCAGTAAAGTAGGAGAAAAGTTAAAGTTCCTGACTAGAATAAACGTGTTCTAGGTCGGTGACTGAATATATTGAGAAAGGTTCAGTGGGACAACTGAGCAACTAGCAGAAGAAGACTTTTCAGGAGGAGACTTTAGCACTGAAAGACTGCATGGGGGTTATTTACGAAAGGCAAATCAACTTTGCACTACAAGTTCACTGAAAGTGCACTTTCAAGTGCAGTCGCTGTAGATCTGAGGGGGACATGCAAGGAAAATAAAAAACAGCATTTTTGCTTGCACATGATTGGATGAAACATGCAAAACCTGCACAGCCATTTAAAGTTTTTTTTATTTTTCCATGATAGCCATTAAAGTTTTTTGCTCCCAGACATCAAGGCTCCTTCTCAATACTGCGCAAGGAAGGTCATCTCATTTTTCAACCTGCATTACAAAAATAACAGCAAGCTTTTTATTGGTCAGTAAGGGAAATACATCTCGGTTTTCTAATGTTCCCCATCTGTACATTTTTAATCCCTCAGGCTCCCTTTAGAATGATGCTGGTATTTGTCCTTACAAGATCTCTCTTTTTTCCCCTACAGGTGGTGTCAGCGTGGCTGCGCCTCGATCCGTCTCCATGAGGAGTAGAAAAAGATGCTGCAGCCTGAGCTGGGAGCTCCGCTCCTCCTACTGCTCCTGAGTCTCACCTCCCCTGGGGCCCCGCTGCTGTCATCTCTACGTGTCGGTAAGTGCCTGTGACATATTTACTTTATTAACTGCTAGTAATATCAGCCAGCTGCACATCGTCTGCTCTTCTTCCAACAACATCTTTCTGTATCACAAGGAATAATTATTATTTTTTTGGTAGTACAGTGATTGCTGTCTGTCTAGGCTTTGCTGGGAAAAGTCTTCTTTTGGAATCAGATAACTGGGGGGTGGCTAAAAGGGTTGCAGGGGGTGCATAGGTTCCTGAGTTCTTGATGTCACTGGGCCAACATGTAAGGGCACCTTCTTCATGTACTCACAGAACATACTATACTGATTTCCTCTTCCTTGCAAGTGACTTTTCTTTTCTGTTTTCTGCTATTTGAGCATTTCTTAGGCAAACTAAAAAACACAATATGGTTTTATTAAAGTGTCACTAAACCCACATCATCAACAAATATCAATAAATGGTGTATTGCATGCTGTTCGTACTTACTCAATCACTATGAGATTTGTTTTCTTTATTCTGCAAAAAACCTGCTTGATCCTGCTGTTCTCTATCTCCTCCTTATGTCCAAGTCCCCAATGCAGCTAGGGATTTTTCAGAGCAGTGTTGGCAGCTCTGCAAATGCTCAGTTTTCAGTGAGCTTTTATGCTGAGTATTTCCTCCCTATCACATCTGAGCAGCCCATGTGACTAGAGTTACACATATGGGCGTATACACAGTGGTAAATGCCAGCCCACTCTCCCCAGCCCACTCTCTCCCTTCTCCTCTATGCCAACTAACCAGCAAAACACATGTAGCGGTACCCCCGTAGGGGCTGCTGAGTGTTGTGGTCTGTCCGCCACCCTGCCCAGCCAGGCACACAGTTCTCATTCACCCTCAGGCAGAAAACCAGTCCTTGAACTTTGTTTTCGGATTTTTATTGAGGGGATTTAACTTGAATGGAGATATGATATTCATGAGATGCCCAATTGATTGCAGAAAAGGTATATGGGACTGATCTTTATACACCTCAGGTATATACAACCTCTTTACTTTCAGCACAACTCTTGATCTCACTCTCCAGCACTTTATTTAAATCTTGATCTCACTCTTCAGGACCAGCTAGCACTGATAGATAGGCCTGACACTGGCTCTGCCAGGCCCAAAGCAGGGACCGTGGCCCACTATGGTATAGCAAAAGGTAGGTAGTCCCAGTGCCAACTGTCCACGTGGCTACTGAACTCAGTACCACATCTTCAGACCCTGCCAGCCTTCCTGGCTGCAGCTGCATCTCTACACTACCCCACCCACCACAGTCCACTTCACTGGCTCTACAACCATCCCAGACTGAAATCTCCCAGTCCTCTCAGGCGTGTCTCCCAGTCCTCCCGACTGTGTGTCACTTACCAGACCTCTTGGCTGTAACCTATTATTCCTCCCTGGAGACTTGCCTGGCAGTGCTCTCTCCTGCTGTCCTCTCCTTGCTTCCGTGGCTTCTGTCCAGGACACCTCCATGTGTTCTCAGAGGGCCATGTCCGCACCCGAGCCCAGGCCCAAGGTCACCCCCCCAGACTGGGGAGCTCCCTCCAAGGCCACAACATCCCAGCACTTCATCTCCAGCTTCCTTCCTGAACAACTCCTCCTCAGCTTGGCTGAACCTGGGTATTTAAGGAGGCATGCCCCCTGCCAATCCAAGTTGGGGATTGGTCAGGGCTCCTCAGAATACCAGAGGCAGTTCCACCTCCCCTCTCCTCCCTCCTTTTCAGAAGATTCTAGAACATTCAGGAAAGAAGTGGGAGGTCTCAGTGATGCTGCCTGTGAGTCACTCCCAAACCCAGATCAAAACAAACACCCAGGCTTGGCTACCAGCCAAGCCTGGAATTTACCTACACTAACAAAAACCTAACCACTACCACTTCTAGCACACTAGAGGGTGCTACACAAAATAGGGGCAGGATATTACATTTAGAATGATGGAGGCTTCACCTCCCTCTTATTCTAAGACACAGGCTGGAGGGCGCGACTGGCAGAAATCCGCCCACAGCATGTTATTGCCAAAAAATATTAAAGATTTGAATTCAAATATATATTTATATGATCATTTAAAACTGTTTATTGATATTAATTATTTATTTTTACTCTGTATTCCAAAGGCTGTTTTTTTTTTAATTTTGAACATGTGACCAGCAGCGGAGGACTAGATAAAAACTGATGGGAAAACTGCCCAGATTTCACTTGCAGAGACATGAGTTTACATCAGTTTCACATCAGTTTACATCAGTTTTCATGCATGTTTCAGTCAGTTTTTATGCACATTGACATCAGTTTTTATCATGCGCCTCAATTATGTGTCCTGTTCACACCAATGTTAATGTCACGTCAGTTTTTTTTCCTGTAGAGAAAACTGCATAAACAATTCCTGTGCATTCTGGTGTGAACAGGGCACATAGAGAACAACAGTTTTTTTGTGCCCCTGCAGAACTGGCGTCTCTGCACCATGGTGTGACGAGGCCTTAAAGTAAAAGTCTCTTGATAACTATATGAGCCAATATTTTTAGCATGCTATAAAAGGTAGAGTAAGGTGACAGAAACTGGGTTATCTTTTGTTTTTCCTAAAGTAAGCCCCAATGCAAGAACCCTCCCAAGGGTCTACACTTCAATGCTGTCATCCTTACGCTTGCATAACTACTTAGTGGGTCATTGTCAGAAGTCTGCGAAGAAAAATAGGTGAGTTGCAAGCTCTAGTGCATGAGGAGAACTATGATATAATTAGTATTGCTGAATCTTGGCTTCATTCTTCTCATGACTGTGCTATGGATGTTCCTGGCTATGCTCTTTTTTGCAAAAACAGGGTAAAATGGAGGGGTGGTGGTGTCTGTCTCTATGTGAGAAGTGATCTAAAAGTGAGTGTGAAAGAGGACCTAGTTGATGGAGAGTGTAATGAGTCTGAAGCATTATGGGTGGAACTGTACATGGGTGTGCGTACTACAAAGCATATTATTGGAGTTTGTTATAGACCTCCCAGTGTTAATGAGGAGGTGGAGACTGGGCTCCTTGCACAGATGGAAAGGGCTGCAAGGGCTGGGAAAGTGATAATAGGGGATTTTAAATACCCGGAAATTGACTGGAGTATTGGCACTGCTGGGACAGTTAGAGGGCAAACATTTATAAACCTATTACAAGACAATTTTATGGTCCAGTTTATTGAGGCCCCGACTAGGAATGATGCTCTGCTGGACCTGGTAGTCTCAAACCATGCAGAGCTTAATCCCAATATTCATATAAAAGAACATCTGGGTAGCAGTGACCATAACATGATTTAATTTAATTTTAGCTGTAAGCAACAAAAACATACGGGAAAGATAAAAACACGTAACTTTAAGAGAGCAAATTTTCCAAGGATGAGGGTTGCTCTTCAGGACTGGGAGGGAATATTGGCATCAATGGACACTGTTGTGTTACACTATGTGATTATTCTTGCTCTGTGTCTTTAAGATCTGTCCCCTTCTTTCTAGCTGAACTCTCTCTCTCACCGTAGTTCTTTATATATCTCCTCCACTTCCTGATTCTGGTCATTACTCCTGTATATCTTCCATGCTAAACATCTTACATGTGGCTTACAACTGCAACGTTTTTCTATCTATGAATATCCATCATTAAACGGAACATTCGAAAGGATTCATCGTCTGTCGTCCTAACTGTGAGTTTATTCATTGAGTTAAACTGCCTGTATCGATGCAAGGGATGAATATCAAACCAGCTTGAGTAAGGCCTACTTCAACCTGGAGATGAACTTTATCGCTTTGTAGTTGAGACAGAAGAGTAGAAAAACGGAGTCTCACAGCCTAATTACAAGATTTCTGCATGTCAGTACTGAAACAGACAAGATTTACTGCTCTCATAGCAAGACAGAAGGGACAGAGCAGCACATGGCAGCCTTATAGCCTGAGACAATCTGCACAGTGTCATATTTCAGCACACAGATCCTGCCTACTTTCACAGTCAGTCTGCTATCATGAGTGACCAAGCTTCTGCATGTGAACTCACATCTACCTCCCCACAAGTTCCTGAAGAAACTGAGTTACCCAAACGCTCAGTTAAACCCACTTGGAAAGTAATGGAGAATTATGAAGCTTCAAGGACTGAATTGTCAAATAGCTTGGAATTAGTCTGGGAGAAAATCCTTGCTGAAGCCAATACAGTGTCTGTTGAACGCGAACTACTGACACTAGAGGGCGCCATTAAACAACTTTCTGCCTCATATGAGCTTTATCAGCTTACCAGCATCAAATTCACTAATGTCTTACAAAACATGAAGTCAGAAAGTGCGATGATGCAATTAAAGCGCGTCAATGCTCTCAATATTGAAAGAGACAGTTTTATCCAGCAAACCAGATTAAAGGCAGAAGCAAAAATAAAGCTGTTACAGGACACTGCATCTCACAGATCTGTTTCCACCAGACGTTCTAAAAACTCGTCAAGATCCCATAGTTCAAGATACTCAACACTCAGTGAGCGACTTATTAATGCCCGCGCTGAAGTGGAAGCCAGCAAAGTGCAGGTGGCATATGCAGAAAAAAGAGCAGAGTTGGAAGTGCAGTCAGCACGTCAAAGAGCAGAGTTGGAAGCTCAGAGAGCAGAGTCGGAAGCGCAGTCAGCACGTCAAAGGGCAGAGTTGGAAGCGCAGTCAGCACGTCAAAGGGCAGAGTTGGAAGCGCAGTCAGCACGACAAAGAGCAACAATGGAAACCTTAAATGAACAGTGTAAACATGACGCAGCTATGGCAAAGCTAAGGGTCCTACAGCAAGCTATCAGTGCAGATGAAGGTGCAAGTGAGAAAGACAGCATTAACCTAAACATAGCAGATATGGAAGACCCCCCCAAACGCACTAAAGACTATGTCCTAAGCCACTGCAGTGCACACTCCATTGTCTCCAATGCTCCCGACTACATAGAGACTCCTTCACAGCTTCAAGTTAAAGAGGTTCCAGCAACTTCCTGCACTCAAAATCACTCCACTGCATTTCCTACCTGTCTACCTTGCCTGCCTTCATACGTCACAGAGCATCAGCGCAAGCTTCAGGCAAGTCATCAATCTCCAGTCATCGGTACAGCCTTGAATCAACGTACCATTGGAACAACTAACTTCAAGCAAGCAACTCACCTGGATGCATCTGCTGCACCATATTTCCCTGTGTCCTTTAACAACAATGTCAAAGAAAACGCAATCAGCACCATACAGCCAACAGCATCTCACATAAAGGCGGAGACAACTGAGACAGAAGAATTTGTGAGGTACATGCTTCGCAGAGAGCTCACAAAGACTGGTCTTACAAGTTTTGATGACCAACCTGAGAACTACAGAAGTTGGAAATGTGCCTTCAGAACTACAATCAGCAATATTGGCATTACAGCTGATCAAGAATTGAATCTGCTGATCAAATGGCTTGGTCCTCTATCTGCTGCACGTGTTAAGCCATTAAGATCGTTTTTCATGGACAATCCTACTGCAGGCCTCACAGCTGCATGGGAGCGACTAGAGCAAAGTTATGGCAGTCCAGAAGCTATAGAAAATGCTTTGTTCATGCGTCTGGAAACTTTCCCAAAGATATCCGGTAAGGACAACAAGGAGTTCCAGAGACTGAGTGACCTTCTCCTTGAGCTTCAGCTAGCCAAGACAGACCCAAAACTACCTGGACTCAGTTACCTTGACACTCCAAGAGGGGTAAACCCAATTGCCTCCAAGCTCCCGTATGGTTTGCAAGAGAAATGGACTGCACTAGGGTCATCATACAAAAGAGAGAACAAGGTTTCCTTCCCTCCATTCTCTTTCTTCTGTGAATTCATCAGGAAAATTGCAGAGACCAAGAACGATTCAAGTTTTTCCTACGGTGAGTACAGCCACTTCTCACCCTTTCCTAAGAGTACCAGTCTTCAGGGCAACTATAGAAACCATAGAGGCCCAGTGTCCGTGAAAAAGACTGACATCCTTCCCACTCCTACCACAGTTCTGGCCACGAACAGAGTAGGAAGATTGAAAACCCTAACAGAGAGTGTCCCATACACAAGAAGCCACACCCCCTCAATAAATGTATCGGCTTTAGGAAAAAGCCTCTGGAAGAGCGCAAGGAGCTTTTAAAGACATTTAGGGTATGTTTCAGGTGCTGTGCTTCTACAGAACATTTTGCAAGGGACTGTAATGTGTCCATCAAGTGCATAGAGTGTGGCTCTGAAGAACATGTGCAAGCCCTCCATCCTCTTGAGCCCAGCTCTGCACAACCTGCCAACACTCCTCCCAGGTTAACGCATGGCGGGGAGAATACAGACCAAGTGCCTAATTCTACCATCATTTCTTCATCCTGCACTGAAGTTTGTGGAGAAGACCACTGTGGTAAGTCCTGTGCTAAGATATGCTTGGTGAACATATACCACAAGGATCAACCAGAAAAGTCTCTAAAGGCATATCCTATCTTAGATGATCAGAGCAATCGATCACTTGCAAAATCGGAATTGTTCAATCTATTTGAAATAAAAGGCGAAGCTCATCCTTACACCTTGGGTACCTGTAGTGGAACTATAGAGGTTTCTGGAAGAAGGGCTCATGGACTCATGGTATCTTCTCTCAAAGGTAACTTGCAATTACCCTTACCTACGCTTGTTGAGTGCAATCAGATACCTGCTAACAGGGAAGAAATCCCTACTCCAGCTGCTGCTTTCCATCACCCTCACCTCAAGGTAATAGCAAATGAGATACCGCCGCTTGACAAAGATGCTCAGATCCTTCTTCTGTTAGGAAGAGACATTCTAAGAGTTCACAAGGTACACAGACAAGTCAGTGGACCCCCAGATGCCCCATTTGCCCAGCGCACGGATCTAGGGTGGGTCATCATAGGCAATGTCTGCATAGGCAAAATTAAAAGACCTACCAACATTTCGTCATTCAAGACAAATGTTCTGCCAAATGGCCGAAACACTTACTTTGAGCCATGCCCACATCACTACTGGGTGAAAGAGAAGATAGCCAGCCACGAATGGCAACATGGTATTTCAGGTGACACAAGCCCTTTCTCCTGCCATGATGGTGACTTCGGCTCTACAGTGTTTAATGCAACCAGTGAAGATGACATACTGGCTCCTTCAATGGAAGACAAAGAATTCATCAAGGTAATGGACAATGAGTTCTTTCAAGATGACTCCAATAACTGGGTAGCACCCCTACCCTTTTGTCTCCCAAGAGAGAGATTGCCCAACAACTTACAGCAGGCCATCAGTAGATTCTCCTCCTTAAAGCGAAACTTAAGCAGGAAACCAGAGATGCAAAAGCACTTTGTGGACTTTATGCAAAATGTATTTGACAGAGATCTTGCAGAGCCTGCTCCCCCACTAAAGGAGGGAGAAGAATGCTGGTACCTTCCATCCTTTGGCGTGTATCACCCACGCAAACCAGACCAAATCAGAGTTGTCTTTGATTCCAGTGCTCAGCACGAAGGTGTTTCTCTTAACAACATGCTTCTTACGGGACCCAACGTGAACAACAGTCTAATAGGAGTCTTGATTCGTTTCAGACAAGAGCCTGTAGCAGTAATGGCCGACATTCAACAGATGTTTCACTGCTTCATCGTCAGAGAAGACAACAGAAACTACCTCAGGTTTCTATGGCACAAGGACAATGACCTCAACAAGGAAGTTATAGATTATCGCAGGTACATGTCTTCGGTAACAGTCCTTCCCCAGCAGTGGCAACTTATGGGCTAAGGAAAACAGCTCAGACTGGAGAAGTTGAATATGGATCTGATGCCCGTCAATTTGTTGAAAGAAACTTCTACGTTGACGACGCACTTAAGTCCTTTCCAACTGCTAAAGAAGCAATTGATCTTCTCACCAGAACAAAGGAGATGCTGTCTGTAGCAAACCTTAGACTGCACAAGATTATATCCAACAGCCAGGAACTTATGAATGCCTTTCACTCTGAGGACTATGCCACTAGTCTAAAAAACCTTGACTTAGGTACAGATGTGCCTCCTGTACAGCGAAGTCTGGGTTTGTTGTGGAACATCAAGCAAGACAAATTCACCTTCCAAGTGTCAACTTGTGACAAACCCTTCACTAAGAGAGGAGTCCTGTCCGTGGTGAATAGCATCTATGACCCACTGGGTTTCCTTGCTCCAGTTACCATTCAAGGTAAGATTTTACTAAGACAGTTGTCTACTGAGAACATAGACTGGGATACTCCCTTGTCTAGTGAGAATCAACACAAGTGGGAAAGGTGGAGATATTCTTTGAAGTCACTAGAAAAACTTCAGATTCCCCGTTGCTATGTTCCAGGTTCCACTTCAACTGCTAACCGGAGAGAGATTCATATTTTCTCTGATGCATCAGTTGAAGCTATTGCTGCAGTAGCCTATTTGAAGACCTCTGAACTGAATGGAGAATCACACTGTAGTTTTGTCCTAGGCAAGGTAAAACTCACTCCCAAGCCTGCACATACCATACCAAGACTTGAACTTTGTGCAGCCGTGCTAGCAGTAGAAATTGCAGAGGTCATACGAAGTGAAATGGACACTAAAATTGATTCTTTCACCTTCTATACAGACAGTAAGGTAGTACTTGGTTACATAAACAACCAAACAAAACAATTTTATGTGTTCGTCAGCAACAGGGTTGAACGTATCAAGAGATTCTCTCTACCAAGTCAATGGCATCAACCACTATCGACACCACCTATGGACTAGTAAGCCCTGAAGATGATAAGGAAATAAGAACTGTGAACACCTCACTCTACACTTCTGTAAGTACAAAACAGAAGCTGCGGTCACACCATTACAGGCATCAATGGAAGCAGGTGCAGCATCTAGCCAATGTGTTCTGGCATCGCTGGAAGAAAAAGTATCTTCATCATCTTCAAGGTCGTAACAAATGGCAAGCATCTAAGCCGAATCTTAAGGTTGGAGACCTCATCCTTCTAAAAGACAAGGAAGTTTGTCGGAATGAGTGGCCTATGGGTCTTATTACTAAAGTTATGCCCAGCGACGATAACAAAGTCCGGAAGGTAGAAGTCAAGGTAACCAAGGGAGGATCGACACAAACCTTTAGTCGACCAATTACAGAGTTAGTACTCCTTTTGCCAGGTGAGTGACTTGTGCAAGGACTAGTCATGCTGTTGGCACGGCGGGGAGTACATTGCTGCCATCTACAGATTCTACTCAGAACTTTGGAATTATTTGAAGACATCATACTGTGACTTTATGTTCTTCATCCTGTTGAACTTACGTTTATTATTTGCTTGTTGCATGTTTTTCATTACAGGTTCCAGGACATTCGTCAGTATTGGACTTTTTGAAAATATATATATTAGTTTAAGGTTATGAAATCTAAAGATTTCAGACGGGGAGTGTTGTGTTACACTATGTGATTATTCTTGCTCTGTGTCTTTAAGATCTGTCCCCTTCTTTCTAGCTGAACTCTCTCTCTCACCGTAGTTCTTTATATATCTCCTCCACTTCCTGATTCTGGTCATTACTCCTGTATATCTTCCATGCTAAACATCTTACATGTGGCTTACAACTGCAACGTTTTTCTATCTATGAATATCCATCATTAAACGGAACATTCGAAAGGATTCATCGTCTGTCGTCCTAACTGTGAGTTTATTCATTGAGTTAAACTGCCTGTATCGATGCAAGGGATGAATATCAAACCAGCTTGAGTAAGGCCTACTTCAACCTGGAGATGAACTTTATCGCTTTGTAGTTGAGACAGAACAGACACAGAACAGAAAGTAGAATTCTTCAAAAAGACTGTATGCAAACTCACTGCAAAGTGTATTCCCTTGGGCAATAAGTTTAAAAGGCTAAAAATAAAACCTATGTAGCTCACAGCTAAAGTTAAAATGTTTATAAACAATAAGAAAAAAACTTTTAAAAAATATATAAAAATGAAGTAACACTATCATCGTTTAAATGCTACAAAGAATATAACATAATATGTAAAAAGGAAATCGGGGACGCAAAAATTCTAAATGAACAACAGATTGCAAAAGATAGTAGGACAAACCCCAAAAAATTATTCAAATATATTATTAGTAAAAAGGTCAGGTCTGAGCATGTAGGCCCTTTACAAAATAATCTAGATTAGGTGACTGGGGACAAAGAGAAGGCAAATTTATTAAATACCTTCTTCAGTTTTGTGTATACAAAGGACCATGGGGGAGCTCATGTCCATAATGGGGTTGATATTGGCACAGCCCCAAATGATCCACAATGGCTCAAAAGTGATATGGTCCAGAAGAATTTAGACAGAATAAAGGCGGATAAAGCACCTGGACTAGATCAAATCCTCCCACGGATCCTAAAAGAATTGAGCTTCGTCATTTCAAAGCCATTGTTTCTAATTTTTAGGGACTCATTATTGACTGGAATGGTACCACTGGATTGGCGTAGGGCCAATGTGGTGCCCATATTTAAAAAGAGATCAAAGTCTTTACCAAGTAACTATAGACCTGTTAGGCCCCTTTCACACTGAGGAGTTTTAGCGCTAAAAATAGCACCTAAATACCGCCTGAAAAACTCCTGCCCTGCAATCTCAGTGTGAGAGCCCGAGTCGATGTGCTGGCAGGACGAGAAAAAAAAGTCCTGCTAGCCACATTTTTGGGGCGGTGAAGGAGCGGTGTGTATACTGCTCCTTTACCGCTCCTGCCTATTGAAATCAATGGGACAGCGCGGCTATACCGCCCACACACCGCTGAGGTGTACGGGCGGTTTTAACCCTTTCTCGCCGCTAGCGGGGGTAAAAACCGCACCGCTAGCGGCCGAAATGCGCCGCAAATCCGCCCATAGCGTCGGCGGTAAAAATAGCGGCGTTTTACCGCCGACGCTATGAGTGCCCCAGTGTGAAAGGGGCCTTAGTGTAACTTCTATAGTCGGGAAGATACTGGAGCATTTAATAAAAGACCACATAGACGAGTTCTTGCTGGAAAAAAATATTTTAAGCAACAGACATCATGGATTCATGAAAGACAGAAGTTGTCAAACAAACCTGATTTATTTTTATGAGGTGGTAAGTAAAACCTTGGACAGAGGGGTGGCTGTGGACGTTGTATACTTGGATTTTGCAAAAGCGTTTGACACAGTTCCCCACACGGCTAATGTGTAAGGTAAAGTCTACAGGCTTGAAAAGATCAGTTTGTAAATGGTGTAGCAGGGCGGTACCCTGCCAGGATCCAGGTCTAATAAACAGCCAGTTCACTAATGAGTCAGCTGTGTTCTGGGCTTTAAGTAATCACCAAACCAAGGCTCTAGGCTCCCAGTTGGAGACGACTCCACCCTGCAGACAGGAGATCTAGGCATGGGAGTCAGTAGGGCTTCACCTAGGAGAGAGGTGGGAGCTAGTGTAGCACAAGGCTACTTGCTGTACGCACGGAGGTGCTGAGCGTCCGGTCTGTGGGAGACAGACCAAGGCTCTAAAGCATAAGGCCTGAGCTGGAGAGCTGCGTTTACAAGCCAGGAGGGCTGAATATAGTTTACTTTGGTAGCAGGACTGAAATACTGAATACCCCTGCGAGGGAATCTTCTGTTTGTTTTGAACTTTCTTTTAAATAAAAGTGGGCAAAACCTGCCCTGAACCTGGGAAAAGCGAGTGTTGGAGTCCTTAAAGCTCTACAATTTGAGTGAACACCTGACAATGGATAGAAAACTGGCTAAAAAATCGAATTCAGAGAGTAGTGGTTAACGATTCTTACTCTGAATGGTCTAAGGTTATCAGTGGTGTACCCCAAGATTCAGTGTTGGGACCCTTACTTTTTAATATATTTAAACATGATATAGGGTCTGGGATTAAAAGTACAATTTCTGTCTTTGCAGATGACACCAAGCTAAGCAGTGGATTAACGTCCTTACAGGATGTCTCCAATTTACAAGCCAACCTCAATGCACCGTCTAATTGGGCAACTATGTGGCAAAAGAGGTTTAATGTTGATAAATGTAAAGTTATGCAAGAATATGCATGCATCATACATACTAGGGAGAGTACAACTGGGGGAATCTATAGTAGAGAAGGATCTGGGGGTTTTGGTAGATCATAAGCTTAATAATGGTATGCAATGCCAAGCTGCAGTTTTCAAATCAAGCAAAATCCTTTCTTGTACTAAGAGAGGTATGGACTCCAGAGAGTGAGATATCATTTTGCCCCTGTACAAATTAGTAGTAAGACCTCATCTGAAATACCGGTATGCAGTTCAGTTTTGGGCACCAGTTCTCAAAAAGGATATCAGGGAACTGGAGAAAGTGCAGAGAAGGGCAACCAAACTGATAAGAGTCATGGAGGAGCTCAGCTATGAGGAAAGATTAGAGAAACAACATTTATTTCCTCTTGAGAAGAGGAGATGAAGGAGGGATATGATCAACATGTACAAATGCATAAGGGGTCAATATAGTGAACTTGGTGTTGAGTTGTTCACTTTAAGATCATCACAGAGGACAAGGGGGCACTCTTTATGTCAGGAGGAAAAGAGATTTAATCTCCAAATACAGAAAGGTTACTTCACAGTAAGAGCTGTGAAAATGTGGAATAGACTCCCTCCAGAGGTGGTTCTAGCCAGCTCAGTAGATTGTTTTAAAAAAAAGCATGGATTCATTCCTAAATGCACATAATATAACTGGGTACTAACATTTATAGGTAAAGTTGATCCAGGGAAAATCTGATTGCCTCTCGGGGGATCAGGAAGGAATCTTTTGCTGTAGCAAATTGAAGCATGCTTTGCTGGGGTTTTTCGCCTTCCTCTGGATAACTGTGGGTAAATGATTGTATGATTTTTTTTTTGGTTGAACTAGATGGACTTTGTGTCTTTTTTCAATCTGACTAACTATGTAACTATTGACACGGAACAAGAACATACACATTAGCAGTCCTGACACCCACTATGCACAGGCTTGCTCTAGGTAGTGACTCGCCAGGTATTGAAGGAGGCTCTTCAATTTAAGAGGAAAGTAACAAGTGGTCACTTGAAGTCTGGCAGTTGCAATCCTGCCAAGCACACACTGTCTTCTAGCTTTTTGAGATTATGTACAGTGTTCATTGTTTAGAGGAATGTAAGTAATTTCAGGACTCTGTTAGTTGACAATGCTATGCAGACTCAGAAACTGGGAGGCAGTGTGTGAAGTGACAGCAAGCAAATGTCACACTTTGGGGGACCTTTTAAGTATACTTTTAAACATCCTTAAGCTGGCCTCAGATGGATCGAAATTTGGACAGTTTAGCAGGAACCAGCCGAATTGTTATCCATTTATCGCGATCCCCAATCGACATAGTTACATAGTTAGTAAGGTTGAATAAAGACACCAGTTCATCCAGTTCAACCTGAGTGAGTGTGGATGCGTGTCTACAATTTTCCCTATCCCTGTACATTGTGTCTCATTATATTATTATTTATTTAAGGTACCCATATAGCGCAGTCAATTTACGCAGCGCTCCACACATACATCGCACACTCACATCGGTCCCTACCCTCAAGGAGCCCACAATCCAAGGTCCCCAACTGACATTCATATAATAGGGCCAATTTTGGACAGAAGCCAATTAACCTACCAGCATGTCTTTGGAGTGTGGGAGGAAACCGGAGTACCCGGAGGAAACCCGCACAGGGAGAACATGCAAACTCCAGGCAGGTAGTGTCATGGTTGGGTATCGAACCAGCGACCCTTTTTTACTGCTAGGCGAGAGCGCTACCCACTACACCACTGTGCCGACCCACAGTTCTGTCAAACTGGAATGTTGTAAAACTTTTCTCAATAGCTGCAGCCACTGACCAGTGTATTTTGACAGTGGAGGAGTCTGGCAGTCGGAATATATTGTCTCCGAAGGGAGGATTCCTCTATCCATCTCGCTTGTGTGGATGGAGAAATCCATTAATTTTTCATTAATCTATGACCAGTCTAAGAAGTTTAACAGCTTTGCTTACCCTCCCCATACTGCATCACTCCTTTTTACATACAAGATGTGACAATTTTATTCCCGAAATGGACTATAAAAAATAAAACATTTTGTGCAGGAGCATCGTCATGGTGGAGAATCCACTTGTCAGGCCAGAGTTCCTCCAAATAGATTCCTTTTCAGAATTAAATAGTCACGCCTTGTACATCAGATCAGTATGTGACCCAATTTGGAGCTCCTCTGAGATGGCGCTTTTCTCCAAAAGGTTCTAATGGAAAATCCAGCCACTTGCAAGCCTACAGGAAGATGTCTTTTCCTTTAGGACCTATTAAGAATAGGCTACACATTCACATTTTTAAATGTATTATTATAGGTGTCTGTAAATGCATAAAAACAAAGCTAGAAATGTTAGTCACAATCAATAGGATTTGTTCTGTAATGCTGCGTACACACGGTCGGAATTTCCGACAAGAAAAGTTTGATGTGAGCTTTTCGTTGGAAATTCCGACCGTGTGTATGCTCCATCGGACTTTTGCTGTCGGAATTTCTCCCAATAAGAGATTGAGAGCAGGTTCTCTATTTTTCCGACGGAAAAAGTTCCTATCGTCTGTAGCAATTCCGACGCGCAAAATTCCTACGCATGCTTGGAAACAATTCTACGCATGCTCGGTAGCATTGAACTTCATTTTCTCGGCTCGTCATAGTGTTGTACGTCACCGCGTTCTTGACGGTCGAAAGTCCAGAGAACTTTTGTGTGACCGTGTGTATGCAAGCCAAGCTTGAGCGGAATTCCGTTGGAAAAACCATCCAAGGTTTTTCCAACGGAAATTCCGATCGTGTGTACGCGGCATTAGGTTGAAGATATGCACAGCTTCTCTTTCCAGTGTGTGTCTGGAAGATATTCCGTCATTTATGTCTACAGAGGCAGCACCGACAACATAATCCAATTACCATTGAATGTGTAGATTGTCCAAGAACAGGATTGGGAGGTGGGAAAGTTGTGTAACCACCCTGTTCTAGTTACATAATTCCATCCTTGATGTCATGAAGCCTGCATAGGTGTTAATTCCTCAATTTACATGAGTTAATGATTTACATGTGTGTAGCAAGGTGTCACTTTGAACGTAGCTTATAGACTACAGTTTGTGCCTGTCAGGAACCTAGCTCCCTCTGGTGTCCGTTTGTGTTATATCACTACAATTTGTTTGGTTCAGCTTTGCAAGAACAAAGCATTATGGATATTGTAGTACACAGAGACAGAGACTCTATTGCTGTGGATTAGAAATAGACTACATTACCCACAAGACCACTGTACTACCAAGAGTGCAATGCGCTGCGCACAGCCTGATGGGAGAGCTTATTTAAGAAAAGGGTGGAGCTCAGCTCACTCTCTCGGGACGCCATCTTTAAGCCGGCAGGAGGCCTGTGTTGGGCTCTGCTGTAAGTGTGCCTAGGCCCAAGAAGCCTGGGCCTACAGTGACCGGAAGGGCATCGCCTAGTTAGAGACGGATCCTTGCGGACAGATTCGCTGATCAAGCCGGAGGAGGATCGGCCTGCAGCTCGCAGCATCCGGAGTCACCTATCCACGGTACCCGGAGAGAATGGCCGTGCGGAGGACCAGGGACCTTGTGATACCGAGAGACGGACTAGAGAGAGAAAGTTCCGGATTGAGGAAAGCCTGCGAAGCAAGGCCTCAATTGGTGAGAAGGCACTTGCCTATCCACATAGTTAACTGAGTTATTAAAAAGGAGGGTTGGCTTACAGCTCTACCCGCGCTTGCTGGCATCTGCAGTGCCGCAAGCGGGAATACACTACACCTGAGAGCAGTATAGCGGTGTGAGAGAACTGACGTTTCTGTTACCGCTCCACTTTATACACCAAGTGATTGATTTCCTTCACCCTATTGTTGGATTACAAATAACTAAGTGCACCAACAGAGCTAGCGAAGATTACTGGAAACTTGAAGGAACAATCATCAGTTCTGTTAATTTCTTATATTAATACAACGGGACACGCACCAGTTGAGCTGCCCACTAGAGGGAGCCGAATAGCTTGCGAACTCACATATGTGATTCAACTGTTTGCATTACTTCTATTATTGCTTTGCTGTTTCAGTGAGCTGGGTGGGACTTGGTGGAGAGGTATCCCATTGCTGGCTTCATGGCATTGGGAGATTCCTCCACTGCACACTTACCCAGGTCCGACTCCAGGTTGTGTTAAGTGGGTCTTTTGTACAGAAAAGTACTGAAACTGATACATATGTCTATATCATTGACTCTCACAGGGATCTGTTTGTAGTCAAATGTTATTTGTGTAACCCATATTCTGTTTTCTTCGCCAAGTAAACATCTTACCTTTGGTTAAACTACATCTTGTGTGGGACTGTGGGACTCTGTCTGTTGCAGTTGTTGGTCACCAAGGTAACAATATTCCAATATATATATATATATATATATATATATATATATATATACCGTATTTATTGGCGTATAACACGCACCGGCGTATAACACGCACCCCAAGTTTAGGAGGAAATTTTAGGGAAAAAAACTTTTAGGAGGGAAGTTTAAGGAAAAATAACTTACATTTAAATGCAGCCTTGTCAGTGTCCATTGCAGCCTTGTCACAGTGCAGCCTTGTCAGTGTCCATTGCAGCCTTGTCACAGTGCAGCCTTGTCAGTGTCCATTGCAGCCTTGTCACAGTGCAGCCTTGTCAGTGTCCATTGCAGCCTTGCCCAAGAGTCCATTTCAGCCTTGCCCCAGTGTAGCCGTGCAGCCTTGCCCCAGTGTCGCCGTGCAGCCTTGCCCCAGTGTCGCCGTGCAGCCTTGCCCCAGTGTCGCCGTGCAGCATTTTAAAATTGGCGCCGAGACGGAGCGGGGCGGACGCCGCCGAGAACGCCGAGAACGAAGGGACGCAGGGACTGGGCGGAGCCGCCGCCGAGATACACATAGCCGAGTGTACTCGGCTATACTCGGCTTTTCTCGGCTCCGCTCACAGTCACGCCGAGTTCCGCCCTATGATGGACATAACACAGGTCCAATGGCGGGACTGGGCGTGACTGTGAGCGGAGCCGAGAAAAGCCGAGTATAGCCGAGTACATTCGGCTATGTGTATCTCGCTCCGCTCCGCTCACAGTCAGCGGAGACAGCCCAGGGATGTGGGTATCGGCGTATAACACGCACTCACGATTTTCCCCTGATTTTCCGATAAATACGGTATATAATTGTATGGTATCATTGTGGTTCCCTACTGCCAGTGGGTTCAAGATTCTGATACTGCCCTTTGCTGTATATACTATTTGTTGTTTGTGGGTTGTTTGGTTGGTTTTGCACTGTTTGTATTTACCGTATTTATCTTTAAGAGGGAAGTTTCAGGAAAAAAACTTTCTACAGCCCCCATGCGTATAACACGCATGCACAGTTTACACTCTATTTTCAGAGTAAAAAAGTGAGTGTTATACGCCAATAAATACAGTATTTATATATCACCTATCTTAATAAACATCATTATAATTCACTTTACATGCGTTTTTGGTTCTCTCTGTGCAGTCCACACAGTCTGGTCAACTAATTCCCTGACAGTATATCAGGGCCAATCCATGACCAGAAGTGGCTGCACAGAGAAACCATTTTGGTTCAGTTTGTTTTGCTAAAACATGAATGCCAATGAGGTTTTTTATTATGCTCTGCTGGCAGAGTAGTGAATACTGCTGCCAGGCATTGAAAGAGTGGACCAGTGATCAGCTGCTAGGGAGTATTCATTTAATTCACTCCCTGGTTGATCAGGGCTTTATGCCATTTGGGGAAGTTCAGCCCTTGATTCAAATGTGTACTGAGCTAGCCCTGTCCTGTGTTCCAAAGGGCCGTGATGATTACACTCCCCCTTTCAGTGTTGATCAGGTGGAGTCCCTAGAATGGCTGTTGGAGGATGACTCTGCATCCATTTTTGAGCACTATTCGGCCTGTTCCAAACAGTTGTTAAAAGATTGTATTTGTGCAGTGCAGTCTCTGATTAAGCAGGGTGTGTGTGGACCAACTTTTGTTCAGTCTGTGCTGCAGGCATGGTCTGATCTCCTGTATTTAGCCAAGCCACAACAATCCAGCCCTGTCATTAATCACCTGCCTTCCCAAGAATTTATCCGCCCATCGCTTATGGCAACCCCAGCTACAACCAAGTTTGCACAGCCTCCCACCAAATATTATTACCCAGTCTCTACTTGTCGCACCTACCCTGCCTTCAATCCACCTGCAGCAAATCCACAAGAACCTCCTCCAGCCATCGTATCTCTGCCGCATTCCAGTCCTTACTCTTACTCAATTCCATCCCTTTTCATACATCCCCCCTGTTATTTACAAATCTGCAGTGACTAAGCCTAAGAAGAAGTAGAAGTACTTTCCGACCCACACAATCCTACCAGTAACCCAACCTGCCTCCATACCCACCAACCTGCTCCAGCCTGCGTTCATGCCAGTTGAACCTGACGATCCACCTTAATCTGCCAACCCTATGCCTTTTACCCAGTCTGATGTCCCTGTGCCTTTTACCCAGTCTGACGTCCCAGTGCCCTTTACCCAGTCTAATGTCCCAGTGCCTTTTGCCCAGCCTGACGTTCCTGTGCCAGTCTACCAGCCTGACGTTCCTGTGCCAGTCTGTCAGCCTGAAGTTCCTGTGCCAGTCTGCCAGCCTGAAGTTCCTGTGCCAGTCTGCCAGCCTGCAGTTCCTGTGCCCGTGTTCCAGCTCGATGTCCCTGTGCCCATGTTCCGGCCTGAAGATCCGGTGCCTGTGCCTCTGCCTAAAGTCTCAGTACCTGCCTTCTAGTCCGATGTCTTGGCGCCTGCCTTCCAGTCTGATGTCCTGGTGCCTGCCTTCCAGTCTGATGTCCTGGTGCCTGCCTTCCAGTCTGATGACCTGGTGCCTGTGTTTCAGCCTGAGATGTCAGTGTTTCAGCCCGGGCTGCCAGCGTTCCAGCTTGAAGAACCAGTACCAGCATTCCAGCCTGAAGAGCTAGAGCCAGTGTCCCGGTCTGAGGTTGTGGTGCATGTTTCCCGGCCTGAGGTTGTGGTGCCCGTTTCCCAGCCTGAGGTTGTGGTGCCCGTTTCCCGGCCTTAGGTTGTGGTGCCTGTTTCCTGGCCTGCGGAGCCTCTATCTGCTGCCCACCTCGATGACCCGAAGCCTGCTGCCCAGCTCGATGACCCGGAGCCTGCTGCCCAGATCGATGAACCAAAGACTGCTGCCCAGCTCGATGACCCGGAGCCTGCTGCCCAGCTTGATGTCCCTGAGCCTGCTGCCCAGCCTGATGTGTTCCTGTCTGCTGCCCAGCCTGGTGTATTCCTGTCTGCTGCCCAGCTTGGTTTGCCCCTGCCTGCTGCCCATCTCAATGACCCGGAGCCTGCTGCCCAGCTCGATGACCCGGAGCCTGCTGCCCAGCTCGATGTCCCGGAGCCTGCTGCCCAGCTCGATGCCCCGGAGCCTGCTGCCCAGCTCGATGTCCCGGAGCCTGCTGCCCAGCTTGATTTGCCCCTGTCTGTTGCCCAGCTTGATTTTCCCCTGTCTGCTGCCCAGCTTGATGTGCCTGCTGTCTGCCCGGATGTGCCCGCTGTCTGCCCGGATGTGCCCGCTTTCCAGTTGGATGTGGCCGCTTTCCAGTTGGATGTGCCTGCTTTCCAGTCGGATTTGCCCCTGTCTGTTGCCCAGCTTGATTTTCCCCTGTCTGCTGCCCAGCTCGATATGCCCGCTGTCTGCCCGGATGTGACTTTGCCTGTTGCCCAGCTTGTTGTCATGAACTTTCCCCAGCAACAGTTAGTTGGAGCGTCCGGAGGCCGCTCCTTTGAGAGGGGGTACTGTCAGGAAAGGTTCCATCCACTGGTGATATTTATTATTTGGCTTGCAGTACTGTGGTCCACCAGCAGGTGTCTCCTGGCAGTGTGGACCTGTCAGGAGAATTTCTCCCTGCTGGTATTATATTATCCTTTGGACGCAGTACTGGTCTCCACCAGCGGATGGTTCTTGGCAGTGTGGAGCGAACTGCTCTTCCTGCACTCAGGTGTGACTTGAAGCCAATTACAAGCCTCCTATTTATACCCGGCAAGTACAAACACACCTTGCCCTGGTATCTCTCTCCTTGAGCCCTGACCTCGCTGCCTGTATTCTGACCTTGAGCCTGTACCTCACCTCACCTCACCTCACCTGATCTGAGCCCCATCCTGAGCCTATCCTGGACCTGCCCCCCTGATTACCTTGCATACCTGATTTCCTTGGATCCCTGCCCTGCAGCCTATCCATCCGTCCTCTCCCTGTCTTGTTTGTTTCCTGTCCTCATCTGCTGACTCCCCGTGTATGACCTTGGCCTGGCTACGTTTATGCTTCTGGAACACTCCTTTGTCAATCTCCTGATCTGCTGTGTATGACCCTGGCCTGGCTTACGTTCAAGATTCTGGTACTGCCCTTTGCTGTATATACTATTTCATACCTCCCAACTTTCAAAAGTCCCAGCGCGGGACATTCAGATCTTCCCTCTCCCCTGCTAGGCTAGTCAAAGTTGTTGAGCGGGGGGGGGGGGGGGGGGGTGCCTTGGGACATGTGAAAAAAAATTTGTGACATAAATTTAAAGTTGTTGAGCGGGGGGGGGGCGCCGATCGCGGGGGGACGATCGCGGGGGGGGGGGGCAATCGCGGGGGGGGGGCGGGGGTCGAGCACTGTTTTTCAGCTCAAATCTGGGGGGGGGGGGCTTACCTGCTGGTGGTTCTTTCCTCCTCTTCATGATTCCTGCTGTGCCTTCTCTTCTTCCTGCTGTGCGGGAAACCGGTAACTCTCGCGGGACTGCGGGAAGGAGGAGCCCATGCGGGTAAAACCCGCAGAATCCGTGACAGTTGGGAGGTATGCTATTTGTTGTTTGTGGGTTGTTTGGTTGGTTTTGCACTGTTTGTATTTATTTATCACCTATCTTAATAAACATCATTAAAATTCACTTTATATGCGTTTTTGGTTCTCTCTGTGCAGTCCACACAGTCTGGTCAACTAATTCCCTGACACTAAAACTGGAGAGTGCAGAATCTGGTGCAGCTTTGCATAGAAACCAATCTGCTTTGAGGTTTTAGTCCAGGTTCACACTGGGCTACGAGAGTGAAGCCGTGCGAGTTCAGCTGAACTCTCACAATTTCACTCCCACTGGTCAGTCCCGATTTCGGTCGCGATTACAGAGACATCTGTGCAAGTTTCTGCACAGATATCAATGTAAATCGCGGGCCAAAATCGCAAAAAGTAGTACAGAAACTATGGACGGTGCCATTGCCGGCAATTTGCGGCAAATACCGCCGTTTTGACATGCGATTTGACATGCCAAATCGCATGTCAAAATGCACCAGTGTGAACCAAGGCTGGGTTCACACTTGTCCGACAAACGCTCCGACATTGGGAGCTCATGTCGCATGACGTGTGATAATCAATGTTTCCCTATGAGAGCCGTCTTAACTGGTCCGACACAAGTCGGTCCGACTTTGAAAATGCTCCTTGTACTACTTTGGTCCGACTTTGATCCTACTTCAGACCATTGAATATCATTGAAGTCGGATCAAAGTAGGAGCCTTGTCCTTACCATCCGACTTTTGACATCCGACATGTGATTACAGCAGCAGTAAAAGGAATTTATCTCACTCTGGGATTGTTTTGATTGGTCAAAGAACAAGTCAGACTATCACAAAGTCGGATCAAAGTAGTATCCTGTTCATGAAAGTCGGATGGATGAATGTAGGATCAATGTAGGACTGATGTCGCAGAGCAAAGTAGGATGAAAGTTGTATGACTGTCGTGTCGTACCAGTGTGAACCCAGCCTCAGGCTGGGTTCACACTAGTGAGACACGACATCTGTCCTACTTTGGATCCGACTTTGCCCTGCGACATGAAGCCGACATATGTCCGACTTTCAATGAACGGGGATCCGACTTGGATCCCCGCCAATATCAGGCACTGTGTTTGGTATGAATCTTGAGGGGGAACTCCAGGCCAAATTTTAAATAAAAAACCGGCATGGGTTCCCCCTCCAGAGGCATACCAGGCCCTTGAGTCTGGTCTGGATTTGAAGGGGCGCCCCTACGCCGAAAAAACGGCGTGGGGGTCCCCCCCAAAATCCAAACCAGACCCTTATCCGAGCACACAACCTGGCAGGCCGCAGGGGAAGAGGGGAGGACGAGAGAGCGGCCCCCCCTCCCTCCTGAACCGTACCAGGCCGCATGCCCTCAACATGGGGGGGTTTGGTGCTCTGGGGCAGGGGGCGACCTGCGGCCCCCCCACCCCAGAGCACCCTGCCCCCATGTTGATGAGGACAGGGCCTCTTCCCGACAACCCTGGCCGTTGGTTGTTGGGGTCTGTGGGCGGGGGGCTTATCGGAATCCGGGAGCCCCCTTCAATAAAGGGGCCCCCGGATCCCGGCCCCCCACCCTATGTGAATGAGTATGGGGTACATCGTACCCCTACCCATTCACCTGGTGGAAAAAAATTGCAATAAAAAAACCACACAGCTTTTTAAAGTATTTTATTGCACAGCTCCGGGGGTCTTCTTCCGACTTCGGGGGTCTCCGGTGTCGTCGCCGCGCTCTCCGGTTCTTTCTTCTGCCGGGCCACCGCTAACTTCTTTAGCTCTTTTGCTAGCGGGGCCCGGTCTTCTCCGTCGCCTTCTTCTCCCGCTCTCCAGTTCTTCTCCCGCTTCTTTCTTCTGCCGGCCCCTCCACTAACTTCTTTAGCTCTTTTGCTAGTGGAGGGGCCGGTCTTCCCGTCGCCGTCTTCTTCTCTCTTCTCCTCCTCGATGTTGACGCGTCGCTTGCTCCCGCTGTAATACTGGCTGTCCGCTCCGCTCCGCATTAATATAGGCTTCTCATGACGTCACAGTCACATGTTCCGGGGCACATGGCCCCGGAGCATGTGACTGTGACGTCATGGGAACATGTGACTGTGACGTCATGAGAAGCCTATATTAATGCGGAGCGGAGCGGAGAGCCAGTATTACAGCGGGAGGAAGCGACGCGTCAACATCGAGGAGGAGAAGAGAGAAGAAGAGGCGACGGCGGCGACGGGAAGACCGGCCCCTCCACTAGCAAAAGAGCTGAAGTTAGTGGAGGGGCCGGCAGAAGAAAGAAGCGGGAGAAGAACCGGAGAGCGGGAGAAGAAGAAGGCGACGGAGAAGACCGGGCCTCTGCTAGCAAAAGAGCTAAAGAAGTTAGCGGTGGCCCGGCAGAAGAAAGAACCGGAGAGCGCGGCGACGACACCGGAGACCCCCGAAGTCAGAAGAAGACCCCCGGAGCTGTGCAATAAAATACTTTAAAAAGCTGTGTGGTTTTTTTATTGCAATTTTTTTCCACCAGGTGAATGGGTAGGGGTATGAGGTTGTGTGCTCGGATAAGGGTCTGGTTTGGATTTTGGGGAGGCCTGGTATGCCTCTGGAGGGGGAACCCATGCCGGTTTTTTATTTAAAATTTGGCCTGGAGTTCCCACTCAAGAGCAGCACAGCACAAGTCGCATGCCAAAGTCGGATCATGCAAGACTGCGGTCCGACTTTGATCCGACTTCAATGATAGTCAATGGGCTGAAGTCGGATCAAAGTCGGACCAAAGTAGTACAGGGAGCATTCTCAAAGTCGGACCGACATGTGTCGGAACAGTTAAGACGGCTCCCATAGGGAAACATTGATTTTCACACGTCATGCGACATGAGCTCCCAATGTCGGAGCGTTTGTCGCCCCAGTGTGAACCAGGCCTAAGTGTCAAAGCTTAATTGAACAAATTGAAGTTAGAAACTGATTGGCTACCATGCACAGCTGCACCAGATTTTGCACTCTCTAGTTTTAGTAAATCAACATGGTGTCAAAGGCCCCCACCCATGTAGTATAATCTCTACACTGGCATATCGACAACAAATTCCAACTTTAGCTATATACCGTCGGAATTGCGGCGGTATTGGGCCGCTAGCGGTGTGGTTTTAACCCCCGCTAGCGGCCGAAAAAGGGTTAATACCGCCGGCAATGTGCCTCTGCAGAGGCGCATTGCCAGCGGTCAGTGTTGTAAGTAACTGCGTTTAAATAAACGGCGCAGTCACTTTTGAGGGTAACGAGTAATCTAACTGATTACTCATCCCCTCATGTTAACGCCGTTCCCATTACTCGGGCGGCGTTACTGCAATTACATCTACCGCCACTGGATGGCAGTAGTGTAATCCCAGCGCTGTCCGCGGTACTGAAGTGAAGACAGGCTGAGAGAGAGAGACTCTGGCTCTGGACCGCCCCGCCATCCCACCCTGCCTATCGAGAGTGAGAGAGAATGTAGGGAGGCGGGGCGGACACGAAAAATGAAGTCAGCTGACCAGCTGACACCAATGAGTGAGGGGGAGGGTCTCTCCCCATGAGAAAAGGCATCCGACCCTGGAGGCACCTGGCACAGTGACGGAAGTAAAGTAAGTGACGAATTGCAGTGCAATCTCGATCTATTCCCAACCTCCACTTCTTACTGATCCCATCCCTACCCACCCAGCCATCGATTCACTTCTACAACAGAGGTGATGGGGGGGGGGGATACGGATGAGATCAGTGGTAGTGTGGTGGGGGATGGGATCAGTAAGAGGCAGAGGTGGTGGTGGGAGAGGATGGCACCACCGCTGCCACACCCCAAGTACCACCGCTGCCACCCCCCCAAATACCACCGCTGCCACCCCCCCAAATACCACCACTGCCACCCCCCAAGTACCACCGCTGCCACCCCTCAAGTACCACCGCTGCCACCCCCTCAAGTACCACCGCTGCCACCCCCAAGTACCACCGCTGCGACCACCAAGTACCACCGCTGCCACCCCTCAAGTACCCCCGCTGCCACCCCTCAAGTACCACCGCTGCCACCCCCCCAAGTACGACCGCTGCCACTCCAAATGTTCTAAAATACTGTATATAGTGTTTTTATTCTTCAATCACTTAATATAAACATCTTTGATAATAAAGATGCTATAGAACGTAATTGCATTATAGAATAGTTTTAAAAAAAAAGTCACAGTTACTTTGCTGAGTAACTAATTACTTTTTCAATGTAGTAACTGAGTTACTAACGAAATTTCTTTTTGGTAGAAGTAATTTGTAACTGTAACTAATTACCTTTTTAGAGTAAGATGAACAACACTGCCGGCGGTATAGCCGCGGTTTCCCATTGCTTTCAATGGGACAGAGCGGTGGAGGAGCAGTAAACACATCGCTCCTCTCACCACTCCAAAGATGCTGCTAGTAGGACTTTTGGAGCGGTCCTGCTAGCGCACGGCTCCAGTGTGAAAGCCCTCGAGCTTTCACACTGGAGAAACAGCAACCGCTGTTTAGGGTCGGTTTGCAGGCGCTATTTTTAGCGCAATAGCGCCTGCAAACCGCCCCAGTGTGAAAGGGGCCTTAAGGTGTTGGTGCCACCTGTGTGCAAATAAATGCTGGAGTATCTTCCTGATGCTCATTAGAACTGAAAAAGTGGCTTGGAAAAGCGTCTTCAAAATACAGAGTAAGTTCAGTTGATTGTGACTACCTACTAGCTATACCATTACCTGGATAAATGAGAATCTTCACAGACTCTACAAAAGCATGTTTTTTGATTCAGTATTGATGACCCATCTGTTTTTATTTTTTTCATTTTATTCCACCTCCTTAGCCTCCCTGTTGGTAAGTAAGGCCGCCAATTAAGCTAATAAGCAGGCCCAGTAGGTGGGATGGAGCTGGTCAAGCTTGCTTTTTTACACATTAAGTCAAAATTTGCATATAGCTTCATCTGTCCCTATCTCTAGATCCAAGGATCCTCTTTTACACACAGTTTTCACTGACAGAAACCTCTGCTAATGCATTTTCTCATCTTATTTTCAGTTGAAATAGGCTAACTTCAAAACTGATTTTATTTCATAGGAAAAGAACATTTGAATGTGCTGCACTTTATTAATTACATAAAGCTTGATGTTTCCACTGAGTCTCTCTGTTTTAAATTAATATTACAAACTAACAATGCAGTTGCTGTGAGTGCTGACATTTTGGACTAATGTGAAAGGATCCCTGTACAATGTAAATTGATGCCTAATATGTGAACGCTCTATAAATATGAAAAAAATATAAAAAATTGAGTAATTATCTTCAGAGGCCAGACACAAAAAATCCTGACTATGTGCAGCTTTGTTATAGAGCCTGGCTAAATATGCAGTTTAAACACTTAAGGCCCGGAAGGATTTACCCCCTTAATGACCAGACCATTTTTTGCGTTGCTTTAGGCCGGGTTCACACTGGTGCGACAAACGCTCCGACATTGGGAGCTCATGTCGCATGATGTGTGAAAATCAATGTTTCCCTATGGGAGCCGTCTTAACTGGTCCGACACATGTTGGTCCGACTTTGAAAATGCTCCCTGTACTACTTTGGTCCAACTTTGATCCTACTTCAGCCCATTGAATATCATTGAAGTCGGATCAAAGTCAGAACGCCGTCTTGCATGATCCGACTTTGGCATGCAACTTGTGCTCTGTTGACCTTGAGGGGGAACTCCACGCCAAATTTTAAATAAATAACTGGCATGGGTTCCCCCTTCAAGAGCATACCAGGCCCTTCGGTCTGGTATGGATATTGAGGGGAACCCTCTACGTCGAAAAAACGGCGTGGGGGTCCCCCCAGAATCCATACCAGACCCTTATCCGAGCACGCAGCCCGGCCGGTCAGGAAAGGGGGTGGGGACGAGCGAGCGCCCCTCCTCCTGAACCGTACCAGGCCGCATGCCCTCAACATGGGGGGTGGGTGCTTTGGAGCAGGGGGGCGCCCTGCAGCCCCCCACCCCAAAGCACCCTGGCCCAATGTTGATGAGGACAAGGGTAACCCTGGCCGTTGGTTGTCGGGGTCTATGGGCAGGTGGCTCATCGGAATCCGGGAGCCCCCTTTAATAAGGGGGCCCCCAGATCCTGCCCCCCCCCCACCCTATGTGAATGAGTATGGGGTACATCGTACCCCTACCCATTCACCTGGGGGGAAAAAAAGTGTCAATAAAAAAAATACACACTAGACAGGTTTTTAAAGTAATTTATTAGGCAGCTCTGGGGGTCTTCTTCCGACTTCGGGGGTCTCTTCCGACTTCGGGGTCTCTTCCGACTTCTCCGCTCTCTCCGGCCCTTCAGTTATTCTCCCGGTCTCCGGTTCTCCTGCATTATTAAAGGTGGCTCCCAGATTCCGATAAGCCCCCGCCTGCAGACCCCGACAACCAACGGACCAACGACAACACCGCCTGAAGTTTAGTAGAAAAAGTACACCAGGAATGGCCTGCAGTCAGATATAGGCTTGGTTAGACTGGAATGCAGTGGATATATATGTAGGAGACTGTATATATATTTTATGCACTGCAGATCACTGAATCACCTGACAGTATATTAGAAAAAGTACACCAGGAACAGCCTGCAGTCAGATCTAGCTACACAGGATACAGTGTGTATATATATATATATATATATATATATATATATATATATATATATATATTACACACAAGCTGGGATGTATATATATACTAAATCCACTGCAGCTAGCTAAATCACCTGCCTGCCTGAAGTATATTAGAAACAGTACACCAGGAACGGTCTGCAGTCAGATCTAGCTAAACTGGATACAGTGTATATATATTTTTATATATATATATATATATATATATATATATATATATATAAAAGCCGGGATGTGTATATATATATATATATACTAAATACACTGCAGCTAACTGAATCGCCTGCCTGCTCAAACTAAATTAAATGACACTCTCTCTCGGTCAACGCCAGCAGCACACTACACAGGGCCGACGTGCAGGTGGCCTTATATAGTGTGGGGCGTGGACTTAACCCCCTGAGCCATAATTGGCCAAAGGCACCCTGCCTTTGGCCAATTATGGCTCTCTTTGCTGACGGCGCTGTGATTGGCCAAAGCATGCGGGTCATAGTGCATGCTTGGCCAGTCATCAGACAGCAATGCACTGCGATGTCGCAGTGCATTATGGGGCGTGACGCGCCGCTCGAATTTGGCGCAAAACACCCCATAATGTTCGTATTGCGACGAGCGAGCAAACAGCCAATTTTTTGAGTCAAACTCCTGTTCGACCCGAACATAAAGCTCATCCCTAGTGACTACACTACCAGATGGAATTGTTTAAAAGGATTATTAGTACATTTGTACTTCCAGCAGACCTCCAAAGGAATGTCTAGGCTTAAGATGTGGAAATCAAGTATTCTGGACAGCCGCACTCCAAACAATCGTTGCCTTTATTGGTAAAATCAGGAAAATAAAGGCAATGATTGTTTGGAGTGCGGCTGTCCAGAATACTTAATTTCCAGTCTGCTATATGCATTGCCTGCACCTGTGGTTCCTGAGAGGAAAACAGATCTGCCTGGAGCGGCAACTCCCTTTCTCCTTACCTAGGCTTAAGATGTGTTGGACACTTTTCCCTTTCTATCTGTGGATTTATAGAGTTAAAAAATGTGCTCCTCTTCCTCATTCAGGATATTGATTATTCTAAAAGATATTTATTCTCTGGTCCGGTGTGCGGGGGCGCAAGTCTCATATATCACTCATCCTGCCAAATACCTAATTCTTTCACCGCTGACCTCAGTCTGTGGCTGTGCAGACAGGAGGGTTGTGCACGTGTCATGCTGTAGTCAGTGTTTACATCACAAAACGTGATGGATCATCCAATCTGGTCTACAATACATCAACCTGAATCCATGTGATCCTGCACAATGCAAGACATCTGTAGCCCAAACCTGCTGACAAAAGGCACCTTGGTGCAGAGAAATGAGAGAGATCAACAACAAAATATAACATTCTATTTGTCATATTATTGTCTTTTAGGTTTGCTTTGTCTGGCCACCTCTAGATACTTCCCTACAGATTCAGCAGCCAATTTTTTGCCAGTAGGGCACAGTGCCTACAGTCTTACAAAATTTGTAGGTAGTATGAAAGGGGGAAAACATTCAAAAGTAAACCCCCAAGATCACCACCCATGAGTCAGCAGAGCAATTGAGCAGAAGGTCAAGATGCCCCCTGCACAAGGCATTGCCGAGGTCCTAAAAGACTCTTGGAATGTCTGGACACCCCACTTAGGGGAACAGTGTGAATATGGCTATTTTTTTTTTTTTCTTTTCTTTTTTTCTTCTCTGCCTGGTGCAGAAGAATGCAGAGGTGGGGGACTTGAGTCAGATGACTTGACTTAAGTCAGACTTGAGTCACCTGTTTGGGGACTTGCAACTTGCTTGACAGAATTCAATAAATGACTCGACTTGACTTTGACTTGTCACTAATGACTTGCGACTTGACTTTGACTTGGGCTATATGACTTGCAATGACTTGGCACCACTAACACTAACCGCAAGCCGCCGCCTGCCTACCTGATCAGCGTATCATGCAGACAGACGGCGGCCATTGCAGTGTTCAAAAGCCGCGCCTCCTCGTCTGTGATAGGCGGAACACTCAATTTCACAGCAGGCAGTGTTCAGCCTATCACGGACATCCTCTTATCCTCGTCTGTGTTATGAGGATGAGCGGATGTCCGTGATAGGCGGAACACTGAATGCTGGGAAATTGAGTGTTCCGCCTATCACAGACGAGGAGGAGGCGTGGCTTTTGAATACTGGAATGGCCGTCGGGATGCCGCCGATCAGGTACACGGCTGACGGGCACAGTGAAGCATGGGCACAGTGAGACACGGGCACAGTGAGACACGGGCACAGTGAGGCATTGGGCACAGTGAGGCATTGGGCACAGTGAGACACGGGCACAGTGAGGCATGGGCACATAACCAATATTATTTATTGTTATCCTTCCTATTATTTTTATACAGTATGGGGTAGATCTGTATTTTGACTTGATTTGTGACTTGACCAAAATAAATGACTTGACTTGCTTGACTTCTAGCAGGGACTCGACTTGACTTGCTTGCTTTTCGTCACAGTAACTTGGGACTTGCTTGAGATTTGAAGGTTAAGACTTGAGACTTGCTTGTGACTTGCACATGTGTGACTTACTCCCATGTCTGGAAGAATGAGAGAGAGCCGCAACAAAATTTAAACTTTACCTTTGGCATCTAATTGTCTTTTAGGTTTGCCTTGTTTGGAAAACCTCTAGATAGGTCTCTACAGAATCTGCAGCCAATTTTGTTCCAATAGGAACAGTGCCTATGGTCTTACAAAATTAGTAGGTAGTACAAAAGGTGGAAAACATTTAAAGGTAAACCCCAAGATGAGATCACCACTCATGAGTCACCAGGGCAATTGAGAAGAAGGTCAAGAAGCCACCTGCACAGGGCATTGCTAAGCTCCTAATAGCCTCTTGGAATGTCTATGCACCCCACTTATGGAAAACAGTGTGAACATGGCTCATGTTTTTTGTTTGTTTTCACATTTTCTTCTCACTTTTTTTTACCTTTGGCATCTGTCTTTTAGGTTTTCCGTGTCTGGCCACCTCTAGATATCTCCCCACAGATTCTGCAGCCAATTTTTTTCTAGTAGGCACAGTGCCTACGGTCTTTGTAGATAGTATGAAAGGGAGAAAAATTCTAAAGCATAATGCAAGATAACCACCCATGTACCACAAAGGCAATTGAGAAGAAGGCTGAGATGCCACCTGCACAAGGCGTTGCTGAGGTCCTAAAAGCCTCACAGAATGTCTGGGCAACCCACTTACAAGGAACAGTGTGAAATAGCTCATTATTTTTTTATTCCTGTTTTTTCTTTTTCATCACTTTTTGCTGGTTTCATTTGTTCTTTCTACCAGTGTCCCTTTCCTAGTATCATGTGTATTGCTTTCCCCTAGGCAAAGAGACGGTGGGGTTAATTTACTAAAGCAGGAGAATGCAAATCTGGTGCAGCGGTGCGTAGAAACCAAACAGCTTCCAGTTTTTTTGTCAAAGCTTAATTGAACAAGCTGAATTTAGAAGCTGATTGGCTACTATGCACACCTGTACCAGATTCTTCACTCTCCAGTTTTAGTAAACCAACCCCAGTATATCTGCTGAAAGCTTGAAATACACTTTCTGCCCAAGACTAGAGGTTGAACTGAACTCAAGGGTGCGTATGTGTCTGTTATACATATTGCCAGCGTCCTTTGTAGCTGCATTTCCCTAGACACAAGCTGCTAGCACTCTGACCTTATCTAAGTGGTTGTAGTTGTAGGCATGGGATTTAGAGGACTTGGCTGTAAGCCCTATGACCCTATCTAAGAGGTTTTGGCTGTTGTCATGAGACTCCCATCATTTAGCTGTTCGCACTATAGGGTTGATTTACTAAAACTGCGGAGGGCAAAATCTGGTGCAGCTCTGTATAGAAACCAATCACCTTCCATTTTTTTGTCAAATCTTAAATGAACAAGCTAAAGTTAGAAGCTGATTGGCTACCATGCAAAGCCACACCAGATTTTAAACCAACCCCTATGTCTTTGTCTAAGAGATGTATGGTTGTAAGCATGAGACCAAGAGCACTTGGCTGGAGACTTGCAGTTAGCGCCAGGTCATTTTGTCACTTGGATCCTTTCCCTTAAAGCGGAGCTCCGCCGTCAAAAAAATATTAAAAGCCAGCAGCTACAAATACTGCAGCTGCTGATTTTTAATATTAGTACACTCACCTGTCCTGGAGTCCAGCGACGTCGGCAGCAGAAAACGAAGATGAGCAATCGCTCGTCACTCTGCTGCCCCCACCGCCATCCTCGGTGAGGGAACCCGGAAGTGAAGCATTGCGGCTTCACTGCTCGGTTCCCTACGGCGCTGCGCCGTGCTCACTGGTCCCCGCTGTGTTCTGGGAGCCGTGTGTTTCCCAGAACACAACGGGGGGCACTACCCGCAGATCCCCGCAGAGTGGACTCCCGGAAGTGGGTGCAGATACCTGTCTTAGACAGGTATCTGCACCCCCCTCCCCCTGAAAGGTGCCAAATGTGACACCGGAGGGGGGGAGTGTTCCGATGAGCGGAAGTTCCACTTTAGGGTGGAGCTTCGCTTTAAGTAATATTTTGAAAGAACAAACTAAAGACTAGACTCCATTAGCTGCATGCCTGTTTAAGGTCACTCCCTGATGATGTTCCAGATGTCTGGGCCTTTACAAACAAAACTATGTCAGCTCCCAAGTTCCCTTCACAAGCTTTACAAACAAGACAACAGTGGCAGCTCCCAAATTCCCCAAAATAAAGCCATTTTCTTAACAGTAAGTTGTATACCTTCAGGCAGCGACCTACAGTAACTAATATCACTTAAATGCAGCCAAAATAGAAGCTGATGGGTTTCTAGGCGTTACTCATTGTAGATTCACAGGGGTGTCAAACTCAATTTTATTGTGGGCTACATCAGCATTATGGTTGCCCTCAAAGGGGCGGTTGTATCTGTAAAACTATGTATGCAGAGTTCAGGAGTGCACTACATACAGAGTGCAGACTTCAGGAGTGTGCTACATACAGTGCGCAGGATTTAGGGGTGCACTACATACAGAGTGCAGGGGTTAGGGGTGTGCTACACACAGAGTGAAGGGTTTAGGGATGTGTTGAGTTCATGGTGTACAGAGTGCAGAGTTCAGTGGGGCACTGTGTATAGAATGCAAAGTTGAGGAATGCACTATATACAGAGTGCAGGGTTTAGGGGTGCGCTACATACACAGTGCAGAGTTCAGGAGTGTGCTGTGTACAAAGTGCAGGGTTAAGGTGTGCACTACATACAGAGTGGAGGGCTTAAGACCCCATTCATACTAAGGCAGTTTTCAGGCGTTTTAGCGCCTGTAAAGTGCCTGAAAACTACCTCCCATTCATTGCAATGGGTGCTTTCACACCCGGGCGGTGCGCTTGTGGGATGTTCGGAAAAGTCCTGCAGCAGCATCTTTGGGGTGGTTTGGGAGCTGGAACGGGCAAGGAATGGGCAGTGCTTCTGAAGCGCCTGAAAGGCGCTTTGGAAGCGCTGTAACACAGGAGTTTTTAACTCCTTATTTGGGGTGAAAAGCGCTGCTTAAACAGCGCTAAAGCGCCGCTAAAACGAGCAGCAGTCCCAGTGTGAAAGGGGTCTTCTGCGCCCTGAGCCCACTGATGCAAGGGCCACATGAAATGGCCTGGTGGGCCATGTGTTGTAGAACACTACCTTACTGAATAAAGCTGGACCAATCCCAATGTTTGTCATAAGAAAAAACACAGATATACAGCAAAGGCAGCCAAGTTTATATTAAAAATTTGACTTTTCCATTAAAGGTCACACTTGTTCCTTACCATATTCCTGCCTCCTGAATTACCTAATTGGCCAGTGATGCCACCCAACAAATTAAAGGCTCAATAAGGAAGCTTAGACAGTGGCAGTCCAAACTTATATTTCTCTTCCGTTCATGGACGGACACAGCAGCATCTTGACATATGGGTATTATCCTCCTGTTAGGAGATTGACTAGGCAGAAAACTGCATGTTACGTGTTAAAACACATCACACAGTACAGTACCGCCCAGGGGGCGGTCCCCCTGAGTACATACCCTCTCCCTACATCTTGAAGCTCAGTTTTTTTCTGCCTAGCATAGGAGAAGGACATGGCTCCCTGTGGGCCCATGTGGCCTGGGGATTTTTTTTCTACTTTTTTGATCCTGAGATCTACTATCAACTGCCGACTGGGTGACAGGCTGAATCCCCGATCCTTGTAGTCCCCCCATTTCGGCCATTGAGCATGTGCCGACCTTTTAGCTACGTGCTGGGTCGTCCACGACATACCCCGTTGCTCCAGGGGTGGCCGGTGAGCTATATGCTCCGGGGCACACATATGACTGGGCTCTATGTCCGTGTCACAGTGTGCCGAGCCGACAGCCATGCCGTAACCGCACGGATGTTGGGTCTGTCTAGAATGCCTTCAGCTGGTCCTCGCAGAACGGGTAAGTAGCAGTCCCCTTTCTCTGGCAGGGTGGTATGGCTGGGCAATCCCTGGGGAGGTCAATTGAGGGTTCCACCCTTCCTTTCCCCTCTCCCTGTCCTCTCCCTCCTTCCCATGCTCTGTGGGGCTGGGCCTGCTGTACTGACCGGGGGTCCTCCGGGGGGGCTCTGTGTCCTGGTTGGGGGCTGTGCAGGGTTCCCAGGGTCCACCCTCCATGGGGGGTGTTGTCCGGTGCCATGGGGGGGCCTCCACGCTGAGGCCCAGCGTGTTCTCTTCTTCCCTCAAAAACTCTCGGCGGACATTTTGGCGGTGACCGGCGCCATTTTCTGGTGGCCATGCTTGTATTTAAGGCTGGGAAGCGGAGGCCATTTTCTTGTAGTCCGCGTGCTTTTTATACAGGGGCGACCGGCGCCCATTTTTTTTGTAGTCCCGGCTCGGTTTTTGCCTCCCTTCTGAATGGCGCAATCAGCGCGGATCACCTCAGGCACAGGAGTACACTGCAGCCCTGCCTGATAGGAGGCATATGGGGAGAGCGCACGGCGGCGCTGACAGCACCTGCATCAGAGTGGTGAGTCACCTGGGGGGGGCAGCTAGGGGGGTGGACTTTTTGTGCCTTGCCTTGGTCCCTATGGGTGTCAGGCAAGTGTGGGTTGCATGGCGTCAGAAACTGGCGTTTCCTTCTCTGATATCCCCGTGGTGGCAACCGGTGCCCTGTACCTGGGGTGCTTATGGACGCCCTGTCGGTGGTCCTGGAGTCCCTTATACCAGGGTGGAAGTGGTGTACGGGTGCAAGGGGGGTAAAAACGCCCCCCCACCATCGGGGAAGAGTTCTGATACAGACTCGGGCCTTGCTGTGGCAGATGTCCCCTGTTCTGACCTGTCAGAGGATGCAAACCAGGACCTTTTGGACTGTGCGGAACAGCGTTCTCGCTTGCTTCCGTGTCCGGGTCAGCGATAAAAAGGCGATTGTTGGAGCATTTATCACTGCGTGCGTGTTCCCCAAAAAAATGGAGGTTACGGCGAGGGCATCTCTTAAGGAGTCGGCCCCTTCTGGGTCCCACAGGCCGGCCAACACCGCTGGGAGGTTTCCCTACATAGATTAGGGGATGAGTTTACTTACTAAGACTGGGAACGGCCGCAGCGTTCTGAAAAATCGCATGGCTGTCCGTTGTCCCTTGAGGAATGTTTCCTGTTAAAGGACATATCCCCCGATGGGGTCCCCCGGTATCCTGGGTATTCCATGAATCCGGTGGACGGGACCCCTGTTTTTTAAGCCCCCTGCTGACAGGAGGTCCGAGGCGGTGGCCCGGTCCTTGTTCAGGGTGGTCGCGACCCTGGGGTCACTGATGCTTCCTTAATGGGCAAAGATTTGCTGCACCGTGTTTTGGATAGCGTCAGGCTTCCTCGGTCTGCATGATAGCTGACCAGTTGGTGCATGGCATTAAGGATGTCTGCAATGCGGCTTTAGATACAGCTCCCTGGCCGTCCAGTACATCAGTATCTGCGGTGGGGCTACGCTGCATGATTTGACTGAAAGGCTGGTCTGCGGACCAGACGTCCGAGAAGGCTCTGGCGGATTTGCTCGGCCAGGGTTGGAGGCTTTGGAACCTCGCTGGATGACATTATTAAGAGAGCCCGGTGCTCCCTCAATTAAAAAAAGGTAAGGAGCCACGCCGTAGGCCAGGGCCCTCCTTTTTTTCCGCTCACAATCGTTTTTTTCCTTCCGCCGGGCCCGCAGGTCAGCGTTCCCAGGCCGACAGGGTGCCCGCTAAGGGACTAATAAGTATCCCTGTTTATCGCAGCAAAACATGCCTGCGAATAAATCTGCGGCGACATGGAGATTTTTTGCCCCTGCCCAACTATTGGTTGGGGGGTCGCCCTTGAGAGTTTGCGGCTCGGTGGCCCTCCCTTCTTCCGACCAGTGGGTCTGTGAAGTGGTTTCATGGGGTACAAGATGGAGTTTTTCTCTTGTCCCCCATGCAGATTTTCTTTCCCTCAAACCTTCATCTCCTTTTGGCTTACTGGGCCGCCTTGTTTGGGGCAGTGCAGGACCTGCTGATGCGCAGGGTGATAGTGCCTGTGCCGGCGCCGAATAGGTTTCAAGGATTCTACTCCGATCTGGTTGTAGTCCCAAAGAAGGGAGGGGTCGGTCTGGTCCTGGATCTCATGACCCTCACCAGCTTTGTGAAAGCACAAGGGTTCAGGATGGCAGCTTTTGGCCCTGTGGTAGCTGCACTCCATCCGGGGGTTGTTTCTACCATCCTTGGACTTCAAGGACGCATTTATTGCAGTCCCCATATGGGTCAGGCATCAGAGGTTTCTGCGGTTTGCAGGCTCAGATGAGCACTACAAAATGGTAGCTCTCCCTTTTGGCCTGGCGTTGGCACCAGGAGTCTTTTCCAAGGTGCTCACCCCGATCCTGGCCTTGCTGAGGCAGCAAGTGATCGCAATCAGGGGCTATTTGGTCGATCTCCGTCTGAGAGCAGCTTCCACCTCAGAATTAGGGTGATGTGGAGATTGCCAGTCAGACTCTTCGGGAGTTTGGTTGGGAACTGAACCTCCAGAAGTCGGTGTTGGTGCCTGGAATACCTGGGCTTGATTCTAGACTCCTCAGAGGTGAGAGTTTATTTTTTTTCTCCCTTTGGAAGTTGCAGACTCTTCAGGCTGGTCACTGCACTTTTGCATGCGAGTCCTAGGTTTCATGGTGGCCACCTTCTAGGCGGTACCGTGTGTTTAAATTCCACGCTCGAGTCTTGCAAGCGGAGATTCCTGTCAACATGGGACACATCTCCATTGTCCCTGGATTGTCAAATCCGGGTGAGCCGGCTAGTCAGGGATCCCTTCTGTCTGGGAAGTTGTTTCCTTTTCACTGAACGGTAATCACGACGGACGCCAGCCTGACCTGTTGGGAGGGAGTTTGGGCGTACAGTCGACACAGGGTCACTGGACGTAGGAAGAATCCCAACTGCTGATCTGGGTGGCTTCGGGCGATCAGGCGGTGCCCCTCCACATGGTCTCAGAGGCTGTGGGAACGTTCAGTCGGGATCCAGTTGGACAATGCCACGGCGGTGGCATATGTCACCTATCGAGGAGGAACAAGTCGCTCGACTACAGCATGCTGTCGCTCACATCCTGCGGTGGGCAGAGCGGAATGTGCTGGCTCTATCGCCCCCATACAGTCTGGGTGTAGGACACTGGCAGGCGGAATCCCTGAGTCGTCTGATGCTGGATGTGTTTTGACTCCTTTCCGGAGACAGGGATCGCCAGATGTGGATCTCCTGGCTTCTCAACGCAATCGGAAGTTTTGAGGTTTGTGGCCGGGTCCAAAGATACCTGGGCGGACGCGTCAAACGTGTTAGTGGTCCTGTGGGGACGGTATCGGGCACGTTGGGCCTTTCTCCTGTAAATACTCTTCCTCGCCTGCTCGCAGAGTAGAGGCCGAGGGGATTCCGAGAATTATAATTTGCTCCAGATTTGCTCCGGCATCCCTGGTACTCCACCTTAGAAGACTTTTGGCGGATGTTCCTTGGCGACTGCCAATGTGAGAGGACCTTCTAGCGCAAGGTCATACTTTTCTACCTGCTTACAGTCCCTGGACTTCACGTCTTGGCTGTTGACTGTCGGATACTGTGTGACCGAGGCCTGTCGGTTTCGGTGATTTCCACCATGCTGAGGGCACGGAAGTCATCTTTTTGGAAAATTACCACCGCACATAGAGGGCCTACATCTCTATGGTGGAGATGGAGTGGCGTTCACGTACATATTATTTTTCCAGGATCCTGCTGTCTTTACAGCGTGGAGTGGATAAAAGACTTGCTTTTGCTCCATTAAGGGGCAGATATCAGCCTTGGCTGTTTTCTTTCAGCGACCCTTGGGGGCTCATTCACTGATGAGTACGTTTGTCCTAGGGTTTCTATATGTGGCCCCTCCGGTTCAATCACTGATGCCTTCGTGGGATTGTATCTGGTACCCTTGGTGTTTCAGTAACCACCATTTGAAAACATTAGAGAGATTTCCCGGTTGACACTTTCTTGAACAGTAGCTTCTCGGGTGGCTTTTGCCTCTACCAGAGGTTTTTTGAGTTGGCGGCCTTGTCTGGCAAGTCTTCCTACTTACTCCTCCACAAGGATAAGGCGGTGCTGCGCCCACAGCCTTTGTTTCTTCCTAAGGTTTTTTTCGGCCTTTTTATCCAAATGGGGACATTGTGCTTCATCCTTGTGTCCTCGACCATCGCACCCCAAGTGGTTGCTTGCTTTCCTTGGGCTTGGTCCAAGCTCTGCGGGTCTATCTGTCTACTACTGTATGACTCTGTTTTCGGAGGTCAGACTCATTGTTTGTGTCGGTGACTGGTTCAAAGAAAGACCTGGCGGTCTCGTCGGCCACCATTTCTTGGTAGGTCAGACGGATTGTAATTCAGGCTTATGCCCTTAAAGGGCGGGCGCCTCCCTTTCCTGTCACGGCGCATTCGAACAGGGCAATAGGTGCCTCCTGGGCTTCCAACATTGAGCGTCTGTCTCACAGGTGTGCAAGGCGGCGATCTGGTCATCCGTTCACACTTTTACTAAGTTTTACAAGGTTGACCAGCATGCGTCTGCGGATGCCTGCTTCGGCCGTAAAGTTTTTGCAGGCGGCTGTTTAAGATTGCAACTCCTCCGTTGAGGAGCTCTGGTTGTTTTGGGGTGAAGTTTGTTTGATGCTGTTTTTCCCACCCCTCGTTTTTTTGACACTGCTTGGGGATGTCCCATATGTGAAGATGCTGCTGTGTCCGTCCATGAACGGAAGAGAAAATAGGATTTTTGTACTCACCGTAAAATCCATTTCTCTGAGTTCATGGACGGACACAGCACCCGCCCCTCCTTTCTTATGTTTGTACTGCTTTTTTACAAACTGAGCTGCAAGATGTAGGGAGAGGGTATGTACTCAGGGGGACCGCCCCCTGGGCGGTACTGTACTGTGTGATGTGTTTAACACTTAACATGCTGTTTTCTGCCTAGTCAGTCTCCTAACAGGAGGATAATACCCATATGTCAAGATGCTGCTGTGTCCGTCCATGAACTCAGAGAAATGGATTTTACGGTGAGTACAAAAATTCTATTTTTAACCACCTCAATACAGGGCACTTAAACCCCCTTCCTGCCCAGGCCATTTTTCAGCTTTCAGCACTGTCACACTTTGAATGACAATTGCGTGGTCATATAACACTGTACCCAAATGACATTTTTATATTTTTTTCCACCACAAATAGAACTTTCATTTGGCGGTATTTGATCACCTCTGCGGTTTTTATTTCTTGCGCTATAAACAAAAGAATTGTGACAAGTTTGATAAAAACACAATATTTTTTACTTTTTGCTATAATAAATATCAATTTTTTTTTTTTTTCCTCAGTTTAGGCCAATATAAATTCTTCTACACATTTTCGGTAAAAAAAATCGGAATAAGCGTATATTGATTGGTTTGCGCAAAAGTTATAGCGTCTACAAAATAGGGGATAGATTTATGGCATTTTTTTTTTTTTTACTAGTAATGGCGGCTATCTGTGATTTTTATCGTGACTGCGATATTGCGGCGGACATATCGGACACTTTTGACACTATTTTGGGACCATTCACATTTATACAGCGATCAGTGCTATAATGCACTGATTACTGTAAAAGTGACTGGCAGGGAAGGGGTTAACACTAGGGGGCGATCAAGGGGTTAAATGTGTGTCCTAGGGAGTGATTCTAACTGTAGGGGGGAGGAGACTCACAAGGGGAGGAGACCGATCGGTGTTCCTCTGTACTGGGAACACACCATCGATCTCCTCTCACCTGACAGGACGTGGATCTGTGTGTTTATACACACAGATCCACGGTCCTGCTCTATTATCGGGCAATCGCGGGTGCCCGGTGGACATGGCGGCCGCCGGGCACGCACATCAGTTCCCGAGTGATGCCGCACGTGCGCCCCCTAGAGGGCCGAGAAGCCGAGGGCGTCATATGACGCCCGGCCAGAACGAGAGCCGCACCGCCCAGCCGTCATTTGATGGCCAGCGGGCGGCAAGCGGTTAAAGAGAAGCATATACTGTAGTTACTGGGCAGTCATAGAACAATGTGTAGAAATAAAGCTTTGTCTTTGGTTAAGTAGATACATACAAAGACAAACTCATTAAAATTTTAAGGCACCAATAAACATTTTTTTTTTTTTATTTTACTGTTAAAGGTGCTCACATTGTATTATAAAACATCATAGTCATAGGCTATTGAATCTTATTGCATAGTTTGACACCTCTAACCCACCATACCTATTCTCATATTAATGACAAACATCTAAGTCAATATATTACATCATTGTACATCTTAACGAGAAATATATGAATAGGACAATTAAACCTCTACGCGTTTCTTAAAACAACGGTTCACTTTGTCAGAGGAACCTAGGGGAAAAAAACGAAGAACATACAATAATATACATGAACCAATACTATTCATATGCAAAACACATGGATCAATATGAGCTTGCATATAAATCACTGTAATAATCAATACCACTATATTAAAATCCTTGTCACCATCTGTACATGCAGCATCCCATATGTCTGGGGAAGAGGCTGCAGGAGGTCATTATGAAAGCACTATGATCACAATGATGGATCAACCATTATTGTATCTATATCAAATTATCAACATATGTGCCTATGACCCCATTTAGTTCAGTGTTATTTGTTGTTTTTCAAAGAAAGGGACAACTGTGACATATTATAAAGAAATATAGTAACAGATAACCTGAAATGTTATATTACACGCATATAAGAAGGATTGAACTTGTAACATAAACAGAAATTCGCAAGTACTGCCGCGTACAAACGGCCGTTTTTAATGTCATTGAAAAAAACAAAGTTTTTCTCGCCGTGATTTTTCGTGTTTCCTCTCAAGCCTGCCTTGCCTACACACTATCGTGAAAAAAAATGCTCGAGCAAAGCGCAGTGACGTACAACACGTACGACGGCACTATAAAAGGGAAGTCCTGTTCGGATGGCGCCACCCTTTGGGCTGCTTTTGCTGATCCTCGTATTAGTAAGATTTGGTGAGAGCCGATTCGCGCTTTTCAGCCTCATGCTCTTCCGTCCGTTACAGCGTGACGAATGTGCTATCTCCATTACGAACGCTAGTTTTACCAGAAGGAGCGCTCCCGTCTCATACTTGATTCTGAGCATGCACTTTTTTTTCCCCTCGTGAAAGCATACACACTACCGTTTTTCACGACATTAAAAAGAACGATGTGAAAAACGACGTGAAAAAATAGAGCAGGTTCTAATTTTTTTAGGCCATTTTTCACGTCGTTAAAAATGCTCTGGAGCCCACACACGATCGTTTTTAATGACCAATTTAAAAAATGGCATTTTTCACGTCATGAAAAACGGTCGTGTGTATGCGGCTTAAGTTTACTTCATCTACCATATCAGCAACATTGCATTGTCTAATTTGATTCAGCTGAATATGAGGTTAGCCCATCCTGTTGGAATATGTGAAACCAGGGCCGGGACCAGGGGTGGGCAGAAGGGGTGCCCTGGGCACTGATATATCACGTGAGGTTTGGGGGCACCATAAGAAGATTGGGGGGAGGGGATTTGTGTTGGGAGGGGGAATTTGGGGGTGCGGTAGGAAGTAAGAATTGTTCTAAGAGGGGAAATTTTGGGATGTGTGCTAGGAGTGGTGATTTGTGTGTTGAGAGGGGAGATGGAGGGCGGGGGGGGGGGGGGAGAGGATTTGTGCTAGGATGGGGGATTTGTTTGTTTTTTTGCTAGAAAAGGTGATATGGAGGGGGGGATTTGTGCTAGGAGGGGGAATTTTTTGGGGGAGGGGGATTTGTGCTAGTAGGGATGATTTTTTTGGGGGGGGGGGGGATTTGTGCTGGGAGGAGGAATTTGGAGGATTTGTGCTGGGAAGGGGTTATTTTTTTTTAAGAGGGGAAAAAGTGCTGGGAGCATATGTGGAATGAAAGCATTTGAGCTAAGCATGCAGATTAGTGGTTGATTTATTTTTTTGGGGGTCGGGGAGGAGATTTTTGCTGACACATAATGCATATTGGGGAGGGGGGGGGGGTAGTATGTTTGCCCTGGGCTCTAAATGACCTTGCCCTGGCACTGTGTGAAACACAAGAAACTAGGATGAAAGGAACGTATAGAGCAGGTTATAGATGAAAATGATATAATTGAAAAATTTAAGCCCTGTACACACGGGCAAGAATCCCGTCGGAAAAAAAACTTTGGTTTTCTCGACTAGATTCCTGGCAAGCTTGTCTTGCCAAGCCCTGTGTACACACACAGCCATTCAAAAGAACCGGCATTCTTTTGAATGGCAAGAACGCGGTGACGTCATTGACTACGGCGAGCCGGCGCTTGTCACATTCGATGCCGTCGCCGCCATCTTGCTACACCCCACACTAACCTTGTATCCTTGTATGCTACCGCGCATGCGTCGAAGCATATGCTATCGAGCATGCGTGGGTTTCCCTGGACAGGTAAGCATACAGACGACCGGGTTTCCCGACGAGAAGAATGGAGAGCGGGTTCTCTATTTTTCTCGTCGAGATTTCCGGCAGTTTTCCTGTCGAGAAACCATACACACGAACGGTTTTCTCTGCAAAAAGCTCTCCCAGCGGTTTTCTTTCAGAGAAAAACAGTCGTGTGTACGAGGCTTCAGGCAAAAAGAAGGTTGGAGTATAAAGCCTCGTACACACGGTCTGACTTTTTGCCAACAAACTTCATTTTGAGCAAGTTTGACCAAAAATCCGACCGTGTGTACGCTCCATCGGACAAACTTTTTTGGTTTTCATCGGACAAATGTTGGGTCTGCAAACGGACAAACTTTTTGCCAACAAAAGTCCGATGGAGCAAAGTCCGACCGTGTGTACAGAAAACCATAGGACTTTTGTCCGATGGACAAAAAATATAATGTTAAAATCAACCAACAATAGCAGAAGTTGACCAAAGGGTGGCGGTAAAGAGCAGAAAAGAGCAGAAAAACCACGTGATGTTTGAAAAGTTTTGGGAAAGTTTGCAGAAAACTCCGAGCGTGTGTATGCTATGGGTGTGCCCGGCCAACTCCGTTCGGACAAAAATCCACGGAAAAGTCCGATGGAAGTCCAACCGTGTGTATGGGGCTTTACAGCAGAGAAAAAAATAGAGGGAAGGAGAGTTCAGGAAGGGGTTTTGGGAAGACAAGGATGGAATGACCCCATTTATAAAGGGTACCCACTGGGGTTCTTGGGGATATAGTCAACCTCCCCATGCCAAAGTTAAGATCAGTGAGTAGACCAGCATCCATAGTGGTTATATGTATGTTAGGATGCATCCAAGTAAAACATCCACCATGATCACCATGATTCTGGAGGTAATGTAATTAATGATTCTATAATAGTAATTCATCACATTGTTCTCAAACAGAATGAAATCCCCAACAATGTCGAGCCTTCATCCCAAAAACAAAAGAGAGTGCAGAAGATCTGATAGGGTCTGCCTACCCTTATATATTGTATCTTCCATCGTATGCCTCCCACATCCCTCACGTCCCTAGTCACTTATTTTGACTTTGGTTAGGGGATAGGTTGCATATATCGCCAGCATAGGTGGGTAACCTTAGAAATTGGATCATAGATGCATATTTTGGCCATTTGATATAAATAAGTAAATTTTTGATCTATTATTGTGATCATATTATAGTTTCTATATCTAGTATAGGTGGGTAACCTTTAGAAATGGGATCATAGTTGTATATTTTGACCCTTTGATATTGATAAAAAAAATTGATGATCCATTATTGTGATGACATTACCGGCTGTAAATTTGGCAGGCAGTGATCTCTTTCAGTCCCCCCTCCCCAGAAACATAGAATGTTGAATGTACAAGTGGGGAAAAAGATTTTTTATATATTGGTACTGATTGTTACAATGGTGTATACAGTATATAAGTACATATTGATCCATGATTTTTGCTTATGAATGGTATTGGTTTATGTGTTCTAATATATTTGTATGATTTTAGACTTTTTGTGTTCCCCTGATGAATTGGACTATTGGTCTAAGAAATACGTAGAGTGTTAACTGCCTTCCTATCATTACACCTCTTCAAATTCACTATATACCAAAAGTATTGGGACACCTGCCTTTACACGCACATGAACTTTAATGGCATCCCAGTCTTAGTCCGTAGGGTTCAATATTGAGTTGTCCCACCCTTTACAGCTTCAACTCTTCTGGGAAGGCTGTTCACAAGGTTTAGGAGGGTGTCTATGGGAATGTTTGACCATTCTTCCAGAAGCACATTTGTGAGATCAGGCACCGATGTGGACAAGAAGGTCTGGCTCGCAGTCTCCACTCTCATTCATTCTAAAGGTGTTCTGTTAGGTTGAGGTCAGGACTCTGTGCAGGCCAGTCAAGTTCCCCCACCTCAAACTCGCTCATCCATGTCTTTATGGATCTTGTTTGTGCAGTCATGTTGGAACAGGAAGGGGCCAGCCCCAAACTGTTCCCACAAATTTGGGAGCCTGAAATTGGCCAAAATGTCTTGGTATGCTGACACCTTAAGACCCCTTTCACACTGAGGCGTCCATTCATTTCAATGGGCAGGAGCGGTGTACACACCGCTCCTTCATCGCTCCAAAGATGCTGCTTGCAGGAGTTTTTTTAACGTCCTGCCAGCGCATCGCCTCAGTGTGAAAGCACTCTGTCTTTCACACTGAGACTGCAGGGGAGCCATTTTTCAGGCGCTTTACAGGTCGCTATTTTTAGCCTGAAAAACGCCCCAGTGTGAAAGGGGTCTAAGAGTTCTCTTCACTGGAAATAAGGGGCGAAGCCCAACCCCTGAAAAACAACCCCACACCATAATTCCCCCTCCACCAAATTATTTGGACCAGTGCACAAAGCAAGGTCCATAAAGAAATAGATGAGCGAGTTTGGGGTGGAGGAACTTGACTGGCCTGCACAGAGTCCTGACCTAAACCCGATAGAACGCCTTTGGGATAAATTGGAGCGGAGACTGCGAGCCAGGCCTTCTCATCCAACATCAATGCCTGACCTAACAAATGCACTTCTGGAAGAATTGTCAAACATTCCCATAGACACACTCCTTAACCTAGTGGGACAGCCTTCCTGGAAGAGTTAAAGCTGTTATATCTGCAAAGGGTGGGACAACTCATTGGTTCCCACTGCTGTGTCTGAGCCAATGAGGGAGAGACCCAGGAGAGCTGCTGCTCTTGTGCACATCACTGATCGAGATCAGGCTCAGGTAAGCATTAAGGGGTGCTAAAGGGGGAGCTGCTCACATAAGGTTTTTTACCTTTATGCATAGAATGCATGAAGGTAAAAAAATGTCAGACTTTACAACCACTTTTAAGCAAATGCCATTTTTCATATAATATTTTCACAGTTTTTTTACTTTTTTTGCATCTTAGTGCTGCAGATTTCCTTCCACCTTTTGCAACTACTTCCTGTCCACATGCACTCTCTCCAGCATTGGCTGCCAATGCTAAGACCTAATATTTATGGAGATTAATCATGCCGGTGCAATGTTTATTAGCATTAATGCTTGTAGACTCACATAGGGGTATATACTATGACAGGGTGACAATGCAGAAACAGTTGTTGTTACCCATAACAGGAAGTGCCTAACTTTCATGGTAGGATCTCTGGGGTTTTTAAAAAATTTAAATTGTATATTTAAAAAGATTAAAAACAGTGTTTTAAATTGCGATCTGCTTTTAAAGACTTTTTAAAAATTTTAGTGGTTGAATTTTGATCTAATTTGAAGACAATACTTGTACTTTTGTGGTTTTTTTTTGCTGGACTCCAGCTGCAGGCTTGCTAGTGAGAGATGCCGTACAATGTTAACAAAATGAAATCTCCCAGGCCCTTTCATATAGAGCATATAAAACCTCCTCAGATACAGTTTGACAGGGCCAGGGCACACACTAGTTAAAGGCTATTAAAATTGTTCAGTAGTGTTTAACTTAATGATCAAACGCAGCATGATAACTGATAAGCAGCTCATTGACCTCTCCCTAGATTCACCAGATTGCTTCTAGATCATAGTACAGTTGTATTTTTTCCGTTACTTTATCTTTTATTTTTTTTACAAGAACCCAATTATGTGCTTGGTTTTACTTAAAGGATCAGATCACATTTTAAAAAATAAAATAAAAGGTGAACTAACACCCTATGCTCGCCTCACCCCCAGTACTTACCTCCATGGGTGCACGCAGCCCAATGCAGCAGTCATGGGGTTTGAAAAAATGCTGATCTTGCTTTTCTTTCCCTAGGGATGCTAGGATGGATCACGGTGGCTCTAATTGGTCAGCACAGGCATGTGCCAGAGCTGACCAATCAGAACTGCTCTGATTCATCCTGGTGTCCCTAGGGAAATAAGAGGAAAAACAGCGCAATTTTTAAAACCCAGGACTGCTGCATTGGGCTGCGTGGACAGTGACACTATTACCCATGGTGGGGATCGAGAAGGTGGGGAGTGTGTGGGGTGTCAGTTTACTTTTTCATGTGGTGCAATAGCGCAGCTGGGTATTGGGGCTGAATGAGCAAAAAAAAAAAAAACCTTAAATCTTGAATCTTGGTGAGCTTTGTCTATTTCTTCCAGACATTTGCAGTAATCTAATGTGCAATTTTGTTCTGTGCAAGTGCTTCCTGTAAAAAAAGACCGGTCACTGCTGCTCTTTCTTCTTGTGCAGGGTGACTGGTCTTTTCTCCGCCCCCTCTTGTATGCTTCTATAGGCAGCCTGTAGTGGGTAGGCCTCCTTGGTCCCTCCCACAGCTTTGCTGTCTTCACAGGCTATGTAAAGCCCAGTGATGATGACACAGCTACATTTACAAGGTAGGAATTGATTTTTCAAGGCATTTAATGCACACAAAGTAGAAGTAAAGTTCCACACATTACTTTTACCTATAGGTAAGCCTATAATAAGGCTTACATATAGGTTGTGTAAATATTTCCTAAATGGGCACCGTTTTAGGAGATATTTACATTATATGCAGCCAGTGATGTCACTGGCGCATGCGTCTGAATGAACAGCCAACAGCGTCGTTCCTTCCGAACCCTGTTCTGTAATCAGCGGCTCCCGCATGCATGAGTGGCAGTGACTTCATCATGGCTCCAGCTAGTCACAGAGCCGGAGTCCGCGCACCCAGAAACAAGACAGGTGAAGATGGCAGCCTGCTGCAGCTCTGAGATCTCGGCGTGGGAGGGCTTTGTTTTAAGATAAGTTCAACATAAGGTGCTAGTATGCGACATTATGCCTTTACCATGCAGGGTGTAAAAAAAAAAAAGTCCAGCGGTTTACAACTTTTATTGTTCCTAGAGTTCAGCTTTAATATTGTGAATATTAGACTATGGGTCTGTAAATTTACAAATGTTTTAAAAAACACATTGGGAGTGTCTGGATTCATAGACATTTAATTATTGGAAATCATAATTTCCATCCCTATAAAGTGCAGCTGGTCCAGGAACTGTGTTGTGATGACACAGGTAGTCATATGGAATATTGTGAGTGGTTCTTGCAACAGCAGGAATTAATGGGGATTTACAGTGATGAAGCCTCATTTTATCTCATTGGTTAAGGTGTGGTCATGGATATTTATTGACAGATTGGACCATACTTTTCCTATAGTAATATAGCAAGGAACAGTGGCCTAGTGTGGGGGGGGGGGGGCGGTTGCTCCCGGGTGCAAAATTTAGAGGGGCCCAGCGGCAGGTTACCTGCAGCTCTTCTCCTGCACTGTGCAGTTTAGGAGATTGTGAGCTCTTCCACTTCGCTATCAGGAAGAAGTTGCGGTGCAGTCCTGGGTTAGGCTCCAGCGGTGACACTGACGCAGCAGTGAGTAAATTAACACTGAAGACCATCCATGATGAGTCGAGGGATTGTGACCGTGCGGAGACTGGGGGAAAGGAGGAGGGTAGGCGACTCACGAGGTATCGTCTCCATTACACGCCACTCCACCACACACGAGGTCCAGGATCCTGGCTTGTGCGACATGCTGTCCGTCCACTTAGCCCGCCCCACAGTCCGGACTTCTGACCAAGCCGCTTCTCCTGAGTCCTGCCTGTGCCTGTCAGTGTGCTTCTACGTGGCCCTGGCACTCTGACCCTGCACCGACCACCCCGGGGGCCAGGAGGAAAAGGATGAGGCATCATCCACACAGAAGCCCCTCCTTACGGAGAGCTGCACGGACATTGTGAGTACTCCTCTACAGAGGAAAGCTCTGTACGGGATGATGGCAGCCGGAGGGGGTCTGGGGCTGAGGTCTGAACTGGAATCTGTGGGAAAGAGCTTTGTATTTGGGGGGTATACACAGCACACCCCCCTCAACACTGCACGCTGCACACAGCGCACCCCCCTCAACCCTGAATGCTGCACACAGCGCACCCCCCTTAACCCTGAACGCTGCACACAGCGCACCCCCTCAACCCTGCACTTCGTACACAGCACACCTCTCAACCCTGCACTCCATACACAGCGCACCCTTCATCCCTCATTGCTAATAATTAGTTCTGGTTCTTCTTTTCTGTCTATTGGTGGGTCCCGTCACTTCTGCAGTCTGTGGTGTGCAGGCAGTGAGATGATGTGCTGTAACCTTAAGCAACAAATCAGTGGGTTGTAATCATGTGCTGTAACCTCTAGCAACCAATTAATGAGCCGGAATGATGTGCTGCAATGTCTAGCAACCAACTAGGGAGCATTAATAATATGCAGTAACCTCTAGCAACCAGTAAGTGGTAATGATGTGCAGTAACCTTCAGCAACCAATCAGTAATGTAGTAATGATGTGCAGTAACCTCTAGCAAACAATGCGTAAGCGGTAATTATGTGCAGTATCGTCTAGCAACCAATCAGTGAGCAATAATAATGTGTGTAGTGGACAGTGCGCGAATCATGTAGGTCAGTATATGTGTATAGAAATTAATTCCGCGCTACTAAAGAGATCCAGGTGTGGGTCATCTGCTACAAAGCACTGAAAAGGTAAATTCCGTGTGCCTTTAAGTAAATTTGGTATATAGGAGTAGTGCTGAGCTGATGTATAATGTACTGTGTTTCTGTGCTAAACCTCTAAATTAATTGATATGACGCCTTTATATAATTTCTGAGGTAGTTAACACATAAATATACATAGAATTAATTGTGTTAATAAATTGCTAATTTTCCAGCAAATAATGTGGTGGTAAAGTGCAAAAAGTGCAAATGATATGTGACACAGTGGATAAATAAAATTAAAAGTAACAAAGACAGATAAAATCAATATAGTACAGAGTGCATGTGTCTGTGATGGTACTAAGCAGTACCTAATTATTTTAGTGCAAATGTGCATGAATTTATGTTACTAAGCAGTAACAATAAAACTTCTAGGTGAATCCAGAAAAATAACTGTCCTTCTTTAAAAATGAAAGGAAAGGAAGGATTGGTAATGTCAATCGTGCATTAAAACAAATATAATCCGGGAATAAGAAGGAAATCCCTTATTGACGTGCTGTGATTGGTGCTGGATTGTGGGTGATACAAATAGCTTCGTGCTTTTCACTCTGTGACTCCTTAAGCATATGGGTGGCCCCTTACCTCACTGCTGTGAGGTTACAGCATTTGTATATAATAAAGCCTTTTGTCCGACCTCCTCCTATTCAAACGATCCTTTTACCACCTTGGCTGGGGTCCTGCCTGGTTCTGTAGGGTGTTAGGGGGAGGGGGGATCCGGTTCCTATAGAGGCTCCACAGGATGGTGTGCATGTAGTAATGGGGAAGAGCGAAGGAATCCCAAATAGTGTGATATTGTTTTCATAAAAACATTTTATTCACATGATTTTTAAAAGTACTCACATTCAAAAGTTCAGAGCAGGGTACATCAGATACGAGCGCCGAGCTCGTCCGCGTCACCTCCGGTGATTGCTTGTAGGTCAGTATAGCAATCAGATAGGTCAGTTTAGTGGTCAGTGTAGGAATCAGGTAGGTTATTATAGTGGTTAGGTAGGTCGGTGTAAGAATCAGCTTGGTTAGTACTACTGTACTAGCGGAAGAGACTCAGAGAGTGCTAAAAATCCGCGGGTTAGGGGGCACAAATCTCTTGCCCTGCCCCGGGCGCTGACAACCCACGCTACGCCACTGGCACGGAAACCATACCTATGTGTTACAATATTATTTACTCTTTCGTCCATGGACCGACACAGCTTCTCTATTGACAAAGTGGGTATTATCCGTTAATTAGGAGTGACTAGGCAGAAAAACGTGTAAAAAGTGTTGCATCACACCCTCTACAGTACCGCCCAGGGGGCGGACCCTCTGGTATAACCTCTCAGTCTGCATCTCGCAGATCAGTTTTTTTCTGTCTAGCAAGGAGTAGGACATGGCTCCCTTCGGGCCCATTGGTCCGGGGGAAAAAAGATATATTTTTTTGCTACATTTGTTGTTTCCTGCGATCTTCGATCAACTGCCGACTGGGTGACAGGCTGGATCCTCGATCCTTGTAGTCCCCCCAGTTTCGGCCATCGAGCGTGTGCCGACCCTAACTACGCGCTGGGTTTTCCACGACATGCCCGTCGCTCCACGGGTGGCCGGTGAGCCTACGCTCCAGGGCCTGCATCGGACCGCTCAGCTTCGGCTGACCTTACGGCCGAGTCGCAGCAGCCTGGCCGGTGAGCTTACGCTCCAAGGCTTGCATCGGACCGCTCAGCTTCGGCTGACCTTACGGCCGAGTCGCAGCAGCCTGTCCGGTGAGCGTCACGCTCCAGGGCATACATATGATCGTCCCTTTTGGGTCCAATCACAGCATGCCTGGCTAACAGTCACCTTCCGTGCGCGGACGATGATCTGTTTGGAATGTCTTCCAGCATAATACATGCAGGATAGGTAAGTAAAACTCCCCTGCCTCGGCTGGGTAATTTAGCTGGACATTCCTGGAGAGATCAAGTAAGTGGTTGTGGCCCCTTTCTTCCCTCTCTCCCTGCCTTTCCCTCCTCCCTGGGCTTCTAGCTAAAGGTTGCTGGGTGCTGGGGGTCACCTAAGGGGTTCCACTGGAGCGGGGCTGGCTGTAACTAACATTTAAAATAAATGTCATTTCTGCTTACCTGTATGTGCTTCCTCCTCCATGCTGTCGGCAGCCATTTTGGGGTGGTCCATGCCGAGTTCTGCCTCTTGTGACTGCCCGGCGGCCATCTTCCTGTGGTTCGGCCACACCCACTGGCCCCTATCAGCTGATCGGCGGCCATGTTTGTCCACCCTGTATGTATATATTGCCGTTCGGCGGCCATCTTTTTGTGGGCTACAGCTGCTTGACCTCTATCTTCGGCTCGGTGGCCATTTTCTTAGAGCCCACATTATCTTCCATACAGATGTTTTTGGCAACCATTTTGCGAGAGCCTCCGGCCTCTTGGGTGCATTACACTGGCGCGAAAATTCACACAGGAAGTGCTTATAAAAGAAGCAGACTGACACAGCAGCAGCGGGACAGCATCACAGGCGCAGCACACGGCAGCATAGCAGTACCGGTCCAGGGTGGTCAGTCCTCTGGGTAACCCAGCATCTCTGCAGCGCAGGAGGGTGGCCTATTGATATCTTGCCTGGAGCCCTGTGGGTGTCAGCGTGTGGTCAGCATGGCATCTGAGCCAGATGTCTTCTCCCCTGAAACACCAGATTTAGCAACTGGTGCCCCTGAGGTGTCTATGAACGCTATGACGGCAATCCTAGAGGCGTTTGCTGCCAGGGTGGAAGCAGCACACGGGAATACAGGGGGTAGTAAATGCCCCATCCCCTGCAAGCTTCTGGGGATAATTCTGATGCAGAACCAGGTCCAGCTACGGCTCAGGGCCCAGATTCTGACGCATCAGAGACTGCAGACCGTGACCGGACAGTGAGGAGCTCTCCAAGTCCAGGTCAGTACGCGAGACGGCATTGGTATCTGACCTTATTACTGCAGTGCGGGATACGCTGAAGTTGGAAAATACTGCAGAAACAGCAGAGACTCCGGTCCACTTGGGTTTCATAGACCTGCCCGCACTGCTAAGGTGTTCCCTTGTGTGTCTTTTGATAAACTCTTATACAAGGAATGGGAGAACCCACTGAGGGTCTTTACAGCCCCAAAGAGGTTTGCGGTACGGTACCCCTTTGAGGAGAGTTTTCTGAAGAAATGGACCTCTCCCCCTATAGTGAACCCTCCGGTGTCCAGACTTAATAGAGCCACCACAATTCCTGTAGAAGGGGCTCCTGTTTTCAAGGACCCTGTGGATAAGAAGGCTGAAGCACTCGCTTGCTACCTATACTCAGTGGTAGGCTCGGCAGTATGCCCGGCATTTGGCGAGGGCCCTAGTGTCTCAGACACTTACTGAATGGGCAAGATTGCTACTCCAGGGGTTAAGGAGCGAGATGCTCCTCCTGATGAGATAACATTGGCCGACCAGTTGGTCCAGGGCCTTAGGTTTGTCTGCGAGTCAGACATGGATACTATTCCCCTGCTGTCTAAAGCTTTGGTTTATGCAGTAGCAATACGCCGCCTGATCTGGCTAAAAGGCTGGTCTGTGGACCAGACTTCCAAGAAAGCCCTGTTGGATCTGCCTTTTAAGGGCGACAGACTTTTTGGGGCTTCTCTGGATGACATCATCAAGGATACCACAGGAGGTAAAAGCACTTTGTTTCCCCAAATTAGCAAGGGTAAGGGGCCACGCCAAGGGCGGTTTTTTCGTCCCCCTAGGGCGACAGGAAAAAGACCCCAGGCCGATAAAGCGCCTGCCCAAGGACAAAGGCGTCCTTGGTCCCGCATACCCAACAAGCCTGTGGACAAATCTGCGTCCGCATGAAGGTCCGCCCCCCACCCAGCTCTCGGGTGGGGGGACGTCTTCGCAAATTCGCGACTCAGTGGACAGCTCTAGTCTCCGACAGGTGGGTTTGCGAAGTAATCTCCTCAGGCTACAAGATAGAATTTCTCTCTTGTCCACCGGACAGATTCATCACCTCCAATCTCCAGCTACTACCGACCCGTCGGGAGGCCCTGTATGGGGATGTACAGGGTCTACTGGAACGCGGGGTAGTTATTCCAGTTCCAGAACAGGAATGGGGTCAGGGATTTTACTCAAATCTGTTCATTGTGTCGAAGAAGGAGGGGGTGCGTCCAATCTTGGATCTCAGAGCCCTCAATTGTTTTGTGAAAGTACAAAGATTTCGGATGGAGTCGGTTCGATCTGTAGTCACGGCTCTCCATCCGGGGGACTTTCTGGCCTCCTTGGACATCAAGGACGCATACCTGCATGTCCCCATATACTCCAGACACCAGAGGTTTCTGCGATTTGCTATCGGGAAGAACCACTACCAGTTTGTGGCCCTCCCGTTTGGCCTTGCCTCAGCACCCAGGACGTTCACCAAGGTGCTCGCTCCGATTCTGGCACTTCTAAGACAGCGGGGTATCGCTATCACAGGCTACTTGGACGATCTTCTGCTGAAGGCCCCTTCAAGCTCAGAATTAGAGGTAAGCGTGTCCATTACCTGTCAGACTCTTCGAGACTGTGGATACTAAACACGCAAAGGTCAGTATGGTGCCCACTCAACGCCTAGTGTACCTGGGGTTGATTCTGGATTCCTCAGAGGCAAAGGTATTCCTCCCTGTGGAGAAGTTGCAGACCCTCCGGGGCTGCAGTACGGCAGCTGACTTCCAGGAATTGGTCGTCACTCCGTTTTTGCATGCGAGTGTTGGGCCTCATGGTAGCCTCCTTCGAGGCGGTCCCATATGCTCAATACCACACTCGAGTGTTACAGAAGGAAGTTCTGTCCAGATGGAACAGATGCCCTTCATCTCTGGATTATCAAATCCGAGTGAGCCACCTAGTCAGGAGATCCCTGGTATGGTGGCTGACAGCACCGGCTCGAATGGCCGGGAAGTAATTTCTTCCGGTTTACTGGATAGTGATCACGACGGACGCCAGCCTTACAGGTTGGGGGGGAGTCTGGGGTGTTCAGTCGGCACAAGGTCGCTGGACCCCAGAGGAAGCCCTCCTGCCGATCAATGTCCTGGAAATCCGGGCGATCAGGCTGTGCCTCTTCAAATGGTCTCAGAGGCTGCAAGGGCGTCCAGTCAGGATCCAGTCAGACAACGCCACAGCAGTGGCATATGTCAATCATCAAGGAGGAACAAGAAGCTCAGCTGCAGCATCGGAGGTCGCTCGCATCCTGAAGTGGGCAGAGAGGAGCATACCGGCACTGTCGGCCGTGTACATTCCGGGTGTGGAAAACTAGCAGGCGGACTACCTGAGCCGCCAGATGCTGGACCAGGGAGAATGGTCCTTACACCCGGAGGTGTTCCAACTCCTCTGCCAAAGATGGGGCACACCAGACGTAGATCTTCTGGCTTCCCGACTCAATAGGAAGGTATTGAGGTTTGTGGCCCGGTCAAGAGACCCATGGGCAGACGCAACGGACGCGTTGGTGGCATCGTGGGGTCAGTATCGGCTAATCAATCCCTTCCCTCCCTTAAGGCTTCTTCCTCTTCTGCTCCGCAGAGTGGAGGCAGAGGGAATTCCAATGATCCTAATCGCTCCAGATTGGCCTCAACGTCCTTGGTACGCCGATCTAGTATGTCTGGTAGCAGACGTCCCCTGGCGCCTACCACTACGGAAGGACCTGCTATCGCAAGGTCCCATACTCCATCCTGCTTTACAGTCATTGGCTTTAACGGCATGGCTGTTGAGAACCAGGTACTGAGAGACCGGGGCCTGTCAGATTCAGTAAATCTCTACTATGAGAAGTGCTCGAAAACTGTCCTCTAGGAAGGTTTATCACCGCACTTGGAAGGCCTACATCTCCATGTGTGAGGAAATGAGATGGCATCCGCGTACCTATTTGGTTTCCAGAATCCTGCTGTTTTTACAGCATGGGGTGGACCAAAGGGCTTGCCCTAAGTATGATTAAGGTACAGATATCTGCCCTGGCTGTCTTTTTTCAGCGACCCCTGGCGGCTCACTCTCTCGTGAGTACTTTTGTGCAGGGGGTTCGACATGTGGCCCCTCCGGTCCGCCCCCCGTTACCTCCGTGGGACTTGAACCTGGTCCTCTCGGTGCTTCAGAAGGCACCGTTTGAGAATATTAGAGATATTCCCCTGTTGACACTTTCTCAGAAAGTGGTCTTTTTGGTGGCTATTACGTCAGTTAGACGAGTCTCTGAGCTGGCAGCCTTGTCCTGCAAGGCTCCCTATTTGGTTTTCCACAAGGATAAGGTGGTGCTGCGGCCGCAGCCTTCCTTTCTTCCGAAGGTCGTTTTCGGCTTTTCATCTCAACGAAGACATTGTACTTCCATCCTTGTGTCCTCATCCGTCGAATCCTAAGGAGTCGGCGTTGCATTCCTTGGACGTTGTCCGAGCTTTGAGAGTATACTTATCTGCTACTTCCCTGTTCTGGAAGTTAGACTCACTGTTTGTTTCGGTGGCTGGTCCCAAGAAGGGCCAAGCAGTCTCGTCGGCCACCATCTCTAGGTGGATCCGACAGATAGTAATCCAGGCTTACGCCTTAAAGGGTCAAGCGCCCCCCTTTCCTGTCACGGCGCATTCGACCAGGGCAATAGGTGCCTCTTGGGCTTTCCGACATCAAGCGTCTGTTTCCCAATTATGTAAAGCGGCGACTTGGTCATCTGCTCACACTTTCACAAAATTCTACAAAGTTGATGTAGGTGCATCTTCGGATGCCTCTTTCGGCCACAAGGTTTTACAAGCGGCTATTTAGAGTTGCAGCTCCTCCATTGGAGGAGTGCTGTTTTGTGTTTTGGGGTGAAGTTTATTTTTATGCTGTTACCACCCCTCGTTTTTTCTCTGACACTGCTTTGGGACGTCCAACTTTGTCAATAGAGAAGCTGTGTTGGTCCATGGACGAAAGAGTAAATAGGATTTTTTACTCACCGTAAAATCCTTTTCTCTGAGTCCATGGACCGACACAGCACCCACCCCTCCTTTTAAGTTTGTTCTGCTTTTTGACGAACTGATCTGCGAGATGCAGACTGAGAGGTTATACCCAGAGGGTCCGCCCCCTGGGCGGTACTGTAGAAGGTGTGATGCAACACTTTTTACAAGTTTTTCTGCCTAGTCACTCACTAATTAACGGATAATACCCACTTTGTCAATAGAGAAGCTGTGTCGGTCCACGGACTCAGAGAAAAGGATTTTATGGTGAGTAAAAAATCAAATTTTTTCTCTCAATTAGATGACATCCTATTGCTGGAATGACATAAATGAACAAACTAGTGGATCGGAAAACAAGATCCAGCGGAATGGCCTCCTAACACCACTCTTATCACCTCCAGATCTAACACCACTTTTTTCCTTGGGGTCATCTTAAAGGGGTTGTAAAGGTAACAGTTTTTTCACCTTAATGCATTCTATGCATTAAGGTGAAAAAACATCTGTGGATTAGCGGCCCCCCGAGCCCCAGTTTACTTACCTGACCCCTCGAAAGTCCCGCGCCGTGAACGCGCTTGCTTCTCAGCCAGGCTTCTCGGCACATTCATTGGTTGATTGAAAGCAGCGCAGCCATTGGCTAGCGCTGCTGTCAATCACATCCAATGACGCGGCGCCCCGGGGGGCGGGGCCGAGTGATACAGTGAGCTGCTATGGCCGCCGGCTGTGTCACGGGAGCGCGCCCGCAAGAACTCACCACCATGCGAGCTCGCTCGCATGAAGGTGAGGAGTTCTTGCGGGGGGGAGCCGAGACATCCGCTGAGGGACCCCAGAAGACCAGGTTCGTGGCCACTCTGTGCAAAAACGAGCTGCACAGTGGAGGTAAGTATAACATGTTTGTTATTTAAAAAAAAATAAAAAATTTACCTTTACATACCCTTTAAGTCAGTAGTCTATTGGGAATCGGCCCAAATAATCTTAGCAGTAAAGGAGGAAATCATCTCTGCATGTAACAACATCAGTGCTGCTACATTAAGAAATGTTCAGTTTTCTTGTATTAAGCATATACACAAGTGTCCAAATTCCAAGGTTGTCAATTTGAGCATTCACTGCAATAAAATCTTTAAATACATGTTTGGGTATGAATCCAGACTTTCGGGACACGCTGTAAATATTGTATATAACAGATTTGTTAACTAGACATATACAAAGCAAGTAAAACACTGCTGTGACAGCATGAGTGCTTGATGTAGTCCGCTCTTAAGCCTCGTACACACAATCGGATTTTCATCGGACAAAGCGTAGGACTTTTGTCCAAAGGGCGTTGGCCAGGAATTTGTATTGCATGCAAACGGCAAAGAATTGTCGGCCAACAAACACGAAACGATGTGGTTTTTCAGCTCTTTAGCGCCACCCTTTGGGCAACTTCTGCTAATGTTGTGTTATGGTGAGCATGTTTCCGATGGGAAAAAGTCCAATGGAGCACACACACTCTCGGAATATCCGATGAAAAAATTCCGTCTGACTTTTTTAATCGGAAATTCCGATCGTGTGTACAAAGCATAAGTATAAACACCATTACTTCCAGGTATAGAGAAGCATGGGACTTAACTTCTCACAATGCAGCTCTTAGAGACTAAATGGCAAATCGGCATGTCCCATCCATGTGTGTAGGCTGCTAGCTATTTAAAGTGTAGTTGTTGACAATATTAGCAACTGTCAACTATTAATAATACATAAACTTGTAGCGCTATATGAATGAAATGGTACCTGCATACATTGGATGATAATATGCAACCATGATATATGATCAAATAAACAAAAATACATATGCAAAATCCAAATAAATGACAGTGAAAGTAAAAAAAGTTCAGTGTGCGTGTTCTATGATGATACTCCCACAGTGGTAAAGGACACAAGTGCAATGAAAATTGACCACCACCTCAGAATGATAAGTTCAATGGTGGATGGCAACAATGGTGAAAATGTTCAAAATAAGTCACAGTAATGGTGATCCCAAAGGAAACTTGAATGAAGCAAGTGCAAATAGGAAATAACCGCCACCGAACAGTAGAAAGGAAGGCTTACCAGAAGAAGTGGACCCTAAGGGCTCTTTCACACGGGGCGGATCAGTCATGGTCCGCCCCGTGAACCTCCGCTTGCTCAGCGGGGATCGCTCCGTTGATCCCCGCTGAGCCGGTGGATGACTGGGCGGTCCCCGCACACTGTGCAGGGACCGCCCTGTCAGAGCGCCGCTCTCCCCTATAGGGGAATTGGATGACGACGGACCGTAGAGTACGTTGTCATCCGATCCGCTCCGCCGACAGAAGGAAAAATAGGGTTTTCCTCCGTCACACTTTGGCGGAGCGGAGCGGATGTCAGCGGACATGTCACCGCTGACATCCGTGCCTCCATAGGGCTACATGGAGCGTCCGTGCAGGTCCGCCTAAAAAACTGACAGGCGGACCTGAACGGACCTCCGTGTGAAAGAGGCCTAAAGAACGTATGTTCAGAGGGTCAACTGAGCATAGGTAAACCACTATAACGACTGGGTCCTCAACTGCAGTTCAGACAGGGCATCATGCACATCAATCCATTTTGAAACAAAGGGGAAGTTGATCCAGATGGTAGTGCTTACGGGTAGAGACCCGATTGAGGCAGGTTGATGAAACCAAATAAGGTGCAAAACTGAGAGAAAAGAGAAGGGCACATAGCGTGATACTGTATAGAAAAAATATTTAATGTAGGTAGGAACACTTACATTGGAAGGATAAAACAGCGCTGGTCAAATGGCAACAGTGGAGTCTCCCGATGCGTTTCGCAACAAATTGCATCGTCTGGGGTGATCCCCCACTGCTGCCCTCCATGAATTTATAAACATTATGACCCTGTAATTGGGAGGCCATCCCCTGGGCGTCCACATGGCAACTAATCACTTCCTGTTTACTGAAAATGGAGTCCTGGAGTGCGTTTCAAGCCTCCACTTGGATTGCACTTTAAATGTGGGGATAAGCCCTATAATACCTGGGGATGTGTTTGATAGTATCTAGAACATACCCATAGGTGCCCATAACATCACTGATGGTAGGCTCTCTATTGATGTCCTGATGGTTGTTCCCTATGTCAACTATTGCCGGTGATTACTGATGACTTTATGGGAGGTGGAGATCAGACCAGCATTGGAAGTAGAGGCACTGGAGAGTGCATAGGTCTGGTGGTGGTGGGGGTTGATTTCAGGATATTTAGGACATTTTTTTTAGATTAAAAAAACAGCACACTCCCATAAAGTGTATTAATTAAAATCATTCCATTTATTTGTAAATTAGCGTGAGTGAATGTGAACTTGGCATCATCTTCTTGCAATCTCCTGTACAGCAGCCCTCAGACTGGGAGAGGAAGGGGTAATACAATCAGATGAGGAGAGTGAGCTCCTCAGTCTGTTGCTCCTCCTTCACTGTCCAGTAACAGGCTGGGGGTAGAGAGGTGACCAGCCAGTATTTTGTAACTGCACCAGAGAAAGGTCTGGTCTAGGGTGGCCACGTGTCCCGGATTGCCCGGGACAGTCCTGCATTTTGCAGGTTTGTCCCGGGCACCTTCATTCCAGCACAATACAGTGTCCCGGAATGAAACTGACACAGCCACCCCCCGGGCCAATCTGATGCCCCCAAAAAAGGCCGCCACATCACCGCTTTACTCACTGACAGTACTTGTCCTGGCCGGGAATGCCTGGAGGAGCACAATCCCCGCCCCCTGCTTGTGATTGGAGAAATCATAAATCCCACCACTTGTGTCCAATCACTGTGCTGTGATTCGTTACAGCACAAGCTGATTTTTGGGAAGGGAGGGTGTCCCTGAATGGTAGTTTAAAAATGTGGTCACCCTAGTCTGGTCCCCAGGTTGGCCATACAGTCTGGCCAGGCATCTCAGTATTGGATGGACAGAAATACACATTTGTCCTTGTATATGTATTCAGTGTGTGTATTCAGCTTATCATATCCAGCCCAGTCATCAAAGTCACATCCTACTTCCCTCCCCTGCAGTACAGGGCCCTCTTCGTTAACCATTGCAGGGCCCAACAAATTGAAGCCTTTTAGCACACTCAAGAAGAGGAAAATTGCTAGAAGCTTTTCAGCGAGTCCTGATAAACTCCCACACAACACACAACACATCAATGAAAACTCAGCCTTTCCCCCGGAGGGGCTGTACAGCTATGTGGCCAGTGCAGATGCGGATAATGCTTAGCAGAGTTCTTCAACGTGCTAAGGGCTTTGGAGTGGTGCAATACCGCAATCCCGGGGGAGAAAACCTTTATGTCTATCAAAATGATTGATCAGTTGATTAATACACTGATAGAAAGGTCCTTAGAGTCTTCTGTGTTTGCAGCCTTTTAAGACAGCATTTAATTTCTCTTCTTCCTTCTCCAGCCCTTTGCAATCTGGTCTGGTTTGACTCTTGATATATATCTATGATTCAGGCCAGCCTGTGCTGCTCTATGATCCATTCTTAGTTCTTGTTATCATGGCTGTGTTATATATATATATATATATTTTCCCATTTCATTTTTTTTTTTGGGGTTGCCGGCTGAGATAATGGGCTTGAAAGCACCTGGAGATTTCATGACAGGCGGGAAGAAGTGCTCTAATTTAAGCTATTTGTAGTCCACTGCCTGTTTCTTAAAGAGCGGCAGATAGGGAGAGGCCTGCATGCTGGTCCGGGCTCTTGCTGTGTATATCATCCTGTTGTGCTGTTCACTAAGCTGATCCAGAGTCTTGCTATTATTGTCAGTCCCAAAGGTTGCTGCATAAAGAACATGCTATCTCTGGTAGTGAACTCGTTCACACAATCCTGCTAATGTGGGATTAATGACTCCATATATTTATCATCATTGTGCCATGCCACTGTGCGTTGGAGATTTGTAGAATGAACAATTGACCTTGTATTAAGGTGACCAGATTTTTAAAATGAAATCCGGGGACATATTTTTTTTTTTTTACTAGTAATGGCGGCAATCAGCGACTCTCTGCCCATCGGCGCCGCCGCCCACCTCACAGCCTGTCAAGTCTTACTCTCCGGGCCCTGGCTACTACTGGGTGGGGAGCGGAGGAAGATCACTCCACCAGGGAAGGCAAGGAGATAAGCAGGCAGGCGGCTGGCCAGGACTTGAGCCAAGGCAGAAGAACATGCGAGCGGAGCTGAATGGGCACCCGAAACTTTAGAAATATTCCCTCCGCTCTGACCACCAAATGATCATCAGAAAGGGGCACAGATAATGGAAAAAAATAGACCCCCCTAAGCTAGTAGGAGCGGCAGACCAGAGGTGTAATTCAGATTTTTTTTTTTTAATTGTGCACTGACTGTCTTTGAAATTGCCCCAGCCCCTGTTCAAATCCAATCCGGGGACAAAACCGGGGACAGACTTGGTCCGGGGACAGTGTCCTCAATCCGGGGACTGTCCCCTGAAACTGGGGATGTCTGGTCACCCTACCTTGTATTCAATTTCGTCATTTCAGTATAGTGGCAAAAGAGTATTATGCCAGACCCATATCAACCCTTAACCCTTAACCCGAATGACGGCTACAGCGTGGACCTAGAATGCCGGGAGGACATCTATTGACGTCCTCCCCTTTCCTCGTTCCCCGCGCGCGCATCAGGGGAACTTCTGTGCCCGCCGCGTCACGCGGGTGCCGATGCGCGTGCCAGTAAACACAGAGATCCACGGCCTGTCAGGGAGAGGAGACCGATGGTGTGTCCCTTGTACATAGGGACAACCATCGGTCACCTCCCCCAGTCAGTCCCCTCCCCCCACAGTAAGAATCACTCCCTTAGGTACCCTTCAGCGCCCCTAGTGGTTAACCCCTTCACTGCCAGTGTCACTTTTACAGTAACCAGTGCATTTTTATAGCACTGATCGCTGTAAAAATGACAATGGTCCCAAAATGGTGTCAAAAGTGTCCGATGTCGCAGTCGCAATAAAAATCCCTGATCGCCGCCATTACTAGTAAAAAAAAAATAATTATTAATAAAAATGCTATAAAACTATGCCCTATTTTGTAGACGCTATAACTTTTGCGCAAACCAATCAATAAACGCTTTTTGCGTTTTTTTTTTTTTTTTTTACCAAAAATATGTAGAAGAATACATATCGGCCTAAACTGAGGAAAAAATATATATATATATATTTTTAAATTGGGATATTTATTATAGCAAAAAGTAAAAAATATTGTGTTTTTTTCAAAATCTTTTTTTGTTTATAGCGCAAAAATTTAAACCGCAGAGATAATCAAATACCACCAAAAAAAGCTCTATTTGTGGGAAAAAAAGGACGTAAATTTTGTTTGGGAGTCATGTCGCACGACCGCGCAATTGTCATTCAAAGCGTGACAGTGCTGAAAGCTGAAAATTGGCCTGGGCAGGAAGGGGGTTTAAGTGCCCAGTAAGCAAGTGGTTAATCATGCCACTGGCCAATGCCTACGGCAGCAGAGGTAGAAAGGGCACCATGAGCATAGGTGTGCGCAGCCTATTGCATTAGGGTGTGCACCCCAAAGCTCACACACACACGCCTTTCTCTCCAGCCTCAGCTGCACAGGACAGTGAATGAATGGGAAGTGCTCTGTGCCTTCCTGTTCTTTCACAAATTGAAGCATAATAATCACAGTTTACTATGCTTCACCTATGAATGAACCCAGTGAGTAAGTACGTTCACTGTGTTCATTTAGAAAAGGAAGGCGTTGGTAAATGACATATTTACTAGCCCCTTCCCCCATTCTCCATCCTGAAACAGCAGAAGCTGGGGGGAGAGGAGGAAAGCCAGCGTAGGGTGCCAACACAGAGGAAGTCTGGGCAGTAGGGGGAATCGGCACTACACGTAGTGATTAGGGTGTGCCCAGGCACACCTGGCACACCCCCTGCGCATGCCTATGACCATGAGTGCTTAAAATATGCATGTAACATTGGTAGGGGGCATGGGGACCACAGACGATGGAGGGAGAGGGTTTACTGGAATGTTTCGTCCCAACAGTAGAGACATCAGATTCTTTTGATCAAACACAATTCAAGCAGTATGCTTGAGTGCACATGACAGCAATAATTCTAGTGCCATTATTCACAGGTAAGTCTAAACTAATAAGCTGTAGGGGCTTTTGAAACACTGCCTGTGGATCATTTTGGATACCAAAGTTTGTCTTCTTTTCACAGATGCACACAATTCAAAGGCTTGACATGGTATCAATTTACTCACTTTTATATTTTACCAAAATATTGGGTAATTTATTGCATGTATGGGCATTAAAAACTAACAATGAAATATTGTTTACTGAAATTTGCATTTGGTAAACCGTTCTGATGCTGATATTGTGTGACATAAAAAAAAAATGGAACTACCACCATTTTATTTTCCAGGGTCTTTGCTTTCAGATGCAATGTTTTAGGGTTTTAACTAATCTTTGGGCCAAAACATTTTATTATTTGTAAAAGAAAATGGAAAAACAGCCCTGGCAGCAAATACCTTTGTCTGTATAGTATACCTTAACCACTTAAGCCCCGGACCAATATGCAGCTAAAGGACCAGGCCCCTTTTTGCGATTCGGCACTGCGTCGCTTTAACTGACAATTGCGCGGTCGTGCGACGTGGCTCCCAAACAAAATTGGCGTCCTTTTTTTCCCACAAATAGAGCTTTCTTTTGGTGGTATTTGATCACCTCTGCGGTTTGAATTTTTTGCGCTATAAACAAAAATAGAGCGACAATTTAGAAAAAAATGCAATATTTTTTACTTTTTGCTATAATAAATATTCCCCCAAAATATATAAAAAAACATATTTTTTCCTCAGTTTAGGCCGATACGTATTCTTCTACATATTTTTGGTAAAAAAAATCGCAATCAGCGTTAATTGATTGGTTTGCGCAAAAGTTATAGCGTTTACAAAATAGGGGGTCGTTTTATGCCATTTTTATTAATTTTTTTTTTTTTTACTAGTAATGGCGGCGATCAGTGATATTTTTCGTGACTGCGACATTATGGCGGACACATCGGACACTTTTGACAAATTTTTGGGACCATTGTCATTTTCACAGCGATCAGTGCTATAAAAATGCACTGGTTACTGTGAAAATGACACTGGCAGTGAAGGGGTTAACCTCTAGGTGGCGCTGTAGGGGTTAAGTGTACCCTAAGAAGTGATTCTTACTGTTGGGGGCGTGGCTACATGTTACACGTCACTGATCGTCTGTTCCGATGACAGGGAACAGACGATCACTGACATGCCACGGAGAGGAACAGGGAAAGGTTTGTTTACACTCACCTCTCCCCGTTCTTCAGCTCTGTGACCCGATCGCGGGTCCCGCGGGCGCGGTCCGCGGGTCCTGCGGGTGCCGCGGGTCCGGTCACGGAGCTCAGGACTGGGTAGCGCGCGCGCCGCCGGCTGCGCACGCGCGACCCACGGCTGGGCTCTTAAAGGGCAACGTACCTGTACGTTGATGTGCCCAGCCGTGCCATTCTGCCGACGTATATCGCCATGAGGCGGTCCTTAAGTGGTTAAGCCTCGTACACACGGTCGGACTTCAAACAAACTTTTCCGTGGATTTTTGTCCGAAGGGAGTTGGCCGGGCACACCCATAGCATATACACGGCAGGACTTTTCTGCAAACTTTCCCAACATCACGTGGTTTTTCTGCTCTTTACCGCCACCCTTTGGTCAACTTCTACTATTGTTAGTTGATTTTAACATTGGTTCTGGGCATGTGTATTTGTACTTCGGATAAAAGTCCGATGGATTTCTGTACACACGATAGGACTTTGCACCATCGGACTTTTGTTGCAGAAAAGTTTGTCCGTTTGCAGAGCGAACTTTTGTCCGATGAAAACCGAAAAAGTTTGTCGGATGGAGCGTACACACGGTCGGATTTTTTGGAAAACGTTCTCATTTTGAAGTTTGTTGGCAAAAAGTCTGACCGTGTGTACGGGCCTTAACAAAAAAAAACCTTTTCCTGTGTACCCTTCAATTTGACTTCCCTGTCTTTGAGGCTGACCCTTGGGATGAAGGGACATCCCCCACCACCCCCTTGTCCAAAAATTATGCCATAGTGACCAGTACCTGGACTGTTACTGGAAAGAAAATAGAGAATGGGCCAGGATCAGAGGGGAACATAGAAAAGGTATCACGTCACCTCCATGGTAAAGCTCCATGTTGGACAGAATGTGTCAGAGAGAAGAGTCTGGAACAATTAGATCTGATTAGCTTAATAAAGAGAACTACATGCAGAGAGGTGATTTGCAGTTATATCCTCTGACCTATGTGTTAGCGCTCACCCTTAAGCAGGACATTTACTCACAGGTTTGAGTTTAAAGGGACACTAAAGCTTCCCTTTTTTTTGCAAAAAAATAACAAACAGTTTATACTTACCGCCACTGTGCAGCTCGTTTTGCACACAGTGGCCCCGATCCTGGTCTTCTGGGGTCCCTCGGCGGCTGTCTTGGCTCCTCCCCGCAAGGACTCCACACCATAATGCGAGCGAGCAAGCTCGCATGGTGTGGAGTTATTGCGAGCGCGCTCCCGTGATACAGCAGCGGCCATAGCCGCCGACTGTATCACTCGGCCCCGCCTCCTGGCACGCCGCGTCATTGGATGTGATTGACAGCAGCGCCAGCCAATGGCTGCGCTGCTTTCAATCCATCCAGTGTAGCCAATCGGCAGCCAGGCTGAGAACCGAAGATGATGACGGGGATGAGCGCGCGACTTTCGAGGGGCCAGGTAAGTAAAACGGGGGCTCAGGGGGGGGGCGGTATTGTCGGATGTTTTTTCACCTTAATGCATAGGATGCATTAAGGTGAAAAAACATGTACCTTTACTACTCCTTTAAGCCAATAAATTGGACTATACAAGGATATGAATGCTCATTTTAAATTAGTTGTGTAGACTTAAGAATGAAAAATGTATTTTTGCACCCTTAATTAGCATTACTTGCTATTCATTAAGGAAACTCTTAAACGGACAATTAAAACTGTTCTAGGTTAGATGTGAATGTAATATGTAGAATTGCATTACATCGCAAGTGAATCATACATAAGAATCTGAAGGAAGATGAACTCAAGATAACCTTAACAATTCAACAATAATTTCAATCCAAAGTAAAGGAACTTTCTATAATGACCTTGGATGCTCTGTCTCTCTTTCTATAAGCACCTGACATTAGTATCTTACCTAAGAGAACCACGCACAGTTGAGTCTTGTGGCCTCAAGTAGAAAAAGCATCACAGCTCTTCAGAGCATGCAGTCCATGTTAATGATCCACCATAATTAGCGCTCGTCCCTCTGATGGTTTTGTGCAGTACACAGAGAGGAGCGGCAGGGGATCCAGACTTGCGAGGCTTGGCCTTTTATCAGAGTCTCACTCATATCTGGATACTTGCAGAATCTCTCTGCTTCACCACTTTCATCAAGAAGGTCTTGATAAGGGCTTGTGGCACAACTTAAAGCAAAACTTGTAGCCTGAAAACATTTTTATACCATACCATTAACATTTACCTCCCTAGCAGATGGCAAGTCCTTAACTTTGATCTCTGCAAGAGCTATGGGGCCTGAAGACTCTTCAACTTAAGCCTCGTACACACGACCGAGTTTCTCGTCAAAAAACGACAAGAAACTTTCTGGCAGAGCTTTCTTATCGAGAAAATCGGTCGTGTGTACACGGCTATCAGGTTTCTTGTCAAGAAAACCGTCAAGAATCTCGACGAGAAAAATAGAGAACCTGCTCTCTATTTTCTTGTCGAGATTCTCGTCAGCATGTTTCTCAACGAGAAAAGTGTGTGTGTGTACACTTACCTGTCGCCATGGAAACCCGCGCATGCTCGAAATGACTTTGACGCATGCGCGGTAGCTTCCTAGGCATAGGTAGGGTGTAGAAAGATGGCGGCGACGGCATCGAATGTGACGAGCGCACGCTCGTCGTAGTCGATTACGTCACCGCGTTCGCGTTTATTTTCTTTTGCTTCAGTTAACAGGGAAATTGAAGAGAGAAAGAAGTAAGGGAAGATAGGAGGTAGATCCAGGCACACAACACTTGACTCACTCGTCGCCACTCGATCCCGAGTGGGTTTAGCTCACCCGAATAGATCCCTCTCACAGTTCTAGCAGCCGGAGTGGAGCTCGAATAATACTGTAACTTTGTCCCCTCCAGGGACGGGTTCAGGAGAACCTCTAATAGTAGCAGAATCCTGTTATTCCTGAACCCAGAACATTCCTTAAACCTCTGTAAAATTTAGAGAACCGATGATGCCAATGGGCACTTTAGAGTTATCTTGCTGGGTAATGAGTCCTCCCTCTGATAGGCAGCCAGGCCTCTCTTTCACCGTAACATCTCTCACCAGTCCATCAGACAGGTCCTCCCCTGGTTTCCTCTCCTTCAGAGCGGGCCGCCCCTCACACGGGCTCCCTGGAACTCCAGCATATTGATCGCAGACCCAGTTAATGGTACTGGGCCTGCCTGGAACGTTGCAGCCTCGGGCTAAAGGTGCCCGAGACTCCTCGGCCAGTTAACGTGCCCCCCAGCCAGCAGGGCCATAGGGCGCGACTTCGCCGTCAGGGGTCCTTGGACTCCCCCTGATACACCACCCCCGTGGGGCACACTCCTCCGGGTACTCCTTTCCCCGGCACTCCTCCTCCAATCATGGCGTCTGCCCCTTAACCTGATTGGCTACCAAGCACAATTGCAAAAGATTTTTTACTCTCCAGTTTTAGTAATTCAACTGCAATGTCTCACCCAATGCTATCAGGTTAACTTTTAACTTAAAGTGTATCTAAACCAAATACAAAAATATAATATATTACAGATTACCAGTCCTTACATAGATAGTATGACGGTATTAAATTTCTTGTTTTAGGCTATTTTCTTTTCCTTTTCTCCTGGTAATCCTGTGAATAACACCCTTCCTCTTTCGTGTCTACACCCATTTCTCCATTGAGTCATGGTTGTCACTCAGGCTTGACTTTAAACATGTCTGCCTTTGTTCCTGTACATTATATAATGGATTGGTGGAATTAGAAGTTTACTCAATAAATAGAAGAATGCAACAGTCCACTGCTTCTTGTCATGAACTTACACTCACTACCTTTCAATGGTACACAAACAAACCCATCAAGTTGGCTTTATCTAGGATTTCCTGTTTCCCTGAAACTTACAACACTCATGTACATTTATAAAAGTAGACTTGTCTATGTTGGTTAACCCAGATCAGGGGTCTTCAAAACTTCTAAGCAAAGGGCCAGTGTACTGTGCTTCAGGCTTTAGGGGGCCAGACTGTGGCTAGTGGGAGAAGAAAATGCTCTAACATCAGTGCTCCATCATTGGTTTTGATGGGAGAAATAGTGCCCCATTGTTGGTATCATTGGAAGAACAGTGCCCTGTTGATGCTGTCAGTAGGGAAAATGATGCCCCATCATTGGGGTCAGTTGGTAAAATAGTGCCCCAAGGGCCAGATAAAGGCAAGTAAATGGCCACATCTACCCCCTGGGCCGCAGTTTGGAGACCACTGCCCTAGATTGTTGGATGTACAAAATACATAAAGTGGAACTAAAATGTATCTGAGCACCACAACTTGAAAACGCTATTTAATTCATTTTTAATATTCAAAGCAAACTCGTCCATCCATGCCTCCATGCTTTATTATTGTTTTGAGAAATCACTTTGAAAAACACCCCCTACTAGGATCTCTAGCCGTGACCATCTTGAATAAGAGAAAATGATTCATGTAGCATTTACTTTTTGACATTTATCTGCCCTTAGCTCAGACATGCAGGCAGGAGGGTGTGCTTAGAAAAATCCCCTCCTCCAAAAATACAATTCCTGCCTCCTCACTGCCATACAGACCTATTTTGTCATTCTCATTAACACCTTCTCATCCAGTCCCCGTCAACTCTTTTATGCAGGACATTTTATGTGTGTATATGTGTATGTATATATTCTCTACCTTCAATTCTCTTCTTCGTCCTCCACTGCCTCCAACCACTAACTCACTAACTGCCCAGGAGATCGCCAATCACTTCAAAAATAAGATTGATACAATTGAGGAGACCGCCGATGCACAGATACCTCCCTCACCTAACACTCCATGTCCAGTGGTACAATCATTACTTCCCTCATTCTACCCTGTCCCTATAGACGAGGTTGCTAAACTTTTTTCTAACGCTCCCACCTAACCACTTGCCCCTTCGATACCCTGTTTCCTCACAAATGTTACGGTCACCCTCTGGCTCTATCCTACACCCTCTAACTCACATATTCAATCTCTCCCTCTCTTTTGACATCTTCCCCAACTCTCTAAAACATGCACTAGTCACCCTCATACTTAAATAGGTTGTAAAGGATAAATATATATTTTTTTAAAATAACAAACATGTTATACTTACCTCCACTGTGCAGTTCGTTTTGCACAGAGTGGCCCCGAACCTGGTCTTCTGGGGTCCCTCTGCGGCTGTCTCGGTTCCCCCCAACAGGAAATAACCCCATTCATGCGAGCTCTCTCGCATGGGGGTTACTTCTTGCGGGCACGCTCCCGTGATACAGCGGGCGGCTATTGGATGTGATTGACAGCAGCGCGAGCTAATGGCTGCGCTGCTTTCAATCATCCAATGAATGAGCCGAGAAGCCGGCCGAGAAGCCTGCGCGTTAACAGCGTGGGACTTTCGAGGGGTCAGGTAAGTAAACGGGGGGACTGGGGGGGCCATCATTGCCAGGTTTTTTCTCACCTTGATGCATAGGATGCATTAAGGAGAAAAAAACTGAACCTTTACAACCCCTTTAAAAAGCCCTCACTTGACCCCAGCAATCTTAACAACCTATGCCCCATCTACCTACTCCCCTTTTCCTCCAAACTCCTTGAACGTCTGGTCTACAACCAAGTGAGGAACCATCTCACTGAGAATAAACTTCTTGATCCCATTCAGTCCAGATATCGCCCTCAACACTCCAGATAAAATGTTACCCCTCTCTGCCGATCCCTCCACTTGTTTCCGCTCACCCAACAAATTAAATTCAAGATACCAACAACTTACAAAGCCATCCACAACTCCCTCGACTACATCACTAACCTTGTCTCAAAATACCAACCAAATTTTTCTCTTCGTTCCTTCCAAGACCTCCTGTTCTTTAGTAGGGATGAGCTTCGTGTTCGATGATCGAACATTATGGGGCGTTCGCGCCAAATTCGAGTGGCGCGTCACGGCCCATAATTCACTGCGGCATCGCAGTGCATTGCTGGCTAATGATTGGCAAAGCATGCACTATAACCCGCATGCTTGGCCAATCACAGCGCCGTCTGAACAGAGAGCCGTAATTGGCCAAAGCCAGGGTGGCTTTGGCCAATTATGGCTCAGGGGGTTTAGTACACGCCCCACACTATATAAGGCCGCCGGCTTGGCGGCCTTGTGTAGTGTGTTGGAGTTGTTTAAAGAGAGATTACAGAGAGAGAGACAGTGTCATTTATATTGAATTAGATAGAGCAGGCAGGCGAGTCAGTTAGCTTCAGTTACAGTGTGTAGAGGATATACCGTATTCATCAGCGTATAACACGCACCCTAACTTTAAGAGGGAAGTTTCAGGAAAAAAACTTTCTACAGCCCCCTACGTATAACACGCAGGCACAGTTTACCCTCTATTTTCAGGGTAAAAAAGTGAGTGTTATACGCCAATAAATACAGTATATGCATCCTAGATGTTGTATATATATTTATACACTGTATTGAGTTTAGATAGATCCGTTCCTGTTATTCTCTATACTGTGACAGACAGGCAGGTGATTGTGCTAGCTGCAGTCAGTGTTTCACTTAGTGTACTGTGTGTCGGGGGGTGTTCGGCTCATCTCTACTTCCCATCTATTTGTTAATGCTAGCAGCATTATAATTAAAAGTTGTTTATGTTGAGAGAGTTCAGCTCTAACAAGGAGCAACATTTTTTTGGCAAACTGAGGCTTAGGCCCCATGTACACGGGACACTGGTGCAAACTCTTCTGAACGAAGCTTGAAACCAGCGTTTAGAAACGCCCGTTTTGCTGCGTTTGCATGCCGCGTTTAGCGGCATTTTACCGCATTTGCGTCTAGAAGCGTTTAGTTAAGAAACATCATAAGACCCTCCCTAAGCTCAAAAAACTGTATTATTTAACTATTTCAGCCATTTTGAGAGACCAGAGTGAGTAGCAGCAGCTGAGAGAGCAGCAGTGTATTTACCGTGTCATTTGCCACATCACCTGCCACCAGTTTGCGTCTGAAACGTGGAAATCTTTTGCGTCTGACTCTGAACCCATTTTTTTGCTTTCAAAGAAACGCTGTTAAACGTAACTGCCTAAAAATGGCAATAAACAAGAGTGTGTACATGGTCACATAGGATAACATTGAATGTGTTCAGGGGCAGTTGAAAAAAGTGTCCAACTGCCTCTGAACGTGCGTTTAACAGCGTCCTGTGTACATGGGGCCTAAGTGATTAAGATTAAGTAAAACATTTTGTAGGTGATACCTACCTTGGTGGATGTACAGGCTGCCAATGACGTTAATGGCTTTGGCTGTACATATCATTATCATGAAGTGGCTGATTTCTGAACAAACCTCCAGGCTTGTAATGAACAATGATGCATTGCTAATTGAACAATTACCAAACTTTCTCCTTGTTGAAGGAAATTGCAACATTCCAATGAAAACATTAAACCACTTTGTACAGCAATCAGCCCCATCCAGTCACAGCGTGCTATAGACAGGCTGCCTACAACTGTGCTGGGCAATGCACTTGTCCCCCGGGGGTGCACTAAATTGTCAGGAGAGGACACACTTCTCCTAGATGGCCCTATGTGCAAAAGGCCTAAATCCCAACTCAAGTCTTAGATAAACTATGAACTAATAATCTCCATTTTCACAGTCTTGTCCAAAAAAAAATATGACCGCACAATGTATTAGGCACCAGCCTTTGACGCAGCTACTTGACCTGACCTGGTCAGATAGACCCCCTTTCTACCTAACCAATATAAAGATTGGTACACACTATGAGTTTTTTTCTGTTGAACCCAGCGGGTTGAACAAAAAAAACCTGTCAGCTCCGATCGGAACCACTGTACTAACCGCTGAGCTGTTGTGTTCTGACAGGGGATTGCCCCCCCCGCCAGGACACTCCGATCAGCACTCTTCCATTGGCTGAGAGCGCTGATTGAGAGTCGGTCGGCTGCTGGTTTTCCCGCACGCTCATCCGTCAGAACTCGTCTTTTGTCTGACCGTTTTTATTGAACCAGCCGATGTTACCCAGCATTCGGCCTGTGTGTATGGGGCTTAAGTCTGCATAGAGAGCGTGTGTGGCTATACCAGCACAAAGCACTGGAGTAGGAGGATAGAAAGACCATTTAAAATCAAAAATATATGGCCGTATAAGACTATTAGGCCTCATGCCCACAGACGTTTTTACAGCCGCGTTTTTGAGTGTTTTTTACAGCTTAAAAACGCCTGTCCATGTTAGTCTATAGCTTCATGCGGCACCTAGACGTTTTTGAGCTGCAAATAGCATAGGCGTTTTTAAGCTGTAAAAAAAAAAAAACAGGACCAGTGCGTTCCTCGGCGTCGGCGTTAGGCATGAAAAAACACGAAGCGTTAAAAAACGCGCAAAAACGCTGCTACTACGAAGTTTTTCTTATTTTTTATTTTTATTTTTTTTTAAAAAAAGGTCATAAAATGTATACAATAACATGGACAGACGTTTTTAAGCTGTAAAAAACGTGGCTGTAAAACCGTCCGTGAGCATGAGGCCTAAAAAGAAAAAGTGGTCCCATTCTTTAATTGGCAATTAAAGTAATTGGTAGATTTTGTATGATCAGCAAATTGTATGCGTTAAAGGCCTACCTCTGGATCACAACTTTTTAAAGCCTAAGCTGGTCTGTCCGCAGCACATCCAACGTGATATTTATTGTGGGAATGCCAGTTCTTGTCAAGCTTGGATAGAGCAAACTCTTTATTCGTATGGCTGCCAAATGCCGTGTGTTAGTGATTAGATGGTTTCTGGCCTCCACATGTGGAATTCTGCCTGAAATTGCTTCTGGATTGAGAAGTTTGTGTGCTGCAGAGAATGGTTTCTGGACCTTACCCAGAGGCACTCTCTCTAGGATATTCCATTGGGCACCATTTTGGAAGCTTGCTGTTTAGTCACACACTCCAGGTTTTCAAACCATTCCCTTGCTGAAATTAGAATATTCTAGAAAAAAAAAAAAAAAAACAACAGAAGAAAAATTAACAAATCCACACATTTAATGCTTTACACATCAAAACATTTAATATGCAAATTACATTCCGGAGGAACTATTCCCTTTTTTGTTAGGCACTTAATTTTGTTTGTATTGAAATACAAAGGGGAAATTTTTTGACAGCTTCACTAGTTACTGCTCAATTGATGGACTGGGCTGTAGCTTATACACACAGGTGCTGGAGGCAGAGGCACAGAAAATACCACCATCAGCTTGTGTTAAATATTTTCTCATGTAGATACAGCAGATGAATGGCGCCTGCAGCTTCATTGTCCAGAGGGTGTGCAATCTGTGTGCATTTTAACCACTTAAGCCCCGGACCATTTGGTAGCTAAAGGACCAGAGGTGAATTCAGAATTTTGCACTGCGCTGCTTTAACTGTAAATTGTGCAGGCATGCAATGTTGTACCCAAACGAAATTTGCGTCCTTTTCTTCCCACAAATAGAGCTTTCTTTTAATGGTATTTGATTGCCTCTGCGATTTTTATTTTTTGTGATATAAACGGAAAAAGACCGAAAATTTTGAAAAAAAATGATATTTTCTACTTTTTGTTATAAGAAAAATCGAATAAACTCAATTTTAGTCATACATTTAGGCCAAAATGTATTCAGCCACATGTCTTTAGTAAAAAAAATGCCAATAAGCGTATATTTATTGGTTTGCGCAAAAGTTATAGAGTTTACAAACTAGGGTACATTTTCTGAAATTTACACAGCTTTAAATTTATGACTGCCTATCTCATTTCTTGAGGTGCTAAAATGACAGGGCAGTACAAAACCCCCCCAAATGACCCCATTTTGGAAAGTAGACACCCCAAGGAAATTGCTGAGAGGCATGTTGAGCCCATTGAATTTTTTTTTTTTGTCTTAAGTGATTGAATAATGACTAAAAAAAAAAAAAAAAAAAAAAATACAAAAAGTTGTCACTAAATGATATATTGCTCACACATGCCATGGTTATATGTGGAATTGCACCCCAAAATACATTTTGCTGCTTCTCCTGAGTACGGGGATACCACATGTGTGGGACTTTTTGGGAGCCTAGCCGCGTATGGGACCCCGGAAACCAAGCACCGCCTTCAGGATTTCTAAGGGTGCAAATTTTTGATTTCACTCCTCACTACCTATCACAGTTTCGAAGGCCATAAAATGCCAAAATAGCACAAAACCCCCCCCCAAATGACCCCATTTTAGAAAGTAGACACCCCAAGGAAATTGCTGAGAAGCCTGTTGAGCCCATTGAATATATTTTTTTTTGTCCCAAGTGATTGAATAATGACAAAAAAAAAAATTACAAAAAGTTGTCACTAAATGATATATTGCTCACACATGCCATGGTTATATGTGGAATTACACCCAAAAATAAATTTTTCTGCTTCTCCTGAGTACGGGGATACCACATGTGTGGGACTTTTTAGGAGCCTAGCCGCGTACGGGACCCCGAAAACCAATCACCGCCTTCAGGATTTCTAGGCACAAATTTTGGATTTCACTCCTCACTACCTATCACAGTTTCGAAGGCCATAAAATGCCAAAATAGCACAAAACCCCCCCAAATGACCCTATTTTGGAATATAGACACCCCAAGCTATTTGCTGAGAGGCATGGCGAGTATTTTACAGCTCTCATTTGTTTTTGAAAATGAAGAAAGAAAATATATATTTATTTATTTATTTATTTTCAATTTTCAAAACTTTGTGACAAAAAGCGAGATCTGCAAAATACTCACAATACCTCTCAGCAAATAGCTTAGGGTGTCTACTTTCCAAAATGGGGTCATTTGGGGGGGGGGGGTTTGTGCCATCTGGGCATTCCATGGCCTCCGAAACTGTGATAGGCAGTGAGAAGTGAAATCAAAAATTTACACCCTTAGAAAGCCTGAAGGCGGTGATTGGTTTTTGGGGTCCCGTACGCGGCTAGGCTCCCAAAAAGTCTCACACATGTGGTATCCCCGTACTCAGGAGAAGCAACAGAATGTATTTTGGGGTGTAATTCCACATATGCCCATGGCATGTTTGAGCAATATATCATTTAGTGACAACTTTGTGCAAAAAAAAAAAACAACAAATTGTCTTTTTTCCGCAACTTGTGTCAACATATAAAATATTCCATGGACTCGACATGCCTCTCAGTATATAGCTTGGGGTGTCTACTTTCCAAAATGGGGTCATTTGGGGGGGTTTTGAACTGTTCTGGCATTTTATACACAACATTAGGAAGCTTACATCCACTCTTCTAACCACTTGAAGACAAAGCCCTTTTTGACACTTTTTGTTTACATGAAAACATTTTTTTTTTTTTTTGCAAGAAAATTATGTTGAACCCCCAAACATTATATATATTTTTAAAGCAAAGGCCCTACAGATTAAAATGGTGGGTGTTGCATTTTTTTTTCTACACAGTATTTGCGCAGCGATTTTTCAAACGCATTTTTTGGGGAAAAATACCCTTTTTTAAATTTTAATGCACTAAAACACACTATATTGCCCAAATGTTTGATGAAATAAAAAAGATGATCTTAGGCCGGGTACATAGATACCAAACACGACATGCTTTAAAATTTCGCACAAACGCGCATTGGCGACAAACTACATACATTTTTAAAAGCCTTCAAAAGCCTTTACAGGTTACCCCAGTAGATTTACAGAGGAGGTCTACTGCTAAAATGACTGCCCTCGATCTGACCTTCGCGGTGATACCTCACATGCATGGTGCAATTGCTGTTTACATATGACGCCAGACCGACGCTTGCGTTCGCCATTGGGCAAGAGCAGTGCAGGACAGGGGTGCTTTTTTTTTTTTATTATTAATTTTGCTTTTTTATTTTATTTTTAAATTGTTCCTTCCAAGTATTTTTTTTTTTATCATTTTTATTGTTATCTCAGGGAATGTAAATATCCCCTATGATAGCAATAGGTAGTGACAGGTACTCTTTTTTTGAAAAAACTGGGGTCTTCTAGACCCTAGATTTTTCCTCTGCCCTCAAAGCATCTGACCACACCAAGATCGGTGTGATAAAATGCTTTCCCAATTTCCCAATGGCGCTTTTTATATCCGGGGGGGCATTCCCTCCCACTGCTTGTAAAAGCAGTCCAGAGGCTAATTAGCCGCTAGGATTGCTTTTACATGAAAGCCGGCCGCAGGCTGAAAAGAATGATACCAAGATGATACCTAAACCCGCAGGCATCATTCTGGTATAAACATTCAAAGTCCAGCAACTTACCAGTACGTTGCTGGTCCTTGTTGGACATGTATTGTAATCTTTTTTTTTCATGCAGCCAGTTGGCTGAACGAAAAAAGAGATTGATCGGTGGGTATGCCCACCATTAGAATACCGCCCTTCATCCACCCACTTCCAATGATGGGCATAAACGCACCATTTATATATGCCGAAGCATGGGGGCATCCTCCCGCAAAAAAGTTATGCCGCACACACATGGTCGGACTTTTCCACGGGCAAGCCTCCGTCGGAATTTCGACCGTATGTACGCGGCATTAGGAGCAAAATCGCTCCTCCGCTCCTGCTGCCCCAATGCTTCGGCATATATGCTTTTTTTATTTAACTGTGGTGGTGAAATCACCTCCTACAGCACTGGAGTCGCAGGGATCAGGCCTGTCTCTGCGAACGCTGCAGTTATGTGTGTTTTTGTTTTGTAAGTGACAGTGATCGATCGATACTGCACTTGGGTGGCCTGGGCTGGACGGAGGGGCAAAACGCAGGTGCTAGCAGGTATCTGGGCTGATCCCGCTAACACTGCGTTTTTGGGAACCCTAAACTGCTGGGGACGCTAGTATAGATCTGATCAGATATTGATCTGTTCAGATACTATACCACTAAGGGGGGTGTATGCTTAACGCGTGGGTGTTAGCGCTACTGGCACTAACCTGACGCTGCCTGGGGTGTGACGCAGACCCTCTCTGACGCTAAAACCAAATTGATATCACCCGCCGGGCGATCAGGGGGTTAAACCTTTATTGAGTTATATACGGCGGGTGCCCTGACACTATAAAAAGCAAACTAACTAACCAGCGTCACCCGTAACACTTATATGGTGATCTAGGGGCAATCAGGGGGTTAAAACCTTTATTAGATAATATATGGGGGTACCTGACGCTATAAAAACCTGCGGCGAACCTAAAAAAAATTACTGGCTACCGATCTGCATCACCGACACTAAGACAGCGATCAGAAAAACGATCGCTTAGCGACAGTGGAAAAAGGGGGTGAAAGGGTTACCTGGGGGCGATCAAGGGGGTTAAACCTTTACTAGATAATATATTGGGGTACCTGACGCTATAAAAACCTGCGGCGAACCTAAAAAAAATTACTGGCTACCGATCTGCATCACCGACACTAAGACAGCGTTTAGAAAAACGATCGCTTAGCGACAGTGGTGATAGGGGGTGAAAGGGTTACCTGGGGGGCGATCAAGGGGGTTAAACCTTTATTAGATAATATATTGGGGTACCTGACGCTATAAAAACCTGCGGCGAACCTAAAAAAAATTACCAGCCACCGATCTGCATCACCGACACTAAAACAGCGTTTAGAAAAACGATCGCTTAGCGACAGTGGTGATAGGGGGTGAAAGGGTTACCTGGGGGGCGATCAAGGGGGTTAAACCTTTATTAGATAATATATTGGGGTACCTGACGCTATGAAAACCTGCGGCGAACCTAAAAAAAATTACCAGCCACCGATCTGCATCACCGACACTAAAACAGCGTTTAGAAAAACGATCGCTTAGCGACAGTGGTGATAGGGGGTGAAAGGGTTACCTGGGGGGCGATCAAGGGGGTTAAACCTTTATTAGATAATATATTGGGGTACCTGACGCTATGAAAACATGCGGCGAACCTAAAAAAAATTACTGGCTACCGATCTGCATCACCGACACTAAGACAGCGTTTAGAAAAACGATCGCTTAGCGACAGTGGTGATAGGGGGTGAAAGGGTTACCTGGGGGGCGATAAAGGGGGTTAAACCTTTATTAGATAATATATTGGGGTACCTGACGCTATAAAAACATGCGGCGAACCTAAAAAAAATTACTGGCTGCCGATCGGCATCACTGACGCTAAGACAGCGATCAAAAAAATGATCGCTTAGCGACAGTGGTGATAGGGGGTGAAAGGGTTATCTGGGGGGTGATCAGGGGGTTAAACCTTTATTAGGGGGGGTTAGGGGGCTGCACTGGACCTAAAACTGAATGTACTGACACTTTTACAGTCACAAATGTCACTGATTGCAGTGATCAGTAAATAAATGGTCACTGCAATCAGTGACACTGTGACTGGGGGCTGGGGGGTGATCTGGGGGGTGATCTGGGGGTGTCTGGGGGGCCTGGGGGGCCATTTATGTCCCTATGTGTCCTGGTGTCAGTGTAGTGTTGTGTGCACTGACCTGATGTCTTCTCTTGTACGGCGCTCGGTATATGTGAGCGCCGCACCAGAGATGACATCACTTCCTCCTGCTTCCTCTGCCTGACACAGACAGAGGGGGCATTTCTATTCGCCGGGAGCGATCGCGAGGGGGTGGCCGGAAACGAATGGCTGCCCCCTCATCCCGGAACGCTCCCGGACACTTAGCCACCGCTCACTGTATAGGAGGGGGGTCCGATTGGACCCCCCAACTATACAAAGGCAATCACGTATGCTCTACGTGATTGTGCCTGTCGGTGCCATTCTGCCGACGTATATATACAGTGAGCGGTCGTTAAGTGGTTAAGGTGGCACAGCACGAATCGCAGTCGTGCCTTCACTGAGTGCTTGTATTGAGCTATTCCAATACACATAAGAGTACAAGGATAGTTTAGGGGTTGCTCAAGTGGTGTCCATACTACTGGATATAGGGGACCTCAAGTGTACCACTGACATTTTCAAAAGTTCTTTGCATTCAGAGAATGTAGATCTACCAAAAGCTGTAAGAGATTGCAGACGTGCAACAGGGTATGGTCAGAGGCTTTAGGGTCAGGGTGTAGATAAGGGGGGGGGGGTGTCTAGGGCATAGGTGTCAGGGCATTCATTTTTCCTTCAATCCTGACTAGTCTCCCAGTTCCTGCCGCTGAAAAACATCCCCAAAGCATGATGCTGCCACCACCATGCTTCACTGTAGGGATGGTATTGGCCAGGTGATGAGTGGTGCCTGGTTTCCTCCAGACATGACGCTTGCCATTCGGGCCAAAGAGTTTAATCTTTGTTTCATCAGAAAAGAGAATTTTGTTTCTCATGGTCCTTCAGGTGCCGTTTGGCAAACTCCAGGTGGGCTGTCATGTGCCTTTTGCTGAGGAGTGCCTTCCGTCTGGCCACTCTCCCATACAGGCCTGATTGGTGGAGTGCTGCAGAGATGGTTGTTCTTCTGGAAGGTTCTCCTCTCTCCACAGAGAAACTCTGGAGCTCTGTTAGAGTGACGATTGGGTTCTTGGTCACCTCCCTGACTAAGGCTCTTCTCCCCCTGATCGTTCAGTTTGGCTAGGAAGAGTCCTGGTGGTTGCAAACTTCTTCCATTTGTGGATAATGGAGGCCACTACGCTCATTGGGACCTTTAATGCTGCAGAAATATTTCTGTGCTTTTATACAATCCTGTCTATAGACAATGGCTTGGTTTGTGCTCTGACATGCACTGGTAACTGTGGGACCTTATATAGACAGGTGTGTGCCTTTCCAAATCATGTCCAGTCAACTGAATTTACCACAGGAGGACTCCAATCAAGTTGTAGAAACATCCCATGGATGATCAGTGGAAACAGGATGCACCTGAACTCAATTTTGAGTGTCATGGCAAAGGCTGTGAATACTTATGTACATATGAATTTTTTGTTTGAAATCTTTGCAAACATTATTAAAAATAAAAAACAAACTTCTTTAATATTGTCATTATGGAGTATTCTTGGTAGAATTTTGAAGAAAATAATGAATTTAATCCATTTTGGAATAAGGCTGTAACATAACAAATTGTGCAAAAAGTGAAGCTCTGTGAATACTTTCCGGATCCACTGTATATAATTCTGACTCCTGCACTGTGTATTTTACATAGACCTGGCCGTGCACTCTATACATTACAGGCACTTGACTATAGAGTCACACATGTGGGCATATACACTCTGGTAGATGACAGCCCACTCCCTCCCTCCATGCCCACTAGCTAAACATAATGGGGGTGTGACGCAGCCTGTGACTGGCAGAAATCCATTCACTCCATGATATTCCCAAAATATAATACATATTTGACTTTAAATATATATTTGTATGACAATGTAAAATAGTTTATTGATATTAGTTATTTATTTTTATGTATTCCAAAGCCAGTTTTTTTTTTAACATGTGACCAGCAGCAGAGGATTATGTTTCCCTGCTTATGTTTCCCTGCAGACAGGCTGGGAAAGGGATCGGTCAAATGACAGCTGTATAGCGATTAGGAAAAAAGGTACTTACCCTTACCGTATATACTCGAGTATAAGCTGAGTTTTCCAGCACATTTTTTTGTGCTGAAAATGCTCCCCTCGGCTTATACTCGAGTCACCTTTTTGCGTCTAATCTCCCGGACTTTGGGGACCCGGTACCAACCGGCCGTAGGTTCCCTGGACCCCAAACTTGGTACACATGTAGCCTCACTCTTCCTCTACAAATGTATAAAGGTTGTTGTCCAGGGGACCTACTGCCGGGGAGCACTGATTTTTCAAAGCCGGGCACCCCTTCCATAAACGGTCATTTCTCCAGTGATTTTGGGGACCTGGTACAGGCCGGTCGTAGGTCCCCTGGACCCAAAACTTGGCACACATGTAGCCCCATTTCTATAAGTGTGCAAAAAATTTTGTCTAAGGGACCTACGGCCGGGGAGCACCGATTTTTCAAAGCTGGGCACCCCTTCCATAGACTCCCATGTTAAACGTCAGTCTAGTCATGGGCACAGTGAGTCATGGGCACAGTGAGGCATGGACACAGTGAGGCATGGGCACAGTGAGGCATGGGCACAGTGAGGCATGGACACAGTGAGGCATGGGCACAGTGAGGCATGGGCACAGTGAGGCATGGACACAGCGAGGCAAAGTGAGGCCCAGTGAGGCATGCAGTGGACACCCTAGGCTTATACTCGAGTCAATAAGTTTTCCCAGTTTTTTTGTGGTAAAATTAGGTGCCTCGGCTTATATTCGGGTCGGCTTATACTCGAGTATATACGGTAGATGTTTTTTTTAAAAATTAAAATAATTACAGGACCATCATCCACATACAGAAAGAGAAGAGATAATGTAAATTAAACAGTGTGTGTTTAGAATCACTTTTAGTCTTATAATTTGAGAGAGCTAAAGAGCTACAACTGATGGTCAGACTATGGACATGCTACAGGAGAGGGCCATTAACTGCGAATATGCTATAGGATTTGGTGCAGACTGGGGACTTACTTGAGGCATTAGTCATAGACTGCAGATAACATGAGACTGATAAAGATCACTGCTATCACAGCTTCTTTACAAATCAATTCTTGCACGTTTGTTCTGCCTACAGTCCACTTAAAAATGATTAGTGCCACTTTTGATATTACTCCCAGAAAGACCCATTTTAAAAGATAAGAGAGAAAAAAAAAAAAAACGAGAGAAGGGATGGACAGGACAGAAAAGAATAGGATAGTGTAAAAAAAAAATTTAAATATAAAAAACATTTACCACTATAATCTTTTTTTTTTTTTTTTTCATAAATTATTATTGAAGTTAATGAGAAATACTGAAGTAGAATCTCACATTTTAACATTAATACATCAAGAATTAACAGGTAGCTAATTAAAACATATGAACTTTTGATGGTATGTGAATAACATATGGCAAAAAAATAAGGAAGAAATATCAGTTTTTATATCAAAACAATTCAATGCTTTATTTTGTTAAGATAGAGATAAACATATGCAAAATTTGGCATGTTGGTTTCTATGCATAACCTAAAGCTGTATCGAATTTTGGGGAGATATTGTTGTTAGTGGAAAAAAGTGTAGTACGTAGGTTAAGAAGAAAGTAGAGAAGTGAGAGGAAGGATAGGGGGTGATAGGCAGGAGAGAAGGGGAAAATGGGGGTCAGGGGCGGGGGAGGGGAGTTCCCGACTTCCCTCTCTCTTCACTCAAACTGACATAGAACAATATAGAATGTAATGGAGTTGAATGCTTATTACGATTTTTGATTAGGTGGTCCCTGTTTTCCATCAGAATCATGATAGGGACCAGGGGAAATAACATCAGGCAAAGCGTTTGTAGGTGTCTATTGCAATAAAGTGATTATGTTAAAAAGAGATCAACCCCCATCCGTAGAGTATGCCGGTGTTGTTTTAAAGGGTTGCCAACAGTACCATGTTGATGTGAATTTAGATAGTTTTTCATGAGAGATACTGATGAGTTCTTACATTTTTTCTATATGGTTAAGTCTGCGGTAGCACTCCTCTTTTCTCGGGGCGATTGGAGAGCGCCAATGGCAAGGAATGCAGTGCCTTGCTGTGTTTATCATAAACATTGTTAGCGATTTGAGTTATCGCTTCTTGGGATAGGTGGTGTGGTGAAGCAGGTATATAGCAGGGGAAAATTCAACATTTTCTAAGGTGACTGAAAGAATGGTGTCATGTTCATGTACTGTCTGCCAGAAGGTTTGAATTACAGGACATAACCACCAGATATGAAGCATTGATCCCTCCTCAGCATCACATCGCCAACATCTATTAGAGATTGAGTTTGAGAATTTGTGAAGCAGGGCAGGGGTTCTGTACCATCTCGAAAGGAGTTTAAATCCGCACTCTTGAGTGGCCACGCTAAGGGAACCCTTGTGAATGTATGAAAAGATCAACTCCCATTCAGGGTCAGTGATTTTAATGTTTAGATCTTGTTCCCAGGCCAAACAAGCATTACTGGAGAACGCTGAATGGTAATGTCACGTACCTGGTAGGAGTCTGAGATGATGAGGTCGGCCTCTCTTGTATCTCCGGCCCAAGCCCCACTGAAGGTGGAACAGATGGTGGCAAGGGTCAGGAGGAACACGAGTGCCTGTACGTGTTACGTGCAGAACTGGTACGTAGAGTTGCAGGCGTGGAAGTTCGGGCAGAGCAGCCGGTAAGGAGCTGGACCCAGGGAAGCTGAGAAGGAAGACAGCTGGCACAGGCTGGCACAGGCACTTGGAGACTGCGTAGAGCCAAGCAGGAGGCAGGAGCGAGGTCACAAGGATAGCCGGGTTCAGTAGCAGGCGGGCAGTGAGGTAACAAGACATTAAACAGAAGCAGGTCAGATGGAAGCCAGGATCAGGAACCAGTAATCGGAGGTAATCAGAGTCCAGAGACAGGGTCGAGGAAAGCCAAGTTCAGCAACAGGTATCATGCAGAGATTAAAGAGGATTCAGGATATCAGGAGACAGCTGAAGACCAGTCAGCACTGTTCAGGAGTCAGTGCACCCTTTAAATAGGCCGTCTGGCGCCAACTGGGGCTAGGGGCGCACTCCTGCGCATTAGCGCACGTAGGAATCTGCCGTTGCCCATTAACGCGTGCATGCGCACGTGTGCGCACAGAACGTATTCTGACAGTTCTCTTACAGGTAAGATAAGGTGTCTTTGGGGATTTTTTTTTATACGGAGTCCTTCCAAAGTTGATATTTTTTCTGTCCTAGATAGGAAATGTCTTATTTGCATGTATGTCCACTGTGGGATATTGTTAGTGGTCAATTTGACATTAAGGTCTTTTAATGTCAAGAAGACACCTCTATGGAAAAGGTGAGTTGCCAGTACATCTCTGTGGGGCCAAATTTGAACAAGAAAATTGTAATTTGTGCCTGGGAGAAAGTCTGGGTTTGCACGTAGTGGGGTTAATGGGCTCAGCTAAGGGGTAGGGGTCGTTGCTTTGGTCGAGATATGAAAAACTGCAAATGTGAGACCTATTAAGGGGTGAAGCTTGGTTTGAGAAGGAACATGTCGCGGGTGAATCCATGGGAAGGATCTCAAGAATTGGGGATTGATGGAATGTTCCAATGTGACCCAATCCTTTACAGCCTTGTGTATATTCCAGTCCACCATGCGGGCCAGGTGGGTTGCCCAGTAATAGTGGCAAAGGTCAGGGAGGGCTATTCTACCATTTTGTTTTTTGGGATGGTGAAACGGTCAAATTTAATTCTGGGGGGTTTGTTTCTTCTGAAAGAGGAGCAGGCTTGACGAAAAGAGAGAAAAAAAGGAGGGTGGAATTCGTAGAGGGATGTTTTGTAGTAAGTAGAGAAAGCAGGGAAGAAAGGTAATTTTGAGAAGGGAGGCTCTGCCAAACCACGAGATATTGAGGGCGTTCCAGCGTTTTAAATCTTCTCTTGTTTCTTTCAAAATTGGGGTGAAATTTTCTTGGAAGAGGTTTGCTAGGGGTTTTGGAATTTTTAATTCCAAGATAAGTGATTACAGGGCCGATCCTAGGGTCACAGACGCCTGGGTGCAGAAATATTTATGGCGCCCCCACATGGGCGTGGTCATCTTACCAACTCCTCCCCTTTACACATGTTTCTATGGCAACGACTCAAACACAGAGATGCTCCCCTAAGAAGTCTTCGTTACCCTGGGATCCTCCCATGATCCTTTAACAATAAAGAAAATACAGGAAGAGTGTACATTAATGAGACCTGGAGGGGAGCCTCTCTGATACACACAGAGAGGGCTTCTGTTAGAGAGTCTGTTAGAAAGTGCTCCAAAACATACTACAGGAGATGCTCAGAGACTGCAGACATGATACAGGAGACGGTCAGAGACTGCAATCATAGTACAGGAGATGGTCAGAGAGTGCAGGCATATTACTGGAGACGGTCAGAGAGTGCAGACATATTACAGGAGACAGTCAGAGAGTGTAGACATATTACAGGAGACGGTCCGAGAGTGCAGACATATTACAGGAGATGGTCAGAGACTGCAGACATATTACAGAAGACGGTCAGAGACTGGAGATATAATACAGGAGATGGTCAGAGACTGCAGACATACTCCAGGAGACGCTCAGAGACTAGAGATATAATACAGGAGACGGTCAGAGACTGCAGAAATAATACAGGAGATGGTCAGAGACTGCAATTCCTATGGACGTTAGTAGATAATGGCCGATCGGCCCTCTTACCTGACTCAGCGATACAGCAACAACGGTTCCTCTGATCAGGAGTCAGCTCACTCTGAATTGCCCGTGGCGACTCCGCTGGGTAGAGCCCAGATCTGTATTCTGGCAATGACTCCATTCATTTTTCCACCAGGGATGGCGCTAGGCTGTGTGGCTTTCACTCTGGTGGCGCAGGGCAGCGGGGTTCTCTCTCTGATGGTGTTCTCTCAGCACTGTCCTTTCCCTCTGGAGTCCTGGGTGCACTTCCCTGAAAGCTTTCTCTGGCTCCTGGCTCTCTCTCTCCCATTCAGCTGGGCATGCTGTGTGGGCTGCAGTTTCTTTGTTACAGTGGGGCTGCCAGTCCTCGAACTACATGTCCCGCAATCCTCTTCTCTGCTCCTTTTTCTATTCTATTTCTTCCCTGGCCGATATGAAGGCGGGGGAAGAAACATAGTGGGCGGCTTTGCTGGCAAGCGCCGCTCACTAGTACAGCATATCGCACGAGGAGGAGAGTGAGAGGGAGTGGGAGGAAGAGAGGGAGGGGGGAAAGAAGAGCCCGCAGCTGCAGTGGCATCACTAGGGTTGGTGCCACCCGGTGTGGTAAAACATGGTGTCACCCCCCTTCCACCACCTATAGTCGCCCCTCAGTACAGACCCACTCCACTAAGTATAGACCCCCTCCGTCAGTGCAGACTCCCCACTAAGTATAAACCCCTCCCTCACTACAGACCCCCCAGGACAAACCACCCCCTCCATTAGTACAGACCCCCCTCCATTAGTACAGACCACCCTCCTCCATTAGTACAGACCCCCCTCCAGTAGTAAAGACCCCCCAGGACAACCCCCCTCCATTAGTACAGACCCTCCAGGACAAACCAATCCCCCTCCATTAGTCCAGACTCCAGGACAAACCCCCCAATTAGCACAGACCCCCCAGGACAAACCCCCCATTAGTAAAGACTCCCCATAGGATAAACCCCCCTCCATTAGTACAGACCCCTCCAGGACAACCCCCCCATTAGTACAGACTCCCCTAGGACAAACCCCCCCCCTCCATTAGTAGACCCCCCAGGACAAACCCCCTCTCCATTAGTACAGACCCCCCAGGACAACCCCCCCATTAGTACAGACTCCCCCCAGGACAACCCCCCATTAGTACAGACTCCCCCCAGGACAAACCCCGCCTCCATTAGTACAGACCCCTCCAAGACAACCCCCCCATTAGTACAGACTCCCCCCAGGACAAACCCCCCTCCATTAATACAGACCCCTCCAGGACAAACCCCCCCATTAGTACAGACTCCCCCAGGACAAACCCCCCCATTAATACAGACTCCCCCCAGGACAACCCGCCCATTAGTACAGACTCCCCTCCAGGACAAACCCCCCCATTAGTACAGACTCCCCCAGGACAAACCCCCCTCCATTAATACAGACCCCCCCAGGACAAACCCCCCCCCCATTAGTCCAGACCCCTCCAGCACAAAAAAAACCCCATTAGTACAGATTCCCCAAGGACAAACCCCCCATTAGTACAGACTCCCCCAGGACAAACCCCCCTCCATTAATACAGACCCCCCCAGGACAAACCCCCCCCATTTGTCCAGACCCCTCCAGGACAAAAAAACCCCATTAGTACAGATTCCCCAAGGACAAACCCCCCATTAGTACAGACTCCCCCAGGACAAACCCCCCATTAATACAGACTCCCCCCAGGACAACCCCCCATTAGTACAGACTCCCCCAGGACAAACCCCCCTCCATTAATACAGACCCCCCCAGGACAAACCCCCCCATTAGTCCAGACCCCTCCAGGACAAACCCCCCCATTAATACAGACTCCCCTCCAGGACAAACACCCCCCCCTCCAATATGGTACATTGTGGCAGCTGGAGAGGAGAGGATAATATACAGCCGCGCCGCCCGGGTGGAGCAGAGATCGCAGCAGCAGTAGGCAGGAGTTTCAGACACAGAGAAGAGGAGGAGGAGAAGAACACGTGTCAGGCACGGACCGCCCCCTCAGCGACGTCACTGCGCGGCTTGTCTCTCCACAAAGAGACAGCCGCTCCGATCTCTGGCGGCTGCTTCGCTCTCCTCCAGTGACAGGAGGAGGAAGGGGGGACGCCAGGCTTAGTAAACACAGGGGTGGCGGGGAGAGCCGCCTCTTGACATGGACAAGGAGAGGAGGTGGAGGAGAATAGAAGGGAGCACTCTGGCGCCACAGCGCCCCCACCTCTGTGGCGCCTGGGTGAACTGCACCCCCTGCACCCCGTCTAGGACCGGCCCTGAGTGATTAAGTCCCTGGCCCAAGTGAAGGGAAAGTTATTTTGGCATTGTGAGACAGTGTCGGAGGGTAATGTTATGTTCAAGGCATTTGATTTTGAGTGATTTATCTTCAGGTTAGAAAAAGTCTGGAAATGTTTTAGGTCCTTCAGCAGGTATGGTATAGAGATGTGGGGTTCGGTTAAAAAGAGCAGAAGGTCATCTGCAAATGCTGCAAGCTTATACGTCTGTTTCTTAATGGTATTACCTCTAAAATCTGGGTTTAAATGTATTTTGTTTAGTAGAGGTTCTAGAGTAAGGACAAAAAGTAGTGGGGAAAGGGTATAATCTAGCATAAAGAAAATATTTCAGTAAGCACCAAAATACAGAATACTGTCTGTAGAGGACCCGATGACCATATAACAATTGCCAAATGGCCCCTGGGCCACCGGTTGGCCACCAGGGAGCTAATGGCTGCTCTGACTGTAGGGGTTTTCCAGCATAATAAACTGATTTGATGTTTGCAAGTGAACTAGCAATGCTTTCCTCTGTCACTTTATGCTTTAATAAGGGATATTTTGAGGAATATATGAGTGCCAACATTCCTTTGTGACTGTTTGGATGTCACCTAGAGGCGCCATGGCTGTGCTAGTGAGATCAACGTGGACCTGGAATTAAGGTTTGAGCAATTCCTTATCTGAGCCTGTGAATTGGAAGTATGATATTACGTGTCATGTGGTGCATCATGACTTGAAAATGATGAGCAGCCACTGTTCTATGACCTACATACTCAACCAGCCACAATTCCACAATACATTTTTGGGATCCTTACATTATTATGAGTAATAACAAGTCAATATAATCCTGTAATATGGTAATCTGTAATTTACCCAACACCTTAGAATGTACCAACGTCAGCAAAAACATAAACTGCAATCAATTTAAGCGATGGGTAATCAGTCATTGTGCTACACACAGATCACTTACACTAAACACCGTTCGGAGTGGTGTGTCCCATCTCAATCCCATCAGTTTGCCCTTCAAGAAACCCCTCCACCGGTGCAGATTGAATTACCGATAAAGTCTGGGAGATTCTTGGGGAACATTGAGATTGGAGTTTTTTGACTGGTGCCCAAAATATGGCAGACATATTAAACTCTTGTTGGAAGCCACAGCCTCCAATGGCAGCAACAGATTTCCACTGGTGGGATCAGAGTTACCCCTTTAAAGGAAACCCGTGCGGAGAGAAATATGTAGGCTGCTATTGCTACTGACCTGGCTGTTATGTATGTTTAGAGGCTCAAAAGTGCTAATGCGTAAATTCCCAGTGCTTTCTTGCATCTAGGGAGTCGTCTGACTGCCATACGTATGAATAGCTATACATGGCTCATGTAAGCGCAAGTATCACATTCAGAGAAATACACTATACACAGATGTGAGGGTACATGGTAATTCATGGGGGCATCAGCATTTACATGAGTATGGCAACATACAGTGATTCTCTTGTATGGTTGGATATACATTCCATCTGCGACTCCTCAAGGCACGGGAAAGAACATGTCCAATTATGGCTTTGGTTCTTCCTGGACCTTGGTGCGAGAGAATATTCCAAACTGATGTAGCAGCTCTTTTTGAGGAAGTGCCCAAGTACGCAATGGGCCCTTGCAAGGCCCTTGCAATAATGTCTCAAGGTTTGTAGAAAAAAAAGAGTATGGCTGACAGTTAAGATATTTTTTACTTGTTATAGTAATTGTATAAAAACATTAGATAATTTTTGGTGGTTACAGGGGGCTTCTGGTAAACCATTGGCCAGAGCAGACATTGTGCTGTTGTCAAATTTTGAATCTGTTGTCCAGACCTCCCTTTTTAGTCTGGCATCATTTAAGCTGATCTCCAGGTATCAGCTTTATGGTCTCTGTTCCTATGATGGCAGCCCAGAGTGTGGATCATTCCCATTTCATTTCACCCCCCCTCCTCCTTTTTTAACCCCTTAAAAGACAACTATTAAAATACTTAAATCCTTGTGGATACCCACCCAATACTATTGAGGGATTGTGGACATAGTGCCATACTGTGCATATATATATATACACAAAATATGTGTACCCAGCACATTAACTAAGATCTGCAGGATAAACGCTGTATTAGATTCTTGCACCTTTTACTTGTATAAACTGTTTTAAGAAAAAACAAGCCAGTCTTGGAATGGAACTGTGAACTGCCAAGAGACTATGGAAAAGTTCCAGGAAGCCAGCAGTGGGCTCCATAATGTGGTGAAAACATTCACCCCCCATTAGTAGGAATACAAAACTGGATATAAGGCCAGCAACAAGGTGTTGAAGCATTCATTCACGAGCCATGTAGCTAGTAACAAGGTCCAAGAAACAAAAGATAAGTAGATGGCAGATCAGTTAGAGTCCAGTGATGCCGCAGCCTCTGTGTCAAAGAACCAGGTCTTCTCTTTTGTCCAGGATGTAGAGCCTACTAGGGAAGAGTAAACTATATTTGATGCCGTGTTCCTGAGACTTCTGTGGACCTTACTGTTGTAGTGTGTGAATTGTTGTATTTCCTATTTACTTAGTTGTAAGGCAACCAAGGATGACCTTCAATTTGCACACAACCTTTTCGAACGCAAACCAACTGCCCTAATCTAGAAAAACATGGATCCAAACGAATGGCAAATTCTTTCCACAGTTCCAGGAAGAATCAGATTTCAAGAGTTCCCATTTACAAAGGCAAACTGCCAGCTAAAGGCACTCTGACACTTGGGGCCACAACAAAATGTTGAGCACCTCAACTCTCTAAGACACTACCTGTATATAAAAGGAAACTGCACTCACAATTGCCAGCTGCCTCTCTTGTGCATTTCTCCAGAGGGAGCGAAAGGTGGCGGGCCAATGTTCCTCTAATTGTGTTGTTACAGCCGGAGGAAGAGCCTGTGAGGAAAGGTTATTACAAGGGTGGGGGCGGCTTTCAGATGTTTTGTGTCCTTCTGCTCGGCTCATAAAAGCTGTAATAAAAAGACACACATTTAATACTCCACAATTTGTGAGAATTAACATATCAAAAAATCCAGAAGAAAGAAATGTAATAAATCCTGAATAAGGAACGAAGATGAAAAGCATCAAAGGATCTGTTACACCCCCTCCATCTCCCTACAGAGCATAGGCCTGCGTCTAGTCTGCAAAGGACAGAAAGGGAAGCGCTTGTCTTACGTGACGTAGGAGCTTAGAGATTCAGAGTATCTGGCTCTTACAACTTATTCATTCAGTGGCAGAAAAGCCCAAAAAATGGATACATCAAGTCTATGAAAACAGTTTCAACAGTTTCTGATTATGGTGCAGTTTACATCTATAAATAAAATCTAATAACAGATTTGTCTCAGTTTCCAATGGTGAAAGGGCATTTAATAATCAAATTAGCTGATCTAATAAAACCAGAAAAATGTGCTGTCTCTGCTCGCCATAACTCTGTTGACTTCAAAGCTAAACTCCAGACAAACAGCTAAATACACATATAAAATACATACATGAAAGAATTTTTATTTGCCAAAAGATTCGTATTTCTGTATCTATGGCCCTCAAATGTACGAAACACTGCCACACAGCACAACCATGTCTGACAGGGCAGGAGACCTGATTTTTTTGTTGTTGCTGCAATTAAATTTATACCTGAAGGCAGCTGCAGTCTATTTTCTCTACTGCAGGTAGCGTTCATCCACAGCTGCAATGCAGGTGGAGGAGGAAGCCGAGTCACCCCTTGTAACTCTGGTGGGTGGCGGCGATCTTGGGTCAGGCAAAGTCTATTTAAGACCCTGACTCCTGGGTTTGGTGTGCATTTTGCAAGCGGCTAGAGTAGGGACAGGTCACCTGTCTGTCAGCGACAGTGCTTAGCATAAGGGAAGGGTTTCGGAAGAGTAGAGAAATGTATTTAGCATGTTTGTGTTTCTTGTGTGTATATAACACAGTCAGGGGTCAAACTTGGAGACCAGTAGCTATAGTACGAGGCACCCACCGACCAGCTGGATAAGTAGACAAGCAGGTCACTCCGGTGGATGACATGGACTCACCTGAGGAGTGGAGTCTAAGTACTAACTGGTGTTCACCAGAGCTCCTAATGGTGGAGATAAGTTTTGCTGCGTGTTGGTACCAGGTCGCAGTCCTTAGGATCACTCTACCAAAAGGTGAGCGAGACGGGGTCCAAAAGCAGATATAGCAGGTAGGAATAAGCAAAAGCGTAGTCCATAAACTAGCCAAAGGTCGGTAACGAGTGATTGCAGGTTGGGATTAAGCAGAAGCGTAGTCAAGGAACAAGCTAAGGGTCAATAATGAATTGTAGAGAAGTTACGGACGGCAGGAGGACTAACAAGCAGGATATTGCCTGGAGGGAGCACAATACGAACTGCAAAGGCATGGCTTTATACGAAGTTCATGGGAGGGGTCCAGTATTCCAGGTGGCTCAGCAAAAAGACACATTGCCAGACACAACAGATTCAGAACCGGGCCGTGACAGTATATGATCATCATTTGTGCACACTCACTTTAGAATTTGTATTTAATGTTCTGTGGAAAAAAAAAAGTAAAAATAATTAGGCTAATAAAGGGTGAGTTTGGTGACAACAACAGATCCAGGATAGTTAAATGGAACGTCCGCAGCCTTACAGAGCCGTTTGAAGCTCATTGCAACCTCCTAAACACCATACACCACCTTTATTTTTCCTGCCTTATTGACTTCAATGTCTTTCACCAAAACAGTGAATCTTAACAAAATCTCCTGATTTTTGTCAAAATTTGAGACATATGAATCTCAATTTGGTTATCCGTCCTAGTCAGAACACTAAAATGCTGACCAGTTGGCTCAAAAGTTAGAAGTAGGACTAATATGGACTTTTTTTTGTAAAAACTTGATCTCTTTATCGATGGAATGTTTACATGTTTATTTTAAAATCGGAGTCAAGCCAAATGTTCTTTTTTTGTTTTATATAGAATGTGTGGGCAAGTGCAGTTGGCTAGTCTGCCACTGGGTGGCTCTGTTCCAAAATAGCGTGGGAATAGCCAGAATTATGTCACTGTTATATCCCCTTTTTTTTTTTTATCCAGAAAAAAAGTTTATTAAAGAACATGTAAAAGACATACATCAAGGTTACACACAACAATCCAGTACATCAAAAGCAATGTAAATCACATGTCTGCATGGTCTACATGGTTATCCTACATATTCCCCATCCATTCAAACAGAGCCTCCCCCCCAAAGCTGTGTTGCACAGCCAGTACCCTCAAAGAAGGCCCGGCTCTTTAGCATAAACCCTGTCAAGTACCCATGCCCAGCAGCCGTCCCGTGACCAGGTCCACCGGGGCCAGGCCCGGTACATCCAGCCACGGTCCCCACAGCTTCTCGAACCTCTGCGTGCTACCCCTATGTTGGTATATAATCTTTTCCTTCCGAAGCATATCGCCCATTACAGCAATCCATTCCTTAAGAGTAGGGGGATCCTCCGATATCCAATGGGACATTATAAGTTTACGTGCCATAAACAGAGATCTAATGACAGCCACCCTAGTACATTCCTCCCATTCCAGTTCCTCCAATATATGCAGTAGACAGTGTTTAGGGTCTGTAGGCAACGTGACCTGAAATACCCTGTCTATAGTGTCCACAACCCCCCTCCAATATGGGTGAAGTTTTGGGCACCTCCACAGTAGGTGGATCAAGTCTCCATGATCCCTTTTACACCTGGTGCATAACGGAGTGGACCGTAGGCCCATAGCAAACAATCTGTGGGGGGTATAGTACACCCTCAGCAACAAATACAGTTGCGACACTCTATGGGATACATTTAGGAAGCAAGTGGGTACCACCCGTAGGGCTTCCTCCCACTGATCACCATCTATCGGTCCCACCTCCCCCTCCCACCTGTCCAGCATTCGCAAAGGGTGTTTAGTCAGAAACTTCTGTAAAAGCATATTGTAACATTGCGATATAAACCCCTTAGTATTATCCGCTCTAGCAATCAGGTTAAACAACGGGGTTGGGGAAGGGATCCAATCCCAGGATTTGGCCTGTGCAGTAATAGCATGTTGTAATTGCATATAGTAAAACCTCATAGATTGCGGCAAACCAAAAAGACCCTGTAATACTTCAAATGAGTGTAGTTTCCCATTGCGGATAATCTGACTAAGGTATATCACCCCATATCTCCTCCAAAGCGCACCATGCTGCAGTTTAGCCAATTCAGGATATGAATAATTTGCCCATATAGGGCTATAGTCCGTGTACCCTACCACTCCCTGTAGATACCTAGTTTTGTTCCAGATTTTTTGAATAAGGTTATAGGTCGGGTATTGTTTATTCGGTTTCCCAAACGCCTGTTATGTCCCCTTTTAAACCTGTAGTGATGTAATGGGTGAAGCATCTGCCCATATAAATGCCAGGGTGGGAGGCACCTTAAGAGAGATGGGGCATGGGAGCCAAACAACCCACAGCCATGCAGATGTTGTCAATTACTACAAAGGTCCTGCATAGGGCAGAAGGCCTGCGCAAAATAGTCTAACAGAAAAAAGAGCCAGCTGCAGTCCTCCTGACTGGAAACATAGCCTATAAGGACTGGGAGCAGGATGCAGAAGGCCTTTTAGACCAGGCTGCAGAAGGCCTTTTAGACCAGGCTAAGTGTTCTCTAACACAAGTACTAGTGCCTTGGAACAGATATTGACATCTGGCAGTGTACCCAGCTGAGTAAACCTATAGAAAGGAACATAGAAAGAGAGACTGGTTTACTACAGATGGCACCTTGTTAATCTCAGATGACAGAGCAGGATGCTTCACCAACACCTGAATCTCGGTTTGAATAGAGCAGAATGCTACAGATTTAGTATACAGGGAGATGGGTTCCAACACAGTGGTGCTCCCAAAAAGAGGAGAGAGGAGATGCTAAGGAAAGATAGCTTATAAGTGATGTGCAAGGTTGGCTTTCACAAACTACTTCTACAGCCTATCCTCTTTTGTGTATGGCAATTTATGCCAAAGACACCTTTTAGTAGGTCTATGTGATATGTCACTGCCATCTTTGAAGAACATCAGTAAAGTAAAGAAAATATCTTTCTTGTGTGGACATTCGTTTGTTTAAGAGTGTAAAGGCTAATGACTGAAGATGTCATGGGAAGGCTTATGACAAGGAGTGGACACAATATGGCGGAGGCTTTTAGCTACAGCAGTGGGTTGTTGTCCTTCTCCAAGAAGAAGCGGGGTGGGAGTTTAGGCGATTTGGCACAATCAGTTGGCCAATCAGAAGCCCCCTTACAAGTGGGTAAGGGTTAGAACCCCTGTCAGGTTTTTATGGCCATCTGGGTCTCCATTGGAGAGATTTGTCCTCACCTGTTTTTACTACCTGTGACAGGAAGTGAGGGGGAAATGAGCACAGCAATACAAAAGAAATGAGCTCTGTAATTTCAAAGCCATTGTTTCTAATTTTTAGGGACTCATTAATGACTGGAATGGTACCACTGGATTGGCACAGGGCCAATATCGTGCCCATATTTAAAAAGGGATTAAAGTCTTTACCAAGTAAGTATAGACCTGTTAGTTTAACTTCTATATTCGCGAAGATACTGGAGAGTTTATTAACCACTTGCCGCCCGCCGGCCGTCAAATGATGGCTGGACGGTGTGGCTCTCGTTCTGGGCGGGCGTCATATGACGTCCTCGGCTTCCCGGCCCTCTAGGAGCCAATGCGTGGGCCCGGCGGCCACAATGTCCACCGAGCACCCGCGATTGGCCGGTAACAGAGCAGGACCGTGGATCTGTGTGTGTAATCACAGATCCACATCCTGTCAGGTGAGAGGAGACCGATGGTGTGTTCCCAGTACAGAGGAACACTGATCGGTCTCCTCCCCTTGTGAGTCCCCTCCCTCTTCAGTTAGAATCACTCCCTAGGACACACAAATAACCCCTTGATCGCCCCCTAGTGTTAACCCCTTCCCTGCCAGTCACATTTATAAAGCAATCAGTGCATTTTTATAGCACTGATCGCTGTATAAATGTGCATGGTACCAAAATAGTGTCAAAAGTGTTTGATATGTCCGCCGCAATATCGCAGTCATGATGAAAATCACAGATCGCCGCCACTAATAGTAAACAAAAAGAAAAAAATATGATAAAAATGGCATTAAATCTATCCCCTATCTTATAGACGCTAAAACTTTTGCGAAAACCAATCAATATACGCTTATTGCTTTTTTTTTTTTTTTACCAAAAATATGTAGAAGAATACATATCGGCCTAAACTGAGGAAATTTATTATTTATTTATTTTTTTAAATGTGGATATTTATTATAGCAAAAAGTAAAAAATATTGTGTTTTTTTTTTCAAAATTGTCACTCTTCTTTTGTTTATAGAACAAAAATAAAAACCGCAAAGGTGATCAAATACCACCAAAAGAAAGCTCTATTTGTGGGGAAAAAAATTATAAAAATTCATTTGGGTACAGTGTTGCATGACCGCGCAATTGTCATTCAAAGTGTGACAGCACTGAAAGCTGAAAAATGGCTTAGGCAGGAAGATGGTTTAAAGCGGTGTTCCAACTACAATTGATTTTTTTTTAACCCTTTCAGAAGCTTTTAAATAAGCATTTGAACACTCACGTCTTTTGTAAAATGTGTCCCCCGATGTCCGGATTTATCTCTTAAATAAAGTTTGTTAATCCTTTCTTGGCCGTTTTCATTTTGCTTGTGAGCATGTGAAGCCCACAAGCATCCTGTTCCGGGATACGGTGCCCGTTCTCTCCCCGATCTCGCACATGCGCATTGAGTCATTTTCACAGTGCCGTTGTTCTGACGAGAAATGCCTCCTGTCGAATAATGCCCGCCCTGTACTGCGCATGCGCAGCGCTTGCGTAGTATGGAGCCACCGAAAGCCGCCGAACAGTGGAATCCAATGTTCGGCGGCTACGTACTGCGCAAGTGCTGCACATGCGTAGTACCGGGCGGGCATTATTCGACAGGGGGCATTTCTCGACAGGGCACCATCAACTAATCAGGTTGCCATCACAACGGGCGGCGTAGTCGGAAGTGCCTGCCCCGTTGTAATGGCAAGAAAGCCCTCGGTGCTGCCCACTGACTCCTGGGAAACAATGTCACACATCTCCCAGGAGCAGTAGCGAGCGGAGGCGCCGAGGGAAGTGACATAAGGAGCCGTGGAGAGGAAGGAGGAAGATTTCAAGGGACTGCATAGCAACAGGCATTAAGAGCTGAGTAAAAAAATAAATAAATCTCCCAATGTTTTATTTTATTTTAATTTCATGCACAGTAATGCCTTTTTTTTTTTTTTTGGGTGGAACTCCACTTTAAGTGCCCTGTATTGAGGTGGTTAAAAGTCCACATAGACAAGTTCTTGCTGGATTCATGAAAGACAGAAGTTGTCAAACAATCCTGATTTCTTTTTATGAGGAGGTAAGTAAAACCTTGGACAGAGGGGTGGCGGTGGACGTGGTATACTTGGATTTTGCAAAAGCGTTTGACACAGTTCCCCACACACGGCTAATGTGTAAGGTATAGTCTACAGACTTGGAAAGATCAGTTTGTAAATGGATCGTAAACTGGTTAAAAAAAATAATTCAGAGAGTAGTGGTTAATGATTCTTAATCTGAATGGTCTAAGGTTATCAGTGGTGTACCCCAAGGTTCAGTGTTGGGAGTTGGGACCCTTACTTTTTAATATCTTTAAAAATGATATAGAGTCTGGGATTAAAAGTACAATTTCTGTCTGCAGCAGATGACACTAAGCTATGGAGTAGAATAACGTCCTTACAGAATGTCTCCAATTTACAAGCTGACCTCAATTCACTGTCTAATTGGGCGACTATGTGGCAAATGAGGTTTAATGTTGATAAATGTAAAGTTATGCACTTGGGGGCTAAGAATATGCATGCATCATACATACTAGGGGGCGTACAACTGGGGGAATCCATAGTAGAAAAGGATCTGGGAGTTTTGGTAGCTCATAAGCTCACTAATGGCATGTAATACCAAGCTGCAGTTTCCAAAGCGAGCAAAGTCCTTTCTTGTATTAAGAGAGGTATGGACTCCAGAGAGAGAGATATCATTTTGCCCCTGTTCAAATCATTAGTAAGACCTCATCTGGAATATGCAGTTTAGTTTTGGGCACGAGATTTCAAAAAGGATATCGGGGAACTGGAGAAAGTGCAGAAAGGGCAACCAAACTGATAAGAGGCATGGAGGAGCTCAGCTATGAGGAGAGATTAGAGGAACTGAATTTATTCTCTCTTGAGAAGGAGAGATGAAGGGGGGGTATGATCAACATGTACAAATACATAAGTGGTCCAAATAATGAACTTGGTGTTGAGTTATTCACTTTATGGTCATCACAGAGGACAAGGGGGCGTGTTTGTGTTTGTAAGTGCATTACTTCTTAACGAATAGATTTTGTCTTACATATTGCACTTAGGTGGCGCTTCCTGTTTTGTTCCCTTGTCTCCCCTTCCCAGAGCCGGCTTTTCTCTGAGGACAGCTGCCGCCCACCATCATTCCACCTCCCCCTCTTTAGGATTTGTCATTTGCACAACTACTGTATATGAACTAACGAACTGTGACTGTTTTCAGACATATACATCACCCATTCATAGTGTTCAGTTATAACAGTTTTTGCGCTAACAGTTTACCCCAACCTTTTTTCATTAACCTAGATCCAACTTGCTAGGCAGAGTATCTAAACGCAAGAACAAAAATGTGAATTACTGTCCTGTATCTATGCAGGAGGAGGATTGTCACTCTATAACAGGTAGTGTGTCCCCCTCTAATCTTCTCAATAACATAGAGGGATGTGTTCTGTAGTTTCCCTACAGTACATCAGCTTGGCAGAGCTGATAACACTGCTTGAGGTTTGCAAAGAAATTACGGTAACTGAATTTCTGTTAGGTTCCACCTTTACTTTTTGCACTTATTGAATCTATATAACAAAATGCCTTCACAACTGTATATTTAACAAACCAAAAGAGAGAAATACAAGGGTTAGGGTTTAAATACACTTCAACGCTGTCTACATGAAATATATTTATAATGGGTCCATTTCTTTTCCAGCCGCAATCCTTGACGATCAGACTGTTTGCGGGCGTGGTGAGAGGTTGGCACTTGCGCTCGCTCGAGAACATATCAACAGCCACACGCAAGGAGGGTCCAACGCACGTGTTGAAGTGGAGATTTTTGAATTGCAGAGAGACAGTCAGTACGAGACTACAGATACAAGTGAGTATCAAAATGTCTAGTTTTGACCAGGGTGGTGTTGTGGACATAGCATATCTTGATTTCAGCAAAGCATTTGATACAGTTCCACATAATGATCCAATTAAAAGTAGTATAAACTACAACTTAACCCTTGGGTGGTTCAGTGGATATACATTTGGCCAAACGATAGATACTAGAGTGTGGTTGTAAATGGGGTTAATTTGAAACAGAGAGCAGTCATTAGTGGTGTACTACAAGGCTCTGTAGTAGGTCATGTTCTATTTAATCTAATTGTAAGTGATTTAACTAAAGGGTTGGTGGGCAAGGTATGTCTTTTTGCTGATGATACAAAGATGTGTAATAGTTTTGATATCCCTGGAGGTGTCTGTAACATGGAACATGATTTGGGATTACTGGAAAATTTATCAAAGCAGTGCAGACTGCAATTCAATGTTTCTAAATGTAAAATAATGCACCTAGGGAAAAAGATAGAGTACCATATTGGGGGTACAGTGTTAACCAGAACTACCGAGGAAAATTATTTGAGGGTACTTATGTCAGAATAAATGCAATTTGTTCGCAAAATGAGCAAACAGTATGGCCATGTAGAATTCTAGGATGCCTCACTAGAGGGGTCACCAGCAGGAGGAAGGAGGTCCTGATTGTTCTTTATAGATCTTTAGTTCTCACTAGAGGAGTCACCAGCAGGAGTCAGGAGATCCTGATTCCCCTATATTGATCTTTAGTTAGACCTCATTTAGAATACTGCGGGCAGTTCTGGAGATCTCACTCTTGCCTATTGGAAAACTTCTGCACAACCAGCACCACTGGCTATAGCTGGCAGCGCTGATCAGTGTATTCCGACAGCGGGGAAGTCTTCCCACTGTCAGAACACAATAGTTCAGCGGGAGTGATTACCCCATCCACCTCAAATGTGGGGATAGGGGAATCGGGTCAGTTTTTTTTTTGTTCAACCTGCTGGTTGGGCTACCTTACAGTACAAAAAGATATTCATACGATAGAATGAATTCCAGAACGGGCAACTAAAATGGTGAACGATCTGAGAGATAAAACATATCAGGAGAGACTTCAGGAACTTAATATGTATAGTCTGGAGGAAAGAAGGAAAAGGGGAGACATGGTTAGAATAAATTAAATACATCAAGGGAAGTGATGAGCCGAACACCCCCCTGTTCGGTTCGCACCAGAACCCGCGAACGGACCGAAAGTTCGAACGAACATTAGAACCCTATTAAATAGAATGGATGCGAACGTTCGAATTCTAAAGTGCTAATTATAACAACTATTATGCATGTTATTGTCCTAAAAAGGGTTTGGGAACCCGGGTTCTGCACCAGGGGACATGTATCAATGCAAAAAGAAGTTTTAAAAACGGTCGTTTTTCGGGAGCAGTCATTTTAATGATGCATAAAGTGAAAAAAAAAAAGTCAAATATTCCTTTAAATATCGTACCTGGGGGGTGTCTAAAGTATGCCTGTGAAGTGCCACGTGTTTCCCGTGTTTAGAACTGTCCCTGCACAAAATGACACTTCTAAAGGAAAAAAAAGCCATTTAAAACTGCTTGCGGCTTTAATGTAATGTCTGGTCCCGGTAATATGGATGAAATTCTTTAAGAAAAATGGCATAGCTACCCCATGACCCCCCCCCCCTACCCCAGCCCATTACCAGCCCCTTTGGGTCTTGTATGGATATTAAGGGGAACCCCGCACATAAAATAAAAAAGGCCCTATATACTCTGAACAGCCCTATACAGGCGGTGCATACAAGACAGGGACTGTAGGTTTGTTCTTATGTAGAATCTGTTTGTAATTTTGAACAGGTACATTGTTGAAGTGTAGCTCCAGACCAAAAATCTATTTTTAAACTTTTTGGAAAACATAGGTAAGGGTTATCACCCCTGTAACATTTGTTTTGCTGTCTGTGCCCCTGTTCAGAACATTTCACCTCACTTTCCGTCCCAATGACAACTGTTTTTGAAATGTGGTGTTTTTCTTGAAACAAGGATTGCTGATAAAGCATCAGTACAGAGGAGACACCTTTCTCCCATATTTATTCTTACAGGAGAGAATTTTCCTTCCTAGTGGTAGATTTCCTCTCACTTCCTGTTGTGTTCTTGCGTTTGCAAGTAGGAGTCGTTTGTAAGTTGGATGTTTGAAAGTAGGGACCTGCCGTATATACTCTGCAGAAATAGGCCCCTTAGTTGTTGGTGTTGGCACAACACTGTAAGCACTCACAGTTACTCTTGGTTGGTGCTGGAACGCCCTGCTGTCAACTATTATATCAGGAATTTTAATTACATATAATTGTTGAACAGTGGTAGTAAAAATTGGGCCTTTGATGGTGGTGCTGGTGCCACAACACTGTAAGCCCTGACAGTTACTCTTGGTGGGTGCAGCAATGGGCCCTGCTGTGAATTATTAGATCAAGAATTGTAATTACATGCCCCTGTTGAACAGGGGCTGAAAAATTGGGCCTTAGGCACTGGTGGCACAACACTGCAACCCCTCACAGATACTGTACTTGGAGCACAGCAATGAGCCCTGTTGCAAAGTATTGCTTCAAAAATTGTAATGACACGCCCCTGTTAAACAGGGGCTGAAAAATTGGGCCTTAGGCACTGGTGGCACAACACTGCAACTCCTCACAGATACTGTACTTGGAGTACAGCAATGAGCCCTGTTGCAAAGTATTGCTTCAAAAATTGTAATTACACGCCCCTGTTAAACAGGGGCTGAAAAATTGGGCGTTAGGCACTGGTGGCGGCACCCATAAACAAAAATGATCTTCCAAGCTATCATCATCAATCGTATCATTGAGGACTCGGAGGAGGAGGATAGCCAGTCAACATAACAGCACAGGCACTCAGCATCAGCATCAGTCTTGAAGGGATGTGACATGTTAAAATCAATTAGTCTGTTATATCAGCATCAGGTGTGTGGTAGCTGGTGGTGATCCAAGACTGGTTCATCTTGATGAAAGTCAGTCGATCAACCGAGTCGGTGGACAGGCGCACCCTGTGATCCGTGACAAATCCTCCAGCAGCACTGAATGTGCGTTCCGAAAGAACGCTGGATGCAGGACAGGCCAGTAGCTCAATTGCATACTGTGCAAGCTCTGGCCAGTGATCCATCCTCAAGACCCAGTAAGCCAGAGGATTTTCGGTGGGGAAGGTGTCCAAGTCTGACCTTGCCCCTAGATATTCCTGCACCATGTTTATCAGACGCTGGCGATGGTTGCTGGAACCGATCATACTTTGGGGCTGCGGACTAAAGAATTGTCTGAACGCATCGGTCAGACGGCCACCTTCCCCACCGCTCCTTCTTTGACTGGCCGAAGCCTCAGCAACTCGTTGTCCAGGACCAGGAGTTTGCAACCTCCCAGTCTCTGGGAACGCGTTGCACAGACCTTTCTGCAAGGCCTCCCGGAGTTGTCTCATCCTCTGCTCCCTCTGCGACGGTAACATAAGGTCCGCAACCTTACCCTTGTACCGTGGATCAAGGAGAGTGGCCAGCCAGTAATGGTCCCTCTCCTTGATCCGAAGAATACGAGGATCCTTCCGCAGACTTTGCAGGATCAGGGAGGCCATGCAGCGTAGGTTTGCTGAGGCATTCGCTCCGGAGTCCTCTGGGTCACTAAGGACGACATGATCCGCAGCCACCTCCTCCCAGCCACGTACAAGTCCACTGGTTTCTTGGGACTGTAAATCATCCCTAAAAGACTGCTGCTGATGATGATGAGTGCCAGCCTCCACCTCCATGCTGACACAATCCTCCTCCTCCTCCTCCTCCTCCTCTTCCTGTGCGATGGGTGGGACAGAAGGAACACTGTCTGGGTAAAGGGGGCCTTGAGAGGCAAGGAAGTCCTCCTCTTCCTGCCTCTGTTCTGCCTCAAGTGCCCTGTCCATTATTCCACGCAGCGTGTGCTCCAACAGGTGGACAAGAGGTACAGTGTCACTGATGCATGCACTGTCACTGCTCACCATCCTCGTGGCCTCCTCAAATGGTGCCAGGACAGTGCATGCATCCCTGATCATGCCCCACTGGCGTGGAGAAAAAAAACCAAGCTCCCCTGACCCTGTCCTGGTGCCGTAGTCGCACAGGTACTCATTGATGGCCCTCTGCTGCGTGTGCAGCCGCTGCAGCATGGCCAACGTTGAGTTCCACCTGGTGGGCATGTCACATATAAGGCGGTTCTTGGGCAGGTTCAACTCCTTTTGCAGCTCAGCCAGGCGAGCACTGGCATTATAAGATCTGCGGAAATGCACACAGACTTTCCTGGCCTGCCTCAGGACATCCTGTAAGCCCGGGTACCTGCCCAAGAACCGCTGCACCACCAGGTTAAGGACGTGAGCCACACAGGGCACATGGGTCAGTTGTCCCTGTCGGAGGGCGGAGAGGAGGTTGGTGCCATTGTCGCAAACCACCATTCCTGGCTTAAGCTGGCGTGGCGTCAACCACCTCTCGGCCTGGCCCTGCAGAGCAGACAGGACCTCTGCCCCAGTGTGGCTTCTGTCCCCCAAACACACCAGCGCAAGCACGGCATGGCATCTTTTTGCCTGCGTACTTGCGTAGCCCCGTGAACGGCTACGGAGCACCGCTGGTTCATAGGACAAACCACAGGAAGAGGCCATGGAGGAAGAAGAAGAGGAGGGGGTGGAGGAGAGAGGTGTGTCACAACCAGTAGTAGCATTTTGGAGGCGTGGCGGTGGGACAACCTCCAACACTACTGCACCTTGTCCTGAATCCTTCCCAGCTGCCAAAAGAGTGACCCAATGGGCCGTGAAAGAAAGGTAACGTCCCTGTCCATGCCTGCTGGACCATGAGTCAGCGGTAATATGCACCTTACCGCTGACCGCCCTGTCCAGCGAGGCCAAGACATTGCCTTCCACATGCCGGTAGAGAGCCGGAATAGCCTTCCGTGCGAAAAAGTGGCGTTTGGGAACCTGCCACTGAGGAACCGCACATTGCACAAACTCACGGAAGGGGGCCGAGTCTACCAACTGAAAAGGCAGCAGTTGAAGCGCTAGCAATTTAGCCAAGCTAGCATTCAACCGCTGGGCATGTGGATGGCTGGGAGTGAACTTCTTTCGACGGTCCAGCAGCTGGGGCAGGGAAATTTGCCTGCTAGAATCGGACGTCGGTGTACTGCTAGCAGAGTGGGCGCAAGTACTTGGCTGTGACACACCTAATTCTACACCTTCATTCCTCTCAGTGCATGTTTCAGAGAGGACTGAAGTTATAGTGGGGTTGGAGATCCCAGCTGATGCGGTGCAAGGAGAGGTCCGCTTTGTTCTTTGGTGTGGGTCTTTGAGGTAGGCTTGCCAACGAGCTGCATGGCAGGTCAACATATGTCTGGTCAGGCATGTGGTACCCAAGCGGCTGATGTTTTGGCCACGCGATATACGCTTGAGACATATGTTGCAAACAGCAGCTGTGCGATCTGATGCACTAGCCTCAAAAAAGGCCCACACCAAAGAACTTTTTGAATGACGGGCAGAGGCAGCGCCCTGCACAGGCGGAGCTCTGCGGTGTGATTCCGTCGGTGTACTGCCCTTACGCTGGCCACCAAAGGGCATCCTGCCTCGTTGGAGATGTGCCTCCTCCTCATCCTCCTCCTCCTCCTCTCTCCTATTAGGCACCCACGTGGAGTCAGTGACCTCATCATCCCCTCCCTCCTCATCACTGGAGCCAATCTGGCAGTATGCTGCAGCTGCTGGAACATGACTGCCAGATTGGTGTCCTTCTTGAGCATCCCCTCTGTCTGCTCTCACGCTACTGCCTTCCTCTAGCTGGGTTTCATCATCAGACCCTTCGAAACGCTGGGCATCCTCCTGGAGCATGTACCCAACACTGTGCTCAAACAGTTCGGGGGACTCCTCAGGAGGAGGACATGGTGGGTCTAGGGAAGGAGTGACTGATGATTTGTCTGACATTGATACCAGGGAAGACGACGCTTTGGCAGCTGCTTTTCCAGTACCCTGAGCCTGGGTGAGAGAGGATGAGGAGGAGGAGGAGGGCTTGGTCATCCACTCTACCAAGTCTTCGGCATGATGTGGCTCAACATGTCCAGCTGCCGAAAAGAAGGACAAGCGTGTCCCATGGCCATGTGCTGATGACAATGCACCGCGTCCACGACCAGCACTGTTCCCCCCAGACACAGAGCCTGCTTGCCCTCTTTTATTGCCTCCTGACTGTCTGCCTCTCCTTGTTTGCCTTCCAGACATTCTAATAGATGGCCTGCACGGAGATGGGAAAAAAGCAATAAGGGCTACCTTCAGGTGTCCTTCTCTGTCCCTTGAAACAAGGACTTTCACAGTGAAAGAAACTGACACTCTCCCTACCTACAGTTTTCTGTCCCTAGAATAAATGTTTTTTTTAAGCACAATATAGCACAAGGACAATTCACTCACTGTCCTTACAGGTCCCTGGAAACAAGGACTTGCAGAGTGAAAGAAAAAAAACACTCTCCCTACCTACAGTTTTCTGTCCCTAGAAAAAATGTTTTTTTTAATCACAATATAGCACAAGAAAAATTCACTCACTGTCCTTACAGGTCCCTGGAAACAAGGACTTGCAGAGTGAAAGAAAAAAAACACTCTCCCTACCTACAGTTTTCTGTCCCTAGAAAAAATGTTTTTTTTAATCACAATATAGCACAAGAAAAATTCACTCACTGTCCTTACAGGTCCCTGGAAACAAGGACTTGCAGAGTGAAAGAAAAAAAACACTCTCCCTACCTACAGTTTTCTGTCCCTAGAAAAAATGTTTTTTTTAATCACAATATAGCACAAGAAAAATTCACTCACTGTCCTTACAGGTTCCTGGAAACAAGGACTTGCAGAGTGAAAGAAAAAAAACACTCTCCCTACCTACAGTTTTCTGTCCCTAGAAAAAATGTTTTTTTTAATCACAATATAGCACAAGAAAAATTCACTCACTGTCCTTACAGGTCCCTGGAAACAAGGACTTGCAGAGTGAAAGAAAAAAAACACTCTCCCTACCTACAGTTTTCTGTCCCTAGAAAAAATGTTTTTTTTAATCACAATATAGCACAAGAAAAATTCACTCACTGTCCTTACAGGTCCCTGGAAACAAGGACTTGCAGAGTGAAAGAAAAAAAACACTCTCCCTACCTACAGTTTTCTGTCCCTAGAAAAAATGTTTTTTTTAATCACAATATAGCACAAGAAAAATTCACTCACTGTCCTTACAGGTCCCTGGAAACAAGGACTTGCAGAGTGAAAGAAAAAAAACACTCTCCCTACCTACAGTTTTCTGTCCCTAGAAAAAATGTTTTTTTTAATCACAATATAGCACAAGAAAAATTCACTCACTGTCCTTACAGGTCCCTGGAAACAAGGACTTGCAGAGTGAAAGAAAAAAAACACTCTCCCTACCTACAGTTTTCTGTCCCTAGAAAAAATGTTTTTTTTAATCACAATATAGCACAAGAAAAATTCACTCACTGTCCTTACAGGTCCCTGGAAACAAGGACTTGCAGAGTGAAAGAAAAAAAACACTCTCCCTACCTACAGTTTTCTGTCCCTAGAAAAAATGTTTTTTTTAATCACAATATAGCACAAGAAAAATTCACTCACTGTCCTTACAGGTCCCTGGAAACAAGGACTTGCAGAGTGAAAGAAAAAAAACACTCTCCCTACCTACAGTTTTCTGTCCCTAGAAAAAATGTTTTTTTTAATCACAATATAGCACAAGAAAAATTCACTCACTGTCCTTACAGGTTCCTGGAAACAAGGACTTGCAGAGTGAAAGAAAAAAAACACTCTCCCTACCTACAGTTTTCTGTCCCTAGAAAAAATGTTTTTTTTAATCACAATATAGCACAAGAAAAATTCACTCACTGTCCTTACAGGTCCCTGGAAACAAGGACTTGCAGAGTGAAAGAAAAAAAACACTCTCCCTACCTACAGTTTTCTGTCCCTAGAAAAAATGTTTTTTTTAATCACAATATAGCACAAGAAAAATTCACTCACTGTCCTTACAGGTCCCTGGAAACAAGGACTTGCAGAGTGAAAGAAAAAAAACACTCTCCCTACCTACAGTTTTCTGTCCCTAGAAAAAATGTTTTTTTTAATCACAATATAGCACAAGAAAAATTCACTCACTGTCCTTACAGGTCCCTGGAAACAAGGACTTGCAGAGTGAAAGAAAAAAAACACTCTCCCTACCTACAGTTTTCTGTCCCTAGAAAAAATGTTTTTTTTAATCACAATATAGCACAAGAAAAATTCACTCACTGTCCTTACAGGTCCCTGGAAACAAGGACTTGCAGAGTGAAAGAAAAAAAACACTCTCCCTACCTACAGTTTTCTGTCCCTAGAAAAAATGTTTTTTTTAATCACAATATAGCACAAGAAAAATTCACTCACTGTCCTTACAGGTCCCTGGAAACAAGGACTTGCAGAGTGAAAGAAAAAAAACACTCTCCCTACCTACAGTTTTCTGTCCCTAGAAAAAATGTTTTTTTTAATCACAATATAGCACAAGAAAAATTCACTCACTGTCCTTACAGGTCCCTGGAAACAAGGACTTGCAGAGTGAAAGAAAAAAAACACTCTCCCTACCTACAGTTTTCTGTCCCTAGAAAAAATGTTTTTTTTAATCACAATATAGCACAAGAAAAATTCACTCACTGTCCTTACAGGTCCCTGGAAACAAGGACTTGCAGAGTGAAAGAAAAAAAACACTCTCCCTACCTACAGTTTTCTGTCCCTAGAAAAAATGTTTTTTTTAATCACAATATAGCACAAGAAAAATTCACTCACTGTCCTTACAGGTCCCTGGAAACAAGGACTTGCAGAGTGAAAGAAAAAAAACACTCTCCCTACCTACAGTTTTCTGTCCCTAGAAAAAATGTTTTTTTTAATCACAATATAGCACAAGAAAAATTCACTCACTGTCCTTACAGGTCCCTGGAAACAAGGACTTGCAGAGTGAAAGAAAAAAAACACTCTCCCTACCTACAGTTTTCTGTCCCTAGAAAAAATGTTTTTTTTAATCACAATATAGCACAAGAAAAATTCACTCACTGTCCTTACAGGTCCCTGGAAACAAGGACTTGCAGAGTGAAAGAAAAAAAACACTCTCCCTACCTACAGTTTTCTGTCCCTAGAAAAAATGTTTTTTTTAATCACAATATAGCACAAGAAAAATTCACTCACTGTCCTTACAGGTCCCTGGAAACAAGGACTTGCAGAGTGAAAGAAAAAAAACACTCTCCCTACCTACAGTTTTCTGTCCCTAGAAAAAATGTTTTTTTTAATCACAATATAGCACAAGAAAAATTCACTCACTGTCCTTACAGGTCCCTGGAAACAAGGACTTGCAGAGTGAAAGAAAAAAAACACTCTCCCTACCTACAGTTTTCTGTCCCTAGAAAAAATGTTTTTTTTAATCACAATATAGCACAAGAAAAATTCACTCACTGTCCTTACAGGTCCCTGGAAACAAGGACTTGCAGAGTGAAAGAAAAAAAACACTCTCCCTACCTACAGTTTTCTGTCCCTAGAAAAAATGTTTTTTTTAATCACAATATAGCACAAGGACAATTCACTCACTGTCCTTACAGGTCCCTGGAAACAAGGACTTGCAGAGTGAAATAAACTGACACTCTCCCTACCTACAGTTTTCTGTCCCTAGAATAAATGTTTTTTTAAGCACAATATAGCACAAGGACAATTCACTCACTGTCCTTCCAGGTCCCTGGAAACAAGGACTTGCAGAGTGAAAGAAAAAAAACACTCTCCCTACCTACAGTTTTCTGTCCCTAGAAAAAATGTTTTTTTTAATCACAATATAGCACAAGGAGAATTACCTCACTGTCCTTCCAGGTCCCTGGAAACAAGGACTTGCAGAGTGAAAGAAACTGACACTCTCCCTACCTACAGTTTTCTGTCCCTAGAATAAATGTTTTTTTAAGCACAATATAGCACAAGGACAATTCACTCACTGTCCTTCCAGGTCCCTGGAAACAAGGACTTGCAGAGTGAAAGAAACTGACACTGTCCCTACCTACAGTTTTCTGTCCCTAGAATAAATGTTTTTTTTAAGCACACTATAGCACAAGCACAAAACACACTGACACTCTCCCTACCTATCCTTCTCTTTCCCTAAACTAAAGGAATCCAGGTTAAGCAAGAAAGAAATAACAGTCACTGTCCCTGCCTATGCTGCTCTATCCCTGCTCCGGAACACACTACACTAGGCCGCCGTGCTGGCGGCCTTTTATAGTGTGGGGCGTGTACTAAACACCCTCAGCAATAATTGGCCACAGGCATCCTGCCTGTGGCCAATCATTGCTCTCCTCGCTGCCGGCGCTGTGATTGGCCAAGCATGCGGGGTCACAGTGCATGCTTGGCCAATCACAGCGCCTGGATGACACTGCGATGGCGTAGTGCATTGTGGGCCGTTCGCGTCACTCGAATTTGGCGCGAACGGCCCAAATCGTTCGATCTTCGTCGAACGATCGAACAGCCGATGTTCGAGTCGAACGTATGTTCGACTCGAACACGAAGCTCATCCCTAATCAAGGGGGTCAAGAAGGTTCAGGAGGGCAGTATTTTTTTTAGTATGAAGCTTTGATCAAGAACACGGGGACATGAACTCAAACTAGCAGGAGGAAGGTTAAAACGAATCTTAGAAAGTATTTTTACTGGAAGAACAGTTGGTGCTTGGAATGGACTTTCAGCAGAGGTAGTGAGTCAGTCAACAGTAAGTGGATTCAAACATGCTTGGAACAAACTCAGACAAAAAAAGGAAAAAAAGGAAAATGGGGCATGCTCGATGAACCACTTGGTCTTTTTTAATTCCGTCACTCTTCTATGTTTCCTGGTGTGAATATACCATGCCTGGAATTCTTCTTTAGGCTGGGTTCATACTAGCGCGAATTGGATGCGGATTTCTCCGCATCCAATTCACATGTCAGGAGAATGTGACCGGCTCTCAATGGAACCGGTTCACACAGCTCCGGGATGGGTGCGGAGCAGTTTGCAGAAGAGTCCTGTGTGTCTTCCGGTCCATTTTAGGACCAAATCCAGCCAAAAATCCGGGCCTGATTTGTCCCTGAAACGGAGAACTGGGACGCACCGGACCCTTGCTGTGAACCACTCCGCATAGCAGCGTGAAACCAGCCTCAAAGGAGATGTATGGGGTAATAAAATAAAAAAACATATATACTCACTTCCGTGCTGCACCTGTCCTCCAGCTGAGCCAGCTGCCAATCAGGCTTCTGGCATGGGGTCTCCAAATTATGGCCCTCAGGAACTACAATTCCCATCATGCCTAGCCATGTCTGTGAATGTCAGAGTTTTACAATGCCTCATGGGACGTGTAGTTCCGCAAAAGCTGGAAAACCATGGTTTGGAGATCCCTGGCCTAGAGCTTCCCTGTGATGTCTATCAGCAGCAGACTTTAGCCTCCTGTTGGCTGATTCTGGGTCACAGGAGAGCATATGTGCACTCCTGTGACCCACAACAGAAGTAAAAACAGTTTTGGCCATACTTCTGTTTTAATAACCACTGGCTTTTTTATTATAAAAAGAAAAAAAGACCAAAAATTTGGAAAATTATGTTTTCCTTACTTTTTTTATAAAACATAGAGAATTACGATACCAGGTCACTATGAACAGCCTCCAAATGACCCTTTTTGGAAGGTGGACAGTCAAAGATGATCTAATTTTTGCCACAATTTTCTGGAAATGAAGAAATCCGTTGGCATTGAGGTGGTTAATGAAAAATATTGGTTTCTCTTCAAAATAATATACAAATTTTCCATTAGAATAGAATCTCAAAGACAACCAAGGAACTGGCTTGGGACCAAATTGTACGCTTTTATAAATGCGGTAGGGAAATTAGATTGTAAGTTCCTCTGGGACAAGGACTGATGTCAATAGTTCTGTGTAACGAGTTCCAGAATATGGGTTCTACGGGAAGTCATAAAATACAAGACTACAGCTTTCATCATTTGGCAAGCTTTGCCTTGGTACAGGAAAGACAAGATGGCTGGCAAGACCTTTGGTGAAAAAAAAAAAAAGTCTTTGATGGACGATCATGGCATGCTGCTTTACCTGTACAAGACATACTGAACAAAAAATAAACAGAATATATAATCAGCATCTGCTTTGGTTCTATTTATGTTGAAACATGTTTGAAATCCTCTAAGGTGAAGTGATGTATTTCACTGTGAAGTAAAGTAAGGAAAAGCAGATGGTGCTGCTGTATGTTTAGCGCACAACTCCCCCAAGGGAGTTCCATGATATGCCAGACCTCGCTAATGGAAGTGGGGCACATTGGCTCCGTCCTTTTTACACGGGCATCTGAGAATGGCCTTGGTTTTTTTCCACTTCGGGGGTTAACGAGGAGAGTCGTTTTTTTCAGAGTCTTTTCTTTTATAAATGGAAGAGACATGAATAAGGTGCCAGGACCCCCTTTTGAAATAAAGTGATGCATTGCAAGACCTGAAGAGGGATTCATTGCAGCTGCCAAGTCTACTGGGAGAAAGTCAGGCTATTGCGGTTTTGCTGTTTCGAGTGCATTGTTTACTACCTTTGCCAGCCTTTTAAAGGGCTCCCTTGGGTGTCATACACTAGAGGCAGCCACTTGTAGAATTATGCTCCAGACAGAGATCTAAGGTTGCGGCTTTGCCTGCTTGGAGACCTCAGGCACATGGAGGATTACTGCCAAACTGGCTTTGTTTTACAGAAAGGAAAAGTAGTCTGGAGGATTGGATGGCGATATTTTAGGTGTGGAACACTGTGCCCTGTTTCAAAAATATTTTTTTACACGGATTTCTTATGAAAGTCTTAAAGCGGTATTAAACCCAAAGCCAAAAATGTATTATATATTGCCGCTTACCAATCATTCGATGCGGTAGCTGTATTAGTTTTCTTTGCCTTTTTTCCTTCTGTTTTCACCTAGTCATCTGGTCAGTAATACACCTTCTGTATTAGAGTACCCCTACTCTGGATGAATGAGCACAGGGGGCGTCTTTGGACAGCAACATTGTCAGTCTGGGGTAGGGTTACCAACTGTCATTAAATTTACTGACAGTAAATGTCAGTTTTTTGTGTTTTTGTTTTATATCAGTAAAAATCTTTCAATTTTTTAAAGGTATGTTAGTGTTGCCAAGGGATAGATTGCCCAGTCTACCTGACTCACACTACTGCACCAGTCCACCCGACTGACACACTAGAGATCTCCCAGGGCAAGACTGAAGACTTAAAGGATATCTAAAGTCTCTTTAAAAAAACAAAAAAAAAAACAAACATCCTCTTCTGGGGTTTCTCAGCGGCACTCCTGGCTCCTCCTCTTCTCGAGTGCCCCATTGGAGAGTCGCTCTCCCTCGTGGTACTCGTGCGGGTGTGCTCCCATCAGTGTTAATTTTGGCAGCAAATTTCGATTTAGTTTTAGTTTTAGTCTTAGGACTAAAATGCCATTTTTAGTTTTAGTCCCATTTTAGTCATCGTATATTAGTCGACTAAAATCTCCAGTACATTTTAGTCTAATATAATCATTTTAGTCAACAAAAATTGAATGTTCACAATACACAGCCCCCCACAGTACAAAGCCCCCCACAGTACACAGCACAGTACACAGCCACCCACCCTCTGCACAATACAAACCCCCTCACAGTTCACAGCCACCCACCCTCTGCACAATACAAACCCCCTCACAGTTCACAGCCACCCACCCTCTGCACAATACAAACCCCCCCACAATACACATCACAGCCCCCCTGCATTCCCAGGAGACCCCCAATCTCCTGGGACAGCACTGCCAGCGTACTCTAAAGTTAGGAATAAATCGCTGCCAGCCCTTTCTCATACACGGCTCCTCCTATGTCACTCTCATTGAAAAATCAAAGTCTCTAAACTTACCTCATAGCTCCGTTCTTGCATGGACCCAGTCACATGGCTGCTCTCCTCTGAAGATTCATGGATGGTCATGTGACGGCTCTCCTCCTCCAATCTAAAGCAACACTCAGAGGAGGAGGAGCAGGAGGAGGAGAGCGGCCAACAAGAATGAAGCTATTGAGGTTAGAAGCTTCATTTTACAATGAGTGACACAGGAGGAGGGGTGGTTTAGGAGGAGGGGCTGGCAATTATTTTTTTCCTAATGATAGATTTGCTGGCAGTGCTGTCCAAGGGCCAGGAGAGGCGGGCGGCTGGCTTGACCACCCTCCAATGTGTGTCACCCGGGGGCGGACCGCCCGATCCCCGCCCCCTATTAGTAAAAAACAAATATCGGCGTATAACTCGCATACACTGTGTTATACACCGATATATTCAGTAAATTCATGAGGGTAAACATCCCTCCATTAACGTCATTAACGTCCCGTTTTCGTTCCTTAACGAAAACTGATTTTATTTTTGTCATAGTTTTCGTCAGTTGACGAAAATGTGCTGTACTTTTAGTTTAGTTTTCGTCACTGTAAAAAGCCTCTGACGAAAATTATGACGAAAACGTTTTCGTTTACGAAATTAACACTGTCTCCCATGTCCTGCTGATGCGTCAATTGACACAGACAGCAGGAGTCGGCCCCGCACCCCTGGCTCCCACATCATTGGATTTGCATGCCTTAAGGGGAAAAACTTTGAGCGTTTACATCCCCTTTTAGCACACCGCTGTATTCAAGAGAGACCTGCTGCATGTGGCAGTCTCTCCTCTTGTCTGTCCCTGCATTGTGCTCATCTACTCACACTGTCCTTCCTTGCTCTCGCTGCCTCTCTGAAAAGACTCCTTCCAACTGTCTGCACTGGTAGGATCCTTCCAGGCCAGCCACCTGAGCCATGGCCCAGAGTAACACCCCTCCCCAGCAGGGGTCCCACAAGGGCCACCGACAGTCTCCTCAGCACTGCATCTCCATCTTTCACCCGACTCCCCTGCTGGCATGACTCAGCTCTATTTAAGGGCTCACTTAGTCCCCTGCCAGGCCCACTTCCTGGGGATTGCCTAAGGGCCTCTAAATATGCAAGACAACCCTCCTGATTTTCGCCCACTAATTTCTAGAATATTCTCCAATATTCTAAAACCAGGGGGAGGCACCAGAGAGCTGCCTGGATGATTCATCCAGCCCTGAACTCTAATGAACCCTGACCTAGATTCCATGGCTCAGGCTTAGCCCTGAGCCAGACTACAATTTACCTGCACTACCAACAGTAGCGCACTAGAGGGTGCTACACCATTAAACAATTTTATTGATAAGTTAAACAATTGACATACTCACAAATGCATGAAAATAACAATCGTATTGTAAAATTCAAATTTGACATCCTCCAGATCCACACCGCTTAACTAATGGCTTGGGAGGACCTCTTGACCTCTAATGCGGTGTATGTGTTTCGAAGGGGCAACCCTTGTCTTCAGAGCCACAATACGCTTGTTTATGTCATGCGTTTGTGAGTATATCACTTGTTTCATTTATTAATAAATGTGTTTAGTGGTATTGCACTAGGCCGGTGTGCCCTCTCTTTGTTGTTTTAAAGTACTGTCCACAGGAGAGCCAAGGGCCGTGTGAAGCCTGAGACCTCATCAGAGCTCATTAGTTCTAAGACTGACTGGTTGTCAGAGGTGATGGAGCTATGGAGTAGAACAGGTTCATCTTCAAAACATTACAGCAGCCTTGATTAAAGAACACTAAACCGTAGAACCAGCGAAATGAATTAGTCTTAATTATCCACAAAAAAGCGTTTCATGTTCCTTTTTTACCGTTCTCCGTGATTTGCATAGTTGTAATCCTTTGATATATACTCTCCCAGTCTCTAAAATATACCAGCGGGGAGAAACCATTGTGCTTTACTAGAAACCTAAATCATTTCAACTCATTAACCACAAAGGGGCCCCCTAACGGGGGAAAAATATAAAAGTTTGCAAAATGACTTACAAGTTTATAAAACATTTGGAGAGTAGTAAGTGAATTGATTAAGGATGCCAACCGGGCATGCATGCCCCTCAGCTACGATTTCTAAGAACATAAACGTGACAAACAGTCGGTGTGAAGCTGCACTTTTTCTTAGATTTCTTTGCAAATAAACATTGATTTGTAATACAACATAGGACGTGCTTTGGCTGTGTTGTGTTTACACGCGTCCACGGCAGTTTCAACACATGTAATATTCATGGGGAGTGTGGACGGTCATATTGATCTGAGTGCCAGCTGCATTAAAAATACATTCTCGTGTGCTCGTATGAGGGTTCTCAGCACACCAGTCCTGATGCATTTTACATGTAGGTGGAACACAGCCAGAAAAAGAATCATCATATAATGCAGGGAACGTTCTCCGAACACTCACTGACCGGCAGGATGAAAGGATTGTTTTGAGCTGAGGGGCTCAATACACAAAAATGCTGGCATAGCGTTGGCATCACACTGTGCCGCTTTGGGATGATTGAATGTAGGTGCCACCTATGGTTTATGGGGGATGGCCATACAGAAGAGGGAAAACCTTCTCTAGGTATTGATCGTGCTATGGAGTTGAAATTTCTGCAGATGCATCTCCACTGGTTTCTTACGCTGTTTCTCTACAGATGGGTCTTATAGACTCCTCATGCAGAGCTCCACCCTAGTGCCTCCCCAGATTATCATGGACAGGACATCATTAAAGTGGTTGTAAAGGCAGAAGTTTTTTTTACCTTAACGCATTCTATGCATTAAGATAAAAAGCCTTCTGTGTGCAGCAACCCCCCTCAGCCCCTTACCTTAGGTCCATCTAGATCCAGCGATGCTGCAGGAGTGTCTCGGCTGCCTGGGACTCCCCTCCTCATTGGCTGAGACACAGCAGCGGGCACCATTGGCTCCCGCTGCTGTCACTCAAAGTCAGTCAGCCAATGAGGATAGAAAGGGGGCAGGCCGGTGCACAGCTCGGTGTCTAAATGGACCCAGTGAGCTGTGGCTCGACTCAGGTGCACCCATAGCAAGCTGCTTGCTGTGGGGGCACTCAGCAGGAGGGAGGTGGCGGGAGCGCCAGCAATGTGCCTGAAAAGAGGAGGATCTGGGCTGCTCTGTGCAAAACCATTACACAGAGCAGGTAAGTGTAACATGTTTGTTATTTTTTACTAGAAAAAAACAAGACTTTAGTATCACTTTAAAGCTGAACTGCATTAAGCCAAAAAAATATTGCATTTTGTGCCTGCATACTAAGAGATAAAGTGTCACTAAGCCCACATCATAAAAAACTATCAATAAATGGTGTATTACAGGCTGTTCATACTCACTCAGTCACTATGAGATTCGCTTTCTGTATTCTGCAAAAAACCTGATTGATCCTGCTGCTCTCTATCTCACCCTTCTGTCCAAGTCCCCAATTCAGCTCGGAATTTTGCAGCGGTGGTGGCAACTCTGCACATGCTCCAGTTTCCAGTGAGTTTCGATGCTGAGAATTTCCTCTCTATTACATCTGAGCAGCCCATGTGACCAACGAGTCACACATGTGGTTGTATACACAGTGGTAAATGACAGCCCTCTCCTCCTCAATGCTCACTAACCAGCTAAACACAATAGAGATGGGATATTACATGCAGATTGATGGAGGCTTCACCTCCTTGTTATTCTAAGACACAGGCTGGAGGGGCTTGGCACAGCCTGCGATTGGCAGAAATCCACCCACAGCATGTTATTGTCAAAAAATATTAAATATTTGATTTCAAATATATATTTGTATGACAATTTAAAACAGTTTATTGATATTATTTACAGTATTTTTACTCTGTATTCCAAAGGCTGTTTTTTTTATTTTGAACATATGACCAGCAGAAGAGGACTAGAAGCTCCTCCTGTTTATGTTTCCCTGCAGACAGACTGGGAGAGAGCTGGGTCATGTGACAGCTGTATACAGGCGGTCCCCGAGTTACGAACACCCGAGTTACGAATGACTCCTACTTACGAACGGCCTCAAATGCTGGCCACTTGTGCTCCATGCTGGTCCTGGATACCTTCGAACACCTCCGGACACATCCCACATTGCCGTACTATGCCCCAGATAACATAACAAGTGCCTGGTACATTCCAAATCCATGCACAGGTGGCAGTTACACTTACAAACACTTACGAATGCAGTGTTCCGACCGGAAGTTACACTTACAAATGCAGTGTTGCGACTTATGAACAACTTCGTCTTACAAACAAACCTACAGTCCCTATTGTGTTCGTAACTCTGGGACTCCCTGTATTGATTAGGAAAAAGGTACTTAATTTGTTTTTATTAAAAAATAATTACAGCGCCATCATCCATATACAGAAATAGAAGGGACAATGTCAATTAAACAGTGTGTGTTTAGTATTACTTTAATTGCTCTTATTGTCTAAAGGGGGGGAAGTACATGGCAATTTTTTAAAGCTGACTGGAGTTCAGCTTTACATTTACGGCCATTCAACTAGTGCCTTTCCAATACAAACAGTAGATCAGCCATTCTTTTATTTGTTTCTTTGTCTGGGGTTTCCTGGGCCTCCAAGTTGGCCGACCACACCCTGGTTCAATTGGCTCCACTCCCTTGCTGGATGAAACACTACAAAATCTTGTGTAGCGATACCTCCAACTAAGAAGGCCGCTGATTTAGTTTGGGCCCTGAATACAGCTCCGCCAACCCACGGCAATATGCTCTACCCCCTACTGGCACAGCTAGTACTGACAGTAAATTGCATGTCTATTACTGTATGAATAACTGAGCATTGAAACAATACTGAATTTAAATAAATGTAAGATTTTACTTAAGCTCTTGGTAAAGGAACAGAAGGTAACATCAATAACAGTTTACAGAATAATCATTTGTAATGTAAAACCCAGCCACACTAACACACTATAGGGTTAACACATAACAAGTGCGCCACGCGGGCGACCGTTAGCTAAATGCCCTGTGGCGCAGTAACCAAACCACCCTAGAAACCCCACCAGGCCTGGTTTTAGTATCTACAACTTAGTTATTTTTCTTCACCGGCAGATCTTTAACGGTGGTGCACATTAATAGAGTACAAACTTTGTAATCCAATGGGGTAGGTAAAGATGGAGTAGAACTTGACTATGCGAACGGTAGATTTAGTTCTAACAAGGGGGGTCTTCAATAAGAGCACTAAGAACAACTCATAGGCCACGGCAGTCTATAGGCCTAGATGCAGTAACAGTGTATCGGTTGGGCGTATGCCCTCTCACCCGCCCGGACTACGGTCCCAGTCCGGGAACTTCCACCTGTTGTGTCCTCACACACACACTCCGTCTCTTCAGCAATCGGGTCCCCGATCCAACAAGGCTGTAGTCGAGCGAAGTCAGATGCCACCCAGGCTCGCAGAGGGGTGGAAGGCTCTTTGGTGTTGCGCAAGGCCTCAGGCTTCAGGCCCTGCACTCCGACACGTCCGCACAGGAGGATCAGTCTCTGAAGTCTCGTGTCCCAAAGAGGCCGAGCCCAGCCTCGCCTCCTCCTTTTATATCCCCTCCCATGAGTCTCTGCGGCGGAACATTGCCGGATGGGGTTCTGGGTAATGTAGTCTCTCTGCATTAAAGGGGAACACCCCGCTACACACTCCCCCCACTTGAACTCTTTGGTCCCCAAAGATAAACCTTAACAAAGACTATGTACAACTCTAGACAATTCTACAAACGATGTTGGCATAGGGAATTCCCACCAAAACTGAGGAGTAGAATTCCCTTGCCCACAGGTCACATTATCAGGGGTGGCCTGCCTAGCTGTGCCAGAGAGTGAGCTGGGGTTGCCCTCCACTAAATGGACAGTGGAGGGATCCGGATTTTCAGCATTCCTCCTAGCAGTAACTACAGAATCCTCTGAGCTATTCCCCATTTGTGGGTAGGTCAGGTAGGTCAGGTCAGGTAGGTCAGAGCCCTTTGCTCTCTTGGGATTTCTGGCTCTGGTGCCACAGGCTCCTCTTCCTCTGAGTAACCATCATGGGCATCTTCCCAGTAATCTGCTGAAGGACTAGAGGGGATGAACTCTGTGGCTTCTGGGTTCAGTGTTTCATCTGTGGTGTCCTCAGTGGTTGGAAGGTCTATGGTAGAAGTTCCTGGAGTTGGGGAAGGCCACAGCCAATTAAGTTCTCCATCCTCATTTTCACTAAGTTGAGAGGCCTCTCCATCTTCATTTCGGGAAGCCTGCGACCGAGTGTTCGGCCTAGAAGTATCCAGGATAGAGGCCGGTTCAGGAGAATCTCCCACGGGGGGTATTCTAACTGCCTCAGCAAGAGGGAGCAGGTGGTTTCGATGCCACGTCTTCAGAGGGCCCACCTTTCCTTCCGGCTTCAACTTGTAGACAGGCAGGCCCGGCAACTTCCTACAGATGACATAAGGTTCAGATCTCCATCTATCTGCAAGTTTGTGCTTTCCAGGGACCCCCAGATTGCGTAACAGTACTCGGTCCCCGGGCTGTAGGTCTTGCACCCGGACCTTCAAGTAGAAGTTTCTTTTGTTTTGAGCTCCCCTTTGATCTGAGGCCGCTTTAGCTTGTTCATAGGCTACTTTCAGGCTGTGTCTGAGCCTGTCCACATATCCTTTGTGGGATGTGGCTGAGGAATGGTCCAGAGAGGTGCCAAAGGCCAAGTCCACAGGTAGTCTCGCTTCTCTCCCAAACATGAGTCGATATGGGGAGTAGCCTGTAGCATCACTGATGGTGCAGTTGTAAGCATGTACTAGGGCTGCTATGTGTTTGCTCCAATGTTGCTTTTTCTCACTTTCCAGAGTCTCCAACATGTTGAGCAAGGTTCGGTTAAACCTTTCCGGCTGAGCATCCCCTTGTGGGTGGTAAGGTGTAGTTCGAGTCTTCTTGATTCCCAACGAATCCAGGAGTTTTCTGATCAGTTTACTCTCAAAGTCCCTTCCTTGATCTGAATGAAGCCGCTGTGGCAGTCCATAATGGACAAAGTACTTCTCCATAAGTACCTTGGCTACGGTGGAGGCCTTCTGATCTTTGGTTGGGAAAGCTTGGGCATACCGGGTGAAATGGTCGGTTATCACCAGAACATTTCCTAGTCCACTCAGGTCAGGTTCAAGGCAGAGAAAGTCAATGCACACCAGATCCATTGGGCCTTGGCTTTGTAGATGGCCCATTGGGGCAGCTTGATGGGGTAAAGTCTTCCTCTGGATGCATCGTGCACATGAGTGGCAGTACTCTTCTACCTCTTCCCTCATGCAGGGCCAATAGAACCGACTTCTGACAAGTTGAAAGGTCCTTTCAGCCCCTAGATGGCCATGATTGTCATGCAGGGCAATCAGAACAGTCTCTCGATGTTTCTCTGGGAGGAACAGTTGCCACTTATCTTCTGAGTCATCAGAGGGGCCCCTTCGGTAGACCACTCCCTGATGTACCTGCAACCTGTCCCATTCTTTCCTTAACAGGCGAGCTTCCTTTGAGGGATGACACAGGAGTTTGTTTGGATCCTGATTCTCCAGGGCCTCCAGGACCAATCTCCCCATTAGGTCTTCCAATTGGTCACTCCTCAAATCCTTCTTGGACAATCTTGGCAGGTTGTCTTCGTCCAATTGAGTCACTCCACAGTAGTGTTTTGGGACTCCCACCATGGTAACTCCTATTTCTTCTGCTCTGGAGCCTCCTCTGGCCTGCGATTCAGCTCCTTGACCCCCGTCCGGTGCCACTTGGGTCCAATCTTCTATATCACTGGTGGGGGCATGAGATATCCTGGACAGAGCGTCTGCGTCTCTATTCCCAGCCCCTGGCCTATACTTTAGGCTGAAGTTGAATCCAGACAGTGCGGCCAGCCACCTGTGTCCAGTGGCATCCAGCTTGGCCGTGGTGAAAAGGTAGGTAAGGGGGTTGTTGTCGGTCTTCACAGTGAACTCCGCCCCATACAGGTAGTCTTTGAGCTTGTCTACTACCGCCCACTTGAGGGCCAGGAACTCCAGCTTGTGAGTGGGGTAGTTCTTCTCAGAGGGGGTCAGGCTCCTGCTCACATAGGCAACAGGCCGTTGTTGCCCTTCGTGTTCTTGATAAAGTACTCCTCCCAGACCGTCATGACTAGCATCTACGTGTAGTTCATAGGGCTTGGTTGGGTCTGCGTAGGCCAAGACTGGGGCAGTGGTTAGGCTCTCCTTTAATGCCTGGAAGGCCTCTTCACACTTCTGGTTCCACTGATTTCTGACTGACTCTCCCGGCTTCCTGGGCCCTGAGTCATCCTCTTCCCCCTCAGTCTTGAGCAGTTCATTCAATGGTCTAGCAATTCGGGCGATTCCCTCCACAAACCTCCTATAGTAGGAGCAGAAACCCAAGAAGGATCTGAGTTCTGTTACTGTGGTGGGTCGTGGCCAGGAGGTAACCGCCTCCAATTTCTCGGGGTCTGTGGCCACCCCTTCTTCGGACACTATGTGCCCCAGATAGTTCACAGAAGACTGGTAGAACCGACACTTTTCAGGCGAAAGTTTGAGTCCCTCCTCACTGAGTCTCCTCAATACTTTTTCTAGCCTCTCCTCATGTTCCTCCAGGGTTCTTCCAAAGACTATGACATCGTCCAGGTACACAAGGACTTCAATAAGGTTCGTGTCTCCTACAGTCTTCTCCATAAGACGCTGGAAAGTAGCTGGGGCTCCAGACAGACCTTGAGGCATCCGGTCGAATTCAAAGAACCCTACTGGGGTTATGAAAGCTGTCTTCTCCTTGTCTTCTGGGTGCATGGGGATCTGATAGTACCCGCTCTTGAGATCCATAACACTGAACCACTTGGCTCCAGACAAACTCTGTAGGGCATCCTCTATCCTTGGAGTAGTATACTGGTCGGGTATGGTTCTCCTGTTGAGAGTCCTGTAGTCGATACAGAGCCTCAATGACCCATTCTTCTTCTTGACCACCACTATCGGGGATGCATAGGGGCTTCTAGATTCCCGTATCACTCCAGTCCTTTTGAGTTCTGAGAGTTGTTCCCTTAGATCCTCCAGATCTGCTAGGGGGACCCGCCTGACTCTCTCTCTGAAGGGCTTATCTTCCTGGAGGCGGATCCGATGGGTGGCACTCCTTGCACACCCCACATCGAACTCATCTTTAGAGAAGATCTTCTTCCATCTGTTCAGCTGGGCCTTGGCTCTCTCTTTCCAAGCCCTGGGCAGATTCGGGTTTTCCATGGATATCTTCTCCCAAGCATCTCCTCCTTCGCCCACCTCTGACAGGTTGACAGGGGCAGCAGGGCTCACCTGGCCTAGCAGCATCCTGACTGGGACCTCCATGGGGCCATCCGTATTGTTCCTAACACTCACTGGGACTCTACAATGGGCCTTCTTTAGGGCCTTCAGCGGAATCACTTCTGGTATCACTTCCAGACCGTGGGACCCTTCTCTTGGATCAGATTCCAACATGACAAAGGGTCCAGGCTGCTCCCAAGTAAGCTTCACAGTGGCTCTGAGACAGGTTACTTCACCGGGCTGCAGCACTATCCCTCCTCTTCCAAGTCTCCACACCTTCCCTATCCCCTCTCCTGGGGTCTTCTGCTCTAAGACCAGCCTTTGGTAAGCTGTCTTCAGCATGGGGTGGATCTTGGTGACCGCTGCCCCTTTCTCTTTTACTAGAGGGGTCAGAAGTCTTCGGACCAGGTCCGTGTTTGTCCCTATTATCAGGGAGCTCTTGTTGGCTCCTGGTGGCCGAGGGCACACAACTGCCAAGGTGTCAAACACTTCGGCTTTTCCAGCCACAGATGGGTCAAAGGTCATTCTGACAGGCAGATAACCATCGTAGGGGAAGTTCTGGGTTCCAATCCCACATATCTCTAGTCCCTCTATTTTCCGGATGGGTAGGTGACTCAAGTACTTATCGTAAAAGTCTCTGTATAGCAGGGTTACTTGCGCCCCAGTATCCAAGATTGCTCTGGTGTAGACTCCCTCCACTTGAATGGACACTATAGGAGATGGGCCTACCAGCTTCTCCGGGTAAGGCCCGGCAGGGGTCGCTTCCTTCAGACTTTTTTTCTTTGAACCTCCTCTCGTCCAATCCCCTTTGGACTTCAGTCTTTCTTGAGCCTGGTATGCATTGACTCCCCCCACCTTACTGGGTGTAGGGACCCGCTGAGGGATACTATTGTTTTTCTTAGGTGTGCACCCCCTCTGGGGAGTGCTGTGTCTCTTCTGAGGGGTCTTACCCCCTTTCTCTGGGGTGTATCTCTGTTTAGGAATGTTGTGTTTCCCCCGAGGCATTTTATCTCCTGTTATTTTCTGCTTTGCTTTCAGTTTGGAGCTCACTGAAGGTGGTGGGCACCCGGTTGACTCCTTCACCGGGGCCCTCTGAAGTTTCCCGCCGGCTTGCGGTTGTCTATTTTCTTCTTTTTGGGACTGGAGCATGTAGCCACAATATGTCCAATTCCTCCACAGTTAAAGCAGACGATATGTCCCCATTCTTGTAAAGATGCGGGTGCTGAGGCAACTGGGAATAATTCCTTCCTTGGTACTTCTCTCTTGGGACCCTCTGTGTCTTTTTCCATTAGAGAGGTCAACATCTCTAACACCTTGGACATTTGAGCTTTCAGGGTGTCTATCTCCGAATCTCTTTCAGGGGTCATTACTGGATTGACTAGCACCTGTGCGGGTACAACACTTGTCCTAATCAACTGCTGGTCCTGTTGCAGTGCCTCCTCATCTCTGATGATTTTTATCAAGTCAGCATAAGTCAGCAATGTTCCTCCTCCTGAGGTTTTCAGGTGCAACCAGACTGGATCCGAACGCAGCGCTCCCTTTAAGACATGCTTCATTCTTGCCGCATCTGTGTCTTGGGGCCTCATCCCCTTCTTCAACACAATCTTACACAACAACCTGTTCAGTCTTCTAACATACTCGGAAAGTTTCTCCTCCGGTTGTTGGAAAGTGTGTTCAAACTGGTAGACCATCTCAGTCACCTTTTCCAATTGACCAAACTCTTCTTGCAGCATGGCTAGACAGTCTTGAGCCGTGCAATCTGCGTTCCCAAACCAAAAGCTTTTCACTGCTTCTGCTGCTGCGCCTTTAAGGCTTTCCATCACTCGTTGCCTCTTCTGCGCTTCAGGCACCTCCCATGCCTCTACTGCCTGCAATGCCTGCTCCACCCAGGTGTCAAAGTCTTCTTCCCCTGCGGGGACAGGGAGCTTCCCTGAGAATGTCTTTAGTCTCCGGTAGCTAGTCTCTACATGCACCGTGTTTGCCTTCTGACACTTGGTTAGCAGATCCCGTATCGCACCTATCAGTTCTGGTGATATAACAGTGGCAGGTGCAGGCGCCACCGGGGGTGTCGCCCTGTCCCTTTCTCCCGGTGGGGTACGGGCCGCAGCCTGCGATGATCCCGTTGGTGATGGTTCCTTTCTTTCAGTTACTGCGTGCGCCAACCTATAAGTTCTGTTGTCTGGCGTCCGCACACACTTGCGCTTACAGGCCTCTGGCATCCCGTTCCAGTACTCCACTAATGCATACTGATATGAGGTGTCTGGGTCTGACTTTATCTCCGTCACCCACGGTGTGTGATTTGGGGACACTGACTTCATCAATTCCTCTACCGTTTCAGTCGACCATGTCTCCCCAGGGAGGCTGATGACTATCAACTGGTTTGGCTCTGCGTTAGAGGCTTTGCACCATTCTTCTACCGCTCGTGGATCCATGGGATCCATGCCGGCACCTCTGGCGTTCACTTGCTGCATCAGGATCCCGGACGAGAACCCCCACGTGTAGCGATACCTCCAACTAAGAAGGCCACTGATTTAGTTTGGGCCCTGAATACAGCTCCGCCAACCCCCGGCAATATGCTCTACCCCCTACTGACACAGCTAGTACTGACAGTAAATTGTATGTCTATTACTGTATGAATAACTGAGCATTGAAACAATACTGAATTTAAATACATGTAAGATTTTACTTAAGCTCTTGGTTAAGGAAAAGAAGGTAACATCAATAACAGTTTACAGAATAATCATTTGTAATGTAAAACCCAGCCACACTAACACACTATAGGGTTAACACATAACAAGTGCGCCACACGGGCGACCGTTAGCTAAATGCCCTGTGGCGCAGTAACCAAACCACCCTAGAAACCCCACCAGGCCTGGTTTTAGTATCTACAACTTAGTTATTTTTCTTCACCGGCAGATCTTTAACGGTGGTGCATATTAATAGAGTACAAACTTTGTAATCCAATGGGGTAGGTAAAGATGGAGTAGAACTTGACTATGCGAACGGTAGATTTAGTTCTAACAAGGGGGGTCTTCAATAAGAGCACTAAGAACAACTCATAGGCCACGGCAGTCTATAGGCCTAGATGCAGTAACAGTGTATCGGTTGGGCGTATGCCCTCTCACCCGCCCGGACTACGGTCCCAGTCCGGGAACTTCCACCTGTTGTGTCCTCACACACACACTCCGTCTCTTCAGCGATCGGGTCCCCGATCCAACAAGGCTGTAGTCGAGCGAAGTCAGATGCCACCCAGGCTCGCAGAGGGGTGGAAGGCTCTTTGGTGTTGCGCAAGGCCTCAGGCTTCAGGCCCTGCACTCCGACACGTCCGCACAGGAGGATCAGTCTCTGAAGTCTCATGTCCCAAAGAGGCCGAGCCCAGCCTCGCCTCCTCCTTTTATATCCCCTCCCATGAGTCTCTGCGGCGGAACATTGCCGGATGGGGTTCTGGGTAATGTAGTCTCTCTGCATTAAAGGGGAACACCCCGCTACACTTGCTTGCCTGCAAAGTAACAGCAATGGCATGACACCTCACCATGGGCTAAAAGATGCCTTAAAAGCATGTAGGAGAGGCTTTGTGGTTGTCTGAATTTGGCATCAAAGCACAGGCCCCCTCTCCAGCCCTGCTAGAAGACTGTCCCTGCTGCCCAACCCTCTGCCATCTTGTGCCATGTTCCTTGCCATTGGCGCCCACATGACATTCCCAGCCATAGACCTTTAAATCCCAAAGAAGGCATGTCCACACAATAAAAAGGTGCACTGCACTTTACTGGTGGTGTTCAGGAAATAGCATTACAGTCACGTCACAAGGACATACATTCCAGAGTCAATTGACATACACAGTCAATCACATATAGTAGACGGTCTGCAGTAGTCACAGGTGAAAGTATATGCAGCACCTTAACAGCCATCTACAGCCTCTCCTTTGCTCAGGGTCATCAGTACTCACAGGACTGTGCTCTCTGTAGTCACCTCCTTTCTAGGTATACCTCTCCCATGAATCTTTCCAGGGAAGCAGTCTGACACAGGAATCTCCAGTCTGGTCTAAAAGGCCCTCTGCAATCTGCCCTAGCCATCTCCATAAGGGACAGAATGATTACAGCTGGCTCCTTCTATGTACAGGTCCACTCCACACGGCCTCCTGCCCTGTCTAGGGCCTACGTTTGCTGGATACATCCTCACAGGTGTAGGGTGTTTGACTCCCAAGAAAGTGCTCCTCCCCAACTGGCTAATATGTAGGTGCTGACTCACCCCTGAAATCACTATGGGATGGCTCTGCCTAAAAGGGTTAAGGAACCAGAAGGGATGTCAGCCGGGCAAAGTCTTTCATAGGATCACATCAGAGAATCTCCAGATATGTTGACCAAGGGAAGGCAGGAAAGGAATGAACAAAGCAGTTTAAATAGCCAGGAGGGGCTGGCTGTAGGTGGGACTGACGAGCAGATAATAACTAGGTGAGCCACTGAGGGATCAATGATTGCTAAAATTATCCGGCAGGTGAGCAGCCTGAGCACAGAGAACAGAGAAGGGAGCTGCTAAGAGCCCAGCCCTGACAGTGGGTTTGAATCCAGCTGTAGGTTGGGTTCCTGGTTTCTATGTCTTATAAGGCCCAATTTTCTGAGAAGCATTGCAAATAACTTTATCTGTTTAAACTGTCAGATCTGCAAATGCAAGGTCATGTGTTCAAAATCATGGGAAATGATGTTAAGCATGATTGGTGTAGTTGATTATAAGTAGTTGAAGTGTGTGGTTGTACCAAGACTGGAGGACCTTAGGAGTCTGGCCCATCATCAAGGGAAAGTGTGTCCCACTGCAACAATTTGTTACAGCAATATGAAAAAGATAGAGTTAACAGGCCAGTGATGGGTGTAGAGGAGAGGCAAGTTGGTGAAGGCAGGGTTGTGGTCTGCCAGGATGACAGGTGTTGTTCAAATGAACTGGCAGAGCAGTAATGGAGAGAGAAGAAAGGGTAATTGGGGAGACAATAGCTCTACCTTGGCAAGAGTGAAGGGTTTGTGGGAGTATAGGCGAGGGAGCACCGCAACTGAAGGGCTGTTTTATGAATGGACACGGACATAAAAGGGACATGGAAATATACAGTTGAAGATGAAGCTTTGACTTTAGGCTGAAGATGAGAGTTGATAGCTGGGAATGTTGTTAAGGCAACAGCTCCATCTGGAGACATCCGGGAAGTTGGGTGCCTTCTGGTGAAGGGTAGAATCATGCTGAGGATCAAGCTGACGCTTCTTGGGTAGAAGGCCCTTGGGCTATAGGTGAGTGCAAGAGTTTCTTCTTGGTGTTACCATATGTTCTTTGCTTACCACTGTACACCTGACTACAGTGGTGTTTTTTTGTCTTTTAATATGGGGTCTAGGTTTCCATATTAGCTGTTGAGCTCTCCCAGTAGTTATTGTGCCAGGGTTCCAAAAAATGTGAATCTAAACAACCCTCTTACGTTCTTTGCTTACCAATGTACACCTGACTACAGTGGTGTTTATGGGGTCTAGGTTTCCATATTAGCCGTAAAGCCCTCCCAATGGTTATTGTACCAGGGTTCTAAATAATGGGAATCTAAACAACCCTTGTAACCACCACCAGGATGGTATGTCATGACCCTAAATCCCAGTTGTTAAACCATGCCTATAGACCCATACCCACCAATTGCCACGGTGTGCCTTGGTCAATGCCAGCCCTTACCCTCACCTCGCCATTCCTTTTGGCCTTTTGTAAACTCAGGATTCAGAGCCTCCAAATTGTTGCCATGGTTTCACAGAAACAATATTTTTTGGCAGATTTAATTAATAGCAATATTTTCCCCCATAAATGATGAAATGGATTGTGTATCAATTATATACAATGTTTATATATCTTTTTTTCAAGCAAAAGGTCGAATTTTTTCTCGAAATTAGCCCAGTATTTACAATATGCAAAATGGTTATTATTGCTGCTTTCATTTTTTGGTATTATCTGTTTACATGTCATCTCCCAATGCTATAATATGCTTTTACAGTTGGCCGTATAAAACCACAATTTTAATATATGTAATCTGGATTTATATCTTTACGACTGAGCTGTTTGGCACATCGTTGTCTTCGATAATATCATTTCACAAAAGCCTTTTCAAATTGTAGATGCTAATGCTATTTTTGAAGCTCTTTTATTGCCGCTTTTCTTAGCTCTCTCTGCAGGTTTGAGCTGATACAGTGTAAAGTTTAATTTGTTTGGCGGCTCTTACTAAGAGCTGCCAGCGGTTGCCATAGCGATGCTAGCGGTACAGGCTTGGGGCCTGCTCTGTAACAGATGTGAAATCACAAAGTGTGACACAGTGATTTTATTCCTCATGTGAGGACTGCTGTCTTCTAGTTTGGAAAGACAAAACTCTGTGTTAGTGGATGATTTTCTGCAACTTGGCCCACGATAAGACATCCATTCTACTAATGACCGTCTTTTAGTAAAAAAATAAAATAAAAAATTGTCTGTAATGGCAAACAATATCTGATTTCTGTGCACACAGTACAATTGTATTTCAAAATAGAGAAAATAAAAATATCGCGCTGTGCTTCCAAAAATTACATATATATAGCAGCCAGCACAACCCAAGACCATTGGTGTAAAATGATATGTAAATAAAAGTGCAGCACTCATAAATGTGACAAACTATTGTAACATAAGATGAGTAACAATAAAACTAATGAATGGTGCATAAAGGGATAGTGATCCAAGATATTCAACACCACAATATATCAATTTCTCAATGAAAAAATTAGGCTTACCAGAAATGGTGGACTTAAGGAGGCGTATACCACTTAAGTCAAACAGGCTTTCTGGTGATGTTCACCGTTATGGATGGAGAAAACTGGCCTACACAAATCCAGATAAGCCTAACTTGAATCCTCATCTATTCTCAACAGCATGCTGTAAGTTGGGCTTATAAAGCCTGTTTGGCTTAAGTGGTATACACCTCCCTAAGTCCACCATTTCTGCATTGATGCAGTCCACTCCAGGGATGTTTCAGTGATGTTCATTCATCCCTTCATTAGGACTTTTTGTTTTAGATTTACACTTTTTTCACATTGGTGGACTATTATATCAAAATAATTTAAGATATTTTCAACATTTTTGATCATTATTTCTATGATTAATTTCTCCATTGAATAATTGATATATTGTGGTGTTTGAATATCGTGGATCACTATCCCTTTATGCACTATTCATTCGTTTTATTGTTACTCATCATATTTTACAATAGTTTGTCACATTTATGAGCGCTGCACTTTTATTTACATATCACAGGTACAATTGTATTTGTCTTAAAATTGCAACAGATTAATTTTTAGCAATTGTGAGTAGAATTAGCTGCATTGTGCCAATACTAAGGGCCCGTTTAGGTTTGCTTCAAAACTTTGTTAAAGCTCTCTGAACGCCAGTCAAAGCTCCTGTCACTAAATAAATTGGGTAGCTGGCAGTCCTGTTTACACCTACTTTTGCTTGGTGCTTCGATGAGGCTTCAATGAGACTTTGGTGGGGCTTCGATGAGGCTTTGGTAGAGCTTCGATGAGGCTTTGGTGGAGCTTCGATGGGGCTTTGATGAGTATTTGGTGAGGCTTTGTGGGGCTTCGATGAGGCTTCGGTGGGGCTTCAGTGGGGCTTCAAGCGAGCTTTGCCATAGACTTCTATGGAGGCTTTGAAGACGCTTTGATGCACCACTAAAGTGAGTGAGTGAGTGAGAAACTTGTCTAGCGCTACAAATGCGAACTAAATCGCCTCAAGGCGTTTTTTCCATTCAGTGTCATCTTGATCCTTCAGAAGAGATGAGTCTTAAGTTTTTTCCTGAAGGCCTAATGGTGGGTAGTGTTTTATTTTCTCGCATAAATATTGAGGAGCGTTTCCTTGTGTGCATTTGTGGGTGAGGCAGAGGGTCTTGAAGGTGACCCGATCCTTTACGGTTAGCCAATGAAGGGTCCTCAGGGATGGGGTGATTGATTCCCAGGGTTTTTTTCCCGTTACCAGTCTGGCTGCCGTGTTCTGGATGACTTGTAGGCGCGCCATCTGGTATTTAGGTAGTCCTATGTAGAGGGAGTTTGGGTAGTCGAGTCGGGAATTGATGATTGTTCCGACTACTACTGCTGTGTCCTCTTCCAGGATAAAGGGGATGAGTCTGCACAGCTGGCGGACAAGGTGGTGAGATCCGCTGACTACTGATCCTATTTGTGCATCCATCGACATCTGAGTCAAAAATGCCTCAGACTTTTGACTTTGGTGCTTGGGGTGATGGTCTGTCCAAGGATGGTGGGTGGTGTCCATCAAGTCTTAGCTTTTGTCTTTCGGTTTGCTTGGAGAAGAAGAAGTTCTGTTTTGGATCCATTGAGTTTGAGGGAGCTCTCAGTCATCCAATCATCGATCAGTGTGAGGCATTTTTCTAGTCCGTGATATTGGTCTTTTTTTCCGGTGATGCGAAAGTAAAGTTGAGTGTCATTAGCATATGAGTGGTAGCACAGGTCCTGTTTGCTGATGATTTTGAAGAGTGGGCGGAGGTATATGTTGAAGAGCAAGGGTGACAGGGGTGAACCTTGAGGGACTGCGCAAGAAATTGCGCCAGTTTCAGAGCTGAAGGCTCCTAGTTTCACTGTCTGGGAATGATTATCTAGGAAGGATGCGAACCAGGGTAGATCTGAGTCTGTGATTCCTGCTACTTCTTTAAGATGAATGAGTAGAGTTTTGTGATCTACTGTGTCGAACGCTGCACTGAGGTCCAGCAGCACCAGGAGACATGATTCTCCGTCATCTGCTGCTTCGAGGACGTCATCCCATATTTTGAGAAGTGCTGTTTCTGTCCCATGGCCTGGGCGGAAGCCTGATTGTAGTGGGTCCAAGAGTTTGTGAGTGTCCAAATGGAGTTGTAGCTGTTGTACTACTGCTTTCTCCATATTCTTGGAGATGGTGTTGAGGCTTGTTACCGGTCTGTGGTAGTTTGGGTCTTTGGGGTCGAGGTTGGGTTTCTTTAGGAGGGGTTTGATTATGCCTTGCTTGAGGGAGATCGGAACCATACCTTCTTTGAACGATTGATTTACGAGATGTGTTATGGTAGGTGCTAAAATGTCGGTACATTCTTTCAGTAGTTTAGGGGAAATTATGTAATTTGGTGATGTGCTGTCTCGGACGTTTCTGATGATGTTTTTGGTGGTGTCGATGGTGATCGGGACCAGTGAAAATTTTGTCGATTGTATAATGTTCGTATTGAATTCCTCTGTTTGCTTTGGCTGAGTGAGGTTGGTTGTTTTTTTCTGTTGAATTATTTCACGAATGTTTTCGATTTTGTCGATAAAAAAATCCGATAGCTCATTACAGAACTCTTGGGTTTCGTTTGCTGGAGGGTCTAGGCAGGTAGGGTTCATAGTCTGAGTGACTTGTTTGAAGAGTTCACGAGGTCGGTTTAGGGCTTTTTTGATGGTGTTTGAGAAATGTTCCTTTTTTGCTTTGTAAATTGCTTTGTGATATTTCTTAGTGAGTGCTTTGTAGTTTGTGTGGTTTTCCTTTGTTGGGTTTCTTCTCCAGGCTCCTTCAGCTCTTCTGCGTTCTTGCTTCAGTAGAGTAAGAGTGTCATTAAACCAGCCCGAGTTGTTTTTGTGGATGAGTGCTCTACGTTTCGGAGCGACTGTGTCTGCTGTTTGTAGTAATGCTTTGTTTAAGGAGTTGAGTGTTTGTTCCGTTGAGTGGCTTTGATTTAGCATTCCTATTTTTTTTGATAGTGTGGTTTTGAAGAGTTCAGAGTGTAGTTTCTTCTGAGATCTTGTCCAGTATGTTGTTGTTGAGTGTTTCGGTATTTGGGAGATGGTGTTGGTGGTGATTTTAAATTTGATAGCGTGGTGGTCCGTCCATGGTAATGGCATATTGTCCAGTGTGTTGATGTCCATATTTTGTTTAAAGATGAGGTCAAGAATGTGGCCCGACCCATGCATGGGGGCATTTATCAGTTGCTGCAGACCTAGTTCTTCCAGTTGGTTGATGCAGGAGGTGGCGATGGGGTCCTGAGTGGAGTTAGCCCAGAGGTTGAATTCCCAGAGTAACAGAAAGTTTTTGGTTTTTAAGGTGTATGTCGAGATGAATTCGGTAAAGGGTGTGAGGAGATTTGTCTTTGGTCCTGGTGGTCTATAGCATAGCAGTATGTGGATGGTGTCTTGAGGTGTTGTTTGAAGATGCAGAGTGAGTGTCTCCATGAAAGGCAATGAGTTCTGTAGAGTCGGTTTGATGAGAGAGAGGTGAGATTTGAAGATCACTGCTAGGCCTCCTCCTCTTTGTCCTATTCTATGCTCGGTTAGGATGCAGTAGTTCTCAGGCACCAATTCTGTTAGGATGGTGTTACAGTCAGGTGTTAGCCAGCTTTCTGTTATAAAGAGGCAATCTATGTTGTTTTGGGTGACAAAGTCGTGGATTTCCTGTCTGTGCTTGACTGCAGATCTGGTGTTGATCAGGGCGCACGATAAGTGTTGTAGTTGAAGTTGTGCCTTCGTGTTTTTGATGGTCGATTGTCGATTGATCCCTAGCAGTTGTTCTTTTCGTAATATTTGTTGGGTGGAGGTTGGTAATGTTGAGGCGGTATTCCTTAGCTTGTGGAGGGTGTCCGCTGAGTATTTAAAGTTGCACATGATGGGAAAACAAAGTTGATGGTTATGGTGAATAGGGCCCAATGACCTAAGTTACATGGGGTATCATTTTTGAAGCGAAGCTGAAGAAAAGAAAAGCAAAAGCAGGTGTAAACAGTACTGTAAACTAACCATTTTATTTAGTGACAGGAGCTTTGACTGGTGTTCAGAGAGCTTTAACAAAGCCTGTCCAAAGTCTTGTTTTGAAGCAAGTGTAAACTAGCCGTTAATGTGTGTTGAAGCCAAAGCAAGTGTAAATGAGCCCTAAGGACCCATTTAGGCTTGCAGTTGGGGGAATGGCATAGAAAACACAAGGCTGAGATGCATTTTTTAGCATGCTTTTATCCATCCCTTTAAGCTGCAAATGCAGTGGATGGGGGTATTCATATGCCACAGTCATGATGTTTTACTTCAAATTGATCACTTCTGGCACATTTAGTGGGAAGTACGAATGGGAATGCGCTGCATACGCCTATGTTGATGCAGCATTTGTGGGGTTAAAACAGGCAGTGGGGAGGCATCATATCACCTCCTAACTACCTGTCAAATGCCTCTGAAAAGCAATCCAAACGCAGTTCATATTTCAGATCAGCCATAATTATATGACCACTGAAAGATTAAGCCAATAACATTGATTATCTTGTTAGAATTAGATCTGACAGTCGGTGGGATATATTAGGAAGTAAGTAAACATGTTGTCCATAAAGTTGAAGTGTTGAAAGCAGAAAAAGCAGCCGAAATAGATCAGTTGGGAGAGCGTTAGACTGAAAAAAAAGAAAGCAGAAAAATGGGCATCGCAGTTTGTTGTATATCGGGCTGTGTAGCTGCAGACTAATCCGGGGCCCATGCTGATGCTGATCCTTGTCCAAAGCTAAAAGTGCATACAATGGAGGTGCATGAGCATCACAACTGGACCACGGAGCACTGGAAGAAGGTGGCCTGGACTGATGAATCACATTTTCTTTTACATCATGTAGATGGCCTGGTGTGTGCGTCACTTACTTGGGGAAGAGATGGCACAAAGATGCAGTATGGGAAGAAGGCAAGCCGGCGGAAGCACTGTGAAGCTTTGGGAAATGTTTTGTGGGAAACCTTGGATCCTGCCACTCATGTGGATGTTACTTTGACACGTACCTAAACATTGTTGGTGACCAAGTACACCCCTTCGATGAGGACGGTATTCCCTGATGGCAGTGGCCTCTTTTGGCAAGATAATGAGCCCTGCCGCACTGCAAAATGGTTCAAGAATGGTTTGAGGAACACAACAAGTTTGAGATGCTGACTTGGCCTCCAAATTGACCATATCGCAATCCAATCAAGCATCTGTGGGATGTAATGGAAAAACAAATCTATCCATGGAGGCCGCACCTCCCAACTTACAGGATTTAAAGGATCTGCTACTGACAGCTTGGTGCCAGGTACCACAGCATACCTTCTAGAGGTCTAGTGGCAGCCAATCTTTAATAGGTCCTGGCTATTTTGGCAGCCAATTGGGGTCTAATAAATATTAGGTGGGTGGTCAGAAAGGCGTAGGTGATTGGTGCATATCAAATGGAATGTGTGAACTTCGCCTACAAAATGTAATCTATATAAACGCAATATCCTTTAAAGAAACCCTATCAAAAGACCATTCATTTCAACAAAAATCTTCCCATAATGTTCATTTAATGTATTTTATGGATGCCTGTAAAGGACACCATAGTTCTACAATAAAAAATAAAAATCAAATAAAAAGCCAAATGCCTGTTTTTTCCAGCTTTGATTAATAAAATCTGTAAAGCCTCCATTGTGTAGATATCAAAAAGCCCTGAAACTGCTGCTCGGAGCCGCCATTTTAGATGTGATGTCAGCAGTCCCAGCAGGCTCAGAGCTCCTACTCATGTGACCCTTTATAGCAGCCCTTCTCAATCTTTTTACCCCAGAAGAACCTTTGAATAATTTTCAGATCTCAGGGAACCCCTGCTAAAACCAATTAATTAGGGGTCAATGGAAAAAATGCACCTTTTATTGGTGGCTAGTGAGAAGAATGTCCCCTTACAGTGATGCATCTACTTTGTCCTATGTGACAGAGCTGATACTTGGTGTTTGGCAGCTCAGGCACCCAGAACTGAAAGCGCCCTCAGCCTATGACTTGGAGCCAACCATTACTTATCTGTTTTCACTTTCAGTGGCTAAATTAGGTAAGTGAGTAAAAAGAAGGTACTGTATGTGCATCTGAGTAGGTCTGTTGTTAGGAGAACCTGTTTCAGGTTAACCTGTCATACGGAAAATCAAGGTACATTCCATTGCCTGGCTGTTTTACTGATCGTCTGGTATTAGTACTTCCCAAATGTCTTATCCAGAACAAATATGCAGTTCAAAAAAGTTGGAGAAAAGCCAAAAGTGCTTCTTGGCATGTTTTTTCATCAGTACCATTAGATACCATTCTGCAGACAAGGTAGTCATTGGGCCTTCCTCCTGGCATTCTGGATATGCTTTGCAGTCCAAATCTCAAAAGAACTTATTCCAGCACTGTGTAAGAGCAAGATTTGTGCTCTCGATCATTTTCAAGGTTCCATTGAGAAGGTCCAGTAATGTCATGTTCACTATAAGCTGTGGTGTAAGGTAATTTTTTATTTATTTTTTTACTTTATTTTTTCTTTTTTTATTTCAATTTTATTTTTACTTTTAGGGCTACAAGAGTGAAATGTATTGTATTTGTAACCCTTTTCTATGTTGAGCATTGTTGGTGACTGCAAACACTTCATGCTTGCACATGAAATGTGATGGTCTGTTATTTCCTGTACGCTTTGATTTCATGAACATATTTAGGAAGTCAAACTTTGAGAAATTGAGATATTGAAGCTGAGATATTTAAGTTGAATAACATTGAGTAGGATTCATTGGAAAATTGATTTCCCCACTCTAGCCAAAGTGGGGTAGGCTTTGATCCATAAACAAGTCTTTACATCTTTTCGGAGCCCTTGATGTGAAGGCCTTCCTCTGTCCCCTGCCCAGTCACAATAAGCTAAGTACGGCTGAAAAAAAAAGCTATGTCACCAGTTTTTTTTTGCGTCAATGTGTTAAAGCGTAACTCCACTTTTGTTGAGAAAAAAACATTCCCCTCTGGGTAATCAATGTACAATGCAAGGATTATAACACACTTTGTTGTAGATTCCTACCTTTTGTTATTCTGAAGAAACCCATGTGTGTTTTTCTGTGCCTCTGTTCTGAGTAGGTCTAATGGGAGTGGTTTCATAATTAACTGTCAGGTGTGGAGCTACAGGGCACTAATGAGGAAATCTGATGGGCCTGCATCCCTTTAGATGGGTTCCTATTAAAAGTATCTCTAAAAAAATTGCATTTTTGTTGCAAGGGATGCCTGAAATTTGACTTGTATCTTAGGCAGCCTTCTGGGAAAATTTGTGAGCCAATCACACAAGCAGGAAATTATGTTTCTAGGGAGTGGTCAGTACACGCTCTGTGTACAGAAAACTCTAGGTAGCCATATTGCAATGTATTCTCAGAAAATTACATTGGCTGCAGATTGAAAAGGAAAGGTCATTTTTAACCACTTCCTTACCATGTCATTGTAAAATGATGTCGGCAGGAACCCTCTCTCCCTCCGGGTGGACGTCATATGACGTCCTGGGTTTCCCGGCCATCTAGGGGGCAAATGCGCGCGCCCGCTGCATCACTCGGGACCCGGTGCGCGTGCCCGGCAGCCGCGATGTCCGCCGGGCACCCGCGATTGCCCGCGATCACAGCAGGACCGTGGATCTGTGTGTGTAAACACACAGATCCACGTCCAGTTAGAGGTGAGGAGACCGATGTGTGTTCCCAGTACAGAGGAACACAGATCGGTCTCCTCCCCTTGAGAGTCCCTTCCCCCTACAGTTAGAATCACTCCCATGGAACATATTTAACCCCTTGATCGCCCCTAGTGTTAACTCCTTTCCTGACACTCACATTTACACAGTAATCAGTGCAGTTTTATAGCACTAATCGCTGTATAAATGTGAATGGTCCCAAAAACGTGTCAAAAGTGTCCGATATGTCCGTCGCAATGTCACGGTCACAATAAAAATCGCACATTGCCGCCATTACTAGTAAAAAAATAAATAAAAATGCCATAAATTTATCCCCTATTTTGTAGAGGCTATAACTTTTGCGCAAACGAATCAATATACGCTTATTGGGATTTTTTAATTTATTTTTTACCAAAAATATGTAGAAGAATACATATCGGCCTAAACTGAGGAAAAAAAAAAATTGTGATATTTATTAAATCAAAAAGTAAAAAATATTGTGTTTTTAAAAAAATAGTTGCTCTTCTTTTGTTTATAGCGCAGAGGTGATCAAATACCACCAAACGAAAGATCTATTTGTGGGGAAAAAAAATAAAGATTTCATTTGGGTACAGTGTTGCATGACCGCGCAATTGTCATTCAAAATGCGACAGCGCTGAAAACTAAAAATTGGTCTGGGCAGGAAGGGGGTGAAAATGCTCGGTATTGAAGTGGTTAATAACATTTCATTACAAAATGATTAGTGTCGCAATCATATGCACTATATTATTTTTTCTTTACTTGCTATTTTTTTTCTCCATGAAAGTGGAATTACCCTTTTAATTTTTCAAGCAGAGCAAAGGAAGCAATATTACAAACTGTAATATTGCAGAAAAAGTAAGAGACTCACAAAGCAGGTGGAATATATCAAATATCAGATGACATAAAATAAAGAAATCAAGGTATTACACCAAGACATTATAGACACATGACAGAGGTCAAAAGGGGGATATAACATTCCAATGTAGCGAGAAAGTCAAAGTATACAACAAACTTACGCAGGGGCAAAGAAAACAAATGCAGTCTCAGCATCTCTATAACCCACCAGCTAGCCGACGTAGGTTGAAGGTACTTGAAGAGCACTATATAATAGTATTCTCAAAATATCCAGACATGATCAAGAAAAAAGAAAAATAGAGAAGAGAACAGAAAAAAAAAAAAAACATAGAAAAATAAAGTATGTAGAGCCCGTCCGAGGGCCCACTCCCACCACTAGCATGCTTCAGTCAGCAGGAAGCTGAAGGTATCTAATCCAAGGATCCCAAACCAGGTCCAACCTCAAAGACTGATCTTTCAGAATGCTGACCAGCTTTTCATTAAGCATGGTCCATGTCAGTTTACGTTTCATCACAGCCAGCTCTACAACTGGTTTCTTCCAGGCAGTCCCCATAGTGATTTTAGCCACAAGAAACATGGAATATATCAAGGTCTGAGTGTGCCTGGGAACATCAGCGACAGGTAGGGACACTTTGGGGCTTTTTACTGTATTTACCAATGTCACTGAATAAATCAAGATTTGTACTCTAAAGCCCCATACACACGGTCGGACTTCCATCTGACTTTTCCGTGGATTTGGCCGGGCACACCCATAGCATACACACCACAGGACTTTTCTGCAAACTTTCCCAAAACTTTTTCCAACATCACGTGGTTTTTCTGCTCTTTACCGCCACCCTTTGGTCAACTTCTGCTATTGTTGGTTGATTTTAACATTATTTGTTTTGTCCATAGGGCAAAAGTCCGATGGTTTTCTGTACACACGGACGGACTTTGCTCCATCTGACTTTTGTTGGCCAAAAGTTTGTCCGTTTGCAGACCGAACTTTTGTCCGATGAAAACCAAAAAAGTTTGTCCGGTCGGATTTTTGGGCAAACTTGCTCAAAATGAAGTTTGTTGGCAAAAAGTCTGACCGTGTGTACGGGGCTTTATCCAAAACCAAGGGACTTTGACACAATTTCACCAGGTATGGTACATCGTACCGGGCTGACCATACCCCTTGAAACACCATGAGGAGGTCCGTGGGTAAATTTTAGAGAGGCAGTCTGGTGTTCTGACGAAAACTCCAACTCGCCAAAATCTCCAACCCCGTCACTTCCGGTGACTCTTCAACAGTAGTATTTGGAGATTTCAACGAGCTGCCTGTTTTCACATAACACCGACAGCGTATACACTACGGTACACAACAAGGAAAAAAGTTGTCGCCACCCTGAAGGCGGCCATGTTGTTGGTTACTAGCGGACGGACTAACAATGTCCACTCATTAGATCGTGTACCGCATTTTATACGCTGCTGTGTTCTGTGAAAACAGGCAACTCGTCGAAATCTCCAATTATTGCTGCTGGAGAGTCACCAGAAGTGAAGGGGTTGGAAAATTTGGCGAGTTGGAGTTTTCTGCAGAACTATCAAGATACCATCTTAATAGTACCTTATATCCCATCTCTACAAGGGCAACATTCATAATACTCTTATACATATGCCACCAGTTTTTTATGCCCCTTTTATACAATATGCTTAATGTCCAGTTTGGCAACTAATATGTAACCCTACAGCCTCGTACACACGACCGATTTTCTCTGCAAGAAAACTGCTTCTTGCCGGGAAAAACGTGCGTGTGTATGCTTTCCCGACAGGAAAACTGCCGGGAATCCCAGTGAGAAAAATATAGAACCTGCTCTCTATTTTCTCGTCTGGATTCTTGGCAGAGAAAACCGGTCGTCTGTATGCTTACCCGTCCAAGGTAAACCCGCGCATGCTCGAAAAGACTTTGACGCATGCGCGGTAGCATACAAGGTTAGTGTGGGGTGTAGCAAGATGGCGGCGACAGAATCGAATGTGACGAGCGCCGGCTCGTCGTAGTCGATGACGTCACCACGTTCTTGCCATTCAAAAGAATGGCGGTTCTTTTGAATGGGTGTGTGTACACTTGGCGTGCAAGGCAAGCTTGCCGGAAAAAACAGTCGGGAAAACCAAAGTTTTTTTTTTTTCCGACGGGATTCCCGCCCGTGTGTACAGGGCTTCCATATAAGAAAATTCTAGGCTAGAGTCTGGGTCATTCAAATTATGTAATAGGATAAAATGCAATTCGTATCTAGCAGTTGCATTACCAATTAGGATGGTATAATGTTTCCTTGTTAAGAAAAAAACGACTTGTGCCCTTAGACAAGGACTCTGTAGCTGACCCAAACTGTTTAACAAGGCAAAGATAATTAGTTTACATGCCATCCATCAAAATAATGAGGATCATGTTTTAATTTTAGTACATCTGTCTTTTAGTAAACATCATTTGTAGTAAAATTATCCCATTTCTCATATTATCAGGTGTGTTTAGAAACCTTGCCAAAAGGCATTTATCTAATTAAAATTCAAAGAAGTATTTTTTGGTGTTTACTTTATCTGGCTCAAGCATAACAAATTGTGCCAAGGTTTAGGGTACACTGTACTTTCATGTGCTTATACAATGTAGAAGAAATAGATTGAACTTTGTGAAATCAGACATGCTATCTAATTTCCTGATCGGATACTTACGGTGTCTTCTGAAAAGCACTTATGGAATAAATCTTGGAACTTCATTGTAGCTATCATTCTGAATTTGAGGTTATTTCCTTATCACAATGTCACCTACTAAATTGAGTTTTAAAAATATTCAACAGCAAAATATAGTAGTATGGATAAATTATATAATCCCTTTAAGGGCGCACCAACATCCCATAAAACATAATTGTGCAAATATTTGCAAAACTACTGGGGGCTGTATGTGGTACCCAATAAATCATATTACCGGTAAATATTGCAATAATTTATATTTACTACAACATCTTTGAGAACATTATAAATGGTATTCACCACCCATAGACATTACGGTAAGCACAATATTCAATACATTCCCCTGTCAACCTTCATTTCTACCCAATAAACATACTGCTCATCTAATGCAGCTTTTCCTAGCCTTTTTTCAGTAGAGCAGTGGTTTCCAAACTGCAGCCCAGGGGCTGGATTTGGCCCTTTGCTTGCCTCTATCTGGCCCTAAGGGAACTATTCCTCTCACTGACACCAACAGCGGGTCATAATTCCTGTCACTGATACCAGCAATAGGGCGCTATTCCTACCATTGACACCAATGATAGGGCACTATTCCTTCCACTGGCAACAACAGCAGTGCACTGTTCTTTCAACTGACACCATTGATGGGGCACTATTCCTTCCCCTGGTACCAACCATGGGGCACTACTACTCCCATTTTTACCAATGATGGGGCATTGTTTACACCCATTGACACCAGGGCATTTATTACTTGCACTAGCCACAGTCAAAGTCTGAAGGACAGTAAACTGGCCCTTTTCTTTAGAAAATTTGGGCAATCCTGCTCTAGAGGAACCATTGAAATAATTTTCACAATGTTAAGGAACCCCTGGCAAAACCAATTCAATAGGGTCAGTGGGAAAAATGTCTCCCTGTCAGAAACCATGAATCAGACCGAGACAGAAGTACAGTTAAATCACACTTGTTTGATAATAATATAAAAAAAAATAAACAGAGTAAGCGTAGTGAAAACATAGTCAGAGTTCAGGAACCGGATCGGATAGTCAGCCAAGCCAAATGTCAGAGAGCCAGAGATAAACGTAGTGGAACAGCAAACAGGACCTGGAGCCAAAAGGAACGTCAGCCAAGCAAGTCTTCAACAGGAACGCAGGAGATAGTCTCTGTGATGTTGACCAAGGCGAAGGCAGAGATCAACTGAGCTGGACGGCGTAAGTAGGCAGGACTGACGAGCAGGATCATCAGGTGAATCACTGTGGAGAGATAGGAGCTGGCAATTAGCCGACAGCTGAGCGGCCAGCTCAGAGAAGGAAGGGCTGAGCCCAGCCCTGACACTACCTTACAGTTGATGTCAAAATGTCTCCCTTGTAGACAGCTAATAAGATTATTGATGGCATCAAAATGGCTCTGCTAAGTGGCATTAGCCCCTGAAACTATGCAGGCATCATCAAATGGAAGGTCAATCAGCCACAACTCATGGAACCCCTAGAAATCTCTGGAGAAACCCTAGTTGAGAATGGCTGGTCTAGTTTATCATATCAGTATTACTGAGGTCCCAACAGTCAAATATAATTAGTTGATGGGAAAATTGTAGATTCTCTACGTGCTTCTTAGACCAACTGCACCCTACTTCAAGAAAAATGTAGGAGGTATTATGTTAGAATAGCAGGAACTAGGCTAAACACACTGATTCAAATCACAATGAGTATATACAGCCAACCGAGTGTCCCAAAGCAGAAATCCATAAGGGGTTACACAGGAGGGGGCTATCAATATTTCTCTGATTATTCCAAAACAAATGGAGCTGAATGGTCCCCCTGCAAAGTCCCAGGAAAAATGGAACCTACCAAGGGATTGACCCCTCTCACATAGAGATCAGTGCAGCAAAAAATGCAATGTATTTTTATGCTACAGCCCAATCACCCAGCCAGCAGACTCTGGCCATCACAAGAAAGGCTCCAAACATTTTTAAGAACTTGGAGCTTCATGGTCTATTTTCCACAATAAATATGAACTCCAGGCAAACGTCTAAATATTCAGACAAGAGCTGTTTTAACCATCAAATTATTTGTGTTTCTGCCTATCCGGTCATGCGACTAAACCGTGAATGAACAGCAGCAGACTAATGAGCTGATCTCTGTCACTCTGCTCTCTACTCTTATCAGCGTGTCCAGTTTTAGCACCTGAGTACTGCAGCATAAACTATTAGATCTAGCAGGGGAGGGGCCCTTATCTTGCTTAGCTTTTGTTTCACTTTTACAGGTTGTCGCTCAGGTACAGGTTGTACCCCCAGCCTGTGATTGGACAGTGAAAGAAGAGGCAGCAGATTGATGAGATCTACTCTCTGTCAGTAGATCTGTCACAAGCATTTAAAGAGGAAGTAAACCCTGATGGGTTTTAGTTCCTCTTTATTTCCCTGCGAAGGTAAAGCATAATGGGCTACTATGGATTGCATAGTAGCCCATTATGTGTCACTTACCTGAAACCGAAGCCTGCGATGTCCCCGCTGTCCCCGCTGGCTGAAAGCGTCCATCTTCAGCCCTCTTTCTTCCAGGGCTGTGGACTCCGGCTCTGTGACTGGCCAGAGTCGCAGTGACATCACTCACTGCATCAATCACTGCCGCCAGTCACGGCATGACACCACCTACAAACAGCACAGCGTGCCCTTTCTAAAGTGCGCATGCGCCGAATACATTGGCGCATATGCAGAGGAAATCATTGTAGGTGCAGGTTTAGGAGATATTTCCAGCACCTACAGGTAAGCCTTAATCTAGGCTTACCTGTAGGTGAAAGTGGTTGTACAACCACTTTAACTCTTGCAGTGCGCAGGGTGCCAACATACTATGTATAATTTTTATTTTTCTGCCTATTGTGGAGCTTTAAAAATCACCAAATCCACCTCAACTTCACCTTCTCTATGAATCCAACGCATTTCATCAAAATGGTGAAATTTATAAATTTTCACCATCATTTGGGGAAAATGTTTTCAGTTTTCCCTGTGCACTGTCCATGGGCCTTTGTAAGCTGCAACTTGTATCTTTCCTTGGTTCGCAGACAATGATCAGAATGGCAAGGGAACAAAAAAGAGAAATAAGTCTTGCTGGAGAGGGATACATTATCATGAACCTGTTGTCTTGCCATGCATGGGCATGCTACAAAGCAATGTTAGAAAACTGGGGCATTGTAACAAAGCAATGTTAGAAAACTGATCCAAAAAATATTTTTAGTTTCCATTTAAAGTGAAATTGTAAAACATGTGGACTCTCCAGGTCCTTGCCATTTTATTGTAAAAGCATTATCATAGCATTAGAGAGCTCAGGTATAGACTTTATTGGCCTTTCTTGGCAAGGCCAAATTCTGCTTGGCACATGCATATTTTTTCTTTTTCGTACATCACGGGACACAGAGCGACTTAGTCATTACTAATGGGTTATATAGTTTACCTTCAGGTGCTGGCACTGGCAACTTCCAAACCGGAAGTACTCTCCCCTATATAAGCCCCTCCCATCCAGGAGCACCTCAGTTTTTTGCCAGTGTCTAAGGTGTTGGCCAAAGAGTAACATGTGTTTTCACTGGGCTTGCGTACAGGTTCTTTTGGGCCTTAGTAAGCTGTTCCGGATCCCACCAAAAAAGCTTCATAGCTAAACGGTCGGTACCCGGGCCTTGCAGCAGAAGAGCAAGGTTTTGCCTGTAATGCCTCTCTTAGGAGGGCTGGACCCTGGGATCCAGAGCTCTGGTCATACCCACGACCAAGATGTTGTCTGTGCAGGGTGCTATACAGGTCCAGGGGAGTGGAATCCTTGGGAACCCGGTCCCTGAAGGTTTATTTACAATGCCTGCCGTGATAGGTGAAGTTTGGGCTTCTGTGGACCAAACAGAGTCCTGCGGTGGGGAACAGGTAAGTGGGGGCCCCCAGGAACTTGGTTCTATTGGGGGACCCCCAAGCCTAATTTGTCTTTCTGTCTGTTACCTAACGGTATTCCCGCTAATATCTGTGTATGCCTGTAACTACTGAAAATGTAAAATTTTAATAGTAGTCAAGAAAAAAAAAAAAAAGAGGACCGCGGTACCTGTGTTAAACCACTAGAGGCCGCTGTGCTCCATTTTTCTTGTCATGTGGATCTTTGGTTTTCTCAAGTCAAAAGATCCAGGCAGTTGGTAAGTTTCTCTGTGGGAATCCACTTCCTCTGCCCTGTTGCTGCGCTCATCCACCGCACAGGCCCTCCGGCAAAAAGGGCCCTGGCTCCTAGTCCCTGTTTGATTTTCGAAAAGGGCGCCAATGGCGCACGGGCGCGCGCGCGGGCGCGTGCACGCGCCTCCTATGAAAAAAAAGGGGCGGGGCGGGTGGATGACGCTCGATGCGCGCCACGGCGCTTCTGCGCATGTGCAGGCGTCCCAGCTTGTATAAAGACACAGTACAAGTGTCAGCTGGATGCAAACAGAGCTAGCAACAAACAGTGGCACACGGGCGGTTGATGCAGGCATCCCCATAGAAAGGCACTTTAGTGGACACCAGCTGGTATATAGCAGCAACTGTGTTAGACTATTACCAGCAAAATTGGTGTATGACGACGGGAATACCTCAGCTTTGTGCTTAAAGGATATGTCGTCCAGACGCTCCGGAAATAAGTCTTCCAGGAAGCAAAAGGGGTCTCCATCGGGCTCTGAGGATATTGGGCATGCTTGTACTGCACCAATCTCCCCTGAGAATTCAGAGGTCAGTAGCCGTAGAAACCCCGCAGGAGTGCCTGGTGCTGCGGCTGTCCCCAGTCCACCTGCTCCTGTATATATAACAGAGGAGGTTTTATCCTCAACTCTGGGAGGATTGGAAGAGAGATTAACAGCATTGATCGCTGCTTCCCTGTCACAGGGAAAGCGCGTCCGATCTCCGTCTCCTCCTTCAGAGTGCCTGTTAGTGGAGGAACAGCCCCACACAGAGATCGACCTACCTGAAGGGGATCAGGATGAGGTTGATTCAGTTATGGAGGAATCAACAGTGGAAGAACCTTTCTCAGCATCTCAGGCTGAAAGATTATGGGTTCAGTCTCTGACTAACATGGTCCGATCAGCATTTAAAATGCCTCTGGCGGAACCATCAACCACTACGGTTTCCTCGCTGGGGTCGCTAAAAGCTCCCCAGGCTGTCTGTTCCTTCCCAATCCACCCTTTATTAGAAGGGCTTATTTACCAGGATTGGGAGCATCCTGATAAAATATTTGCTCCCCCCAAGAGATTTCCGGTGATCTATCCCATGGAGGATAAGTTCATAAAAAAATGGAGGGTCCCTACAGTGGACGCAGCCATCTCTTCTGTGAACAAATCACTGACATGTCCAGTAGATAATGTTCCAATGTTCAAAGACCCAATAGATAAAAAATTGGAGTCTTTACTAAAATCTGCTTTCTCTACAGCAAGCATGGTGACACAACCTGCGGTAGCAGCGATTGGAGTCTGCCAAGCAGTGAAAGATCAGTTGAAACAAGTCTTAAGGGACTTACCAGATCAGCAGGCTCTTGCCCTAGCTGACCTGCCTAGAGCCTTGTGTTTTGCGGTGGACGCCATAAAGGATACAATCCAACAGGCCTCCCGCTTTACGCTGTCTGTAGTACATATGCGTAGGCTTCTGTGGCTCAAAAACTGGTCTGCTGAAGCTCCCTGTAAGAAACTGCTGGTTAGCTTCCCATTTCATGGAGAACGCTTATTTGGAGAAGATCTGGACAAATATATCCAGAAAATTTCTGCCGGTAAAAGTTCACTCTTACCGGTTAAGAACAAGAGTAGAAGTCCTTCTTTTAAGAGGCCTACTTCTCCAGTCCCGGGCCCATCGGCTGTGAAACAGTTCCGACGGCCTCCGCGGTCAAATTCAGGGGGCAGAAATCAGGGACAATCACAGGGTAACAAGAAGCCCTGGATCAAGAGAGGTACAAAACCTCCCCCCAAGTCATGAAGCGTTGCCCCCACTCAATCGGGTGGGGGGAAGGCTTCAGTTGTTCACAGAGACCTGGCGGGACACCATCAGAGACAGATGGGTGCTCTCCGCAGTAAGTCTGGGATACAAGCTGGAGTTAAAAGGCACTCCTCCTGCCCAATTTATGAGGTCAAACGTGCCAAGAGATCCCCAGAAGAGAGGATCCCTCCTTCTGGCACTAGAACAACTATTGCTCCAAGGTGTAATCATGAAGGTTCCCCTGGAAGAAGGCGGATTCGGGTTTTACTCGAACCTTTTCACAGTCCCCAAACCAAATGGGGACGTGAGGCCCATATTAAATCTAAAAGGGCTAAACAAGTTCCTAAATATCAGGACTTTTCGGATGGAGTCGATCCGATCGGTGACCACCGCCCTACAAGGGCAGGAATGGTTAGCCTCGATCGACATAAGGGATGCTTATCTGCATATTCCCATCTTTCCGGCCCACCAGAAATTTCTACGCTTTGCAGTAGAAGGGCGCCATTTTCAGTTCAGAGCCTTACCTTTCGGTCTGGCCACAGCACCACGAGTGTTCACAAAGGTTCTGGCCCCACTATTGGCCAATCTAAGAACACAAGGTGTAACGATAATGGCATATCTAGACGACCTGCTACTAATAGACCACTCAGTGGAAAAGCTGGAAGTAGCTATTCACAAGACAATCAAGTATCTGGAATATCACGGTTGGATTATCAACCGGGACAAGTCAGCCATAAGACCAGTCAAAAGTCTGGAATACTTAGGGCTAAGGCTGGATTCAAATCAGAGAAAGATTTTCTTACCTCCAGAGAAGGTGTCGTCTTTAAAAGATTTGACCCACTCAGTGGGTACAAAAAGAAAACCATCCATACGCCTGTGCATGAGGCTTCTGGGAAAAATGGTGGCTTCATTCGAAGCAGTACCCTACGGTCAATTACATTCAAGGAATTTGCAAAGGGCCATACTGTCAGCCTGGAACAAAAAAGTTCAGGCTTTAGACTTACCAATGTCCCTGTCCCCTTCCGTTCGCAAGAGCCTCCATTGGTGGTTGGTGCCCCAGAATCTGGAAAAAGGGAAACCCTTCAGTCCGGTTTCTTGGAAGGTGGTCACTACAGATGCCAGCCTCATAAGCTGGGGGGCAGTACTGGAGCAATGGTCTCTCCAGGGCAAGTGGTCAGAAGCAGAAAAGGCCCTGCCCATCAATCTCTTAGAGATACGAGCAGCCCGGTATGCCCTAGTAGCATGGACATCCAAACTCCAAGGGTCCCCTGTCAGAATTCAATCAGACAATGCCACAGCAGTGGCATATATCAATCACCAGGGTGGCACCAGGAGTCGTGCAGCCCAGAGGGAAGCAAATTGCATCCTGGAGTGGGCAGAAAGATATGTCCCAGCCATATCCGCGGTTTTCATCCCAGGAGTGGAAAATTGGAGAGCGGACTTTTTAAGTCGCCAACAATTATGCCCGGGGGAATGGTCTCTTCACCCCGAGGTTTTCCAGGCAATATGCCAGCGGTGGGGAACACCGGATGTAGATCTGCTAGCATCCAGATTCAACGCAAAGGTGGACAGATTTGTGTCTCGCACAAGGGATCCCCTAGCTTGCGGCTCGGATGCCCTAGTGTTCCCTTGGGATCAGTTCAAGCTGATATATGCATTCCCACCGCCACAATTGTTACCGCGATTATTCCGCAGAATCAGGGTAGAAAAGAAACCAGTGATTCTGGTGGCTCCAGCGTGGCCCCGAAGGGCATGGTACGCGGAGATTGTAAAAATGTCAGTGAGGAGTCCTTGGACCCTCCCACATCGTTCGGACCTGCTGTCGCAAGGACCGATATACCACCCTTCCTTACCAGCCCTAGGTTTGACGGCCTGGCTATTGAAGCCCACATTCTGAAAAAGAGAGGGCTCTCTAATTCTGTGGTATCTACCATGATCAATGCCAGGAAGCCGGTATCCAGGCAGATCTATTATAGGATCTGGAAGGCGTACATTACGTGGTGTGAGGCCAAGAAATGGCATCCACGTAAGTACGTGATAGGTAGGATTTTGGACTTCCTACAGTGGGCTGTAGATAGGAAGCTGGCCTTGAGTACTATCAAGGGTCAGATTTCGGCCTTGTCAATATTTTTTCAAAGGCCCTTGGCTTCGCATTTACTAGTCAAAGCTTTCATACAAGGAGTGATGCGTATTAGCCCTCCGGTTAGTATTCCCATATGTCCATGACTTAAACCTGGTTCTGTCGGTTCTACAGAAACAACCATTTGAACCATTGCAACACATTTCCTTGGTTCTTCTCACCAGGAAATTGATTTTCTTAGTAGCCATTTGTTCGGCTAAAAGAGTATCGGAATTAGCCGCCTTGTCCTGTAAGGAGCCATATCTGGTTGTCCATAAGGACAGAGTAGTATTACGTCCTCATCCAGCCTTTCTTCCTAAGGTGGTATCGAGGTTTCATTTGAACCAAGATGTGGTTCTTCCTTCTTTTTTCCCCAAACCTAGCTCGGTAGAAGAAAAGTTATTACATTCTTTGGATGTAGTAAGAGCAGTTAAAGCTTATCTAAAAGCCACTGCTCAGATTCGCAGAACGGATACTTTGTTTATTCTGCCGGAAGGCCCTAGAAAGGGTCAGGCAGCATCAAAATCTACTTTAGCCAAGTGGATTCGACAGGTCATAATACAAGCCTATGGCTTGAGAAGGAGACCGCCTCCGTTCAAAGTTAGGGCGCACTCCACAAGAGCAGTTGGAACTTCATGGGCAGTGCATCACCAGGCCTCCCTGGCTCAAGTATGTAAGGCCGCAACATGGTCTTCGGTACACACGTTTACTAGATTCTACCAGGTAGACGTTAGAATTCAGGAGGATGTCGCCTTTGGGCGCAGTGTGTTGCAGGCCGCAAAAGATCCTCATGCCTGATGGCGCCCAGCTTATGTATCCCTCCCCTCATTTGGCATTGCTTTGGGACGTCCCATTAGTAATGACTAAGTCGCTCTGTGTCCCGTGATGTACGAAAAAGAAAAAGGGATTTTTATAACAGCTTACCTGTAAAATCCTTTTCTTGGAGTACATAACGGGACACAGAGCTCCCACCCCTCTTTTTGGGACACTTATTGCTTTGCTACAAAACTGAGGTGCTCCCGGATGGGAGGGGCTTATATAGGGAAGGTTACTTCTGGTTTGGAAGTTGCCAGTGCCAGCACCTGAAGGTAAACTATATAACCCATTAGTAATGACTAAGTCGCTCTGTGTCCCGTGATGTACTCCAAGAAAAGGATTTTACAGGTAAGCTGTTATAAAAATCCCTTTTTTATGGTCATGCCGAGCACATGGGGGACTTTTCAGAGCACCACCAAGAACAATGCAATCTATAAATCTTGTCTGACCTTGGGAAAGGCGCAGCAATTAAAGTCGATCATGCCTTAATCTGAGGTCTGTAATCCTATTTTACGAGGGCGAGGGGGTTGGGTTACTGGTAATTTGTTTTAACTGCAGCTCCAGTTTATTCCCCTAAAATCTATAAATTGGGAATATCTTTTTTTAAATAAATGGTTGCCTACCTGTTCAGATGACTGTATTTTTTCAGGTGATTATAAGGAAATATGCATTATGTGATGTCGGAATACATTCAGTCTACTACAGAGCAAGGAAATAGCTGATTCCAAGATGTCTGATTTAGCTGGTCTGACTTGAATATATGGTTGTGTTTATGTAATGACAACAACACAATCTATTACAAAAAATATTAAAGGTAGATGGCAAATGGTTAATCTACCTTTTTACCATCTATCTCCAAATTTACATGGCAGTTGAAGGGGTGAGATCTCATTGCCATGGCTTAAAGAGGAAGTAAATCCTCTTTTTTTTTTTATGAAAAAAAAAAAAACCCTGCAAGAGAAAGGCATAATGAGCTAGTATACTAGCTCATTATGAATGACTTACCTGAGATCGAAGCCCCCGAAGCTCTCCTCATTCCCCGCCGCCGCCATGTTGCCTACGAGTCCCTTCCGTGTATCGCCACTCCGGCGCTGTGACTGATGGGAGCGGCGATGACGTCACTCCCGCTCATGCGCGCGGGACCGGCACGATCCCCGCTTATGCGCGCGGTTCCGGCATTATCCCATTGATAAAACCGTCACGCTCAGTGCACCTGTGCCGTTGTCTACGGCGCGCATGCGCCATAGACATCGGTGCAGTCCTTTCTGCAAATATCTCCTTCACCGTGTAGATTTTTTTCTGTCGGTGTTTAGAAATAGAACATGTCTTATTTTTTTCCGATGGAAAAAAAAAACGATAGGAAATTCCTATCGTCTGTGTGGAACTCCGACGGACAAAAAACCCACGCATGCTCAGAATCAATTCGACGCATGCTTAGAAGCATTGAACTTAATTTTTCACGGCTCGTCGTAGTGTTGTACGTCACTGCGTTCTTGACGGTCGGAATTTTGTCTAATGCCGCATACACACGACCGTTTTTAATGTCATTGAAAAAAACTAAGTTTTTCTCGACGTGATTCTTCTCAAGTCTGCCTTGCCTACATACTATCATGAAAAAAAATGCTTGAGCAAAGCGCGGTGCTGTACAACACATACGACGGCACTATAAAGGGGAAGTTCCATTCGGATGGCGCCACCCTTTGGGCTGCTTTTGCTGATCTTTGTGTTAGTAAAGTTTGATGAGATACGATTTGCGCTTTTCAGCCTCGTGCTCTTCAGCCCGTTACAGCGTGACGAATGTGCTATCTCCATTACGAACGCTAGTTTTACCGGAATGAGCGCTCCCGTCTCATCACTTGCTTCTGAGCATGTGTGTTTTTTTCACGTCGTTAAAGCCTACACACGGCCGTTTTTCATGACGAGAAAAACGACGATGTGAAAAACGACGAGAAAAATTAGAGCATGTTCCAAATTTTTAATGGTCATTTTTCACGTCGTGAAAAATGCTCTGAAGCCCACACACAATAATTTTTAATGACCATTTTAAAAAATTGCATTTTTCTCGTCATGAAAAAGGATCGTGTGTACGCGGCATGACAGTGTGTATGCAAGAATGATGGAAGACAGCTTGAACGGAATTCCGACGGAAAATTCCATCGGATTTTATACGATCGGAAAATCCGATCGTGTGTACAGGGCATAAGACTCATTCTGCAGCTGACGAGACTATGAAATCAACGTACTTTAATTTCACATATATTATACATGCATATATGATAGAAAATGTGCTGCCAGTCTAAATTGCTGATGTATGAGACCAGGAATAGAAATTTTGAAAGACTACCTTGTCAAATTGATTTTATGATAATCTCTTAAGTATTATACAGATTTCTGGGTTACAGGTGCTCCGGCTGCGTGCTGTGATAAATAGCATTTTTAAATTCAAATTAATGAAAAGGCTGAGTCTGTATTTCTCCCATAATGTCCTTTTTTTTTTTTACAGAATACTGGTAGTGATGTCATCATATTAATTCCTTAACTCCGATATGGGGACAGAAGTAGAGACCAATACCATAAAAGGATCTTCTGATTTTGACACATAAACAATTAGAATTAGCAATGCATTATCCAAATACAGTAAATGTCATGTAGCGGGGGTTTAAATTTAGGGGGATACACCTGGGTGGTAGTATGACCCAGGTGTGTATAAATCATGAAGGGATTTGGACCATTGGCGATGGTGCGGCGGGGGTGGGGAACCTGCCGTGACGTCGCGGGAGGAGATAAAGGGGAGAGACGCCCTCGCCACGAGGTCTTTTTCCTGCATCGCGCGCCCAGGCACCTTCGGCCTGGGTGCGGGCGGTTCGGAGTTCCGGTCCAGGCGCCCTAGGCCTGGCCGGAGCGGAGTTGGCGTCCATCCCAGGCACCTTCAGCCTGGGGTGAGGTACTAAACTGGAGGCCTGGGGCCCAGTGACTTCGACTGGGTCCCGCGAGGGCGGAGGAGTCCGAGGGTCCCTGAGGTGGATGGGGCCCAAGTCTGAGGTGAGGAGGCCGGGGAGGTCACCCGTCCGGAGAGTCCGGAGCAGCATCAACCCGGTGACGGATGGGCCTCCGGTAACTCCCTTGGAGGGACATCTTCCCCCTGACAGGGGCCACAACGCAGCGAAGGTACTCCTATCTACATTCTATTGAGTCGCTGGTAGAGACTCTCAAGTTCCAAGTTCTCTCTAGCCAAGGCTATAGTAACCGCTGGTGAAACCACAGTGGTTTAGCGTACAATCAGGATAGTGCCTCGACCTGCTCACCCCACCGTATTGAACTGTTATTGGGTCTCAACCAGTTGGCTGGTAAAGAACTGTTTGATTGTGAGTGTGACAATAAAACAAGAGTTGGACCCTAATCGGTGTGTGGTACTCTGGTTAATGAGAGCAAAGGGAAGTGTCAGCACAGCAAGACTTGATCCTTAACTGAAACGCACAGGCCCGAGGAAAAGAATTGGTACTGGCCTTCACCTCACCCACTGCCATGGGGAGGACATGGGCCGTAGCCTATCTCACCCTCACATACAAAATACCCCTAGACAAAGAAGATGAGGTGAGGGCGCTACAGTCATAATGTTAACCATACTGTATATAAACCATGCCACATGTTATCACTCACCCTAACTGTAGCCGCCCCTTTTTATTTCTGTCTGTGATAAATGTGCAGCTTCAGCCTGACATGTGCTGGATAAAAGACATTCAGAGCCTCCGAGCCACCCCTTCTTCTTATCGTGTTTCCCCGAAAATAAGACCTACCCCGATAATAAGACCTAGCAGGATTTTCGGGGAGGGCTGCAATATAAGCCCTACCCTGAAAATAAGCCCTAGTTTAAAGTGGTTGTAAACTGCTAGAATCCTTACTAATGCGGTGTTGTATAGTGTGGAATGTGTGTGTTTGCTGTGGTCTGCTTTAATCAGGTACCTTCGCTATATGATCTCCAGCTGCTCTCTCCTTCTCTTCTTCTGGATGTCAGTGGGGGATCTCTCGACCCCTCCTCCATTTGCATTGCTCAGAGCGGGCCACGGAAGCGCCGTTCATCTGATCTCCGCTGCTCTCTCCTTCTCCTGAATGTCAGTGGGGGATCTTGACCCCCCTTCCTCTACATTGCTCGGAGCGGGTCATGGAAGCGCCGTTCATCTGATCTTCGCTGCTCTCCCCTTCTCTTCTCCTGTCAGCGGGGGATCTCGGCCCCCCTTTTGCAGTGCTCGGTGCAAGGAAGACAGCTCAGGCAAGTAATGGAAGTGTCGAGCAATGCTATAGGAAGGTGAGACATACACCTTTTGGATTGTATATTGCTGTAGTGGCGAGGATTCTGGCAGTTTACAAGCACTTTTGCTATTACTCACACTTGGCATATTGCAATATAAGCCCTACCCCAAAAATAAGCCCTACTGTGTTTTTGGTGGCCAAAATTAATATAAGACCCGGGCTTATTTTCAGGGAAACACGGTACTACTTTAGGGTTGGAGATTGCGCTGGACTGACTCAATCAGTTGTAGGTCAATGGGTAGATGATGGCGGGGATGGGAGAGCTCTCTTCCGATAATTTCTGCCCAATTCACCAGGAAGCTGGCGGTGAGCCCTTTTTTGGGGGCTTGGGCTGCTACCTCTTGTGGTGAATGGAGAAGAATCCCAAAGGAGTGAGTCTAAAAACACCAAGATCGGAATAATATGAGTCTGCTGTGTTTGCAGAGGCAGCATAGCTTGCCTCTTACTAGGGATGGGATTCAGGTTCTAGTTAGAGCGGAGCTCCGCCGAAAAAAAAAATATCAAAAGCCAGCAGCTACAAATACTGCAGCTGCTGACTTTTAATAAATGGACACTTACCCGTCCTGGAGTCCAGCGATGTCGGCAGCAGAAGACGAGCAATCGCTCGTCACTCTGCTGCCCCCGCCGCCATCCTCGGTGAGGGAACCAGGAAGTGAAGCCTTGCGGCTTCACTGCCCGGTTCCCTACGGCGCATGCTCGAGTCGCGCTGCGCCGTTCTCACTGATCCCCATTGTGTTCTGGGAGCCGAGTGTTTCCCAGAACACAACGGGTATTCTGCGGGAAGTGACGTACTACCCGCAGAATACCCGCAGAGAGGACTCCCGGAAGTGGGTGCAAATACCTGTCTTAGACAGATATCTGCACCCCCCTCCCCCTGAAAGGTGCCAAATGTGACACCGGAGGGGGGGAGGGTTCCGATGAGCGGAAGTTCCACTTTAGGGTGGAGCTCCGCTTTAAACCCGCACTATTTGCAGACTGGGTAAATAATTTTGCTAAAGTGGACAAGTTTTCCTGTCTGAATCTCCGGCTGCTGTATACAAAAAAACCTTCTGGCAATCCTTGGAGATGACTTTGATCAAATATGTGCATGACCATATTTGGTCTATGGTGGCACTTGGGATCCCCAGCACTGTTGCTTACATTACAGCAGCTCTGTGGATTATAACATTTAGTGGTGGAAGTGCGGCAGAGAAACATTGTTGGGTGGCAGGCAGGTCATAGTGGCAGCTGGGAAACATCTCTGGGTGTAGGGTGGCCACCTGTCCAGGATTCACCCGGACAGTTCGGGTTTGGAATCGTGCATCCGGGTTTCAGACTGCCTGAAACCCGGACACATTATTCAGACTTAACTATGACTTCCCAGCAGGGTTGCTGGCTGCAGTTGTCTAAGCTGAGAGTGTCTGTTGCACTCTTTCACACTGCCCAAAGCCAGAACTAATAGTTCCTCCCCCCACACACATACAGATGGGAGAGGAGAGAGGGCTCGATATGCACCTCTTCCCCCATCCCCTACCCCTCTGTGTCTGCCCACACCCCAATCCCTGGCACTGTGCCTCAGAAAAGGAAAGTTTGGGCCGGAAATTTGAAGTACAGCAGCCTCAGATACATCTGGATGAGAGGTGCTGACTTCCAAGGGGTGAGTGAGCTCACCATCCATCCCTGTCTGTGACTGAAGTCTCCCCCTTCTCTCTCCTGCCTCTGAGTGAGTACACTAAGGCAAATCAGGGTTCCCAGAGCACCCCTTACATCAGAGTTCCCCTTTTCACCAGAGGCCACAGTGTTCCCCCTTACATCAGAGTCCTCTCCGTACATCAGAGTTCTCAGTGTTCCCCCGTAAATCAGGGTTCCAAGAGCATCCCTTATGTTAGAGGCCCCAGAGTTCTCCCTTACATCAGAGTCTGCAGAGTCCCCCCTTACAGTGAAAGGAAACTCTGTGAGTTCAGATGTAAAAGGGGAACTCTGTGGACTCTGATGTAAAGAGGAAACTCTTGTTATTAACGTTATATGATTAGAAATTTTATTTAATAGCAAAATATATGTATAGTTTATATAATAAAAAAAAAATTGGCGTGCGCCGCTAAAGTGTTTGGGTTTGACTTGAAGAAAAGGTGGCAACCCTACCTGGGTGGCAGATTGTCTTTATTTTTCCAAATGTGGTCAATGACGGAGCCAAGGATCCTTGGCTGTTTACATTCTAGCGGTTGGGGATCTGTCCTTTATTATTATTATTATTCAGGATTTACGGTATATAGTGCCAATGGTTTGCTCAGCGCTTTACAACATCAGGGAAGACAATACAGTTACAATATAATTCACTACAGGAGGGATCAGAGGGCCCTGCTCGTTAGAGCCTACAATCTAGAAGGGAGGGCTAAGTGGGACAAAGGGTTGTAGCTGTGGGGGTTGAAAATTGTGAATAGGTCTTTCGCGCTATTGTGAGTAAATAGTGAATGTGACTACTACAGAAACGGTGATAAAAACTCAAAAGCTGCAAAATCTAACAGTGTTCACCATACACAAAATCAAATATAAATGCAAAGGTGATTTTCAGCTAAAAAGTAATATCACTACAAATAACACCCTGTAAAAAAGATAATGGTATACAAAGTGCATGGTTAAAAACTGAACAGAGCGGCCATTTTCTTGAAGGTATTGAGGTGAGAGTTCTGGGAGACCAGTCTAGGATAAGATGCATCATCCCCCTTCTTTTCATTGTGGATACTTCAAAAGGGACTTGTTATATCACACAGGAAGGCCCCCAATCCATCGAGTCTTTCACTTGAACCACTTGCCCATACATCACAGCCATCTGATCTATTTTTTTGACTTTTAAAACACCTTTTGCAGCAGTGGGACATTATGTATTGATCATCATACCCATCTTTATTATATCACGTTATTATTTGCACGTGTCACTGTTATTGCACTTTGTATACCATTATCATTTTTACAGGGTGTTATTTGTAGTGATATTACTTTTTACCGCAAAATCACCTTTGCATTTATAGCTGTGGGGGATGATCAGATGGACAAAATGAAAATATAGTGGTTAGGTGTGGGTAGGATAGGCTTCTCTGAAGAGGAGGGTTTTCAGGGATCGTCTAAAAGCTAATAGAGAAGGAGATAGACGGACAGGTTGGGGTAAGGAGTTCCATAGGCTTGGAAAAGCTCTGGAAAAGTCCTGGAGACGAGCATAGGAGGAGGTGATGAGAGAGCTAGAGAGCAGGAGGTCTTGAGAAAAATGAAGAGAACGATTAGGTTGGTATTTTGAGACTAGGTCAGTGATGTAGCTGGGGGCAGAGTTGTCGATGGCTTTGTAGATAGTTGTTAGTATTTTGAATTTATTTTGTTGGGTGAGTGGCAGCCAGTGGAGGGATTGACAGAAAGGAGTAGCAGAGACAGAGCGGTTGGTAAGGTGGACGAGTCTGGCAGCAGCATTCATGATGGACTGAAGGGGGGATAGAGTTTGCAGAGTTAAGCCAATGAGGAGGGAGTTGCAGTAATTGAGGCGAGAGATGACCATGGAGTGAATTAAGAGCTTTGTTGTGTCATTGGCTAGAAAGGGTCGTATTTTGGAGATGTTGCGGAGGTTGAGGCGACAAGATTTGGACGGTGATTGGACATGGGGCTTAAAGGAGAGTTCAGAGTCCAGGATTACACCTAGGACCTTGGCATGTGGGGATGGGCTTATAGTTGTGCCTTCAAGTGTGACAGAGTGATCAGGGGAAGAGGCACCTGGGGGAGGAAAAATGATAAGTTCGGTTTTGGATAGATTGAGTTTGAGGAAGTGCTGTGACATCCAAACTGATATATATGATAGTAGATATTGATACGTGAGGAGACTAAAGGAGTGAGCTGAGGGTTAGAGAAATAAAAAAGAGTGTCAGCGTAGAGATCGTATTGGAAGCCGTGGAAGGCTATCAGCTGACTCAGGGAGGAGGTGTAGATTGAAAATAGGAGAGGTCCAGGAAAAGAACCTTGGGGGACCCCAACAGAGAAAGGAAGGGGAGAGGAGGAAGTAGAATTGTAAGTAACGCTAAAGGTGCGGTTGGATAAGTAGATAGAGAACCAGCGAAGAGTACAGTCATGGAGACCAAAGGCGTGGAGTTTTTTGAGGAGGAGGGGGTGGTCAACCGTATCGAAGGCAGCAGAGAGATCCAGGAGTAGAAATACAGAATAGTGTCCCTTAGTTTTGGCCATTTGTATATCGTTAGTTAGTTTTAGGAGAGCCGTTTCTGTGGAATGTTGAGGACGAAATCCAGACTGAAGGGGATCGAGAAGGCTATTATGAGCAAGGTGGACGCTCAGTCGGTTGAACACTAGACGTTCAAGGAGTAGGTTGTGAAGATTGGATGGGTCCAGTGAGGGTCTTTTAAGTATGGGGCTGACAAGTGCATGTTTTAAAGAGTTGGGGAAGATGCCAGAAGAGAGGGAAAGCAGTAGTAGCAGCAGTAGTGTGGAGGGGAAGTAGGGAAGCATTGCAGAGCAGGGAGTTGTCCTGATTGACAATAGATTTACACAGCTGGACAATGCAATTAATGATGGCTGTACACCGTGGGACATTATTTATATTTTTTGTCTGTTAAAGGACTTTTCATGGTTTAGGTGTCTTTATTTACTTTACACTTTTTTGGGGAATGAGTAATAAAGAGTCCCCACGCCACATTCTTTTTTGGGAACAGGATTTGGTTAAGAGGCCCTTAGTATCTCCTTCAACATGGGGACATGGTGCCTTGGAAGGAGGGGAGGCTTAACATATTTGTTTGGACACACTGTGGAATCTAAAGCCTACCCTTGCAAGGTATCTCCTAATGTTGAAAGGCATGTGGCCTGGCGTAGTTGAGGAAGGGAGAGCTTCACACTTGCTGCCCTGCCTTTCCTGACCACCCAGGCTGCATGCTTGGATAAGGAACTGGTTGGAACATTTGGGGGAACCCGATGCTGCTTTTTAAATGTGTGCTGTGCCTTAAAATAAAAGGAAAGAAACAGAATAAGGTTCCCCTTGACAGGAGGTGATGTGATATGTTGCATCTCCGCTGTCTGTTTTATCCCTGAAAATGCCAATCCACCTTGCTGCAGCTGTGTTCATTGCATGTGGTTATGGGGTGGTTACAGCACTGCACAGCCCTATTCACTTAAATGGGTCGCGTTTGGCAGCGGTACTGTCTGCCAAATGTGACATGCAGTTTAATTTTTGCTTTGGCCACAAAGCCATGATGTTGGTGGCATGTGTACAGTCCTGAGCAGCTGCATGTCCTTGTCGAGGTGAGACTAGGGTGCCCACGTGTCCCGGATTGCCCTTCATTCTGGGACAATCCAATGTCCCGGAATAAAATAGAGGACACAGCCACCCCCTACTAACTAATATCTACATTTCCGGAACTGGTTGCTAGCGCCAGCGCTGCCTGGCATCTTGCAACCAGTGTCAATTTACTCTCAGACAGTGAGACTGGGAGCGAGGCCTGCACCTAGTGCAGCACTGCTGTCCCCACCCACCTCGGCACCGCCTCCTTCTCCGGCACCCAGCCGCAAGCAGCAGAGACTGGTGTGATCTTCACTCTCCAGATAGTGACGCCACTCCTTTCCTTCTACGCACGTGGCTCATGCAGAGGGAGTGACAGCAGCACTGCATCTGGTGGCAGGCTTTGGGTGGCAAGCGGCACTGCATCTGGTGGCAAGTGGCACATTCACCTGACAAATAACCCGCCGCCAAATTCCCCATCAACCCCGAGACTACATTTCCCCCCTCCCCCCTCATCTTTTTTGGGGAAGGTGAGAGAGGGGGTGTGTCCCTGAATGGCAGTTTGGAAATGTGGTCACCCGAGGTGAGACATAGGTGAGCAGTAGAACCACAGCTCAACTGCCTGCTTTAAAGTTATTGTACATGCTCCAATTTTTTTTTATTAAAAAAACAAATATGTTATACTTATATTATAAGCTCAATGATCTCATCACGTGTAGCACTCAAGTGGTGGTCTACATGCTTCAGTGTGATTGCGGCTTCCATTACATCGGCAGAACCTCTCGGGCTTTGAGTTTACGTATAGGAGAGCATGCAAATAACATTAAAAAAGGTCTTAGGTCCCACTGTGTCCAAACATTTTCGGATGTGTCATAATAGGGACCCTAGATGCCTTAAATTTTGTGGGATCGAAAAAGTGAACAAATACTGGCGAGGGGGGAATTTTATTAGACGATTAAGTAAGAGAATCGTTCTGGATTTTTTAAAGCAAAGTACGTGTTCCTTTCGAATTAAATGTTGCAGTTGATCTTAATTGTTTTATTTCAGATAGGTAGTTTATTAAAGAAATCGTTTGATTTACTTTTTACTGTTAGTTTTAATGGGTTATATAATTCACATGAATTTTTTATTTAATATAAATAGGATCAATTCTTTAGGCTTTTGTAACGGATAGCCTCAGGTGTTATTATTGTGTTTTTTTTTTTTAAACAAATTATTATTGTAACGGGAAGGCCCGGGGAACTCAGAATCGCTTAGGAAGTATGAAATACCCTTGCGCCAGCTTCCCCAATGGCTCTTATGTGTCAATCACCCTGTGTCTCTATTAGGGGCACAGGGTGAATGAAAACCCCAATATGGTCTATGATGGCCATATTCAATGCTGTACATACATTTTATCTAGATTGGGTCTGTAATATTCATCCACCATATTCCCCAGGATACCTGCAAAGAACTCTCTACTGTTTGATTATGACCTCAACAGGTTAATTGGAAAGTGACGCCTTCATGATGTTTAGACACATACTCTTAGGCCCCTTTCACACGGAGGTCCGTTCAGGTCCGCCTGTCAGTTTTTTAGGCGGACCTGAAACGGATCCTCCATGTAGCCCTATGGAGGCACGGATGTCAGCGGAGACATGTCCGCTGACATCCGCTCCGCCAAAGTGTGACGGAGGAAAACCCTATTTTTCCTTCCGTCGGCGGAGCGGATCGGATGACAACGGACTCTACGGTCCGTCGTCATCCGATTCCCCATAGGGGAGAGCGGCGCTCTGACAGGGCGGTCCCTGCACAGTGTGCGGGGACCGCCCAGTCATCCGTCGGCTCAGCGGGGATCAACGGAGCGATCCCCGCTGAGCAAGCGGAGCTTCACGGGGCGGATCTGCACGGATCCGCCCCGTGTGAAAGGACCCTTAGATGCTAATATCATCACTGACAGCCCTGACTTTGTGTAATCATGGCTGTGAGGAATTAAGGTAATTTGCATTCTATTGTTCAGTATGACTTGGGAAGGTCTGGTGTGAATAGAAGTAATTAACCCTATACTTGTGTGTATTGTAAAGGCAGACTGGGATTTACAATACAAAGGGATTTAAGATGTAAAGGGTTTAGAACCTGTTGTCGCCAGACAGACTGGCTGCCAACCCTTTGTGGGAAGATGTGTATTGGAGATCGTATATTCTATTGTGTTGGGATCTTTTGAAGCCTAGCAGACGTCAGGATGAGGTGTTGAGTTTTGGGATGTGTGGGTGGAGCTGGGCCCTTGTTCATGTTAAATCATGTGCCCTGAATTGTGTATAAAGTTACAATGTTTGTCAATAATAAAGTCATTCCTACTACAGAAGAGACAGAGTGCGTCTCGTCTTCTTCCAGAGGGGTCGGCTCCTATAGGAAAGGGTCGTTTAGCTGTGGATATCGGTAGCGAGTGGATGTGTGTCTAGGAGAGGGAACATCGTAAACGGCGTTAATACCCCTTGAGATTGGGGTGCCGTTACATTGGTTGGCAGCAGCGGGATTTTCCCTCCAGTTCCTGGGACACTCCAAGCCACCACAGTGAATGACCAAGCTATGCAGCCTGCAGGAAAGTCACGCTGAAAGACTTACTTGAGAGCCGAGATGAACCAGAGGAATGGTGATGTAGGACCCCGGTCAGTTGAAGATTTGTTTCAGCAACGAGTTCGAGAGCGCTTGGCATTATATGGTGCTAACCCATCAGAGACCGCCATACAGGAAGCCATTAGAGAAATCGAGCGGCAGGATGAGCGACAACATGAGCAGAGAATGGCGGAAATACGGCAATCAGAGACAACACCTAAAAAAGCAGCACCAACTGAAAGGAGAGGAGAGATACAGATACCAGCCGACATGGAAAAGGAATTCAGAAGGAGGTTGCGAGAGATGCAGATACAGCATAGAGGACCAGTATCAGAGGAGGTCCTGCTGGGATGGTCGGATTCGATCCGCTGTGAACTCTGGAAGAAAGTGCTAGCCCTCGAGCAGCAACACCAGGGAAAAGTTCTCCCCTCCATCCATGTAAGGTGCTGGTCGCAGTATGAAGTACGAATGCTGTTATTGGGGGAACAACCGAAGCAGGAGTGGACAGCTGAGTTAAGCAGGCTGATCCGGGCAGAGATGCGGTTGGACGAGAGCTACAGAGCCCTCCGGTGGTATGTAGCCCAAGAGTGCCCATGGTCAGCGGATGACAGCCCCACGGAAGGCTTTGACTATAATGGCCTGGGATTGTTGTATTGAAGGCTGTCCGAGGACCCTGACTTTGGGAGTGATCAGGAGTGGCGTTTGGAGGAAATAATGGAGCACAGAGAACAAAGACTGAATGTCTCGGAAGGGCACTGGGCACAGGAAGATTTGGAGTTTCTGGCCGTTCAGGAATGGGAGCTGGAGATCGCCTACAAACAGCTGCTAGACTCCGCTCAGCAGCAGTGTGGGGCTCCCTTTGCCTGGGACTATCAGGAAATACCAGTTGACAACTATGAAATCCTGGCCGAAGAATCAGCAGTGGAAAATCTGAAGATTGCCCTCCCTAAAGCCGAAGTGAATGATACAGAGTTCCAGGGAGCTAACCTGGCTGAAGAATCGGCAGTGGAAAAGATGAAGATTGCCCTCCCTAAAGCCGAAGTGGATGATATGGAGTTCCAGGGAGCTAGCCTGGCTGAAGAATCGTCAGTGGAAAAGATGAAGATTGCCCTCCCTAAAGCCGAAGTGGATAATATGGAGTTCCAGGGAGCTAGGGCAGTTGGCTCATCTCCCCAGCCACAGATTACAGAAGGTATGGACTTAATGGACTGTGCAGAGGATGTTATGAATTATGCATCGCCCGCTCAAGTACTGGCAGCAGGACAAAGTACTGCAGACCCCTGCTCTACACCCATGGCAGTGTTGGAGGCCCGAATTGAGAAGGTGATGGTTCCTCTTTCTGAGTGGATTTCAGAGATGCAGGGAGGAGAAGCAGCCATTTTCCCTCCCCAACAGGTAGCCAGAGCAGATGGTGTGGAGTCCCCAGCAGGAGTACTGGCAACAGGGCAGAGTGATAGCAACCTGTGCTGCCCAGCACCGGAAACAACTGTGGAGTTTCAGGGAGTCGGGGCAGTTGGCCCCTCTCTCCAGCAACAAGCTGGGGTGGTAAAGCTTCTACCCCCAGCTGAATCACTGGCAGCAGGGCAGAATGCTACTGGCCGCTGCACACAACTGCCACTTGAGCGGATATCGGTGGATGGGACTGCGGTCTCCACTCACAGCAACCCAGCAGAAGAGCTGGCAACAGAGCCGAGTGCCACGGGCCTCGGCTCTCAACTAACAGAAGAGGGAGTTCCTGTGGTATTGGATGGGACTTCAGTCCTCACTGACACAACCCCAGAAAATGGTGTGACACTGAGACAGGAGGATGTCAGCCTTGCTTTGCAAGCACTGGGAGATTTTCACCTACCACAAGTGGATGGGACTTCAGTCTCCACTTGTATACCACAGGGATGCTGGGCAGTCGACCCAGATCCCCAACAGCATGACGGACTGAGCCCAGTCACCCTGTCTTCTCTCCAGCAGCAGAAAGGACTCCAGGGAGGAGGGCCAGTCCAGGCCTCTCCCCAGCGGCGGGTGTGTTCTCTGAGAGAGGCAGAGGTTGGCTGGGTAAGCGATTCTCTGTTTGGAGAAATTTATTTGGGGTACTGTGTGGATACCGGCATTAGAAGAAGGGACCTATGGACTAACTTCGGAGTCAACCCGTCTGGGGTTCCCCCCTCTGTTAGTCTCCTGCCGAAAGGGGAGAGATGTAACGGGAAGGCCCGGGGAACTCAGAATCGCTTAGGAAGTATGAAATACCCTTGCGCCAGCTTCCCCAATGGCTCTTATGTGTCAATCACCCTGTGTCTCTATTAGGGGCACAGGGTGAATGAAAACCCCAATATGGTCTATGATGGCCATATTCAATGCTGTACATACATTTTATCTAGATTGGGTCTGTAATATTCATCCACCATATTCCCCAGGATACCTGCAAAGAACTCTCTACTGTTTGATTATGACCTCAACAGGTTAATTGGAAAGTGACGCCTTCATGATGTTTAGACACATACTCTTAGATGCTAATATCATCACCGACAGCCCTGACTTTGTGTAATCATGGCTGTGAGGAATTAAGGTAATTTGCATTCTATTGTTCAGTATGACTTGGGAAGGTCTGGTGTGAATAGAAGTAATTAACCCTATACTTGTGTGTATTGTAAAGGCAGACTGGGATTTACAATACAAAGGGATTTAAGATGTAAAGGGTTTAGAACCTCTTGTCGCCAGACAGACTGGCTGCCAACCCTTTGTGGGAAGATGTGTATTGGAGATCGTATATTCTATTGTGTTGGGATCTTTTGAAGCCTAGCAGACGTCAGGATGAGGTGTTGAGTTTTGGGATGTGTGGGTGGAGCTGGGCCCTTGTTCATGTTAAATCATGTGCCCTGAATTGTGTATAAAGTTACAATGTTTGTCAATAATAAAGTCATTCCTACTACAGAAGAGACAGAGTGCGTCTCGTCTTCTTCCAGAGGGTCGGCTCCTATAGGAAAGGGTCGTTTAGCTGTGGATATCGGTAGCGAGTGGATGTGTGTCTAGGAGAGGGAACATCGCTTGAGATTGGGGTGCCGTTACAATTATCATCTATGACTTTGGTGACAGGTTGGTGTTTACAGCTGTGCTGACACCCCTGATCCCACCTTATGTCATTCGAGAGGATTTTTTTTCCCCCTTTGGATAGGTACGCACAGTCTCTGCATTCTGTTCTTTGGGTGTTTTGTGTGGAATGCACACACGCAGAATTTTTGAGCATATCCATAACCTTGCTCTATATTAGATGTCGGGTGACACCACGGCTTCACGCCGCTGACGAGGTCCCATAGGACGTAGCGCGTATAGGAGGAGGAGCCACGTTCTTTGACGTCACCCGCTGCTATCCGATCAGACCGCATCCATCTTGTTAGCTGCTCGGCGGCTGTGTATGCTGTCTTATATGCTGCAAACAAGACAGGATCTTGTAAGTTTTATTCTATTAAAGCGCTAGTTTCATCACCATACAGAGAGCACTTAGATTCTTTTCACCATACAGAGAGCACTTAGATTCTTTTTTATGTCCTTTATTGCATTCGGATGACGGTGAGCTTCTTATCCGCTGAGACCAGTTTACATCTACTTACACCCATTCCCCAGTTCAGTGGGAAAAAGGCAATTTTAGGCCTTCTGTGGATACAGGATTCAACATCTTGAGGTGAGCAAAGTAATCTATTTGCTGGTGGTGGGCTCATTCACTTACTAAATCGGTGTTCCTGTACTCTTAGATCTTTGACGCCAGAATTTGAACTTTTTTAAGCTGTCTCTGGCTGTGTACTCTATCATATGCCTTCCTCTGGATCAACTGTGGGTATAGGTTTGTGTATATGGGATTGTATTATTATTATTTTTTTTGGTTGAACTAGATGAACTTGTGTCTTTTTTCAACCTACCTTACTATATAACTATATATACAGTAACTATATATGTTTCCATAATGCACTTTATTACTTTGTGCTGCACTGTTTATATTATGATGTTATACTTACCTGCTCTGTGCATTGGTATTGCACAGAGCAGCCCCGTTTCTCCTCTTCTCAGGTCCCCCGCCAACGCTCCTGGCTCCTCCCCTCCACCAATGCTTCCATAGCAAGCGGCTTCCTATGTGGGCACTCGTGTGCTATTCCCCCCCCCCCCCCCCTCCACTCACTGACAGCAGCAGGAGCCAATGAGCCCTAGATAGCAGTAAAAACCCAGGAGAACTTCAAATTCCTCCCCATGCTATCCAAATCTAGAAAAAAACATTTTTGGCTTGACATACTGTGCATGTGCGTGCATTACATACTGTACCTCCAAGGTCTGAATCTGGCCCAAACGTATTGGGGCTATTTTTTTGGGGGGATTACACACTTGTCGAGCATGCAGCTCATATTTATCTTTGTCCTTTATTGGGATTTGTAGCGCAGAATATTATTATTGATTTTATACTAGCTGGAATCATGTTAATTTTTTTTTTTTTAAATGCGTACATTTATAGCTATAGAACTTGAGATAAATCTGCAGGATTAGTTAGCACGGTAGTACAAGGTAAATGTATTTGTGGAAAGTGCAACTGTTTTAATAAAACTTCTATTCTTACCGATCTGTTTGCTCCCACTAACGCCATTTTGCAAACCGCCATTACACTTTGCGCTACCATATTAAGCGGGCCTATGGGTCTTAGAATAACCTTCCTTTGTCTGTTATTTTCATAAACATGATTCAGTATTCTTCATTGTGCCTTAATGAGTGAGCTGTGGTCTCGGATGCGCTGGCAATATCCCGTGTGTTACTGAAGCGTTACATGAGGCGCCTGAGATGGGTGAAACAAGGATAGAATGCCTAGGACCTAATTACCAAATGTGACCTAGAACCCGGCGTTTAATCAAGAGCCGATCGCTTTACATTGCAAGCAAAAGACACACACGTGTCAGCCCCGGAAACTGATGCAAAATGAATGCACGGCAATCTAAGAAGAAAAACGAGCCATAAACTGAGGGGAAATTAATGAGGTGAATAAAATCGACAGACAGACATTATCGCCTGGACAGAGACCTTTCACTAGAGATGTCTGCGTTTATATACATATGCTGAATGAATCATTGACGTTTAGTCAAGCCTGTGAAGTGTATTGACTTTTATGGGGCTCTGCAACGCCGTGGCGGGTAATGATAGAGGGAAGCCAGCAATATTCCAGTGATTTTTGCACCGCAAAGGCGGCCATTTTGTGTGCTTACAATCGACCGTTTATGAGATTCATTCAAAGTTAATGACATCTCTGAGGAACCATACTGGTTTAGCTCGCAAAGTGTAGACTTTCTATTGGAGATACATTTAGCAATTTTCTGAAACCTTCTGGAACCTCCCAACCTTCTGAGATGAAACAGAGGGATGTCTTTCAGCACAAAATATGTAGACAAAGAACACAGCCCTGCCACTCCATGAAAAACTGATTGGCAAAAAATGACTAGTTAAGCCTGCTATTGTGTTTTTTCATCATATATTTTCCTTAGGCTTGGTATGTTATAACCAGTGCTGGAATAAGATCATCTAGTGCCCAGGGCAAAGATGACAAAGTGTACCTGTAATGCTGCATACACACGAGCGAAATTTCTGTCGGAAAAAAGTTGGATGGTTTTTCCGAACGGAATTCCACTCAAGCTTGGCTTGCATACAAACGGTCACACAAGTTCTCTGAACTTTCGAGCGTCAAGCCTCGTACACACGAACGAGTTTCTCGGCAAGAAACGACAAGAAAACTGCAGAGATAGCTTTCTTGCCGAGAAAATCGTTCGTGTGTATGGTTTCTCATCAAGAACACCGACAAGAATCTCGATGAGAAATAGAGAACCTGCTCTCTATTTTCTCGTCGAGATTCTCGTCCGCCTGTTTCTCGACGAGATAATTGTGTGTGTGTGTACACTTACCTGTCCTCCGGGAAGCCCGCGCATGCTCGAAATGACTTCGACGCATGCGCGGTAGCTTCCTAGGCATAGATAGGGTGTAGCAAGATGGCGGCGACGGCATCGAATGTGACGAGCGCACGCTCGTCGTAGTCGATGACGTCACCGCGTTCGCTCCATTCAAAGAACCGCGGGTTCTTTGAATCGAGCGTGTGTACACTCGGTCGGGACAAGTTTCTTGTCCAAGAATCTCGTCAAGAAAAACGACGTGTTTTTTCTTGACGAGATTTTCGGCCGTGTGTACGAGGCTTTAGAAACACGGTGACGTACAACATTACGACAAGGTGAAAAAAAGAAGTTCAATGCTTCCGAGCATGCGTCGAATTGTTTCCGAGCATGCGTGTTTTTTTTCCTGTCGGAATTGCATACAGACAATAGACTTTCCAATAGGAACATTTTCCGTCGGAAAAATAGAGAACCTGCTCTCTATCTACGTCCGTCGGAATTTCCGACAGAAAAAGTCAGATGGAGCATACACATGGTCGGAATATCCGACCAAAAGCTCCCATCGTTCTTTTTCTGTCGGAAATTCCAAACGTGTGTACGCGGCATTACTGTCAGTACCAATGGTTGTGGTACACCATAGTAAAGTGTTTGACTAGCCTCAGGACTGTGTCGATGGACTTTAGACTTGTGTAATGGCTTCAATTTAACATTATTTGGAGAAGCTTCTGAGATCCTTTAGAATTCAATGACTTCAATTTATAAAAAACCCGGAGTAGAGGGGGAATGGAGGCCAATGAGGATTCTGCGGAGCCGCCTGAACAGAAGCGTTGTCAATTGTAGACACAGAAAGTAGTTAACGGCAAGCACAGGGCCAGTGCCGGAGGTGGCGGAACTCTGTTCTGCCACGTTCCGGCTGAAAAAAAAGCTCTGTTCTGTATATGGATGTTTTCTATTTATTTTTATTTTTTTCTATTGGTTACATACAATTTTCTCAGTATTTTTTCAACCTGACTAATTATGTAATACCTAAACTTTTTAAATCCCCCCCAACCATGCCCGCATTATGGTCTCTGTCTTACTATTAGTCTTATCTTCCTTTATTTTGTTTTATCTTACAGTGTGTCAGATTCTACCGAAAGGTGTGGTCTCTGTCCTAGGACCTTCCGCCAGTCCAGCTTCTGCATCCACAGTCAGCCATATATGTGGAGAAAAAGAGGTGAGCAATCTAATTATAAATGACTTTCTCCATTGACCTGTGTACTTAGTTCAGATTGCGTCCCATATTCGGACATACCGTGCTTGGTTTTACCCAAAAAGAAGCAGGTAGGAGGTAGACATGCAATGCTGGGTTTATAATGAGATTTTCCCACACAGGACAATAGAAAGTTAGAGCAAATCTCTCCAAAGTGAGGCAAATCCCCTCTTAGTTAGTTGTCACTGTAACAAGAGTCGCCATTTGAAGATTTCCCCTCTCTGACTCTTCCTGTTTCAATGGCAACTCAATATTATGGATTATCCAATACATTCAGTCCCAGTGACAGAGATTACGGGACAAACACAGAGACTGCATCTCCCTGGCAGAGGGCCATGGCAACGATGCCCACGTATGTTTACCTTATTGCTGAATAGGGCAGTTCAGACGCTGCTGTTTTGCGGAGCAGCGCACTAGTTTTTACTGGGCATGTTGCTGATGGCAGGCATTACACCTGCCAAATACACCCATTAAAGTTGTTTCTAAACCCTTACATATACGCAGTGAAGGGACTATCCTCAGATGATACACAGAGATTAAAAAAATCCTCCTACCTACAGAGCCTTGAAAAAGTATTCATACCCCTTGAAATTTTCCAAATTTTGTCATTATACAACCAAAAACGTAAATGTATTTTATTGGGACTTTATGTGATAGATAGACCAACACAAAGTGGCACATAATTGTGAAGTGCAAGGAAAATGATAAATGTTTTTCAAAAGTTTTTACAAATATCTGAAAAGTGTGGCGTGCATTTGTATTCAGCCCCCTTTACTCTGATACTACTAACTAAAATCTAGTGCAGGGGTGGGCAACCCCTGGCACTGGTGCCGCATGCGGCACTCAAAGCCTCTTTTGCCATCACTCCCTCCCCATCAGCAGAGCAGCGCAGGGAAGTGTCGTGAGACACTAATGTATTTTCAGAATTCCCCACGTTGCACCTGCACTGAGGGGGAGGCACTGTGCCCTCACACATTGTAAAAGATGGGAAACAATGTTTGATTCTCTAACTTTGCTGTAGCTGCGATCATCAGCTTTAGTGATGGGGAAGAGATTGGGTGCAGTTCTGCTGGGGGGGGGGGGGCGGTCCCTGTTTCCAGGAGGAGGAGGACTGTCATTGGCCACTGCTAAAGCCAATCACAGTCCTGCTAGCCCTGTCCACCATCTGGGAGGAAGATGACTTGCTTGGTTGCCACTACCAATCTCAGAAAGAAGGGATTTCACTGTGATTGAGAAAACCACAATCAGGTGACAGTTTGTGGAATTACTGTTGAGCTTCTGGGAACTTTGTTGAAATTATTCCTGAACCTTTGCGTCACTTACTACTGAAGGAGGTGTATTGGTGGGACAGATGAGCAGGGGGAACAGAGGTGGGGCAGAAGTGCAGGGGGTACAGATGTGAGACAGATGTGCAGGAGGTACATGGGTGGGGCAGATGAAAAAGTGGGTTACAGTGTTGGGGCAGATGAGCAGATGGGTTCAGTTTTAGAACAGATGAGAAGGTGATTCAGTAGTGAGACAGAAAAGCATGGGGATACGTCGGTGGAGCAGATGTGCAGTGGTGAGGCAGATGAGCAGCAGGGTTACAGTGGTGGGACAGAAGAGCAAGGGGGTACAGTGGTGGGGCAGATGTGCAGGAGGTACAGTAGTGGGAGGGATCAGAAGGAGGTTCAGCGATGGGACAGAAAAGCAGGGGGTACAGTGATGGGGCAGATGAGCCGGGGGTTACAGTGGTGGGACAGATGAGCAGGGGGGGTTCAGTGTTGGGGCAGATGAGAAGGGGGTTCAGTGGTGGGACAGATGAGCAGGGGGGTACAGCGGTGGGGCAGATGTGAAAGGGGGTGCATTGGTGGGACAGATGAGCAGGGGGTTACAGTGGTTTGGCAGAAGAGCAGGGGGTACAGAGGTGGGGCAGATGTACAGGGGGGTACAGTGGCGGGGCAGAGGAGAAAGGAGGTACATTGGTGGGACAGATTAGAAGGGGGAACAGAGGTGGGACAGATGTGCAGGAGGTACAGTGGTGGGGCAGATTTGCAGGAGGTACATGGGTGGGGCAGATGAGAAAGGGGGTTACAGTGGTGGGGCAGATGAGCAGATAAGTTCAGTGTTAGGACAGATGAGAAGATGGTTCAGTGGTGATACAGAAGAGCATGGGTGTACGGCGGTGGAGCAGATGTGCAGGGGGGTACAGTGGTGTGGCAGATGAGAAAGGGGGAACATTGGTGGGGCAGATGAGAAGGGGGTTGCAGTTGTGGGACAGAAGAGCAGGGTGGTACAGTGGTGGGGCAGATGTGCAGGGGGTTACAGTGGTGGGACAGATGTGCAGGGGGTTACAGTGGTGGGACAGATGAGCAGGGGGGTCACAGTGGTGGGAGAGATTTGCAGGGGGATAGTAATCTGAGGTGTGAAGGTGCATGAATTGGGGCTGATATGATTTCTCACTACTACTCAAGTAGTTTACAGCATTTAGGCCGGGTTCACACTTGTTCGACAAACGCTCCGACAAATCAATGTTTCCCTATGGGAGCCGTTTTAAAGCGGTTGTAAAGTCATTTTTGTACTTTTACCTACAGGTAAGCCTATAATAAGGCTTACCTGTAGGTAAAAAAAATATCTCCTAAACCTTTACTGTTTAGGAGATATTCCCCTCACAATGCGCCGCTGACAGCAGCGGCGCATGCGCACAGGGGACTCTCGGGCTAAAGGCTCGGCATACGCCGGACCTCGCCGGAACGAAGTCTCCCGCGCGCATGCGCTGGAGTGAGACATCGCGGCTTCAGCCACTCACAGCGCTGGAGCCGCGATACCCGGAAGACACGCCGAGGCAACATGTCATCTCCCTCGGCGTGGACCATGTGAGTTAACGATGTTCTAAGGTAAGTATTTCATAATGAGCTAGTATGCGGTGCATACTAGCTCATTATGCCTTTCCCTTGCAGGTGACTAGAAAAAAAAAAAAGTGGGTGACTGCCGCTTTAACTGGTCTGACACATGTCGGTCCGACTTTGAAGATGCTCCCTGTACTACTTTGGTCCAACTTTGATCCTACTTCAGCCCATTGACTATCATTGAAGTCGGATCAAAGTCGGACCGCGGTGTTGCATGATCCGACTTTGGCATGCGACCTGTGCTCTGCTGATCTTGAGGGGGAACTCCACGCCAAATTTTAAATAAAAAAACGGTATGGGTTCCCCCTTCAAGAGCATACCAGGCCCTTTGGTCTGGTCTGGATTTTAAGGGGACCCCCTACGCCTAAAAAACAGTGTGGGGTCACCCCCAAATTCCATACCAGACCCTTATCCGAGCACGCAACCTGGCAGGCCGCAGGAAAAGAGGGGGGGACGAGAGAGCGGCCCCCCTCCCTCCTGAACCATACCAGGCCGCATGCCCTCAAAATGGGGGGTTTGGTGCTTTGGGGCAGGGGAGCGACCTGCGGCCCCCCCACCCCAAAGCACCCTGCCCCCATGTTGATGGGGACAAGGGCCTCTTCCCGTTTTTTCGGCTTAGGGGGTTCCCCTTAAAATCCATACCAGACCGAAGGGCCTGGTATGCTCCTGGAGGGGAACCCATGCCGTTTTTTTAATTTAAAATTTGGCGTGGAGTTCCCCCTCAAGATCAGCAGAGCACAGGTCGCATGCCAAAGTCGGATCATGCAAGACCGCGGTCCGACTTTGATCCGACTTCAATGTTAGTCAATGGGCTGAAGTAGGATCAAAGTCGGACCAAAGTAGTACAGGGAGCATCTTTAAAGTCGGACCGACTTGTGTCGGACCAGTTAAGACAGCTCTCATAGGGAAACATTGATTTTCACACGTCATGCGACATGAGCTCCCAATGTCGGAGCGTTTGTCGGACAAGTGTGAACCCGGCCTAATACGACTTTCATCCTACTTTGCTCTGCGACATCAGTCCTACATCGGTCCTACATTGGTCCTACATCCATCCGACTTGAATGAACAGGACTTGTCTTTTGACCAATCAAAACAATCCCAGTGTGAGATAAATTCCTTTTACTGATGCTGTAATCACCATGTCGGATGTCAAAAGTCGGATGGTAAGGACAAGGATCCTACTTTGATTCGACTGCAATGATATTTAATGGGCTGAAGTCGGATCAAAGTCGGACCAAAGTAGCGCAGGGAGCACTTTCAAAGTCGGACCGACTTGTGTCGGACCAGTTAACCACTTCCCGACCGCGCCATGTACAAAAGACGTCCACAGCGCGGTCGAGTTATCCTGAGTGGACGTCCCAGGGACGTCCTCACAGAATCTTGCTCCCGCGCGCCCCCAGGGGCGCGCTCCAGGATATGTCCGTGACCGCCGGGTCCGGAAGACCCGGCGCATCACGGATCACGGTAGATGGCCGCTAATCGCGGCCGTTTACCACGTGATCGCTCCGTCAAATGACGGAGCGATCACTTGTAAACAGACCGGCGTCATTTGATGACGCCGGTTCCTCCCTCCCCTCTCTGTACCGATCGGTACAGTGTGAGAGGAGAGGGGAGGGAGCGGATCATGTCCGCTCCCTCCCCCATGTCAGCTGTGGGCTGGATCTGTGACAATTGCAGTCACAGATCCAGCAATCCATCCATCCCTGCTCAGCCATCCCTGTGCAATACTCTGCCAATACTCTGCAATACACCCTGTGCAATACTCTGCAATACACCCTGTGCAATACTCTGCAATACACCCTGTGCAATACTCTGCAATACCCTGTGCAATACTCTGCAATACACCCTGCCAATACTCTGCAATACCCTGTGCAATACTCTGCAATACACCCTGCCAATACCCTGTGCAATACTCTGCAATACACCCTGCCAATACTCTGCAATACACCCTGTGCAATACTCTGCAATACACCCTGTGCAATACTCTGCAATACACCCTGTGCAATACCCTGCCCATACTCTGCAATACCCTGTGCAATACCCTGCCCATACTGTGCAATACCCTGCCCATACCCTGCCATACTCCGCAATACTCCACAATACCCAGCAATACTCCACAATACCCAGCAATACTCCACAATACCCAGCAATACTCCACAATACCCGGCAATACTCCACAATACCCAGCAATACTCCACAATACCCGGCAATACTCCACAATACCCGGCAATACCCGGCAATACTCCACAATACCCGGCAATACCCGGCAATACTCCACAATACCCGGCAATACTCCACAATACCCGGCAATACTCCACAATATACCCGGCAATACTCCACAATACCCGGCAATACTCCACAATACCCTGCAATACTCCACAATACCCTGCAATACTCCACAATACCCTGCAATACTCCACAATACCCTGCAATACTCCTCAATACCCCGCAATACTCGTCAATACCCGGCAATACTCGTCAATACTCCTCAATACCCGGCAATACTCCTCAATACCCGGCAATACTCTGCAATAACCACTTCCCGCCCGCCCGCCGGCCGTCATATGACGTCCTTGACTTTGTGCGGAGATATCTGAATGATGGGAGCAGCTACAGGCATCATTCAGATATTCGCTTTTTCAGCTGGCGATTCCCTACACCATAAGAACAATCATAGCGGCTGTTCCACCGCTTGATCGCTCTTACGGAAGGTGAGAGGGGATGCCCCCCCCCTCCCGCTGCCCTCCGGTGCTTCTACCGACTCACCGCTACGATCAAAGCCAAGATTGTTTTTTTTTTTGTTTTTTTTTAGGCTTCCCAGCCTAGAGGTGAGATGTGGGGTCTTATTGACACCCCCCCCCATATCTCACTGTAAAGAGGACCTGTCATGCCATATTCCTATTACAAGGGATGTTTACATTCCTTGTAATAGGAATAAAAGTGCTAAAAAAAAAAATTTGGGGCGGAAAAACATGTCAAACTAAAATAAATAAAGTAAAATGAACAATAAAATATATATATTTTTTTTAAAGCGCCCCTGCCCCCGCGAGCTCGCATGCAGAAGTGAACGCATACGTAAGCCCCGCCCACATATGAAAACGGTGTTCAAGCCACACATGTGAGGTATCGTTGCGAACGTTAGAGCGAGAGCAATAATTTTGGCCCTAGACCTCCTCTGTAACTCAAAACATATAACCAGTAAAAATATTTAAAGCATTGCCTATGGGGATTTTTAAGTAGCGAAGTTTGGCGCCATTCCACGAGCGTGTGCAATTTTGAAGGGTGACATGTTAGGTATCTATTTACTCGGCGTAACTTCATCTTTCACATTATGCAAAAACACTGGGCTAACTTTACTGTTTTTTTTTTCTTTTAGGCACAAAACAGTTTTTTTCCGTAAAAAACGTGTTAGAAAAATTTCTGCGCAAATACCGTGCAAGATAAAAAGTTGCAATGACCACCATTATATTCTTTAAGGTCTTTGCTAAAAAAACATATATAATGTTTTGGGGTTCTATGTAATTTTATAGCAAATAAATGATGATTTTTACATGTAGGAGAGAAATGTCAGAATTGGCCTGGGTGCTCCAGAACGCCTGAAGGTGCTCCCTGCATGTTGGGCCTCTGTATGTGGCCACGCTGTGTAAAAGTCTCACACATGTGGTATCGCCATACTCGGGAGGAATAGCAGAATGTGTTTTGGGGTGTAATTTGTGGTATGCATATGCTGTGTGTGAGAAATAACCTGCTAATATGACAATTTTGTGGAAAAAAAAAAAAAGAAAAAAAAATCTTGATTTTTGCAAAGAATTGTGGGAAAAAATGACAACTTCAAAAAACTCACAATGACTCTTTCTAAATACCTTGGAATGTCTTCTTTCCAAAAAGGGGTCATTTGGGGGGTATTTGTACTTTTCTGGCATGTTAGGGTCTCAAGAATTGAGATAGGCCATCAGTACTTCAGGTGTGATCAATTTTCAGATATTGGCACCATAGCTTGTGGACTCTATAACTTTCACAAAGACCAAATAATATCCACCAATTTGTACTTATTTTTACCAAAGATATGTAGCAGTATAAATTTTGGCCAAAATGTATGAAGAAAAAATACTAATTTGCAAAATTTTATAACGGAAACAAAGAAAAATTCATTTTTTTACAAAATTTTCAGTCTTTTTTCTCTTATAGCGCAAAAAATAAAAAACCCAACAGTGATTAAATACCACCAAAAGAAAGCTCTATTTGTGTGAAAAAAAGGACAAAAATTTCATATGGGTACAGTGTTGTATGACTGAGTAATTGTCATTCAAAATGTGAGAGCACCGAAAGCTGAAAATTCGCCTGGTTAGGAAGGGGGTTTAAGTGCCCAGTTGTCAAGTGGTTAAGACGGCTCTCATAGGGAAACATTGATTTTCACACGTCATGCGACATGAGCTCCCAATGTCGGAGCGTTTGTCATACCAGTGTGAACCCGGCCTTAGTAAACAAACAGCATTGTGAAGGCCAAGGAACACACCAGACAGGTCGGGGATAAAGTTGTGGAGAAGTTTAAAGCAGGGTTAGGTTATAAAAAAATATCCCAAGCTTTGAACATCTCACTGAGCTCTGTTCAATCCATCATCCAAAAATGGAAAGAGTATGGCACAACTGCAAACCTATGCTAAAATTAACAGAACTTCCAATAATCTCTGTAGGTTTGATCCCACATCAAAAAGGAAAAAAGGTTAGGTCCAAAGTAATGTCCAAAATATACTTCTCCTGTAGGGCTATCTAAAAAATGACTGGTGTGGATAGCATAGAAAGTCTTATAATACAAATAATATAAAACATGTATGATAAAAACGAATGTCCAATCTTCTAAACATGCATCCGTGACATCAAACTGGAACACCACAGAACAGTGCTGATTTGGAATAGTGAAGAATCCACCACCTCTATTTAAACTGGCCACTTACCGAAAGTACTGATCCCTGTATGAGATCAGTGCACGCATGCGGCTGTTATCCCTGCCAAGGGCTCTTTAAATCAGCTCTCCTGGTTCCTCTGATGTTTAAATAGGTGAACTCCCGGTGTCCCAACGGACCATGATAAGACAGAAAAGACATTCCATAGCGTAATCCAGTATAGGACTTTTTATTCAAATAATATAAAAAATGCACTTACAATGTACATCAGGTATATAAGCAGGTGGTATGTTACAAAGCCGGCCGGCTCTCACTGCCCGTCGCTTCCGGGACTGTGCGATAGTAAAGTGTGGTGACGTCAGCACGCCGCTCCTCCCTACGTCGTTTCGACATCCAGGGGCTTCAAGCCTAAATTCCTTAGCATTTTGCTATAAATCAATAACTTTTCAATACATTAGAACCACATATTGCACAATGGTAGTGTTCCAACAAGGAATTATCGTATATTGGCTGATGCATAGAGTAGTTGGAACATATTAACACACATTTCAATTGATATCAATACAGAATTATAGCTGTAAAAAATGTTTGGTAAACATGGGGGAAAAATATATTTTCGAAGGAACATTCATAGAAAAGATGAATATGTACACATGTCGGTTGTTATTAGCTCCACGCGTTTCAGGCCTTGGTGGCCACTCATCAGGAGCAAAACCGCAGTGACCATCTAAAAAGAAACAAATATGGATAAAGGGACAATCATGTAGCATGATCAAAAAAAATAATAGTGAAAAATGTGGGCAAGTGTAGGACATGGGGAACATCGCCATATGTACACTAAACCCACTGACTTACAATATCATCTGTGCAGTGGTGGTGGAGCCGTATTCTGCTACATATTTTTGGTTAAAAAAAATACCAATAAGTGCATATGATTTACGTGAACACTATAGCGTCTACAAACTATGGAATATACTGTATATATTGAATTTTTGTTTATTCATTTTCTTATACTAGTAAAATATCAGAGTCTTATAGCGGGACTGCGAAATTGCGGCGCACAATCGGACACTACTTGACACTTTTGACACTTTGCGGGAACCAGTGACACTAATACAGATCAGTGCTAAAAATATGCTCTGTCACTGTACTAATGACACTGGCTTGGAAGGGGGTTAAACATTTAGGGGCGATCAAAGGGTTAAGTGTGTGCTTAACCAATGTTTGTGTTTTACTGGTGCTGTTTTTACTAGGGGAAGAGATGGATTCTAGTCCCTGCTTTGCAGGAATACAGGATCCTTCCCTTCCCCCCTGTCAGAATGGAGATTTGCCTTGTTTACACAGGCAGATCCCCGTTCTGTGTAGTTTATCAACGATCGGCAGTTGTCGGAGGACATCAAGTGACATCAAGATTAGCTTCTGCTGTGAATTTTTTACAGCAGAAGCGGCCCACCGGCAGTGCGCACACGCCCCCTTCTGGTGGAAGAGCAGGATCACGTATATGTACGTGAGCCGGCGCACAGCCGCCACCCTGTAGCACTGAAACTGCTATCTGCGTATAGCAAGTGATTAATTGAGACAAGTACACACTATAGAGGGATATGCTTTGTTCATATTTCATGTCTGATGTTTACAACCCCTTTAAATTTAATGTGACCGTGCCACAACTGTGTCGAACTTGGCTATGGCGGTTTGTGGCATGGTATTACAATGTAAAATCAATGTAAAAAAAAACAGGCGAATCAGGAGGTGATGTATTAGTTCCTGAATGCCTGTAAATGAGCTGTAACCCATAATCTGAAAAGTGATGCACTGTGGATAGCTTTTCAGAGTTAGTCACCTGTGTGAAAGAAGCCTAAAAGGGATGCAAACAGCAATAAAAACCCAACAGGTGCTCCATCTTCTCACCACTCAAACCAAAACTCAATAAAAAACTATTTGGCTTAAGATACACTTGGCATTATAGATGTGGAAAAGGTTGCAATGACATTGACGTAATGGCTACTCTGTGTCAATTGAAGCAAGACAATGTTGAAAATATGCTTAATTTCCTGGCACATACCCAACATGTTATGACATATTACTGTCTTCCCAACTGCACATGAAAAATCAAAAAGCTGACGTGTATATATCATTACTCCCTACCAATTTGTTTCTGAATTGGATTTATCCATTTCAGTTAAGTGCATGCAAACTAACCATAAAAAAGATTAAGCAAAGCCCAAACATCCAACATCCACCTAGTTTACTCCATCTAAAGCTGACAATAGAGGAATTTGGTTAGCATTATCCTCAAACGGAAACATATTGTTTAATTCAGTGGTCTCCAAATTGCAGCCCTTTGCTGGCCTTTTTCTGGCATTTGGGACACTATTCCTCCCATTGACACGGGACACTATTCCTCCCATTGACACGGGACACTATTCCTTCCATTGACACGGGACACTATTCCTCCCATTGACACGGGACACTATTCCTCCCATTGACACAGGACACTATTCCTCCCATTGACTCGGGACACTATTCCTCCCATTGACACGGGACACTATTCCTCCCATTGACTCGGGACACTATTCCTCCCATTGACACGGGACACTATTCCTCCCATTGACTCGGGACACTATTCCTCCCATTGACTCGGGACACTATTCCTCCCATTGACACGGGACACTATTCCTCCCATTGACTCGGGACACTATTCCTCCCATTGACTCGGGACACTATTCCTCCCATTGACTCGGGACACTATTCCTCCCATTGACTCGGGACACTATTCCTCCCATTGACTCGGGACACTATTCCTCCCATTGACACATTCCTCCCATTGACACGGGACGCTATTTCTCCCATTGACACGGGACACTATTCCTCCCATTGACACAGGACACTATTCCTCCCACAGATACAGGATACTTTTCCTTCCACTGACACCAACAATGAGGCACCATTCCTTCCACTGACACCTACGATGAGGCACCATTCCTTCCACTGACACCAATAATGAGGCATCATTCCTTCCACTGACACCAACGATGAGGCACCATTCCTTCCACTGACACCAACAATGAGGCACCATTCCTTCCACTGACACCAACGATGAGGCACCATTCCTTCCACTGACACCAACAATGAGGCACCATACCTTCCACTGACACCAGCAATGAGGCACCATTCATTCCACTGACACCAACAATGAGGCACCATTCCTTCCACTGACACCAGCAATGAGGCACCATTCCTTCCACTGACACCAACGATGAGGCACCATTCCTTCCACTGACACCAACGATGAGGCACCATTCCTTCCACTGACACCAACGATGAGGCACCATTCCTTCCACTGACACCAACGATGAGGCACCATTCCTTCCACTGACACCAACGATGAGGCACCATTCCTTCCACTGACACCAACGATGAGGCACCATTCCTTCCACTGACACCAACGATGAGGCACCATTCCTTCCACTGACACCAACGATGAGGCACCATTCCTTCCACTGACACCAACGATGAGGCACCATTCCTTCCACCGACACCAACGACGAGGCACCATTCCTTCCACCGACACCAATACAGAGGTACTAGTCCTTCCACCAGCACCAATGATGGGGCACAATTCCTTGCACTGACACCAGCGAATGGGCACTTTTCCTCCCACTAATACCAATTATTGGGCACTATTCCACCTCCTACTAACCACATACCACTAACCACAACCACGCGTTATGTAATTTATATACTTCCACTGATCTGGAAATATTGTCTACTTCCATTGATGTGGGGGCATGTTCTACACCCACTGGCTACAGACCTGCCCCCCTTCAATTTTGAAAGACAGTAGGTGGCCTCTTTGTTTAGAAAGTTTGCAGACCCCTGGTCTAATTAATTAAAGCAGCGAAAATGCAGATGTTCTTCTAATAATAGAAAGTGGGTGGGGAGATTCAGTACTGGTTACGTTTCCATTGGGTGTAGTGGCTACCATGTTTGGAAACCATACAAGAAAGATGTTTTCTGAGACAGGTTTCAATCAAAAGAGTGTGTTAAAAAACAGACACACAAAGAGTTAAGTAAATTTTCACTTTACATATTTAAAAAAAAAATCTTTTACATAGTGTTCTGCTTTAATAGATTTATATATTTACTTGCCTGCATTAAAGTCTATTATTTGCACTTGTTATTATTTTTGGGTATTACTTCACACAGCTTTTGACTTTATGGTTACTGGAATTGACTGTGTCCTTGGCTCCCTACCATTACAATGTTTTAGCCATTGAGTTTTTTTTTTTTTTTTTTTTTTTTATGAACACTTTAAAGCATCTGGAGACAAGACCCAGTAATCAGACAGAGGTCTTTTCTATGCTACTCAACACAGCAGACAAAAGTTTGTCGCTCCTTCATAAAATGTACCTCAGGGCAAAATAAAAAGAAACACACAGTACATCTCTGCAATACATACACATTTCCCCATGTTTTATCTCTTAACCACTTGCTTACTGGGCACTAAAACTCCCTTCGTACCCGGACCAATTTTCAGCTTTCAGCGCTGACGCACTTTGAATGACAATTGCGCGGTCATGCTACACTGTACCCAAATGACATTTTTATCATTTTTTTTCCCACAAATAGAGCTTTTTTTTGGTGGTATTTGATCACCTCTGCGTTTTTTATTTTTTTTTGCGCTATAAACCAAAAAAAAAATGACAATTTTTTAAAAAAACACAATATTTTTTACTTTTTGCTATAATAAATATCCCAATTTTGAAAAAAAAATAAAAAAATTTTCCTCAGTTTAGTCCGATATGTATTCTTCTACATATTTTTGGTAAAATTTTTTTTTGCAATAAGCGTTTATTGATTGGTTTGCGCAAAAGCTATAGCGTCTACAAAATAGGGGATAGATTTATGGTATTTTTATTAATATTTTTTTTTTTACTAGTAATGGCAGCGATCAGCGATTTTGATCGGGACTGCGACATTATGGCGGACACATCGGACACTTTTGGCGCTATTTTGGGCTCCATTCACATTTATACAGCGAACAGTGCTATAAAAAGGCATTGATTACTGTATAAATGTGACTCGCAGGGAAGGAGTTAACACTAGGGGGCGAGGAAGAGGTTAAATGTGTTTACTAGATGTGTTCTAACTGTGGGGGGAGGGGACTGACTGGGGGGGGTGACCGATGGTTGTCCCTATATACAAGGTACACACCATCGGTCTCCTCTCCCTGACAGGACATGGATCTCTGTGTTTACACACAGAGACCCACGTCCCTGGCTCTGTGACAGCCGATCGCGGGTACCTGGCGGACATCGCGGCCGCCAGGCACGCGCATCAGCACCCACGTGACACAGCGGGCACAGCTCTTCCGCGATGCGCACCGCCGAGGCAGTTCAGGTCCGCGCTGCAGCCGTCTTTCGGCTATAGCGCGGATCTGAAGTGGTTAAAGGTTCCACATGTATATTATTACTCCCGTAGGAGCCTCAGGAATATTGTCCTGGTCTACCCACAATTCTTCACCCCACTAAGAAGGCACACGGGCTCATTCACACGTTTCTTCAATGACCAGTCTAGGGGGTGTTGTTTTTATTGTTTTATTTTTGAAGAACTTGGATAGGATTGAGGGAATTAGGTAGGAAACTCCAAAAACAAGAACTATGTACACTTAAGGAATTCTTTAGGATGAGCTATATTAAAGTCTGTGCTTGCACTACACACCAGTAGTGATGAGCCGAACACCCCCGGGTTCGGTTCGCACCAGAACCCGCGAACGGACCGAAAGTTCGAACGAACATTAGAACCCTATTAAATACAATGGATGCGAACGTTCGAATTCTAAAGTGCTAATTATAAAAACTATTATGCATGTTATTGTCCTAAAAAGGGTTTGGGAACCCGGGTTCTGCACCAGGGGACATGTATCAATGCAAAAATAAGTTTTAAAAACGGTCGTTTTCCGGGAGCAGTCATTTTAATGATGCATAAAGTGAAAAAAAAAAAGTCAAATATTCCTTTAAATATCGTACCTGGGGGGTGTCTAAAGTATGCCTGTGAAGTGCCACGTGTTTCCCGTGTTTAGAACTGTCCCTGCACAAAATGACACTTCTAAAGGAAAAAAAAGCCATTTAAAACTGCTTGCGGCTTTAATGTAATGTCTGGTCCCGGTAATATGGATGAAAATCTTTAAGAAAAATGGCATAGCTACCCCATGACCCCCCCCCTACCCCAGCCCATTACCAGCCCCTTTGGGTCTTGTATGGATATTAAGGGGAACCCCGCACATAAAATAAAAAAGGCCCTATATACTCTGAACAGCCGTATACAGGCGGTGCATACAAGACAGGGACTGTAGGTTTGTTCTTATGTAGAATCTGTTTGTAATTTTGAACAGGTACATTGTTGAAGTGTAGCTCCAGACCAAAAATCTATTTTTAAACTTTTTGGAAAACATAGGTAAGGGTTATCACCCCTGTAACATTTGTTTTGCTGTCTGTGCCCCTGTTCAGAACATTTCACCTCACTTTCCGTCCTAATGACAACTGTTTTTGAAATGTGGTGTTTTTCTTGAAACAAGGATTGCTGATAAAGCATCAGTACAGAGGAGACACCTTTCTCCCATATTTATTCTTACAGGAGAGAATTTTCCTTCCTAGTGGTAGATTTCCTCTCACTTCCTGTTGTCTTCTTGCGTTTGCAAGTAGGAGTCGTTTGTAAGTTGGATGTTTGAAAGTAGGGACCTGCCGTATATACTCTGCAGAAATAGGCCCCTTAGTTGTTGGTGTTGGCACAACACTGTAAGCACTCACAGTTACTCTTGGTTGGTGCTGGAACGCCCTGCTGTCAACTATTATATCAGGAATTTTAATTACATATAATTGTTGAACAGTGGTAGTAAAAATTGGGCCTTTGATGGTGGTGCTGGTGCCACAACACTGTAAGCCCTGACAGTTACTCTTGGTGGGTGCAGCAATGGGCCCTGCTGTGAATTATTAGATCAAGAATTGTAATTACATGCCCCTGTTGAACAGGGGCTGAAAAATTGGGCCTTAGGCACTGGTGGCACAACACTGCAACCCTTCACAGATACTGTACTTGGAGCACAGCAATGAGCCCTGTTGCAAAGTATTGCTTCAAAAATTGTAATGACACGCCCCTGTTAAACAGGGGCTGAAAAATTGGGCCTTAGGCACTGGTGGCACAACACTGCAACTCCTCACAGATACTGTACTTGGAGCACAGCAATGAGCCCTGTTGCAAAGTATTGCTTCAAAAATTGTAATTACACGCCCCTGTTAAACAGGGGCTGAAAAATTGGGCGTTAGGCACTGGTGGCGGCACCCATAAACAAAAATGATCTTCCAAGCTATCATCATCAATCGTATCATTGAGGACTCGGAGGAGGAGGATAGCCAGTCAACATAACAGCACAGGCACTCAGCATCAGCATCAGTCTTGAAGGGATGTGACATTTTAAAATCAATTAGTCTGTTATATCAGCATCAGGTGTGTGGTAGCTGGTGGTGATCCAAGACTGGTTCATCTTGATGAAAGTCAGTCGATCAACCGAGTCGGTGGACAGGCGCACCCTGTGATCCGTGACAAATCCTCCAGCAGCACTGAATGTGCGTTCCGAAAGAACGCTGGATGCAGGACAGGCCAGTAGCTCAATTGCATACTGTGCAAGCTCTGGCCAGTGATCCATCCTCAAGACCCAGTAAGCCAGAGGATTTTCGGTGGGGAAGGTGTCCAAGTCTGACCTTGCCCCTAGATATTCCTGCACCATGTTTATCAGACGCTGGCGATGGTTGCTGGAACCGATCATACTTTGGGGCTGCGGACTAAAGAATTGTCTGAACGCATCGGTCAGACGGCCACCTTCCCCACCGCTCCTTCTTTGACTGGCCGAAGCCTCAGCAACTCGTTGTCCAGGACCAGGAGTTTGCAACCTCCCAGTCTCTGGGAACGCGTTGCACAGACCTTTCTGCAAGGCCTCCCGGAGTTGTCTCATCCTCTGCTCCCTCTGCGACGGTAACATAAGGTCCGCAACCTTACCCTTGTACCGTGGATCAAGGAGAGTGGCCAGCCAGTAATGGTCCCTCTCCTTGATCCGAAGAATACGAGGATCCTTCCGCAGACTTTGCAGGATCAGGGAGGCCATGCAGCGTAGGTTTGCTGAGGCATTCGCTCCGGAGTCCTCTGGGTCACTAAGGACGACATGATCCGCAGCCACCTCCTCCCAGCCACGTACAAGTCCACTGGTTTCTTGGGACTGTAAATCATCCCTAAAAGACTGCTGCTGATGATGCTGAGTGCCAGCCTCCACCTCCATGCTGACACAATCCTCCTCCTCCTCCTCCTCCTCCTCCTCCTCCTCCTCCTCTTCCTGTGCGATGGGTGGGACAGAAGGAACACTGTCTGGGTAAAGGGGGCCTTGAGAGGCAAGGAAGTCCTCCTCTTCCTGCCTCTGTTCTGCCTCAAGTGCCCTGTCCATTATTCCACGCAGCGTGTGCTCCAACAGGTGGACAAGAGGTACAGTGTCACTGATGCATGCACTGTCACTGCTCACCATCCTCGTGGCCTCCTCAAATGGTGCCAGGACAGTGCATGCATCCCTGATCATGCCCCACTGGCGTGGAGAAAAAAAACCAAGCTCCCCTGACCCTGTCCTGGTGCCGTAGTCGCACAGGTACTCATTGATGGCCCTCTGCTGCGTGTGCAGCCGCTGCAGCATGGCCAACGTTGAGTTCCACCTGGTGGGCATGTCACATATAAGGCGGTTCTTGGGCAGGTTCAACTCCTTTTGCAGCTCAGCCAGGCGAGCACTGGCATTATAAGATCTGCGGAAATGCACACAGACTTTCCTGGCCTGCCTCAGGACATCCTGTAAGCCCGGGTACCTGCCCAAGAAGCGCTGCACCACCAGGTTAAGGACGTGAGCCACACAGGGCACATGGGTCAGTTGTCCCTGTCGGAGGGCGGAGAGGAGGTTGGTGCCATTGTCGCAAACCACCATTCCTGGCTTAAGCTGGCGTGGCGTCAACCACCTCTCGGCCTGGCCCTGCAGAGCAGACAGGACCTCTGCCCCAGTGTGGCTTCTGTCCCCCAAACACACCAGCGCAAGCACGGCATGGCATCTTTTTGCCTGCGTACTTGCGTAGCCCCGTGAACGGCTACGGAGCACCGCTGGTTCATAGGACAAACCACAGGAAGAGGCCATGGAGGAAGAAGAAGAGGAGGGGGTGGAGGAGAGAGGTGTGTCACAACCAGTAGTAGCATTTTGGAGGCGTGGCGGTGGGACAACCTCCAACACTACTGCACCTTGTCCTGAATCCTTCCCAGCTGCCAAAAGAGTGACCCAATGGGCCGTGAAAGAAAGGTAACGTCCCTGTCCATGCCTGCTGGACCATGAGTCAGCGGTAATATGCACCTTACCGCTGACCGCCCTGTCCAGCGAGGCCAAGACATTGCCTTCCACATGCCGGTAGAGAGCCGGAATAGCCTTCCGTGAGAAAAAGTGGCGTTTGGGAACCTGCCACTGAGGAACCGCACATTGCACAAACTCACGGAAGGGGGCCGAGTCTACCAACTGAAAAGGCAGCAGTTGAAGCGCTAGCAATTTAGCCAAGCTAGCATTCAACCGCTGGGCATGTGGATGGCTGGGAGTGAACTTCTTTCGACGGTCCAGCAGCTGGGGCAGGGAAATTTGCCTGCTAGAATCGGACGTCGGTGTACTGCTAGCAGAGTGGGCGCAAGTACTTGGCTGTGACACACCTAATTCTACACCTTCATTCCTCTCAGTGCATGTTTCAGAGAGGACTGAAGTTATAGTGGGGTTGGAGATCCCAGCTGATGCGGTGCAAGGAGAGGTCCGCTTTGTTCTTTGGTGTGGGTCTTTGAGGTAGGCTTGCCAACGAGCTGCATGGCAGGTCAACATATGTCTGGTCAGGCATGTGGTACCCAAGCGGCTGATGTTTTGGCCACGCGATATACGCTTGAGACATATGTTGCAAACAGCAGCTGTGCGATCTGATGCACTAGCCTCAAAAAAGGCCCACACCAAAGAACTTTTTGAATGACGGGCAGAGGCAGCGCCCTGCACAGGCGGAGCTCTGCGGTGTGATTCCGTCGGTGTACTGCCCTTACGCTGGCCACCAAAGGGCATCCTGCCTCGTTGGAGATGTGCCTCCTCCTCATCCTCCTCCTCCTCCTCTCTCCTATTAGGCACCCACGTGGAGTCATTGACCTCATCATCCCCTCCCTCCTCATCACTGGAGCCAATCTGGCAGTATGCTGCAGCTGCTGGAACATGACTGCCAGATTGGTGTCCTTCTTGAGCATCCCCTCTGTCTGCTCTCACGCTACTGCCTTCCTCTAGCTGGGTTTCATCATCAGACCCTTCGAAACGCTGGGCATCCTCCTGGAGCATGTACCCAACACTGTGCTGAAACAGTACGGGGGACTCCTCAGGAGGAGGACATGGTGGGTCTAGGGAAGGAGTGACTGATGATTTGTCTGACATTGATACCAGGGAAGACGACGCTTTGGCAGCTGCTTTTCCAGTACCCTGAGCCTGGGTGAGAGAGGATGAGGAGGAGGAGGAGGGCTTGGTCATCCACTCTACCAAGTCTTCGGCATGATGTGGCTCAACATGTCCAGCTGCCGAAAAGAAGGACAAGCGTGTCCCATGGCCATGTGCTGATGACAATGCACCGCGTCCACGACCAGCACTGTTGCCCCCAGACACAGAGCCTGCTTGCCCTCTTTTATTGCCTCCTGACTGTCTGCCTCTCCTTGTTTGCCTTCCAGACATTCTAATAGATGGCCTGCAGGGAGATGGGAAAAAAGCAATAAGGGCTACCTTCAGGTGTCCTTCTCTGTCCCTTGAAACAAGGACTTTCACAGTGAAAGAAACTGACACTGTCCCTACCTAGAGTTTTCTGTCCCTAGAATAAATGTTTTTTTTAATCACAATATAGCACAAGGACAATTCACTCAATGTCTCTCCAGGTCCCTGGAAACAAGGACTTGCAGAGTGAAAGAAACTGACACTGTCCCTACCTAGAGTTTTCTGTCCCTAGAATAAATGTTTTTTTTAAGCACAATATAGCACAAGGACAATTAACTCACTGTCCTTACAGGTCCCTGGAAACAAGGACTTGCAGAGTGAAAAAAAAAAAACACTCTCCCTACCTACAGTTTTCTGTCCCTAGAAAAAATGTTTTTTTTAAGCACAATATAGCACAAGGACAATTAACTCACTGTCCTTACAGGTCCCTGGAAACAAGGACTTGCAGAGTGAAAGAAAAAAAACACTCTCCCTACCTACAGTTTTCTGTCCCTAGAAAAAATGTTTTTTTTAATCACAATATAGCACAAGGAAAATTAACTCACTGTCCTTACAGGTCCCTGGAAACAAGGACTTGCAGAGTGAAAGAAAAAAAACACTCTCCCTACCTACAGTTTTCTGTCCCTAGAAAAAATGTTTTTTTTAATCACAATATAGCACAAGGAAAATTAACTCACTGTCCTTACAGGTCCCTGGAAACAAGGACTTGCAGAGTGAAAGAAACTGACACTGTCCCTACCTAGAGTTTTCTGTCCCTAGAATAAATGTTTTTTTTAATCACAATATAGCACAAGGAAAATTAACTCACTGTCCTTACAGGTCCCTGGAAACAAGGACTTGCAGAGTGAAAGAAACTGACACTGTCCCTACCTAGAGTTTTCTGTCCCTAGAATAAATGTTTTTTTTAAGCACAATATAGCACAAGGACAATTAACTCACTGTCCTTACAGGTCCCTGGAAACAAGGACTTGCAGAGTGAAAAAAAAAAAACACTCTCCCTACCTAGAGTTTTCTGTCCCTAGAAAAAATGTTTTTTTTAAGCACAATATAGCACAAGGACAATTAACTCACTGTCCTTACAGGTCCCTGGAAACAAGGACTTGCAGAGTGAAAGAAAAAAAACACTCTCCCTACCTAGAGTTTTCTGTCCCTAGAAAAAATGTTTTTTTTAATCACAATATAGCACAAGGAAAATTAACTCACTGTCCTTACAGGTCCCTGGAAACAAGGACTTGCAGAGTGAAAGAAAAAAAACACTCTCCCTACCTACAGTTTTCTGTCCCTAGAAAAAATGTTTTTTTTAATCACAATATAGCACAAGGAAAATTAACTCACTGTCCTTACAGGTCCCTGGAAACAAGGACTTGCAGAGTGAAAGAAACTGACACTGTCCCTACCTAGAGTTTTCTGTCCCTAGAATAAATGTTTTTTTTAATCACAATATAGCACAAGGAAAATTAACTCACTGTCCTTACAGGTCCCTGGAAACAAGGACTTGCAGAGTGAAAGAAACTGACACTGTCCCTACCTAGAGTTTTCTGTCCCTAGAATAAATGTTTTTTTTAATCACAATATAGCACAAGGAAAATTAACTCACTGTCCTTACAGGTCCCTGGAAACAAGGACTTGCAGAGTGAAAGAAACTGACACTGTCCCTACCTAGAGTTTTCTGTCCCTAGAATAAATGTTTTTTTTAATCACAATATAGCACAAGGAAAATTAACTCACTGTCCTTACAGGTCCCTGGAAACAAGGACTTGCAGAGTGAAAGAAACTGACACTGTCCCTACCTAGAGTTTTCTGTCCCTAGAATAAATGTTTTTTTTAAGCACAATATAGCACAAGGACAATTAACTCACTGTCCTTACAGGTCCCTGGAAACAAGGACTTGCAGAGTGAAAGAAACTGACACTGTCCCTACCTAGAGTTTTCTGTCCCTAGAATAAATGTTTTTTTTAAGCACAATATAGCACAAGGACAATTAACTCACTGTCCTTACAGGTCCCTGGAAACAAGGACTTGCAGAGTGAAAGAAAAAAAACACTCTCCCTACCTACAGTTTTCTGTCCCTAGAAAAAATGTTTTTTTTAATCACAATATAGCACAAGGAAAATTAACTCACTGTCCTTACAGGTCCCTGGAAACAAGGACTTGCAGAGTGAAAGAAACTGACACTGTCCCTACCTAGAGTTTTCTGTCCCTAGAATAAATGTTTTTTTTAATCACAATATAGCACAAGGACAATTAACTCACTGTCCTTACAGGTCCCTGGAAACAAGGACTTGCAGAGTGAAAGAAACTGACACTGTCCCTACCTAGAGTTTTCTGTCCCTAGAATAAATGTTTTTTTTAAGCACAATATAGCACAAGGACAATTAACTCACTGTCCTTACAGGTCCCTGGAAACAAGGACTTGCAGAGTGAAAGAAAAAAAACACTCTCCCTACCTACAGTTTTCTGTCCCTAGAAAAAATGTTTTTTTTAATCACAATATAGCACAAGGAAAATTAACTCACTGTCCTTACAGGTCCCTGGAAACAAGGACTTGCAGAGTGAAAGAAACTGACACTGTCCCTACCTAGAGTTTTCTGTCCCTAGAATAAATGTTTTTTTTAATCACAATATAGCACAAGGACAATTAACTCACTGTCCTTACAGGTCCCTGGAAACAAGGACTTGCAGAGTGAAAGAAACTGACACTGTCCCTACCTAGAGTTTTCTGTCCCTAGAATAAATGTTTTTTTTAAGCACAATATAGCACAAGGACAATTAACTCACTGTCCTTACAGGTCCCTGGAAACAAGGACTTGCAGAGTGAAAGAAACTGACACTGTCCCTACCTAGAGTTTTCTGTCCCTAGAATAAATGTTTTTTTTAAGCACACTATAGCAGAAGCACAAAACACACTGACACTCTCCCTACCTATCCTTCTCTTTCCCTAAACTAAAGGAATCCAGGTTAAGCAAGAAAGAAATAACAGTCACTGTCCCTGCCTATGCTACTCTATCCCTGCTCCGGAACACACTACACTAGGCCGCCGTGCTGGCGGCCTTTTATAGTGTGGGGCGTGTACTAAACACCCTCAGCAATAATTGGCCACAGGCATCCTGCCTGTGGCCAATCATTGCTCTCCTCGCTGCCGGCGCTGTGATTGGCCAAGCATGCGGGGTCACAGTGCATGCTTGGCCAATCACAGCGCCTGGATGACACTGCGATGGCGTAGTGCATTGTGGGCCGTTCGCGTCACTCGAATTTGGCGCGAACGGCCCAAATCGTTCGATCTTCGTCGAACGATCGAACAGCCAATGTTCGAGTCGAACGTATGTTCGACTCGAACACGAAGCTCATCCCTACACACCAGCAAGGCTGTTCCACATGGGCAAGAGGGAAAACCCTACATGTACAAGACGCATCAGGGACCATGGAGATTTGATCCACCTTATGTGGCGCTGTCCAAAACTGTACCGTTATTGGAAGGGTGTTATCACCATCATCAACCAGGTGTTTAAGAATCAGGTGCCAGAGGAACCAAAACAATGCTTATTGGGGATTCTATGTGATCTCCCTTTGGAGGATATCCCTAAGACCCCTTTCACACTGAGGGCGTATTGCAGGCGCTATAGCGTTAAAAAAAGCACCTGCAATAAGCCCTTAAACTGCTGCTCTATTGTCTCCAGTGTGAAAGCCCGAGGTTTTAACCCTTTCTCGGCCGCTAGCGTGGAGTAAAACCGCCCCGCTAGCAGCCGAAATGGGCCGCAAATCTGCCCATAGCGTCAGCGGTAAACATAGCAACGTTTTACCGCCGACGCTATGGGCGGCTCAGTGTGAAAGTTGTCTAAGCAAGCCATAGCTAGGGCACTTTTTCAGGCCCGCAAGTTAATATTATGCACTGGACTACCACTGACCCTCCCACACTGAAGGAGTGGATAACCCAAATGGGAGATATTCTTCGATTGGAGAAAAATATTTTTCAGCATAGGGGTAGCTTTGGTAAATTTGACAAGTTATAGGCTCCATGGTTGGACAGGCCAGGTCTAGCACTGGTCAACCTTATAATGGATTGCCTAATAATTGCCCGGAGAAGAGCAGTATATCTGGCAGACTGATGTCTGTGGGTAGTGGGGTATACAAGGGGGTGCTGATAAGTATTGAGCCTTACTCAGAAGAAATTGGTCTAGGAAGCTGTAAATTGCAGAGTGTACTGGCCAATTCGTCTATATGCAATGGTGTAAAAATCAACTTTCTGTGATTTTAACTTATCTTTTTTTTTCAGGTCCAAACTGAACATGGCAGCACCTCCAGAAAAATTCAATGTGGAAGAGCATAGGACCATATGGGAAAGGAAAAGGTGCGAAGCAGATCCATCCAGATCCATCCAACTTTGGGTGACAGTGGCCCTTCATATGCAACAGTTAAACGTTGGGTTGTTATTTTTAAAACTGGCCATTTTGATGTTGAAAGTGAAAAACCCAGTGGAAGGCCTGTTTCTGTGCCTGCAAAAGTCAAAAGTTTTGGGATCCGCTTTGCTGCAAGCTTTCTCATTTCCAAGTCATTGTGGATAATGGCCCCAACTCTCTCACGTGATATTACCAGATATGTAGCGATAATTTTGGTCCTCCATGATCATGTCATGGATGGCTTTCACATTTGCAGGCACAGAGACAGAAACAGGCCTTCCACTGGGTTTCTCATTTTCAACACCAAAATGGCCAGTTTTAAAATTGACTACCCAATGTTTAATTGTTGCATCTGAAGGGCCACTGTCACCCAAAGTTTGTGACATTTCATCATGGATCTGCTTCGCAATTTTCCTTTGGAGAAACAGATTATGGTCCTATGCTCTTCCCTTAGAATTTTTCTCGAGGTGCTGCCATGTTCACTTTGGACCTGAAAAATAAAGATAAGTTAAAATTATATGTAGTTGATTTTTGCACCATTGAATATAGACAAATTGGCCAGTACACCCTGCAATTTACAGCTTCCTAGATCAATTTTTCCTGGGTAAGGCTCAATACTTATCAGCACCCCCTCTTATATACCTGAATTACCATGCATATACCTTTTGTTTGGCTTTTGCGGGTTAACCGTTATACCCTGTTGTTTAACCACTTCCTGCCGGGAGGGTGTACATGGACGTCCTCCTGTTTCAGTGGTTATACCGGGATGATGCCTGCACCTACAGGCGTCATCCCGGTATTGATCTTTTCAGATTCCCTCATAGCTTGATTGTTCTTACAGGCGGCGGAAGGGGACATCACCCCCCCCCCCCCCCCCCCCCGCCGCACTTCGGTGCTTCTACCGGCTGAAGGAATCTGTCACCGGCAGAAGTTCACCATAGAGAATACCGGTGACCAGATGGTCTCAGTCAGTCTCTATGACTCTCGGAGGCCCGGGTGCGATGTTATGGCCGGCCTGGCAGTTGAAAATACTGCCATGTACTTGACTGGAAAGCCGAGATCGTTTTGTTTTGTATGTTTTATCTCAGGCTTTCGAGCCTGGAGGAGAGATGTGGGGTCTTATCTCTCCATAAAGAGGACCTGTCATGCCCTATTCTTATTACAAGGGATGTTTACATATACAGATAAGCGTTATTATTCTGGACTTTGAACAGCTGAAGAGAAGACTGCAAATAAACAGGTACAACTCATGTAGGAGGATTTGTTTAATCTCTGTGTATCACCTGAGGCCAGTCACTTCACTGGGTATATGTAAGGATTTACAAACACTTTAACTCCAAAAAGTACCTTCTATTGCGCTTAGCTTTCCACCACCGTGGCCAGGAGAATGACCCAACACTTGACTAAGGCATACCAGAGGTAGTGCATAACCTGCCACCATAGACCGCTACAGCCCCCTTGAACAACATCTGCCACTTACCATTAAAATGATAAGACTGACACACTTTTGGAGTAGAAATTGGTCATAGCGGCCATTTATTAACAATAAAAAACAAATCAACACTCCTTTAAACAGAAATGTAATAACGATAATGACCAGGGTTGCCAATCCTCGGAGGCACTAATGAACCAACAACAAATTTGTATCAGTGGAACCACTTAAAGGTACTCAGCCACAGAACACCGTCTCGAGGACAATACCAAATTTCTGCTGACGCCTCCATTTTCACCAATTCCCTTGTAACTGGGATTACATAGAGGACGCCATACCATTGACGGTTCCCTTCTGTGATGTTACACAGTAAAATTTGGATGCCTCCAAGGACTCCAACGCCATGCCACGGCAACCACCAACAAGTCAACTATCCAAAGGGCGCGGGGGTGGGAAGTTCCTTCGTCGTCCGTTGCCTCAACGTGCTCTCAGACCATGTGTCCCCACCTCCACCTTATCGCTGCCCCTCCCTATCCAGTAAAGCCTCCAATCAAGGTATGTGCCTCTTATCCTGAACTCTTGACCAAGCTATTTTATTAACCCTCTGACTCCTGGACTCCACTGCTAGCTCAGTCATGCCTGCCCTTTGCCTATTTTTTTTTTTTTTTTTGCTTCGGGCCTATATGGACAGTGACCAGGAGAACTTCACCACATTTCTGGCTTGGTAAGAGGCCTACTGGCCAACCTTGTGTGTTACTACTATTACTATCTACAAGCAGTATTTCAACAGGGGACTGTACTTTTCTTTATGCAGTGGACTAAAAATTCCCATGTTGGGGAAGCAGGGGTCCACAGTGAAAAAAGGGGCCCGATTCGGGCAAGACTGAGTTAATGTTCCTCTAGCAAGTGATTGGGCAAGGTTTATTTACTGTAGTAAGGCTGCACTACCATTGACTTTTTTGGTGCTGCCTTTGATAATTTATTCTGGTGTTTCCTCACAGTGCGAATAATAAAGTGACACTACACTCAGGTTTCAAAAATATTCTACTCAAGTATGAATTGTTGACTCAAAAAAACAATCCCTCCTCCAAATCTCCAAATTCCTTTTTTTGTTGCTGCTGTCATCCCACTTGCTGTTGGAGGGTGGCTATGTTTGTTCTCTATGGTTCCATAGTATTTGGGAATGTAGCCACCCTCCTGTTCGCTCCTGAGATAGACTATGTATTATGGGATGTGTAGTGTGCATAGTGCAGTGCAACTTACATGAAGTAGGGGGGGGGGGGGGGAGAGGATTGGGAGTGGTTATGGTCGTGACTATTAATAAATAATAATTAATACAATATTATACTTTTATATATCCTAGAGTTACAAGGGGGCAATAAAACACAGTAAGAAACGATTTAATGAAAAATAGCTCACAGGGCCATTAAGTAGTAGATGTGTATGGATTATTTTTGGAGAATAATGTAAAAAGCAAACCACTATAGCGCACAGTAAAGCATCAGCTCACAATCCCCAGTGTGAAAGTGTATAAACCGCAGTTAGTCCTGAAGACAGAGAGAGAGTCTGTAAAGGCAATCACAGGATCCTGCAGCTTCCTCCAAAAAGACCCCGGCTGATCTAAGCTGACATAGAAACAGAAGAACAGGAGCGTAAGTGCTGTTAAAAACATGTAGTATTTATTACATAAAAAAATAATAGCACACTTACATTTAGGATGTTTGAAATCAACATAGACAATAAGTAGAGGGCTGAAACACATTGCTTCCAAGGGCTGTATGGGCAGCGGTAGAAGATCCCGAAGCCAGCTTTAGCGGGACCCACTTTGAATGACAGATAGCGTAAACACCAAGAGCGGCGTCTGCCGCCACCGTTATTCCCTGTGGTTACGTTTATGAGAGGGGTGGTAACGCGTTTCGGGGATGTTCCCTCTTTGTCAAGAGAGCTGTTCCTCTGCTGCCCATACAGCCTTTGGAAGCAATGTGTTCCAGCCCTCTACTGATCGTCTGTGTTGATTTCAAGCATCCATAGCCGCTTGCTGACCAGCCGCTGCCATTATACTGCAGCAGGTCAGCACGCTCCCGCGAACCGTCGTAGCTGTACGTCTGCCCTTTCCGCCGGAGGCGAGCATGCGCCGCTGCACTGTGGGGGTGCCGTTGTGTGTGCCTGGCGGTCGCGGTGACCGCCATCCACGCGCGATCGCGGGCACGAGAGCCAGAACAGGGATGTGTGTGTAAACACACACATCCCTGTTCTGTTAGGAGAATGGAGACAGATCGTGTGTTCCTGCTAGGAACAATGATATGTCATCTCCTCTAGTCAGTTCCATCCCTCCACAGTTAGAACACACATGAGGAAACACAGTTAACCCCTTGATCGCCCCTAATGTTAACTCCTTCTCTGCCAGTGACATTTGCATAGTAATTAGTGCATTTTTATAGCACTGATCGCTCTATAATTGTCAATGGTCCCAAAAATGTGTCAAAGTGTTCGATCTGTCTGCTATAATGTCGCAGTCCCGAAAAAAAACGCTGATCGCTGCCATTACTAGTAAAAAAATAATAATAATAAAAAAGCCATAAAACTATCCCCTATTTTGGAGGCACTATAACTTTTGCGCAAACCAATCAATATACACTTATTGCGATTTTATTACCAAAAATATGTAGAAGAATACACATCGGCCTAAACTGAGGAAAAAATTAGCTTTTCTCTTACCATCCATGGACTGACACGGTGTCTCTTTACACTTTACACGTGGGTTATGTCCCTGCTTGCAGGAGAAGACCTAGGCAGAATGTGAAATGTTATACATACATTCTAAAAGCCAGAGCTGAACAGCCCCACCCAGGGGGCCGTCCCTCCGGACATAACCCTTCCACTACAGTCAGCAGACTTCAGTTTTTTTCTGCCTAGCAGAAGGAGAAGACGTGGCTCTCTCAGGAGACAGTCTCCTGACCTATTTTTATTCCTTTTCTGGAATTCTTTTTTATTTTATTTTTGAGAATTTTCTATGAACTGTCGGCTGGGCAACAGGTTGGGTACAAGATATCCTCGTAGTCTTCCCTGTCCGACCATCGAGCGTGCTGATCCTCGCCTTGTGTGCGTGAGACTCAGTTCACGACAGGCCCCATGACTCCAGGGGCTGCCGGGTTTGCTTTCATGCTCCCACGGTCCTCTCAAGACTGAACAGTTCCTGACTGACTGTATCTTTCGCGGTGGACCGGGCCGACAGCTACTCAGTACTGCACTGTGATAGTCCTGTCAGAAACACACCAGTGGGTCCCTCAGGGGACGGGTAAGTAGTCTCTCCTGCCTGCAGGTGAGTACAAAAGGCTGTGTGTTTCTCTGTGGGGGATTTTCCCTGTCTCCCCCTGTATTTCATTGTCACTCTCTGTCACCATTGCTGGTGCTGTGCTGTGTGGGGTGCCTGGGGGTCACACTGTTCTTGGAGGGGCTAATGCTGGTCTGCAGATATGCTTGGGGCCTTTTTTTGTGTGTTTTGGGGCTTGAGCGCCGAGTGGCGCTGTGTGTGTGCTGTTTTTTTCACTTTTGCTGAGTCATGGCGGCCATCTTGCCGCGGATCGCCTCAGTGAAGTGCGGCGGCCATTTTCTTGTAGCCCGTGCGCTCTTCAGCACTAGTTTTGGCCTCTAGCGCTGCTGTAACAGCGCGAATCTCCTCACAATCTCCTCACAGCTCACCAGCGCTGACACAGCGCGGTACAGACAGCGGTACAGACAGCGGAACTGAGCGGTCCCTGGTCCGGTTTGGTGAGTCCCCTGGGCGCCCCCTCCTCAGTCAACACAGCCTGTGGGTGGACTTTTTATCTGAGGAGTCTCAGAGGGGGGCAATATGGAGTCTCTGTCACCAGCTTCCCCTAAATGTCAGTGGACAACAGGCAGTGCTTCAGCACCTGCGGTCCCTAGGGACCAGTTGTGGGCAGTCCTGGAATAATTTCTGACCAGGATGGGAGCTGTGTGCAAGCGCAAGGGAGCAAAAAAGCGCCCTCTCCCCACTTTACTTCATGAGGGCAGTGCGCTGATTCAGATATGGGCCTAGCCACTACCGCTCAGGACCCTAGTTCTGAATGTATTGGATGGTTTTGAACAGGACATTCCTTATGAGGAAAACTCCAGTTCTGAGTCAGTAAATGACAGGGCGCTTGTTAGTGTACTCATGACTGCGGTGAGGGACACTCTCAAGCTAAAATGCTGCGGATGCAGAACCTCAGGCGGATACAGTCTCCTTTGGTTCTTTTAAGGCCAGGCCTTCTAAAGAGGTTTTTCCATATGTACTTTCTTTGACCAGCTCATTGATAAGGTCTGGGAAAAGCCGCAGAAGAATTTTTTTATGGTCCCGCGGCGTTTGTCTATCAGATACCCCTTGAAGATGCCCTACTTAAAAAGTGGGCTTCTCCCCCAGGGTCGACCCTCCAGTCGCCCGGTTGAACAAGGCCATCACTCTCCCGATGGAGGGGACTCCTGCATTTGAGGACCCCACTGACAGGAGGTCAGAAGTGGTGAGCAGAGCCATGTTTGCCTTGTTGGGATCCGCCCTACGGCCTGTGGTAGCGGCGACCCTTGTGTCTTAAACACTTACAGGTTGGGCAAAAATGTTGCACCTAGCTGTACAGGAGCATAATCTTCCTCCAGACACAGTTGCTTTGGCCCACCAACTGGTTCAGGGCCTGGTTTATGTGTGCGACGCCACGTTGGACGCGACCCCTTTAATATCCAGGGCCTCTGTCTCGGCGGTGGTATTGCGTCGTCTTATCTGGTTGAAGTGCTGGTCTGCTGACCTAGCCTTAGGAAGCTCCTGACGGATCTACCATTTAAAGGTGGTAGACCTTTCGGTGCTGCTCTGGATGACATTGTCATGGATGTCATGGGAGGTAAAAGCACTCTTCTTCCTTAGACTAGCAAGGGTGAGGAGGCCCGCCGCAAACAGGGGCCTTCCTTTCCAGCAAAAGGTTTTTTTTTCGTCAGTCAGAGTCCACGGGTAGGCCCTCTCAGACTGACGGCAGTGCGGCTGGTGGGCACAAGTGCCCCTGGGTGCGTAAGCCGAACATGCGGCTCCCAAGCCCGCCTCCGCGTGAAGTCTTGCCTCCGCCCGACTCTGGGGTGGGGGGACGACTTCGCAGGTCACAAATCGGTGGTCCTCCCGAATCTCCGACTGGTGGGTGTGCGAGGAGGTCACCTCAGGATACAGGATAGTATTGCGATCCTGGCCCCCAGACAGATTCTTTCCCTCAAATCTTCCTCTCCTTCCTACCTGTCGGGCAGCCCTCTTGGGGGCTGTACAGGATTTGATCAGGTCCGGAGTGATTGTGCCGGTTCCGTCACAGGAGAGTTTTTAGGGATTCTACTCGAATCTGTTTGTCGTCCCAAAAATAGGATGTGGTTCGACCTATCCTGGACCTCAAGGCCCTGAATGTCTTCGAGAAGGTGCAGAAATTCCGCATGGAATCTATTCGCACGGTGATCGCTACACTCCACCAAAGGGATTTTCTTCTGGCGTGCTTGGACTTCAAGGACGCCTACTTGCATGTTCCGATCTGCGCAAGTCACCAGAAGTTTCTGCGCTTTGCGATCAGCGAAGTCCACTATCGATTGTGGCTCTTCCTTTCGGCCTAGCCTCGGCACCAAGGTGCTTGCTCCGGTTCTAGCCTTCTGTTACAGCGAGGTATTGCTGTCGTGGGCTATCTGGACGATCTTCTGCTAAGAGCAGAAAGTGGATCAGACTTAGAGGAAAGGTGACTATCGTCAATTAGACCCTCAGGGACTCGGGTGGTTCCTGAACATTCAGGAGTCAGTCCTGGTCCCGACTCAGTGTCTGGAGTATCTAGTTCTGATTCTGGACTCCTTGGAGGCAAAGGTATCCTACCTCTGGAGAAGTTGCTGACACTTCAGTCTGCGGTGCGGGTGCTGACATCCCAAAAATGGTTGTCAATCCGTTTTTTGCATGAGAGTCCCGAGACTCGTGGTGGCCTCCTTCGCGGCCGTTCCGTATGTCCAATCACACACCAGGGCATTGCAGAAGGAGATCTTGTCCACCTGGGACAAATCCCCGTTGTCCTTGGATCTTCAGATCCAGGTGATTCACCTGGTCAGGGCGCCCCTGACATGGTGGTTGAGATCCTCGGCTCTTCGGTCCGGAAAGTCGTTCCCCTCCCATCCAATGAACGGCACTCATGATGGACACCAGCCTGACGGGCTGGGGTGGAGTCTGGGGAATCCTGTCGGCTCAGGCCTTGGACTCCGGACGAGCCCGTTTACCAATCACTGTTCTGGTAATACGGGCCATCGGACTGTGTCTCTCCTCAGGTCAGAGAGAGTACGGGGTCGCTCCATCAGGAGCCAGTCGGACACCGCCACGGCGGTGGCGTATGTAAACCATCAAGGGGGAACTCGGAGCTCAGCTGCGGCTTCCGAGGTAGTCCGTATCCTGAAGTGGGCCGGAAGAAACGTGCCGGCTCTGTAGGCCATTTTACATTCTGGGCATAGACAATGGGCAGGCGGACTATCTGAGTCGCCAATCGCCAGACACCGGACCAAGAAGAGTGGTCCTTGCATATTTCAATTCCTTTACCGACGGTGGGGCACGCCGGATGTGGACCTGATGGCCTCTCGACTCAATCGCAAGGGTCGAGGTTGTGGCCAGATCCAGGGATCCTTGGGCGATGCCTCGGATGCGTTGGTGGCCCCATAGGGTCCTTATCGCCTGATATAAACTCCAGCGATCCTAATTGTTCCGGATTGGCCTCAGCATCACTGGTACGCTGATCTGGTACGTCTCGTCGCGGACGTTCCCTGGCGGTTGCCGATGAGGGAGGACCTTCAGTCTCAAGGTCCTATGTTTCATCCGGCTTACAGTCTCTGGCTTTAACGGCAGGGCTGTTTAAAAGCCAGGTGCTGAGGGACCGAGGTCTCTCGGACTCGGTCATTTTGACCATGTTAAGGACACGGAAGTCTTCCTCCAGGCAGATCTATCACCGTACCTGGAAAGCTTATATCGCCATGTGCGAAGCGTATTCCGTCCCCAGAACGGTTAGCACCTTGTGTTTGGGGTTCGCCATGTGCTCCCTCCTGTCAAGCCTCCTCTCCCACCGTGGGATCTGAATTTGGTGCTCTCGGTCCTCCAGGAACCTCCTTTTGGGAATATCCGGGATATTCCCCTCTTGTCTTGTCTCAGAAGGTGGCCTTTTTAGTGGCAATCACTTCTGTTTGACGAGTGTCTGAGTTGGCGGCTTTGTCCTGCAAGTCGCCATATTTAGTCATCCATAAGGATAAGGCGGTGTTGCATCCGTGACCTTCCTTTTTTGCCAAAGGTGGTGTCGACCTTTCACCTACATGAGGACATTGCCCTCCCGTCCTTGTGTCCTCACCCATCGCATCGCTGCACATATTGGAGGTGGTACGAGCCTTACGGGTGTACCTGTCTGCTACTGCTTCTATTCGGAAGTCCGACTCACTATTTGTGACTGTCTCTGGTCCATAACAGGGCCAAGCGGTTTAGTCTGCCATCATTTTTAGGGGAATCAGACAAACCGTCATTCAAGCCTATGCTCTCAAAGGGCGGGCGCCTCCCTTTCCAGTTACTGCGCATTCCACCAGGACAATTGGTGCTTCCTGGGTTTCCCGACATCAAGCGTCGGTTGCACAAGTGTGCAAGGTGGCGACCTGGTCGTCTGTTCATGCCTTTTAAGTTTTATAAGGTTAATGTGGCTGCATCTTCGGATGCTTCCTTCGGCCGCAGGGTGCTGCAGGCCGCTGTTTAAAGTTGCGACTCCTCCGTTGAGGAGCTCTGCCTTATTGGAGTGAAGTTTTGGTTTTTCCATTTATACTGCTCCCATCCCTCTTGACACTGCTTTGGGACATCCCACGTGTAAAGTGTAAAGAGACACCGTGTCAGTCCATAGATGGTAAGAGAAAATAGGATTTTTTGTACTCACCGTAAAATCCTTTTCTCTGACATCCATGGACTGACACGGCACCCACCCTTCCTTTTAAGTTTGTACTGCTTTGTTACGAACTGAAGTCTGCTGACTGTAGTGGGAGGGTTATGTCCGGAGGGACGGCCCCCTGGGTGGGGCTGTTCAGCTCTGGCTTTTAGAATGTATGTATAACATTTCACATTCTGCCTAGGTCTTCTCCTGCAAGCAGGGACATAACCCACGTGTAAAGTGTAAAGAGACACCGTGTCAGTCCATGGATGTCAGAGAAAAGGATTTTACGGTGAGTACAAAAAATCCTATTTTTTAAAAAAAAATAGAGGATATTTATTATAGCAAAAAGTACAAAATATTGTGTTTTTTTTAAATTGTCGCTCTTTTTTTTTTGTTTATAGCGCAAAAAATAAAAACTGCAGAGATGATCAAATACCAACAAAAGAAAGCTCTATTTGTGGGAAAAATAGGACGTCAATTTTGTTTGGGTACAGCGTCGCACGACCGCGCAATTTTCAGTTAAAGCGACGCAGTGCCGTATCGCAAAAAATGGCCTGGTCATTGAGCAGCCAAATCTTCCGGGGCGGAAGTTGTTAACCTCCAATACAGGGCACTTTTGCCCCCTTCCTCCCCAGGCCAATTTTCAGCTTTCAGCGCTGTCACACTTTGAATAACAACTGCACGGTCATGCAACACTACCCATAAGACATTCTTTTCACACAAATAGAGCTTTCTTTCTGTGTTATTTAACCACATCACACCTGGCCACTGCACATATACAGCCGGGTGGGTGCTTCCTCCTTCTGAGTGGACATTCAGGAACGTCCCTCAGAAGGAGGGGAATCGCGCGCGTTCCCGATGTCCAATCACAGCCATCATGTGATGTAAATAGAGAGCCGGTTGCTAGGCGATCAGATAGCTGCAGCCGGCTGGTGATCAGTGAGTTTGAGCTGTTTTTTACTGCTTTTTACACACTGATCACCGGCCCAGTGTCCCCACACATGTAAACACACAATGTTAACACACATGTCCCCAAATTAGTGTCCCCAAAACACATGTCGCCACACAGTAAAAACACCTGTCCCCCACGTATGTAACAGTAAAATCACATGTCCCAATGATCATCTGCACACATATGTCTGTGATCACCTGCGCACATCTGTACATGATCATCTGCGTAAATTTTTCCTTGATCACACGAACCAATTATTATACACTTAACAGGATTTTTTTTTACCAAAGACATGTAGCAGAATACATATTGGCTTAAATTTATGCCAAAATTTGATTTTATTGGATTTCTCTTAAAATAGAAAGAAGAAAATATTTTTTTTTCCCCAAATTTCTGCTCTCTTTTCGCTTATATCACAAAAAATAAAAAATGGAGTCGTGAATAAATACCCCCAAAAGAAAGCTCTATTTGTGTAAACAAAATGATAACAATTTCATTTGGGTACAGTGTTGCATGACCGCGCTAATTGTCAAGTGCGAGAGCGCTGAAAGCTGAAAATTGGTCTGGGAAGGAAGGGGGCAAAAGTGCCCAGTATTGATGTGGTTAATCACCACTGTTTTTTTCTTTTTTTGATAAATAAACATTTTTAAATAAAAAAACGTGTTTTTCTTCGATTCTGTTATAAAATTATGCAAATAAATAATATTTCTTCATAACTTTAGTTCAAAGTGAATTCAGCTACATTTCTTTGGTGAAAATAACCCAAATCAGGGTTTATTATTTGTTTATTATTTAGTCTGTAGGAAAGTTATACAGTCTACAACTATTGTATATACCGTATTTATCGGCGTATAACACGCACTTTTTTCCCCTTAAAATCAGGAGAAAATCGTGGGTGCGTGTTATACGCCGATCCCCGCTGATTGTGAGCGGAGCGGAGCGATCGCCGCCGAGATACACATAGCCGAGTGTACTCGACTCTTCTCGGCTTCGCTCACAGTCACGCCCAGTCCCGCCATTGGACCTGTGTTATGTCCATCATAGGGCGGGACTGGGTGTGACTGTGAGCGGAGCCGAGTACACTCGGCTATGTGTATCTCGGCTCCGCCCAGTCCCTGCGATCTCGGCGGCGTTTGCTCCGCTCCGCCCAGTCTCGGCGGCGATCTCAGCGGCGCCAATTTTAAATTCAGGCAAGGCTGCAATGGACACTGGGGGCAAGGCTGCAATGGACACTGGGGGCAAGGCTGCAATGGACACTGGGGGCAAGGCTGCAATGGACACTGGGGGCAAGGATGCAATGTACATTGGGGGCAAGGCTGCAATGGACACTGGGGGCAAGGCTGCACTGGGGCAAGGCTGCAATGGACATTGGGGGCAAGGCTGCAATGGACACTGGGGGGCAAGGCTGCACTGGGGCAAGGCTGCAATGGACACTGGGGGCAAGGCTGCACTGGGGCAAGGCTGCAATGGACACTGGGGCAAGGCTGCACTGACAAGGCTGCAAATGACACTGCATTGATGGGCATTTAAATGTAAGTTTTTTTTTTCCTTAAACTTCCCTCCTAAAAGTTTTTTTTCCTTAAAATTCCCTCCTAAACTTGGGGTGCGTGTTATACGCCAGTGCGTGTTATACGCCGATAAATACGGTATATATATGTGCAAAAAAAGTGCAGCGCACTCCTTCAATAAAGTGCATTCAAATTATAGTGCATAAATGAATATATAATATATAAATTTATGTGAGTCCATCTTTTCTTTTAAATATATATATACAGTCTATAATGAAATAATTCAATGTCCATGAAAACAAGTGTGCAGTACCATACACCAAACACTGCACACTTGTTTTCACAGACATTGAATTATTTATTCATGGACTGTATATATAATTAAAAGAAAAGATGGACTTTTTTTGTCACTATATAGATTCATTGGATTGTATACAGGTGGTTGGATGCATAATAGTGTAAGCTGCCTCCTATAGTATATAGAGTTGAGTAATAGGTGGTTTGTAAACAGGGATAACGCGGAAAGTTTTTTCACATTTATATATATATATTGATCAATCCTGATTTACTGGCAGACTTTCATTTCTTGAGAGTTATTTTAAATTGTAATTTTTTGGCACAAAAATTAAGAATCTAAATCTTTATTTTACATACTGTCACCAGGTAGGTCCAGTGTTATCATAATATTGGTGTGGTGGTGATCAGGGACACTGGTGACAGTATGTAAAATATATATATATATATATATATATATATATATATGTAGCGGGGGTCTAAATCTAGGGGGAGCACCTGGGTGGTAGTATGATCCAGGATGTACCAATCATGAGAGGGTTTAGACCATTTAAGTCGTGGAGGACTTTGGTAGTGTGCTGTTCACCTTGACCTGTGGGTGGCGATGTTGTCCCGAGTCGAGGTAGAACCACTGCCGTAGTGCTGCACCCTTTTGTCCTGCTCTGGCAGTGGTACAGCGGGGCGGGGAACCAGCTGTGCGGGCTGGGGGGAGGGCATAAAGGGGGGTAGACGCCCTCGCCACAAGATCTTTTTGCTATCCCGCGCCCAGGCACCCTTGGCCTGGGTGCTGGCGGTTCGGAGTTCCGGCCCAGCTGCCCATGGCCTGGTCGGAGCAGTGTTGGCGTCCATCTCAGGCACCTTAAGCCTGGGGTGAGGTACTACACCGGAGGCCTGGGGCCCAGTGACTTCGACTGGGCTCCGCAAAGGTGGATGAGTCCGAGGGACCCTGAGGTGGATGGGGCCCGTATCTGAGGCGAGGAGGCCGGGGAGGTTACCCTTCTGAAGAGCACGGAGCAGCATCAACCCCGGTGACAGAGGGGCCTCTGGTAACTCCCTTGGAGGGACATCTTCCCCCTGACAGGGGCCGCAACGCAGCGAAGGTACTCCAGTTCATGTTCTCTAGAGTCACTGGTAGAGACTCCGAATATTCAAGTTCTCTCTCAAGCCGATGGCTGTAGCAACCGCTGGTGAAACCACAGTGGTTTAGTTTGATTGTTAGGACTGTGCCTCGACCTGCTCACCCCACGATATTGAACTGTTTTATGGGTCCCAACCAGTCGGCTGACAAAGGACTGTTTATTCGTGTGCTATAATAAACAAGTGTTGGACCCTTATCGGTGTGTGCTACTCTGGTTAATGGGAGCGAAGGGAAGTGTCAGCACAACAGACTTGGCTTTTAAAGAAACACACAGGCCCGAGGAGAATAACAGGTACTGGCCTTCACCTCACCCGCTGCAATGGGGAGGACATGGGCCGTGGCGCATCTCACTCTTGCATACAAGATACCCCTAGACAAGAGCTATCGGATAACCGATTTACGAGAGAAGGGAGTGAGGCCGCTACACGTGGGGGCTCGGAAGTCCGGGATCGTGTGTGTTTTGACTATGGAACTGAGAACGTCTGTGTTTGAACTTCGCTGCCCGGAGAAGTTCCGAGTGGGTCGGCCATGTTACTGGCCAAAGTGCATCCCTGCTCGAAGTCGTGGACATGACCCTAAGACGGGAAAGGCCCATGCGGAAGAGCGAGAAGAGGGAGAAGTCCAGCTGTGTGACATACTACATGTGGGGGCTTTTACTGCCCTGCGCCATGAGGCACCCCGTAACTGCGCAGTTCGTGGGCGGGGCTCGGAAGCCCGCGAAAACGTGCAGATTATGGGAGGAGTCTGGCCATGTGGGGAGATACACGTGGAGACTCCGGCGCGAGGTCAGAGCGTGATGGAGCAGCACCCCGCCGCTTGCCGGGCCTGGATGGATCCGGTCGGAAGAGTCCTGAACATCCCTGTTCTTCCAAAGGTCCAGGTGAGCCAGGGGCTGGGACTGTGGTGTTGGTTCGGAGGTGTCGGGAGTCTACAGTCGGTGGAACCCGCCAGGGAGGGTGGTTCCGTGTCTACTGGGAACTACCTACCCGCAGAGATATATGACACCTCCGACCTAGAATCGCTGTCGGACTGTGGAGATGATGGTGAAATTGATGAACTCTTTCACCGCAAGGGCTGGGACAAAATGCCATTGCTTGCGCTACGTGCACCACAGGATCCGCCTATGTCCACAGGAGACAGTACGCCCCGGGCGGAAGCCCCGGAGTTTACGAGGAAGCCTAGTCCTCTGCTTGTCCTTCCACCACCCGCAGCATCACCCGTTCCGGTAGCGGGAACACAGTGCGCATCACTGCGGGCACCAAGACTCAAACCTCAGGAGGTAGTTAAAGTACCTCGGCATCCAGAAGCTATCGTTCCACCTGGAGAAGGTGAGCGGGCCACGATGCCACCTTTGGCCCGACTACAGTGGCTCTTTTGTCAGAGGGTTGCCTGTGAATATGGATGGGAATACCCCTATTTGCCTCGGGACTTACTTTTTGAAGTCGAGGTCTTGCGGCAGCGATGGTATGACGAGTTTGTCTGGGAAAAACTCAAAGTGCCTCATGCCTGTCGATACTTGTCCTGTTCACCATCAGTGTCTAAACAATTCAGGGACTGCAAAGCGGAGTGAATGCTGGGCCGTCACATCCATGCAGACAGGGTGCTTATCTGCCGGAAGGATGGAGAGAACATTGAATATAATGTTGAAACTTTTGATAAGCATCTGAAGCCCCTGTTCTTGCCGCATCCAAAGTTTTACTTGTAGGAGAAGAAAGACTCCTGTGTGCGGCTGCACTTTTGTTTACTGAAGAACTCCCTTGAACACAAGGACTGTGCCCTAGTTTTTTATTTGGGCTTTTCTACTTATTGGAGAAATGGGAGCTGTTTTTGCTTGTTCTCCCTTTTTCTTCATGCATCAAAGGCAAAGGCCTCGTACACACGACCGATTTTCTCGGCAAGAACCAGCAAGAAACTTGCTGGCAGAGAGGTCTTGCCGAGTAAATCGGTCGTGTGTACGCTGCTATCGGGTTTCTCGTTGAGAAAACCGACAAGAAACCTCGACGAGAAAATAGAGAACCTGCTCTCTATTTTCTCGTCGAGATTCTCGTCGGCATGTTTCTCGACGAGAAAAGTGAGTGTGTGTACACTTACCTGTCCTCCCGGAAGCCCGCGCATGTTCGAAATGAATTCGACGCATGCGCGGTAGCTTCCTAGGCATACGTAGGGTATACCAAGATGGCGGCGACGGCATCGAATGTGACGAGCGCATGCTCGACGTAGTCGATGACGTCACCGCGTACGCTCCTTTCAAAGAACCGCGGGTTCTTTGAAACGAGCGTGTGTACACTCGGCCGGGACAAGTTTCTTGTCCAAGAATCTCGTCGAAAAAAACGACATGTTTTTTTCAACGAGAATCTCGGCCGTGTGTACGAGGCCAAAGACTTTTGGGGTAGAATCAGAGTAGGGACACAGCCAGAAGAAGGAAGGTTGTCTGGAAGATTCAGCATGTGGCATTACCGCAGCACTGTCACCAGGTGGCAGTGTTGCACAAGGTTGTTGTTTTTTTTTACACTTGCACCACCTTACTTATTGGAGCAAATGGGCCTCTCGGCTGATAGACCCATTCGTTCCAAGTCACACAAATGTGTTAGGATGTTGTGGGTTTTTTTTGTTTCCCTTTTGCAGGAGATCCATCTGTCAAGGCTACTGAGTATGGGGTGGCTCTTAGACAGTTATGGGAGGGATTGTATATGTGTACATGTTCAGATTGTTTATTGGAAAGTTTATTACTTTATGTTCCCCTTCCCTCGAGCAGGTCTTGGCACAAATTGGGATTTAAGTTTGAGGGATGGCCTCTGGGGTCAAGCTTATGTTACCACTCCTTGGGAGACATGGGTTTGCGCCAGACGCTGGGGACCAGCGTCAAATCACTAGGGGGAGAGTGTAGCGGGGGTCTAAATCTAGGGGGAGCACCTGGGTGGTAGTATGATCCAGGATGTACCAATCATGAGAGGGTTTAGACCATTTAAGTCGTGGAGGACTTTGGTAGTGTGCTGTTCTCCTTGACCTGTGAGTGGCGATGTTGTCCCGAGTCGAGGTAGAACCACTGCCGCAGTCCTGCACCCTTTTTGTCCTGCTCTGGCAGTGGTACAGCGGGGCGGGGAACCTGCTGTGCCGGCTGGGGGGAGGGCATAAAGGGGGGTAGACGCCCTCGCCACAAAGTCTTTTTGCTATCCCGCGCCCAGGCACCCTTGGCCTGGGTGCTGGCGTTTCGGAGTTCCGGCCCAGGTGCCCATGGCCTGGTCGGAGCAGTGTTGGCGTCCATCTCAGGCATTAAGCCTGGGGTGAGGTACTACACCGGAGGCCTGGGGCCCAGTGACTTTGACTGGGCTCTGCAAGGGTGGATGAGTCCGAGGGACCCTGAGGTGGATGGGGCCCGTATCTGAGGGTGGTTACCCTTCTGAAGAGCATGGAGCAGCATCAACCCGGTGACAGAGGGGCCTCTGGTAACTCTCTTGGAGGGACATATTCCCCCTGACAGGGGCCGCAACGCAGCGAAGGTACTCCAGTTCATGTTCTCTAGAGTCGCTGGTAGAGACTCCTTATATTCAAGTTCTCTCTCAAGCCGATGGCTGTAGCAACCGCTGGTGAAACCACAGTGGTTTAGTTTGATTGTTAGGACTGTGCCTCGAACTGCTCACCCCACCGTATTGAACTGTTTTATGGGTCCCAACCAGTCGGCTGACAAAGGACTGTTTATTCGTGTGCTATAATAAACAAGTGTTGGACCCTTATCGGTGTGTGGTACTCTGGTTAATGGGAGCGAAGGGAAGTGTCAGCACAACAGACATGGCTTTTAAAGAAACACACAGGCCCGAGGAGAATAACAGGTACTGGCACCTCACCCGCTGGAATGGGGAGGACATGGGCCGTGGCGCATCTCACTCTTGCATACAAGATACCCCTAGACAAGAGCTATCGGATAACCGATTTACGAGAGAAGGGAGTGAGGCCGCTATATATATATATATATATATATATATATATATATATATATATATTGTGACAGCAGGAAGGTAAAGTCACCTGGTTGCATCCAGGGGGGTAGATATATTTCGCCCAGATTCAGGCTTTACGCCGACTTATACAACTAGGTGGAGAGTTGTATAAGCCCAGCTGAGGCTAGTGGGCTCATGGATGACTCATACCTCTAGGGAGAGTGTGGGGCGTTGTGCAGACAGGGAGTTGATGAGACCAGCTGAAGCTTGTCAGCTCATTTAGGCCTCTATAAGAACTCCCAGATTCATTAGGTGTTAGCTCATGCCTGGAACCAGACCTGTGTGGACTGTCTAGGGAGAGTGAACCCCTGTGCGGTGAGACAAAGCCTGTGTGGCTATTTGCTTGGACATTTAAAACCAGGGACTTAGGGACTAGGACAGCACTAGGCTGATCCCAGTTGTTAGTTAGGAAACCTGTATGTTTACTCAGAGGTCAAGTTGACCAGGATTTATTTTATTTATGTTTCTTTTGCTTTGCTGTGTTTTGTCACTGTAAATAGAAAATAAACCGCACCTTTTTGATTTTGAAAACCACAACCTCCGTTTGCTGGGCCTGTTTTTGTGTGGGGAGCCCATCCCGGGGGTCACACACACCCGCTGCCGAGCTAACCCTCTCACAGTTGGTGGAGAACCAGTGGCAGTTTTTTTTAAGCCAGCATGGAGGAGATACTGAAACAGCTGGCTCTAGCAAATGCCAATCAACAGCAGACAAATGCAGGTTTGCAAAGGAGCCTTGCAGCCCAGCAGCAAGCTCATCAACAGAGCCTTGCAGCCCAGCAGCAAGCTCACCAACAGAGTCTGGAAGCTCAGCAACAAGCCCAGCAGCAATCTGAGGCCCGCTTCATAGACCTGTTACAGAAGCAAGAGCAGAGACTACAACAAATGGAAGCAGTAATGCAGCAACGTCCGCAGATCAGTGAGGAAAGCCGTCCCACTAATACCGCGTCCTTTGGGGTGAGTCGTTTATTGACAAAAATGACTGGAGAGGATGATCCAGAGGTATTTTTGACCACATTTGAAAGGACCGCTGAAAGAGAAAAGTGGCCTGAGGAGCAGTGGGCTGGACTGGTGGCTCCTCTGTTAACTGGTGAATCGCAGAAAGCTTACTATGACCTAGAGCCTAACCAAGCAAAAGACTATGTGATGCTAAAAGCTGAAATTTTGGCAAGGCTGGGTGTCACCCAGGCTGTCCGGGCTCAGCGTGTGCATAACTGGACTTTCCAGCTTGGAAAACCCCCCAGGTCTCAAATGTATGATCTCATTCACCTGAGCAGAAAGTGGCTACAGCCAGAGACTTTGTCCGCACCAAAGATTGTGGAACGTGTTGTAATGGATCGGTTTTTGAGAGCTCTTCCTGCTGCCATCCAAAAGTGGGTAAGCCATGGAGACCCAGAGACGGCCGATGGTCTTGTGGATCGTGTGGAGAAATACTTGGCTACAGAGAACCTGACGGCCTCTTCCAGAGACACTCGGACTTTCCACCCTAAGACCAGACCATCCCCAGGGGCGGATAAGAGGATTCCAAGGGGTGAGGGTGGAGAGAGTGAGAGGGTGGGAGCTCTACCCCAAGTTTGGCGAGAACAGCCTGGGAAATCAGCGGCTCAAGAGGCGGCAAGAAGGATCGTTTGCTACCGCTGCCGGCAAGCGGGACATATTGCAGCCAATTGCCCGGTTGTGGAGGAACCCATGCAGTGTGACTTTCTGACGGGCAGACGTCAGTCGCTGTGTGCGACAGTCGCATGCACTGCCATTCGAGGAACTGAGAAACATTTATGCAAAATGTGTGTTAATGGTAGAAATGTTGTGGTATTGCTGGATTCAGGTAGCCTTGTGACCCTGATAAAGGCTGAGTTAGTTAAAACAGAGGTCTTTGGGAATAGCAAGGTAGCTGTTATTTGTGTGCATGGGGACACCCGAGAGTATCCAGTGACTACAGTGTGTTTCGAGACCCCCAAAGGTACCCTCTCTCATCCAGTGGGCTTAGTATCTCAGTTACCGCATGACGCCATTGTGGGAAGGGATTTTCCGAAGTTCTGGGAACTGTGGGATGATCCTGAGCCCCCCACTGGTGCCCCTATGTACCAGGAATGTGATAGCCAGAACTCCCCTGAGAGTGGTGAGGACTCTCCGGAATTTCCCTTATCAGTATTGGCAGGGGAGACTCAAGAAACTGGAGAGGAGCCCACCTCCTCAGACGAAAACCTACCGTCTGTGGAGTTTTCTGATCTTGAGGTTCACAGGGAAAACTTTGCCACAGAACAGTTGAAAGACCCCGCCCTAATAAAGGCACGGGAAAACGTAGTGAAAATAGATGGCGAGTTAGTGAACCCAGATAATACCTGCACTTACCCATACTTCAGCGTAGAGAAGGACCTACTGTATCGGGTGGCAAAAAGGGCAGAAGAAACCGTTGAGCAGCTTGTGGTGCCCAAACCTTACAGGAAGTTGGTGTTGGAGTTGGCCCATGGGCACATTCTTGGAGGTCATCTGGGGACAGAGAAAACCCGAGAGAGGGTATTACAGAGATTCTATTGGCCGGGGGTGATGAAGGACATAGAAAATTATTGTTCCTCCTGCCCTGTGTGTCAGAGGTCGGCCCCGATGCCACATTTCCGTAGCCCGCTGGTCCCTCTACCCATCATTGAGGTCCCGTTTGAGAGGATCGCCATGGATTTGGTAGGGCCTATAATCAAGTCCGCTAGGGGGCACCAGTACATATTAGTTATAATGGACTATGCCACCCGTTATCCAGAAGCGATCCCTCTCCGAAATACCTCGGCCAAAACCATAGCCAAAGAGCTATCTCTTGTGTTTAGCCGGGTGGGTATTTGTAAAGAACTGCTTACGGACCAAGGTACACCCTTTATGTCCCGGGTTATGAAGGAGCTGTGTAAATTGTTCAAAGTGACGCAATTACGTACATCTGTGTATCACCCCCAAACCGATGGGCTGGTTGAAAGATTCAACAAAACCCTAAAACAAATGTTGAAGAAAGTGGTGGATAGAGATGGAAAGGATTGGGACTGTCTACTTCCTTATCTGATGTTTGCTATTAGGGAGGTGCCCCAATCCTCTACGGGATTCTCCCCCTTTGAGTTACTGTATGGGAGACACCCAAGAGGGCTGTTGGATATTGCCAAGGAAACTTGGGAAAGTGAGAGTTCTCCCCACAGGAGTGTGATTGAGCATGTCGCCCTGATGCAAGACCGAATTGCACAGGTAATGCCCATCGTGAAGGAACATTTGGCCCAAGCGCAGTTAGCACAGCAGAGAGTGTACAACCGTGGAGCCAAGACCCGTACCTTTTCCCCGGGGGATAGGATACTGGTACTTGTCCCTACGGTTGAAAGTAAATTCCTTGCCAAATGGCAAGGCCCCTATGAGATAATGGAAAAAGTGAGCGAAGTGAATTACAAGGTCAGACAACCAGGAAGGCGAAAGCCCGAACAGATCTATCACGTTAATCTGTTGAAAGCCTGGAGGGATAGAGAGTCCCTAGTCGCAGACACTTGGTCACCAGCTCAAACTGGTTGCGTGATTCCTGAGGTTGGAATAGCAGCCACCTTGTCACAACCCCAACAACAGGAGGTTAAGGAGTTTGTGCTTCGCAACAAGGAGGTATTCTCTGAGCTGCCGGGACAAACATCTGGGGTAGAGCATGACATCATTACCCCGCCCGGTGAAAGGGTGAAGTTAAAACCCTATCGGATCCCAGAGGCCCGACGGGAGGCAATACGGGAGGAAGTACAGAAAATGCTGAACTTAGGGGTGATAGAGGAGTCCCAAAGTGATTGGTCTAGTCCCATTGTGTTGGTGCCTAAACCGGATGGGAGCTGGCGATTTTGTAACGATTTTCGTCAGTTGAACAAAGTTACAAAATTTGACACCTACCCCATGCCACGTATAGATGAGTTGATCGACCGGCTGGGAACAGCCCGATACATGACGACTCTTGACCTCACAAAAGGGTATTGGCAAATCCCCCTGGCCAAGTTGGCCAAAGAGAAAACCGCATTTGTAACCCCAGACGGGGCGTTCCAATATAAAAGAATGCCGTTCGGGTTACAGAATGCGCCGGCCACATTCCAGCGGAAAATGGACCAGATGCTGAGGCCCCATCGGAAGTATGCTGCGGCTTACCTGGATGACGTAATTGTCCATAGCACAGATTGGGCCTCACATCTGCCAAAAGTGCAAGCAGTCCTGGACTCTGTTCGGGAAGCGGGGTTTACGGCTAACCCCAAGAAGTGTACCATTGGGCAGGAGGAGGCCAAATATCTTGGGTACACCATTGGGAGGGGAGTAATAAAACCCCAACTCAACAAAGTCGAGGCCATCCAGAGTTGGCCACGTCCCAACAGCAAGAAGCAGGTACGAGCCTTTCTGGGAATCGCTGGGTATTATCGGCGATTCATTCCCCACTTTGCTTCTAAGGCTGTGCCCCTAACCAACCTGACGAAGGGGAAAGGGTCGGTCATGATTAAATGGACCCCCGAGGCTGAGGCAGCATTCCAATTCTTGAAACAAGCCTTATGTAGCCAGCCAGTGTTGTACTCACCCGACTTCTCTAAAGACTTTGTCGTACAAAGTGATGCGTCAGATGTGGGGTTAGGAGCAGTATTGTCCCAGGTCTGGAACGGGGAAGAGCACCCAGTCATTTACCTCAGCAGGAAGTTGAAGTCCCATGAGGTAAATTACGCCACCGTTGAAAAGGAGTGTTTAGCGGTGAAGTGGGCTCTAGATTCCCTTCGGTACTACCTGCTAGGTAGGCACTTTGACATGGTTACGGATCACGCTCCGTTAAAGTGGATGGCTCAAAACAAGGAAACAAATAGAAGAGTGAATAGGTGGTTCCTGGCCCTCCAGGAATTCAACTTCACAGTAAAGCATCGCCCTGGCGTTCAAATGGGGAATGTGGATGCTTTGTCTCGAGTACATGAATGCCTGATTGCTGGTGTTCCAACCCCGAGGTTAAAACAAGAGGGGGGGGTATGTGACAGCAGGAAGGTAAAGTCACCTGGTTGCATCCAGGGGGGTAGATATATTTCGCCCAGATTCAGGCTTTACGCCGACTTATACAACTAGGTGGAGAGTTGTATAAGCCCAGCTGAGGCTAGTGGGCTCATGGATGACTCATACCTCTAGGGAGAGTGTGGGGCGTCGTGCAGACAGGGAGTTGATGAGACCAGCTGAAGCTTGTCAGCTCATTTAGGCCTCTATAAGAACTCCCAGATTCATTAGGTGTTAGCTCATGCCTGGAACCAGACCTGTGTGGACTGTCTAGGGAGAGTGAACCCCTGTGCGGTGAGACAAAGCCTGTGTGGCTATTTGCTTGGACATTTAAAACCAGGGACTTAGGGACTAGGACAGCACTAGGCTGATCCCAGTTGTTAGTTAGGAAACCTGTATGTTTACTCAGAGGTCAAGTTGACCAGGATTTATTTTATTTATGTTTCTTTTGCTTTGCTGTGTTTTGTCACTGTAAATAGAAAATAAACCGCACCTTTTTGATTTTGAAAACCACAACCTCCGTTTGCTGGGCCTGTTTTTGTGTGGGGAGCCCATCCCGGGGGTCACACACACCCGCTGCCGAGCTAACCCTCTCACAATATATATATATATAATTTTTTTAAATTTAAAAAATAAAGAAAAAAATTAAGATTTTTTTCTTTTTTTAAGATTTTTTTTCTAGCACATTGTGACCAGAGCAATACAGTATTACCATAGTAACACTGTCCTTCTCCAAGGAAGTGATCAGAATTTTTTTTTCTTTTTACACATTATGATTGCTTTTACCAGTGAATTTAATTGGTATAAGCAACCATTTTTACTGAATGAAACTAGTTTATTCAGTGTCTTTTTTTGTGATTAGCTGTGACTGGTCAAAGCTAATCACATGGTACAGATGGGCTGTGATTGGCGCTGTCTGTACCATGTGATCACTGTGACCAATCACAGCTAGCAATTGTATACAATAGATTTGCCTGAATGGAAGCTTTCAATTGTTATGTGATCTGCTGTGATTGGTCACAGCGCTCATATGGTACTGGTCACCGGTACTGGTCACATGACTGATCACCGGTACAGTGATCAGTCATCGGCTGTGTCTAGTGGACACAGTCGGTGACAGATCGCGCTTCTGTGCGGCCCTGCGGCAACGTGACAAGCTCGTGCTGGGAGGATGTCATTATGATGTCCTCCCAGAACAGCAGTGCTCCCACCCAGCCATCATTGTACTATAGGCCGGGTGGGAAGATGGTAATGTAAGTGTGCTATTTTTTGTCATTGTAGCGGTACTCCTGTAGGGGCTGATGAGAATTGCGGTTTGACTGTCATCCTGCCCAGCCCTGCATTCGCTCTCAGGCACTCCAAGACATAAAGCAGTCAGTGAACTTTGTTTTTTTGTTTTTGTTTTTATTGAGGATGGGGGTGGGAACTATGGGATGCCCAGCATTGATCAATATAAAGTAACAGCAATTGGTTTTGGGACGATTATGTACACTCCCTGTACATACTCCTTCAGCTTCCTCCTGCACAAACTTTATTGAAGCTCATCACTCCTCACTCCACCAGCACATCACTTGCTGCAGACTGTTACTCCTAGTCACCTCCAGCACATCACTTGATTCCACAGTAACAGCTAGCACTATTTGTTGGTTAGGCCTGACACTGACTCAGCCAGGCCTCAGCAAATGCCCTTTGTAGGCTGGGACTGCGGGCCCCAATGGTGTAGCAGAAAAGACCTTATGCTAGCTGCCCTACTATGGCTACTGATCCCAGTTAGCCCTCTTTAGGCCCTGCCAGACCTCCTGGCTGCAGCTGCCTCTTTCACTGCCCCTTTCACCACAGTCCACACTTCTGATTCTGCACCCACCTCAGACTGCAAGCTCCCAGTCCTCTCAGGCGTGCCTCCCCAGTCCTCCTGACTGTGCCTCACTCACCAACCCTCCTGGCTGCGACCAGTTGTCCTCCCTGGAGTCTCTTAGCAGTGCTCTTTACCACTGTCCTCTCCTTGCTCTCTCTTATGCCTCCGGTCCAGGACCTCCTCGTGTTTTCCTAAGAGTGGTCCTGACTGCACCAGAGCCCAGGCCCGATGTCACCCCCCCCCAGACTAGGGAGCTCCGACAAAGGGCCTGACAGCCTCCCCACCCTCTCACTCCAGCTCTTCCACCCAACACTTCCTCCTCAGCTGGGCTGACCCTGGGTATTTAAGGAGGCCTGTCCACTGCTTATCCAGATTGGAGATTGGTCAGGGCTCCTTAAACACCCCAGGTGGCTCCACCTCCCCTCTCAGCTCTCTTTCCAGAAAGCACTAGAAGCTTCTGGAAAGAAATGGGAGGTCCTGATGACACCACATGTGAGTCACCCAGCCCTACACTAAGCCACTCCCAGCCCAGAATGAAAAAAAACAGGCCTAGAAACCAGCCAGGCCTGCTTACATTTACCTATCCTGTCTAGCACACTACTAGATAAATAATGCACGTTTTTACCAGGTTTTTACCGGGATCCCGCCAGGGGCGGCCCATGCATTAATGGCTTACGGGCGCCGCCCCCTCTATCCTCACCACCCCCCTATATGGTAATGGATAGATTCATGCAATACATGAATCTACCTCTGCCACCACCTACTCAGGCGTCCAACCCCTTTTTGGACGCTGGGCGCCTGAATTACAGCGGCGGGGGTTTGAAGCACCTGATTAGAGCCATAGGCTCTAATTGGCTTCAACATAGGGTGGACTCGGAGCGCAGAGCATTGCACTCGGAGCCCACCCAGATGTGTAAGAAAAGCACATGAATAATTGCTTTTCTAACACTAAATTTCCTCTCCACCAATCAGGAAGCGCAGGTCCATTACCCATTTCATGATTGGCTGAAAGGTTAGGCGATCCTATTGGATCCCTAGGAGGAGGGGAGGAGACGCACGGTGGAAGGCGCCGTAATCTCAGAAGGGAAGAGGACACGGAAGACGCTGCAAGATGCCTGCCGCAGCCTGTCCCCCTGCCCGATGGTCCCCGGGAAAGTGCTGGTGGACCGGCAAACAGTAGGGGGGTGGTTGTTTGCCTCCCCCCCCAAACTAAAAACCACCAGCCGCCACTGGACCCTGCACTCCTGTTTTTTTGGAGAATAAGGCTATTGTTTATTGCCACTTTAATACATCATATATTTTTAATAGAAGCCATATAAGTACCTGAATCTGACCTAGTATTAACCGTCTTGCAGTCCCTGTAAAGTAGCATTGGAGCGGGAGAGGAAGAAGCAGCACATGAAGCATGCTGATAGGAGGAGAAAGCAGAGTGACAGAGAGATGAGCTCATTACTGTGCTTCTTCTTCCTTCATTGACCGATGGTGGGTCCAGAAAACCTGAAGAAGAGGAAGTGAGTTTAATGATGCTAGCCATCAGACTGAAGACATCTAGCAGCAGAAAAAAGTACTGCAGAAGAAATCTCTGGATTGAGGGAGAATAATGCAGCAAAGGCTGTTTTGTTTTATTTTTTTATTTTAAGTCCTAATGGGCTATTTATTATTATCTTGTTATTTTTGGCTGGAGTTCTGCTTAAATCTTTAGTTCTATAGTGGCGATCCTGGTCACAAAAGCTGCATTATTCTCTGGCTCTCAAAACAGATCACACGGTATGATTCGGCACACAACAGAGCAGGTCTGTGCGCTATTATTTCAGCTCTATTCCCAGTCACTGCTCTGTCCTTACAGATTACAAGTCTATTAATGTCCTTGGCGCAACTCGCATCTCGCTTATGCAAAACCTGCCCTTAATAGGACAATGCCATAATGAAGAAATCCATTTTATTCCCAGATGGTGTTTTGCGGTGGATGCGCTCCTGCTTTCCTATACACTATGCCATTTATATTTTTTTTTTTTCCCAATGCACATCATTATGCAAAAGGATACATTGAAGACAAGCTTAACATCCTGCATCCTTTGCCAGCAGTTTTTACCGCAAGCAGGAACCAGTTTATGCAAATGGAAGTAATAGAGAAGTCCGTGTTTTTGCTATCTTTGTCCAAAACTGCCTCTCCCAGGCCCGTGTAATACTCCAAAACATATTCCAATGTGCTTTTTAAGAGAGCTCTTATCTCTATTGAAATAAAATATATTGCGTTAATTTCTTCCTAAGAAAATAAGAAGTTATATCTGGCAAGAAGAGTGCATTAAAAAAAAAAAAAAGCGAAAAAGGAAAATTTGATGTGTTTACCGCGATACAATTGGGCTCATGGGTTTGCAGCAATAAAATGCTTAATGTGCTGCATTGAGAGACTTGAAATGCTTCAAAACCTATTTTATAAAAAATTAAACAGGTAAGATAGGGTAAAATAGGACTGTTTACCACAGCTTAGTAGTGGCTTTAACGGGTCAGTACTCCTAGTAGAAATGAATGGAAAGCGCCCTAAAAAGCTCTTCAAAAGCACCTGAAAAGCGCTCATTGTTTTACTGGCAGTTTAGAAGTGCCTCAGTGTGAAAGGGGTCTTATATATAACAAAGAGTTAGACCACTTTCACACCGAGGCGCTTTCACGCTAAAAAAAGCGCCTGAAAAGCTTACGAAAGCTTATTTCCATTAAAATCAATGAATGCTTTCCCACTGGGGCAGTGCGTTGAAAAAACGCTCCTCTCCATTGAAATGAATTGAAAGCGCTTCAAAAGCGCCTGAAAAGCGCTTCAAAAGCGCTCAGTGTTTTACTGGCAGTTTTTCAAGCACCTCAGTGTGAAAGAGGCCTGAGAGAGAAAGAACTTTTTTAATTTTTTAATTACAACCTGCCCAACTGGGGCATGCTCAGGTGTAGGAATGATCACCCATGAGTCCACATTTGTAAGAACCCTTTCACACTGAGGCAGTTTTCAGGCGTTTTAGCGATAGAAATAGCCTCTAAATAGCACCTGAAAACCGCCTCCCATTAACTTCAGTGTGTCTTTTTCCCACTGGGGCGGTGACTTGCGGGACATTAGGAAAAGTCCTGCAAGCAGCATCTTTGGGGCGGTTCAGGAGCGCTGTATACACCGCTCTCAAAACGCCCTGCCCATTGAAATGAATGGGCAGCGCTTCCAAAGCGCCTGAAAAGCTTATCGGAAGCGCCGCAACATGGGCGTTTTTAACCCCTTCTTATGGGTTATAAGCGCAGCTATCGGCCGAAAAGCGCCCCTTAAACAGCGCTAAAGCGAGAGGCGCTTTAGCACTAATGTGGCCGCAGCTCAGTGTGAAAGGGGTCTATCAGTTGCCCCTATGTTTCTGGCTGTTAGGCCTCTTTCACACTGAGGAGCTTGAAAAACTGCCAGTAAAACACTGAGCGCTTTTGAAGAGCTTTTCAGGCGCTTTTGAAGAGCTTTCAATTCATTTCAATGGAGAGGGGTGTTTTTTCACCGCTCTATCAGCCCACTGCCCCAGTGTGAAAGCATTCATTGATGTAAATGGAAATACGTTTTCGTAAGCTTTTCAGGCGCTTTTTTTAACGTGAAAGCGCCTGAAAAGCTGCTCAGTGTGAAAGTGGTCTTAGAGCAGTGGTTCTCAACTCCTGTCCTCAGGACCCACTAAAAGGCCAGGTTTGCAAGATAACTGAAATACATCACAGGTGATATAATTTGCTGTTCAGTCATAGCTCCCAACTGTCCCTGATTCCGAGGGACTGTCCCTGATTTGGAACAAAGCCCCTCTGTCCCTCTTTCCCTCTCATTTGTCCCTCATTTTGATGATCTATATAGTTGTATATAAAATGCACTTTTTATCTTTCAAATAGTGTTTCCCAGTGCTAAACCTTTCATCCAATTTTCTAAAAGCCAATATAAAGAAATAGTAGTGGTAAAAAAGAGCACTTGTGGATTTAATGAACCTTTTTTTTGGGGGTTAATTCTCCTTTAAGAGGGTGTGGCATGGGGCGTGTCGTATGCCTACATACATTTGCTAGTAGGTGTCCCTCATTCCCATCTCAAAATGTTGGGAGGTATGGCTCAGTGATTGATATATTCTAGTCTGCATCTCCCCAAGGTAATACTTAAAATCTGGCCTGTTAGGCATAGCTCCCAACTGTCCCTAATTTGGAACAAAGTCCCTCTGTCCCTCTTTCCTCCTCATTTGTCCCTCATTTTGGTCTGATCTATATAGTTGTATATAAAATGCACTATTTATCGTGTTTCCCATTGCTAAACCTTTCATCCAATTTCTAAATTGCTGAGTTTGTGAATTTCAAGACAGTAAAAAATGAAAAGTGGTAAAAAAAAAGCACTTGTGGGTTCAACTAATAATTTTTTTGTGTAATGCTCCTTTAAGGGGGCGTGACAGGGGTGTGTGTCCTATTTTTTCATACTTTTGCTAATAGGTGTCCCTCATTTCCATCTCAAAAGGTTGGGAGGTATGTTGTTAGGCCTGATTCACATCTATGCATTTTTAGTGCTTTTTGCATTTTGCAGATTTGCACTACAGAATGTGTTCCATAGGAAACCATGTTAACCACTTGCCGACCAGCCGCCACAGTTTTACTGCGGCAACATGGCACGGCTGGGCGAAACAACGTTATGTTACGTTGCTTCGCCCTGTGGAGCCGATGCAAGTGCCCGGCGGGCGCGATGACCACCGGGCACCCGCGATCATTCGTGACACAGCGAGAACCGGGATCGGTGTGTGTAAACACACACCGATCCGGTTCTCTCAGGGGAGAAATTACTGATTGTCTGTTCATACAAAGTATGAACAGCGATCTGTCATTTCCCCTAGTCGGTCCCATCCCCCTTCAGTTAGAACACACATTAGGGAACACATTTAACCCCTTGCTCGCCCCTTAGTGTTAACCCCTTCCCTGCCAGTGACATTTTTACAGTAATCAGTAATCATTTTTATAGCACTGATCGCTGTAAAATTGTCAATGGTCCCAAAAATGTGTCAAAAGTGTCCGATGTGTCCGCCATAATGTCGTAGTCCTGCCAAAAATCGCAGATCGCTGCCATTACTAGTAAAAAAATAAATAATAATAAAAATGACATAATTCTATTCCCTATTTTGTAGACGCTATAACTTTGCGCAAACCAATCAATATACGCTTATATGCGATTTTTTTATTTTTACCAAAAATATGTAGAAGAATACATATCGGCCTAAACTGAGGAAAAAATGTTTTTTTTAAAAACAAATTGGGATATTTATTATAGTAAAAAGAGTGTTTTTTTCAAAGTTGTCGTTCTTTTGTTTATAGCGCAAAACATAAAAAACTGCAGAGGTGATCAAATACAATCAAAAGAAAGCTCTATTTATGGGGAAAAAAGGGCGCAAATTTTGTTTGGGTACAGAGCCGCACGACCGCGCAATTGTCAGTTAAAGCGACGCAGTGCTAAATCGCAAAAAGTGCTCTGGTCAGGAAGGGGGTAAAATCTTCCGGGGCTGAAGCGGTTAAATGGACTGTAGTGCAAATCTGCAAAATGCAAAAAGTACTAAAAATGCATAGGTGTGAATCAGGCCTTATGCCACGTACACATGACCGTTATTCATGTCATGCAAAAAAACGACGTTTTTCTCGTCGTGATTCCTTTCAAGCCTGCCTTGCATACACACGTTCATGAAAAAAAAACACTTGAGCAAAGTGCGGTGACGTACAACACGTACGACAGCACTATAAAGGGGAAGTTCCATTCCAATTTGCTGATCCTTGTGTTAGTAGAAGTTTGTTGAGAGACGATTCACGCTTTTCAGCCTCGTGCTTTTCAGTCCGTTACAGCGTGACGAATGTGCTATCTCCATTCTGAACACTAGTTTTACCAGAACGAGATCCCGTCTCATACTTCATTCTGAGCATGCGCGTTTTTTTTCCCCCTCGTAAAAGCCTACACACGACTCTTTTTCACGACGTGAAAAACGACGAGAAAAAATAGAGCAGGTTCTAATTTTTTTTCAAGCAGTTTTCTCGTCAAGAAAAATGGTATGGAGCCTACACACAACCGTTTTTCACGACCAATCTAAAAAATTGCATTTTTCTCGTCATGAAAAACGGTCGTGTGTACGCGGCATAAGTGGGTCCTGAGGACAGGAGTTGAGAACCACTGTGTTAGAAGAACATGGACCCCAAAGACAATGGGGGGTTTTACTAAAACTTGAGCACTGAATCTGATGCAGCTGTGCAGAGTAACCAATCAACGTCTAACTTCAGCTTGTTCAGTTGAGTTTTGACAATAAAACCTGGAAGCCGATTGGTTTCTATGCAGAGCTGCACCAGATTTTACACTCTCCAGTATTAGTAAATTTCATCTATATGTTTTAGCAGAAAATATTCCTTTTCTTCTGAAATTGCCCCGGCTCATTTCACACGGCCAGTTTACATGCAAATAATTCTTAGTGGTGAAGTCTAATTTCCTAGCGTGCCTACCAGAAACGGATAGGTTGCTTTGGGCAATGCCTTAGTTTTTTCTCTCTTGCTTCATTTATTGTAAGTCAGTTCCAATGTCTGTTTCCATCGACCAGGGCAAGCCGAAGCAGAAGGAAAAAGAGTGCGTAGTATAAGGCTTATAGCGATGCCGATTGTAGCTTGTAGCAGACCAGGTGTTGATGCCAGTTAAGATTAGCAGAGCAAATCCTGCTTGTTCAGGCCTATGGACGGTATGTAGCAAGGAATCCACTCTATCAGAGAACATTATTCTTAACAAAACATCTTGATCAGCTTGTAGTCGGGTCTTCCAGTATCCTATCACGTTTCTCACATATGGTGCTTATTTAGAAGGAGATACAAATCTATTATCCTTCCTTAATATGCTGAAGTTTGCAATTTAAAATTGGTGAGCTTTTTGACTCCAAGCTTCTGTATAAGGAGAGACAGTTTGGGCTCATTTACACTTGCTTCAACGCACATTAACGGCTAGTTTGTACTTGCTTCAAAACAAGGCTTCGGACACGCTTTGTTAAAGCTCTCTGAATGCCTTGCTTCGGCTTAGCATCAAAAATGATACCCCATGTAGCTTTAGTGGTGCTTCAAAGCGTCTTTAAAGCCTCCATAGAAGTCTATGGCAAAGCTCGCTTGAAGCCCCCATTGAAAGCCCCACCAAATCCCAACCAAAGGCTCATTAAAGCCCCTTAAAAGCTCCATCAAAGCCTCATCGAAGCCCCATTGACGCTCCACCAAAGCCTCATCGAAGTCCCATTGACGCTCCACCAAAGCCTTATCGAAACCCCAATGAAGCCTCATCGAGACACCAAGCAAAAGCAAGGTATAAATTACTTTAAGCTAACCATTTTATTTAGTGACAGAAGCTTTGACTGGCATTCAGAGAGCTTTAACAAAGCGTGTCCGAAGCCTTGTTTTGAAGCAAGTGTAAACTAGCCGTTACAGTCATTCTACCCTCACAGGGCCGCTAACCATTCAGTAATTCATGAAAAAAAGGAGACCCGTTAAACACAAAAAACAAACATTTAAAACATTTCACCTTACCTGTCCTTAAATGTGGTGTAAGCATTAGTTTGCTTTTTCAAGTTTTTGGTCCTTTTTTTTACCCCCCCCCCCTCTCCCTAACAAGGCCATATTTTTGCGATATGGCACAAATAGAGCTTTCTTTTGGTGGTAGTTGTGTACTTTCTACTATAAAACATATCCAATAAAAAAAATGTAAAAAATATAATTTCTTCATTTATCCCAATATGTATTCTGCTACATATTTTTGGTAAAAAAAAAAAAACAAACAAAAAAAAACAATAAGCGTATATTGATTGGTTTGTACAAAAGTTATAGCGTCTACAAACTATAGGATATATTTATTTATTTTTATTCTAGTAATATCAGCGATCAGCGTAGTGGGGAGGTGCTTTTACTGTTGCAGGAACACAGGATCCATGCCTTCCTTACTGACAGATCACTGTTCAGCCTGTGTACCGAACGATCAGTGGGTGGCGGAGGACATGGGATCTGCGGGACCCCCTGATCAGCTCCCGTTGTGTAAAATCACAGCGGTAGCGAGCTGCAGGCAGCACGCACTCGCGCTCGATACCCGGAAGTGCAGGATCACTTGGATACAGGTGAAACTCAAAAAATGTTAATATCGTGCAAAAGTTAATTTATTTCACTAATACAACTTAAAAGGTGAAACTAATATATGAGAGAGACTCATTACATGCAAAGCAAGATAGTTCAAGCCGTGATTTGTCATAATTGTGATGATTATGGCTTACAGCTCATGAAAACCCCAAATCCACAATCTCAGAAAATTTGAATATTACATGCAATCAATAAAACAAGGATTGTACATAGAACAATATCGGACCTCTGAAATGTATAAGCATGCATATTACATCCCCCCTTCACATCCCAGCCCCCCCCCTTTACATCACAGCTCCCCCCTCACAAAACAGTCCCTCCTTTCATATCACAAACCCCCTTTGCTGTACAGTGTCCCTTCACATCCTAGCCCGTCCCCTTTACATCACAGCTCCCCCTCACATCACAGTCCCCCTTCACATCCTAGTCCTCCCCCACATCACAGCCCCCTCATATCACCACCCCCCTTTGCTTTACAGTGCCCCATTCCCAACCTAGCTCCCCCCTTCCATCACAACCCCCCTTCACATCCTAGTCCCAATTTTACATCCCAGCCCCCCTTTACATCCCAGCCCCCCTTTACATCACAGCTCCCCTTTACATCCCAGCTCCCCTTTACATCCCAGCTCCCCTTTACATCCCAGCCCCCCTTTACATCCCAGCTCCCCTTTACATCCCAGCCCCCCTTTACATCACAGCTCCCCTTCACATAACAGTCCCCCCTTTCATATCACAACCCCCTTTGCTTTATAGTGCACCATTCACATCCTTTGCCTCCCCCCCCCTTCCCATCACAACCCCCCTTCACATCCTAGTCCCCCTTCACATCCTAGTCCCCCCTTCACATCACAGCCCCACTTTACAGCTCCCCTTCACATAACAGTCTCCCCTTTCATATCACAACCACCCTTTTCTCTACAGTGCCCCTTCACATCCTAGCCTGCCCCTTTACATCACAGTCCCCCTTTACATCCTAGTCCTCCCCCCACATCACAGCCCCTCTTCACATCACCCCCCCCCCCCATACACACACACACACACACATAGCAGTGTCCCCTTTCCATCAGTGCCCTTGGCTTCTTCTATTGGCACGCAGGGCATGTGCTCTATTCAATTGTAAGCTCCCAGGATCAGGGCCCTCTTAACCCTCTTGCATTGATTTGTATTGTTGCAGTATTGTCTCTCTTTTTATTTTAAAGCACTGCGCAAACATTTGGCGCTATATAAATCCTGTATAACATTAATAATAATGTGCTATAGCTGCCATACCCCGGATATGCCAATGTGAATGGTATTCATTTATCAGAAACGCATCACAGCCCAGACAGAACTATCATTTGTTCTGACTCTCGACCACCATCCGCCATTTAGTGATGTCTGCTTTAAAGTGTATCTGTAGCCAAAGCTTTCTTTTTAGTTTTGGATAGGGAAGGGTGAAAAGCTCTGACAGGTGTTTATTGCTTTCACCCTGCTTGACTGCTGTAACACTTCCAGATATATAAGTCTCTTTAGTCCTTGAACCTTTGAAATGCCTTAAAGGTCCTGTTCCCTGGTCCCATACAAGCTTCCAAAGCCCTGATGAAGGGGATTTCTGGAACCCCTGAAATGTGGTTACATCCTGTGTCATCTGGATTAAGAAATAATGAACAAGGTTTTTGGACTCCATGATTGGAGTGGCACTTACTTTGTACTTATAAACATTATTACTGTCTGTGTGTCCCCACTGGGTAGACATGGTGTCATAATGACCACTGTCAACGAGATATAACGTGAAGGAAAATCCAATGTTTTGCAGTATTCATCATTTTAGGGGATGAGGGGAACTCTTCTAATGGGGACACCTGGTCCAGTGAAAACTGTCTAACAGGAAAGATTGGAGAGATTTCCTTCAATATATATCTTCTATGGGACAGAAAGTGAAAGAAAGTCCCTTTGATAGGGATTCTAACTATTCACCATTCTCCCTAAAAATAGTCAAAAAAGGTTTTAGGTACACATTCACTTTAAAAGACAAGTATGGGATTATTATTATTTTTAATCATACTTATGTAGCGACCTCCCAGACCTCTAGGGGCCTGATGGTGACCTCAAGAGTTAGGGAGAGCTGACATCCTTCCTTGCAGAGTGGGTTAACAGGCATGGCGGGTGTAATGCAAGATGAAATGATGGGCGCCAGTCACTGTTTGAATGCGAACAAGAGATTTATTGTCTTTCAACAAGAACTGTGGGAGACCGGGTTAGGGTCAGGACATTCTTGGGTAGGTGCAATAGTAATTGGCAGACTCCGTGACACTATAGGTAGACGGCTATACAGGGAAAGGCCTCCAGCCAGATGCCACATCTGTATAGGTAGGACTGCTGTCTCCTATGGCAACTGAACTTGTAACAGTCACTAAAGATAGTTGTACATAACTCTTGGTAACAAAGAATAGTTCTTCTCTTATCTCACAGTATCCCACTGTAGGTGTTCACTCACTGAGCTCCCAGTCTTTCACTAGACTTCCAGATCCCAGTCTTCACCGGATCTCCTGAGCTCTTCCACTGCTAACCTGCTGGGTCCCTGGCTTGGCACTCGCTGAAGCTTTCCCACTTCTTCACTGTCCCCGGCTGGTGAGAAGACTGCTCAGGTACTTGCTGAAACTTACTCACTGTAGTCTTCGGTAATAAGGTGGATGGTCCCTTAGTGGCGACTGCTTCCCCTTTACCTCCGACCACAACTGGTTTCCTGTCCGGCTGAACCTTCACAATAAGGTTGGACTCCAATCCTGCAGTCCCAACCTTACGTTGTTTCTCCTGCTCCTGGATAGACCTCAGGCAGCCTAGCAGCCAGGTGTCCCTGGGATAGGCCTCTGGCTTCTGGCCTAGCAACTGGGGCAACATAGCACACGTCCATCTAGACAGCCGTCCAGGTGGCACAGAACCCCGATCACCTGACTCCACCCAAATAAATAGTCTCCCATTAGGCCAAGGGACTAATGGAACCCCCTCTAATTGGCTGAGACACCCCATCCATTCATGATCTGACCTTGATATGCCCTTGTCGATCTAATGTCACCAGCCACAATGCCACCTTGTAACAGAAGAGAAAAGGTGCAGCAACTCCAGAATTAGGGGGGAAATCAGTGGATCTTCTAACAATTAGCCATGACAATTACTACCTGGCAAACTAAATTTATTAGCAACCCTGCCTAAACACCAGGGTGCTACACATACCTAGGTGGATGCAGCATCAGTGCCCCGCCAGCTCTTACACTGAGAACTGAGTGATCAAACACAGCCGATTGCTCAGTTCTCAGAGTTCCGTGAGCAGAGAGTCGGTGACTATCACCTGTCGTGGCCCCTCCTCGCTCACTGGAGTGCTAGGTTGCAGAGGGGTCGGGAGCGGCGAGAGGCTGAGCCAGGTGCCGGTCCAGGCATGTGGGTGGAAACCGACCATATGATCGCAATCTTTATCAGGCCTGCACCGGCTCTGTGACGTCAGCCAACAGTGGACTTTAGCCTGCTGTTTGCTGAAAACGGGTCACAGGAGTGCAAAACGATCTGCACTCCTGTGATCCATAGGTGGAGTACAGCCCGACGGGTTTGGCTGTACTTCTCCTTTAAGGTCCACTAGTGGAAGATGGAAGATGAAAAGACATACACTACCATGACAGAACTCTTACACAGATAGACGTTACTTTACTATCATTCTGGTCCCTCAGCTTTGATACTGGAAAAGGCACTGACCTGAGAATAGTATGCAGATATGGAGTTCTGACTGGACTGTGATTTTGCTTTCTGGAGATGACTTAACAAAACAATAGCAAGGATCTGATTGGGCAGAACTGGTGAAAAATTGGGGACAGCAGGAGCTTATATTTGCAAACCTACTTGATTTGGTTAGAAAAAAATTGTAAATGTGTTGTTTTTTTAAGAGGACCAGTCATAATTGAGCTCATGTAAGAATCTGAACATTTAGGCCCAATTCACACTTGTACTTGTACGACTACAATTTCCTATGGGAGACTTAAGCCAGCCATACATGGATCAAAATTTGACAGAGGGACCAGCTGAGTTTTGAACCATCTATGGGCAAGCTGATTGTACCCAATTAGATCCATCGATTGACTTGGGTACAGCTAGCCTGTTGGATTTTTTACATGTGATTACTGCCAGCGACTATAGCTGCTAACAGTAATCACTGTGTTCTGCCGGCCAGGAAGGCACCCCACGCCCCCCCCCCCCTCTGGCAAAACACAATAGCACTGCAGGAGGCATTCCCCCATCAACACTGACTGATACCCCCTGTCAAGCTCTGCACCCTGAGTTAAAAATGCCCAGACCGTAAAGCAAAGCATCGCGGTCATGGCATCTGTACAGCCCCGCCTGGCTGTATTGGGACAGTTCAGGTGGGCAGCTGGAGGGGGTGTTAAAACCACCTGTTATTACCAGCCACCCGTCTGAAAAAGCTCTATCTTCCTGTGCACAGAACTGAAAACTCAACCAATCGTATACGCCTTCCCAGCTTTCCTCTCGACTACAGAACACCCCCCCCCCCTCCATGTTAAAGCGGTTGTCCAGTCTAAAGTTAAAAAATTGAAAGTCACAGCTACAAAAACTGTAGCTGCTGTCTTTTAATAATAGAACATTTACCTGCCCCTGGATGCAGCGATGTCCCAGGCTTCAGTCCCTGTGCCAGCATACTAACTGTGGGCAGCCGGCACTGTGACTTGTGGCCTCACAGCCAGCTGCTCACTGTGCATGCACAAGCCGCTCTGCGCTATTTTTTTATTTCTTTTTTTGTAATTCTTTTATTTAGGCAAAAATTGCATTATACATACAAAGAACAGTAGTGGCGTGAAACAGTTATGTAGGGATACTGGCAACATATACAGAAGCAGAAGCAGCTCAACAGATCTGAGCACATACAAGACAACAATGTTCTGGATTGGACACTCTGCGCTAATTGATTGGATTGGTCCGGCAGATTTCCGGGACCTATGACATGTCTCAGAAGGCTGGGGGGGAAAGAGGGGACCGAGCTTCCGCTCAGATCGCTGCAGCTATCTGACCAGAAGTGGGGGAGTGGGTACCTGTAAAACCAGGCACCCGCTCCCCCCCCCCATAAAAAAAATGATGTCCCAAATGATAAGGAGAAGGGGGGTAGGAGGAGGAAGAGCAGAACTTGGGTGAAGTTCCGCTTTAAAAAGGAGAGGGGGTGGTGACGGTAATCCAAATCAGGAGAGCAGCCTTGTGTGACAAAGCTGCGGATACAGTACATTGAGCGAGGGTTGTCATTATAGAAGAGTGTTACTGGCATCACCAAGTGACAATAAAGGCAGAAAGAAAATGAATGCAGCCGCCCCATCTAAGCACTGGTAACCTGCAATATATTACATTTTTGCTCTTGGGTTTTGATACGCTTTATGTATTCTAAAAGGGGGGTGGTGACCGGGAAAACCAATGAAGAACAGAGATGTGCATGGACACCATAGGTCAGACTCTCAGCAGAGTCACGTATAAAGCGCTCCCAGCCATTTCTAATAAATAAAAGAATAAAGTACATTAGAAAATGTCATATCTTGAGTGAGATATTTGAAAACTGTCAGGCCTTGCTTAATCATGCCATAATGCGTCACGTCTATTGATGTAGATAGAAATCTAGATGGGCCCCACTAAGGTACACGGCCGCAAAAGGCAGAACGGACTGTGGGTCAATAGATGAATGCATTGTAAAATAAAAGCGAAGGCTGATCACAAGGAGCCTTTATGTGGCAATTCCCTAGTCCCCGCTTTCCAAGAAGCTTGTAATTGCTTGCCATCCCTTGTGGTGGTCAATCGAAGGCTATAACGAGGCTACATTACATTTATCCAATTTACATATGTGTTCTGTTACAAGCTCATTATATCCTGCACACCTTGCTTTCTGGGGCAAAAGTGCTGATTCTATTACAGCTGTAATTTGCAGTTTTCTGCCTTCTGACTATTTTTATAGCTCCTTTAATAAACATATATAGAGAGGATTATATACAGGATTCCTGCAAGGCTTGTGCTGGCCTGACAATTTCAATTAATTGTATGAATCACGCAGCTATCTCACATTAACACTTAAAGTTTTGAGCATAGGCATCATGAGATTAGGTCCAAATATAGACAGCAAGATCATATTGTTATAGTTCCAATGTACTAATCCAAACTGTATACATGTTGGGATGGAGTATTCTGGCATGGCCGACTCCACCTGTTCCCAGAGGCGGCTGGTGCTCAAATTGTTTGGGGGGGCGCAAACAAACTGAAAAATTGAAAAATACTGAATAAAAAACCTTCAATTGCAGCCTCACTGTGTCATCAATTGCAGCCCCTGTGCCCATCATTTGCAGCCACTGTGCCAATAAAATGCAGCCACTGTGCCAATAAAATGCAACCACTGTGCCCATCATATGATACCACTGTGCCTATTATATGCAACCACTGTGCCTATTATATGCAACCACTGTGCATATTATATGCAACCACTGTGCCCATCATATGCAGCCACTGTGCCCATCATATGCAGCCACTGTGCCCATCAAATGCAGCCACTGTGCCCATCATATGCAGCCACTGTGCCCATCATATGCAGCCACTGTGCCCATCATATGCAGCCACTGTGCTCATCAAATGCAGCCACTGTACCCATCATATGCAGCCACTGTGCCTATCAAATGCAGCCACTGTGCCCATCAAATGCAGCCACTGTGCCCATCAAATGCAGCCACTGTGCCCATCATATGCAGCCACTGTGCTCATAAAATGCAGCCACTGTGCCCATCATATGCAGCCACTGTGCCCCATAAAATGTAGCCACTGTGCCCCATAAATAGCAGCCACTGTGCCCCATAAAATGAAGCCACTGTGCCCCATAAAATGCAGCCACTGTGCCCATTAAATGCAACCACTGTGCCCATAAAATGCAGCCACTGTGCCCATCATATGCAGCATCTGTGCCCATCATATGCAGCCACTGTGACCCCCCCCCATGCTATGCATGAATCTATCCATTATACAGGGGGGTGGCGTGACAGAGGGGGCGGCGCCCGTGTGCCCTTAATGGATCCACTGCCTGTTCCCCAATCTGGTTTTGGTTAGGAACAAAAGCTTATAAGGCTCTCTCTCACAGGCAGCCAGAGGGAGGTAAAAACAGGTTGTTAAAGCAGACCTCCCCCCAAAAGGGGAGGGAAATCTCCACTTGTCTGCCTCCCCCCCGCTTCCACATTTAGCGCCTTTTGGGGGGGGAGGGAGGAGCGTGTACCTGGTTTTGGTTTTGACAGGTACCAGCTCCCACTTTCAGCTCGGTATCCCACTTCCAGCCCCCCCCCTTCCTTCCCCCCGCAGCCTTCTGGGACACTTCACATTCACGAAGCGCAGCAAAGTAGGAAACCTTGCAGCTTCACCGCCGATTCCCCTTAGTCAAGATGGTGGCTCCAGCACACGATAGCAAATTAAAGAATCGGCACGGGTGAGGATACCGCTGGACAGGTAAATGCCCTAAAATTAAAAGTCAGCAGCTACAGTATTTGTGGCTGCTGACTTTTAATTTTGGGGGGAGCAAGGAGCTCCTCTTTGAATTGCAGTTTTACCATCCCTGACCACCCAGTTAAAGTGGTATTCAACACAAAAGCAAACATTTATTATATTGCAGCTTATCAATTCTTAGATATAGAGAGAAGACAAGAACAACAGGTGCCTCTTAAGTAAGACTGTTATAAATTTAATAAACAAGTGCAATAAAAGACTCACATAGTAGTATCTTTAGACAGGCACAAAGAAGTCCAGTGAACTCAGTCTCCGTCTCAGCTGTCAGCACTGTACACACTCTGTTTCTCCATGTGTATCCGGCATCCTGTCCAGCAGGGATCTTCCGGTATTCGAGCGGGATCCAAAGCAAGGCTTGGAACACAACTAGTGGGTCACAGAGATGTGGAAGCGACGCGTTTCAGAGCATGTGCACCAGGGAAATGCTGATTGTGCGCGCTCCTTTGTCAAGCTTGCAGGACAGATGCAGCATCGGATCGCTGCTGCATCCACCTAGGTGAGTATGATTTCTCAAAAAAAAAAAAAACAATTAAACTTCTCTTTTAAAAATATTAAGTTTTGGATATAGATGAACTTTTATTCACAGGGCCAGAGAGGACTACCCAACATACTTCCATGCATTCAGCGGTCAAGGCTCTTGTTCTTCATAGATCAAGGGGGCCTTCGATATCCAATGTCTGCCAATCACATCAAGTGCTAATTGGTATCAAATCTAAGTTGAAATGAGTGATACACAATTTTTCTTGCAGAAATTACCCAGGATATCACTATTCATTCATACATCTATTTTATTATTCACAGTGTTTTCTTCTATCCATCTGTCATTTATAACACCTCTGTTCATGTTTGTATACTACTTTGTATGTAACATTATGGTGAGACTGGTACAGCAATTCAATTAATTGGCATATGTATCTAGCAGCCACGGCTATGTGACATAAACCCAATGTAGTGACATTTTTTTGCAAAAATAAAATCACTTGAGGTCACTGTGCCTCACAGTGATCCTATCGCTGGAGACAACCTACCATCAACAGATTCTCTATACAGCACAGTGAAATACATGTTTGCATGCATCACTCCCTTGCTGTTCTGTTCTGCAGCATGGGTTTAACGCAAGCCAACAGATTTTTGTTTAGTATTTTCTTCATACTTTTAACAGTTCTTGACTATGGTAATAAAGATCATTTGTCGCTAACACTGCTTGACGACCACTCCACCATTTATCCTTACGTAAGTGTAAAGAGCCCCCGCAGAAGCTGCTGGCTATGACTGTCCCTTCCCCCAAACTTAGTGCACATGCAGCCAGGCCCACAGCATTTCCTTTTCCTCAATGACTCAATAACAGTCTAGGGAGTGTATTTTATGCTTTTATTGCTGATGTCAACTGAGTTGACAGAGGACACCTCTCTTCACACTGTTCTGACAGAGAGCTCCCACAAAGTTCACTGCTGGCTAGGAAATGCCTAGGACCTAGGCTGCATGCAGTCACTAGGGCACAGAATATAGGTCAGTACTTACAATGCCACTGGATTTTCAGTTGCCTCCTACTGATATCCACAAGGCACTTTTCTGTGAAGGAGCTGTAGACTTGCAACACCACAGGACAAGTGGGCACTCCCCCCAACCTTCCCCAGTATTCCTCAGTGAGCTCTCCAGACCGTAAGAAAATTGGAGACTTTGGACATAGGCCCCCAGTTTAGACTATGAGTCCCTTAGGCAAGGGTGCTGCTTTAACAGGACTGGACCCAGGACCCACACACTCTGCTCTAGGCCTCAGACTATTTCTATCCCCAGCCACCTACTGGACACATCTCCCCAGGGATTTGTTATATAATCAGGCAGCCTTTCTATTCTTCATCCCACTGAGATTCCAGAATCCTCCAGAAAGCAGGGGAAAGCAATCCGATCAGCAGCCTGTGAAACATTGAGCAGACCAAAACAATCAACCACTGCTCTACTGCCTACAGAAGAGTTAAACAAAATGTATCTAGCATCCTACACTAACTAAGAGGGTGCTAAATAAGTAACTACACATGACACAAGTTGAAGTTTAATGGCCATAGCAGCCCCTTATTAACAAGTTGTACAAATAACATATTAACATTCACTACAGTATAAATAGAGCCCCGCGGTCCTTGTAGCCATCTCTACTTAACAGAGTTCCAGTCTTCAGCTGCAAAAACAATGACTCAGAGACAATAAGCCCAATAAGCGCAGACACAACCATGAAAGCACCCACAGTTCACTGTCACTGAACCATACAAAATAAGGGGAGCCCTTTGTGAGACGGGTCCCTCCCAATGTGCATTTTGCCCATAATGACCACCTTCAAGGACCCTGTACCCTGCCAGCTGCTATGATATATCCACACCAAACCCGTAACTGTCCCCAACAGAAATGATCCACCAAAACTAAAGAAGGGAGGGAAGGTTGTAGGTTTTCCCAACGCCAGCTCTCTTCCAACAGAAGACTTTCTGTGATCCTCCTACTGACCATCCCTTGAAGTCCGTCCTGTTCCTACCTGACCCACCAATCTGGTAAGTACCTCTTGATTCCGAAAAAATTAAACCAACAAAAACACTGTGCCAAACCCCTTTTAATCCAGTCATGTGGGCCCTACGTCCATGCTTCTCTTTTCTTACTCAGGGCTACTCAGGGCCTAACTTTCACTGGCCAGTTGTCTCCATCAAATCTCTTGTCCACACATCCATGTTGTACCTCTAATATTTCTTTGTTAGACCACCATTGGTAGTAAAAGACTGCCAGAAACACAGGTTATACCTAAAGCTGCCCATACATAGATTGATTTTCAACTGATTTCTTCTGAATTGGCGAAAACATTATTCCATTAATGGCTTTTTGACCCGTTCTTTTTTTTTCAGTTTTTCAGTTGATCTTTCTCAAAGAATCCAGGTGAAAATTCTTGGTCAAACAGTGCCTGCATCCAATCAAATGCAGGCACTGTTTGGGTACTTTGACAATTGCGGGTGTCAGTGGTCAGAATACAATAGCCAGCACTAGAGATTCATCTATCCACACTGGATGGGGCGATCCAATGATTTCTCTTAATCAGGGCTGAGGGAAAGACATACTAATGTGTATGGCCAGCTTAACCTCTATCCATATGTTTACAACACTGACAATGCTTCATAAGATGCAGGGGTTAACTTTACCTGGGCTCCACACTTCCCATCCAGCTAGCCCCCCTCCTTTCAGTAGTGGTTACCCAGCATTTCTTTTTTTTGCTATTTTTTTAAAGTTTCCAAGGTCTTTACGTTGGTCACATGATGGGGTGGGTGGGACCAGGACCGTGACCGTGACCCCCTGCATTCACAGTAAAGTCCTCAGTCTTACAACTGGGCATGATAAAATGGAGGAAATTGTGTGGCCAAGAAGAGGTACTGCAGCGGACAGCTTCAGGGAAAAATGACAGTGCCTCCTGATAGCCCACCCCATGGTGTACTCACCCATCCACACTCTCTGTCCACTTCCCCACTGTAAGAATAGGCGGCGGTGCCGTATGGTGTCATAACTTACCCAGCTGGATGACCTCATTGGACCCACCATGTCACAGTGTTTGGACATTAAAGCAGGGACTCCATTGGAGAAAAAAGGCAGCGAGGGAGCACAGAATGGCAAAATGACAGTCGCTCTTTTATGTTACAGATTCTCCTAGTGTCTCTGATAAACACAAAAGAGAGCTCACCAGATTTATGGCCATCTGAGACTAGAAATGATTTCTTAACCAGATAAATTCTATACTTGAAAAATATATTCAGCAAATGGTGCCAGATAATATCAAACTGATACTTCTACTTGCAGGAAATGCACATCCATTATGTGTAAAAATCATTTTATTATCTAAAGATGGAAAAACAAGTGTTCAAATAAATTGTTTGTTGTACGGAAAATGTATAGAAAATTATAGCTCTACAGATCCTTTTTTTCTGCCAACGTTTGTCTAAAGCCACATGGGTGATCATTCTTTACAATTGCGTTCTTTTTGAGACTGCTTTCTTTTGCATATGGTTAGACTTTCGAAAACATAGATGTGCCCTAAATTGGACACCTTAGGTCCAACACTCAGGCAAAAAAAATTATAAAATCTAAAAGAAATCATGCTATTAGTGTCATGACATGTTTTAAAGGGCTGTATAATGGTTGTGTGCAAATGTTCTTTCTTTAGATTTTATAGACAGGAATAAAAATACATATATTTAGAAAACGTTTTTTGTATTCTTATATCCAGCCAGCGAGTGGAGCACCAGTCTTCTTTTCACATGTTTTTCAGTGTCTCCTTACCTCCTGTTGTATAAAGCCTGTTGTTTACAGAGCTTTATAACTCAAGAGGAAATTTCCATACACAAGTGAATGACACAGATCAGTGGCTCCACTCCCCCATTCCCCTTCCCTTTTTTGAGGTTTCTTCCAGACAGGCGGTAAGCTTACTGCCCTCTGAAAAGTTATCTGCCGTGAATTGCTTTTCAGAAGGCTGTATAGCAGTGCCTGACAGGCATTCAGGAGGCACTACTGCCACATCCTGATGCTCTCTTTATGGTTTTATTTATTTTGCCAAATGGTAATTTTACAACTGCACGGCAAGCCTTTCGCTTAGACTGCACTGAGGTTTCAATTAGAGATAGCATGAAAAGAAGAAAACCTCTATTATACTGTGTAGATAACCCATAGTGCTCTGGGAATCTATTGTCAAGTATTAAATGATTTATTTTGCGTATGTGTGTATGCGTGTATGTGTGTATATATATATATATATATATATATATATATATATATATATAGGGATGAGCTTTATGTTCGGGTCAAACATGAGTTCGACTCGAACATTGGCTGTTCGCCCGTTCGCTGAATAGCGAACAATTTGGGGTGTTCGCGGCACATTCGAAATCCGCGGAACACCCTTTAAAAGTCTATGGGAGAAATCAAAAATGCAAATTTTAATGGTTTATATGCAAGTTATAGAAAGTGTTTGGGGACCCGGGTCCTGCCCCAGGGGACATGTATCAATGCAAAAAAAAGTTTTAAAAACTACAGTTTTTTCGGGAGCAGTGATTATAATAATGCTTAAAGTGAAACAATAAAAGTGAAATATTCCCTTAAATTTCGTACCTGGGGGGTGTCTTTAGTATGCATGTAAAGTAGCGCATGTTTCCCCTGTTTAGAATTGTCCCTGCATAAAATGTCATTTCTAAAGGAAAGAAAGTCATTAAAAACTACTCGCGGCTGTAATGAATTGTCTGGTCCTGGCAATACAGATAAAAGTCATTGAAAAAAACGTCAGGGGTCCCCCCCACAGTCCATTACCAGGACCTTCAGGTCTGGTATGGATATTAAGGGGAACCCTGCACCAATTTAAAAGAAAATGGCATAGGGGTCCCCCTCAAAATCCATACCCTTCAGGTCTGGTATGGATTTTAAGGGGAACCCCGCGCCACAATTAGAAAAAAAATTGCGTGGGGTTCCCCCCAAAAATCCATACCAGACCCTTATCCGAGCACGCAACCTGGCAGGCCGCAGAAAAAGAAGGGGGGACGAGAGAGCGCCCCCCCTCCTGAACCATACCAGGCCACATGCCCTCAACATGGGGAGGATGTGAATTGGTAACGGGGTACATTGTACCCCTACCATTTCACCAAAAAAAGTGACAAAAAAGTAAAAAAAATTCCAGCGCTGTAAATCCTTCTACGACCCGAACCCGCCACTACGAACGATACCGCCTCGGCCGAATGACGCGCGAGCCGTCTGACAGCTGTTAAGTAACTGAGGGCAGGGCCACCCGTGACGTGGACGGGTGACCCCACCCCCCCTCTGACACAACGGGGGTTTCCGGCGGCTTCCCCGTGGTGTCAGGGGTGACCCGCCCCCTCTGACGCATCACGGGAAACCCCCGTCATTTGTAGCGGCGGGTCCGGGTCATAGAAGGATTTACAGAGCTGGAATTTTATTTTTTATTAAAGGACTTGTCCCAAGCTGTGTGTGTGTGTTTTTTTTTACTTTTTTGTCCATTTTTTGGGTGAAATGGTAGGGGTACAATGTACCCTGTTACCAATTCACATAGGGGGGGCTGGCATCGTGGGGTCCCCTTTGTTAAATGGGGCTTCCAGATTCTGATAAGCCCCCCGCCCGCAGACCCCCAGGCAAGGGTTGTGGGGATGAGGCCCCTATCCCTATCAACATGGGGACATCCTCCCCATGTTGAGGGCATGTGGCCTGGTACGGTTCAGGAGGGGGGGCGCTCTCTCATCCCCCCCCTCTTTTCCTGCGGCCTGACAGGTTGCGTGCTTGGATAAGGGTCTGGTATGGATTTTTGGGGGGAACCCCATGCCATTTTTTTTAATTGTGGCGTGGGGTTCGCCTTAAAATCCATACCAGACCTGAAGGGTCTGGTATGGATTTTGAGGGGGACCACTACGCCATTTTTTTTTAAATTGGCGCAGGGTTCCCCTTAATATCCATACCAGACTTGAATTCCTGGTAATGGAATTTTGGGAGACCCCTCACGCTTTTTTTTTTTTACATTTTGGTTCGGGTTCCCCTTAAAATTCATACCAGACCCAAAGGGCCTGGTAATGGACTATGGGGGGGACCCCTGCCGTTTTTTAAAATGACTTTTATCTGTATTGCCGGGACCCGACAATTCATTACTGCCGCGAGTAGTTTTAAATGACTTTTTTTCCTTTTAGAAATTACATTTTGTGCAGGGACAGTTCTAAACACTGAAAACATGCGCTATTTTACAGGCATACTATAGACACCCCCCAGGTATGACATTTAAAGGAATATTTCACTTTTATTGTTTCACTTTAAGCATTATTAAAATCATTGCTCCCGAAAAAAATAGTTTTTAAACTTTTTTTGCATTGATACGTGTCCCCTGGGGCAGGACCCAGGTCCCCAAACACTTCTTATGACAATAAATTGCACATTAACCTTTAAAATTAGCACTTTTGATTTTTCATGTTCGTGTTCCATAGACTTTAACGGTGTTCGAACAAATTTTTTGCCTGTTCGCATGTTCTGCTGCGAACCGAACCGGGGGGTGTTCGGCTCATCCCTATATATATATATATATATATATATATATCCCTCACATTTTTGTAAATATTTTATTATATCTTTTCATGGGACAACACTGAGGAAATTACACTTTGCTACAATGTGAGTGTACAGCTTGTATAACAGTGTAAATTTGTTGCCCCCTCAAAATAACTCAACACAGCCAATAATGTCTAAAGTACCTAATGTCTAAGTGAAAATGTTAAAATCGGGCACAAAGTGTCAAGATTTTGTGTGGCCACCATTATTTCACCAGAGCTTCACAGGTTGCCACTGGAGTCCTCTTCCACTCCTTCATGACGACATCACGGAGCTGGTGGATGATACAGACCTTGCGCTCCTCCACCTTCTGTTTGAGGATTCCCCACAGATGCTCAATAGGGTTTAGGTCTGGAGACATGCTTGGCCAGTCCAATGGTCCCAAAATAGCGTCAAAAATGTATCCGCCATAATGTCACAGTCTCGATAAAAATCGCTGATCGCAGCCATTACTAGTAAAAAAAAAAAATCTTAATAAAAATGCCATAAAACTATCCCCTATTTTATAGACGCTATAACTTTTGTGCAAACCAATCAATAAACGCTAATTGCGACTTTTTTTACCAAAAATTTGTAGAAGAATACATATAGGCCTAAACTGAGGGAAAAATTTGTTCTTTTATATATTTTTTGGGATATTTATTATAGCAAAAAGTAAAAAATATTGCTTTTTTTTCAAAATTGTCGCTCTATTTTTGTTTATAGCGCAAAAAATAAAAAAATGCAGAGGTGATCAAATACCACCAAAAGAAAGCTCTATTTGTGGGGAAAAAAGCTCGTCAATTTTGTTTGGGAGCCACGTTGCACGACCGCACAATTGTCAGTTAAAGCGACGCAGTGCCGAATCGCAAAAAGTGGCCCGGTCATTTGGCAGCCAAATCCTCCAGGGCTGAAGTGGTTAAATTTAAAGCTCAAATATAACTACCACTCATCACTCTAACCCCCTCTCCAAAACTTTACACACCATATAACATAAACTCCCTTCTGTTCCCCCAAGTTCTCCACTCTATTTAGTCTGCTGAATCAGCTCCGTTGCTCGGCACAAAAGGGTAAACCTTAGCCCACAGCTCTCTTCGTAATGCATAGAGACTTGATAAGGTTCCCAAGAGACTGAAGCCAAGGGCTGGAGCAGAACAGCCTCCAGTACTGTGGAATGTAGTAAAACCAAGAATAGATGTATGGCATTGGGATCACAAACATTTAAAAAAAAAAAGCAATTTTTTAATTTAATGTTCTCAAAAGTGACCTTTCTATTTTAAAGCCAAACTCCTGCTTAGATAGACTTTGAAAAAAGTACATACTTTTGTAAATGTTTTATTACTGTCTGTAACAAATATTGGGGGGGGGGGGCAGAAAGTCACAGACAGGTATAATAGCTTAATGGAGGTCCTAACCCTTTACCAATTTACTGAGAGGTTGTGTTTTGTTGCCCATTGGAGAGATTTCCTGTCCTGGCAAGCAATCTCACCATTGGGGACACAGACTACAATGAAAACCTTACAGGGGTTTTTTGCCTTCCCTATTCTGCGCCCTCCCCCCCCCCCCAAAAAAAAAACCCTTAAGTTTTGGAAGGGGTTAAGCTTTGATCTGCAGTAATTTGAATTTCTAACTGCTGCGAATATTTAAACATTGCCTTTCTGTAACCATGACAACTATGGCAAAAATCTGAACATTCTGTACACTGTATTTATACAGAATGCCCCCTGAAATCTCATTTTCGACCCGTGTAATTGGCCCGCTTGCTTTTCCCAGCAGTTTTCCTCTCATTACAATACCGGCACGGATCATGTTACCGTAGCAGGAAGACCGTCCCACCCAGTACTCAGGAAATAGGAAGTGATAGGAATGCATGTTTCAGTGTCAGCAGAATAATAGCAGTATGCCCCGCCTTTGACAAAATCCCCAGGCTGCCTGTGCTAGAACTATTGTGCATGAGTGCTCCGCCATTGACAAAATCTTTTGCTGTCTGTGCTAGGGCCATCATGCATGGGTGATCTACCATTACCAAAATCCTCGGGCTACCTGTGCTAGGGCCATCGCATATGTGTGCCTCCTCACTAACGAAATTCTAAGGCTGTCCTTGCTAGTGCCATCGTACAGTACATGGGATCCTCACCATTGACAGAATCCTCAGGCTGCCTTTGCTAGCACCATTAAGCATGCCCATAGCATTATTAAAAAAATCCTCATGCCAGCAGACAAGCGTCTTTATGTTGGTGTAGTACCAGGCCCTGGAACGAAAAATTGCCCGGGCATTTTAGAGACTGAGCAGCCTTTGGGGGGTAGGCATTTGGGGTTCCAGGGTGTGTGGATTCGGTTACCGTAACTTTTTTAGTTTAATGTGACAGATTGAGGCCAAAGCCAGATATAATGGAGTACTCACTAGTAGTGATGAGCCGAACACCCCCGGGTTCGGTTCGCACCAGAACCCGCGAACGGACCGAAAGTTCGTACGAACATTAGAACCCTATTAAATACAATGGATGCGAACGTTCGAATTCTAAAGTGCTAATTATAACAACTATTATGCATGTTATTGTCCTAAAAAGGGTTTGGGAACCCGGGTTCTGCACCAGGGGACATGTATCAATGCAAAAAGAAGTTTTAAAAACGGTCGTTTTTCGGGAGCAGTCATTTTAATGATGCATAAAGTGAAAAAAAAAAGTCAAATATTCCTTTAAATATCGTACCTGGGGGGTGTCTAAAGTATGCCTGTGAAGTGCCACGTGTTTCCCGTGTTTAGAACTGTCCCTGCACAAAATGACACTTCTAAAGGAAAAAAAAGCCATTTAAAACTTCTTGCGGCTTTAATGTAATGTCTGGTCCCGGTAATATGGATGAAAATCTTTAAGAAAAATGGCATAGCTACCCCATGACCCCCCCCCCCCTACCCCAGCCCATTACCAGCCCCTTTGAGTCTTGTATGGATATTAAGGGGAACCCCGCACATAAAATAAAAAAGGCCCTATATACTCTGAACAGCCGTATACAGGCGGTGCATACAAGACAGGGACTGTAGGTTTGTTCTTATGTAGAATGTGTTTGTAATTTTGAACAGGTACATTGTTGAAGTGTAGCTCCAGCCCAAAAATCTATTTTTAAACTTTTTGGGAAACATAGGTAAGGGTTATCACCCCTGTAACATTTGTTTTGCTGTCTGTGCCCCTGTTCAGAACATTTCACCTCACTTTCCGTCCCAATGACAACTGTTTTTGAAATGTGGTGTTTTTCTTGAAACAAGGATTGCTGATAAAGCATCAGTACAGAGGAGACACCTTTCTCCCATATTTATTCTTACAGGAGAGAATTTTCCTTCCTAGGGGTAGATTTCCTCTCACTTCCTGTTGTCTTCTTTCGTTTGCAAGTAGGAGTCGTTTGTAAGTTGGATGTTTGAAAGTAGGGACCTGCCGTATATACTCTGCAGAAATAGGCCCCTTAGTTGTTGGTGTTGGCACAACACTGTAAGCACTCACAGTTACTCTTGGTTGGTGCTGGAACGCCCTGCTGTCAACTATTATATCATGAATTTTAATTACATATAATTCTTGAACAGTGGTAGTAAAAATTGGGGCTTTGATGGTGGTGCTGGTGCCACAACACTGTAAGCCCTGACAGTTACTCTTGGTGGGTGCAGCAATGGGCCCTGCTGTGAATTATTAGATCAAGAATTGTAATTGCATGCCCCTGTTGAACAGGGGCTGAAAAATTGGGCTTTTCGTGGTGGTGGTGGTGGTGGTGGTGTTGCCACAACACTGTAAGCCCTCAGAGTTACTCTTGGTGGGTGCAGGAATGGGCCCTGCTGTGAATTATTAGATCAAGAATTGTAATTACATGCCCCTTTTGAACAGGGGCTGAAAAATTGGGCCTTTCGTGGTGGTGGTGGTGGTGGCGTTGCCACAACACTGTAAGCCCTCAGACTTACTCTTGGTGGGTGCAGGAATGGGCCCTGCTGTGAATTATTACATCAAGAATTGTAATTGCATGCCCCTGTTGAACAGGGGCTGAAAAATTGGGCCTTAGGCACTGGTGGCACAACACTACAACCCCTCACAGATACTGTACTTGGAGCACAGCAATGAGCCCTGTTGCAAAGTATTGCTTCAAAAATTGTAATGACACGCCCCTGTTAAACAGGGGCTGAAAAATTGGGCCTTAGGCACTGGTGGCACAACACTACAACCCCTCACAGATACTGTACTTGGAGCACAGCAATGAGCCCTATGGCAAATTATTGCTAAAAAAATTGTAAGTACACGCCCCTGTAAAACAGGGGCTGAAAAATTGGGCCTTAGCCACTGGTGGCGGCACCCATAAACAAAAATGATCTTCCAAGCTATCATCATCAATCGTATCATTGAGGACTCGGAGGAGGAGGATAGCCAGTCAACATAACAGCACAGGCACTCAGCATCAGCATCAGTCTTGAAGGGACGTGACATGTTAAAATCAATTAGTCTGTTATATCAGCATCAGGTGTGTGGTAGCTGGTGGTGATCCAAGACTGGTTCATCTTGATGAAAGTCAGTCGATCAACCGAGTCGGTGGACAGGCGCACCCTGTGATCCGTGACAAATCCTCCAGCAGCACTGAATGTGCGTTCCGAAAGAACGCTGGATGCAGGACAGGCCAGTAGCTCAATTGCATACTGTGCAAGCTCTGGCCAGTGATCCATCCTCAAGACCCAGTAAGCCAGAGGATTTTCGGTGGGGAAGGTGTCCAAGTCTGACCTTGCCCCTAGATATTCCTGCACCATGTTTATCAGACGCTGGCGATGGTTGCTGGAACCAATCATACTTTGGGGCTGCGGACTAAAGAATTGTCTGAACGCATCGGTCAGACGGCCACCTTCCCCACCGCTCCTTCTTTGACTGGCCGAAGCCTCAGCAACTCGTTGTCCTGGACCAGGAGTTTGTAACCTCCCAGTCTCTGGGAACGCGTTGCACAGACCTTTCTGCAAGGCCTCCCGGAGTTGTCTCATCCTCTGCTCCCTCTGCGACGGTAACATAAGGTCCGCAACCTTACCCTTGTACCGTGGATCAAGGAGAGTGGCCAGCCAGTAATGGTCCCTCTCCTTGATCCGAAGAATACGAGGATCCTTCCGCAGACTTTGCAGGATCAGGGAGGCCATGCAGCGTAGGTTTGCTGAGGCATTCGCTCCGGAGTCCTCTGGGTCACTAAGGACGACATGATCCGCAGTCACCTCCTCCCAGCCACGTACAAGTCCACTGGTTTCTTGGGACTGTAAATCATCCCTAAAAGACTGCTGCTGATGATGCTGAGTGCCAGCCTCCACCTCCATGCTGACACAATCCTCCTCCTCCTCCTCCTCCTCCTCCTCTTCCTCTTCCTGTGCGATGGGTGGGACAGAAGGAACACTGTCTGGGTAAAGGGGGCCTTGAGAGGCAAGGAAGTCCTCCTCTTCCTGCCTCTGTTCTGCCTCAAGTGCCCTGTCCATTATTCCACGCAGCGTGTGCTCCAACAGGTGGACAAGAGGTACAGTGTCACTGATGCATGCACTGTCACTGCTCACCATCCTCGTGGCCTCCTCAAATGGTGCCAGGACAGTGCATGCATCCCTGATCATGCCCCACTGGCGTGGAGAAAAAAAACCAAGCTCCCCTGACCCTGTCCTGGTGCCGTAGTCGCACAGATACTCATTGATGGCCCTCTGCTGCGTGTGCAGCCGCTGCAGCATGGCCAACGTTGAGTTCCACCTGGTGGGCATGTCACATATAAGGCGGTTCTTGGGCAGGTTCAACTCCTTTTGCAGCTCAGCCAGGCGAGCACTGGCATTATAAGATCTGCGGAAATGCACACAGACTTTCCTGGCCTGCCTCAGGACATCCTGTAAGCCCGGGTACCTGCCCAAGAACCGCTGCACCACCAGGTTAAGGACGTGAGCCACACAGGGCACATGGGTCAGTTGTCCCTGTCGGAGGGCGGAGAGGAGGTTGGTGCCATTGTCGCAAACCACCATTCCTGGCTTAAGCTGGCGTGGCGTCAACCACCTCTCGGCCTGGCCCTGCAGAGCAGACAGGACCTCTGCCCCAGTGTGGCTTCTGTCCCCCAAACACACCAGCGCAAGCACGGCATGGCATCTTTTTGCCTGCGTACTTGCGTAGCCCCGTGAACGGCTACGGAGCACCGCTGGTTCATAGGACAAACCACAGGAAGAGGCCATGGAGGAAGAAGAAGAGGAGGGGGTGGAGGAGAGAGGTGTGTCACAACCAGTAGTAGCATTTTGGAGGCGTGGCGGTGGGACAACCTCCAACACTACTGCACCTTGTCCTGCATCCTTCCCAGCTGCCAAAAGAGTGACCCAATGGGCCGTGAAAGAAAGGTAACGTCCCTGTCCATGCCTGCTGGACCATGAGTCAGCGGTAATATGCACCTTACCGCTGACCGCCCTGTCCAGCGAGGCCAAGACATTGCCTTCCACATGCCGGTAGAGAGCCGGAATAGCCTTCCGTGAGAAAAAGTGGCGTTTGGGAACCTGCCACTGAGGAACCGCACATTGCACAAACTCACGGAAGGGGGCCGAGTCTACCAACTGAAAAGGCAGCAGTTGAAGCACTAGCAATTTAGCCAAGCTAGCATTCAACCGCTGGGCATGTGGATGGCTGGGAGTGAACTTCTTTCGACGGTCCAGCAGCTGGGGCAGGGAAATTTGCCTGCTAGAATCGGACGTCGGTGTACTGCTAGCAGAGTGGCCGCAAGTACTTGGCTGTGACACGCCTAATTCTACACCTTCATTCCTCTCAGTGCATGTTTCAGAGAGGACTGAAGTTATAGTGGGGTTGGAGATCCCAGCTGATGCGGTGCAAGGAGAGGTCCGCTTTGTTCTTTGGTGTGGGTCTTTGAGGTAGGCTTGCCAACGAGCTGCATGGCAGGTCAACATATGTCTGGTCAGGCATGTGGTACCCAAGCGGCTGATGTTTTGGCCACGCGATATACGCTTGAGACATATGTTGCAAACAGCAGCTGTGCGATCTGATGCACTAGCCTCAAAAAAGGCCCACACCAAGGAACTTTTTGAATGACGGGCAGAGGCAGCGCCCTGCACAGGCGGAGCTCTGCGGTGTGATTCCGTCGGTGTACTGCCCTTACGCTGGCCACCAAAGGGCATCCTGTCTCGTTGGAGATGTGCCTCCTCCTCATCCTCCTCCTCCTCTCTCCTATTAGGCACCCACGTGGAGTCAGTGACCTCATCATCCCCTCCCTCCTCATCACTGGAGCCAATCTGGCAGTATGCTGCAGCTGCTGGAACATGACTGCCAGATTGGTGTCCTTCTTGAGCATCCCCTCTGTCTGCTCTCACCCTACTGCCTTCCTGTAGCTGGGTTTCATCATCAGACCCTTCGAAACGCTGGGCATCCTCCTGGAGCATGTACCCAACACTGTGCTCAAACAGTTCGGGGGACTCCTCAGGAGGAGGACATGGTGGGTCTAGGGAAGGAGTGACTGATGATGAGTCTGACATTGATACCAGGGAAGAGGACGCTTTGGCAGCTGCTTTGCCAGTACCCTGAGCCTGGGTGAGAGAGGATGAGGAGGAGGAGGAGGGCTTGGTCATCCACTCTACCAAGTCTTCGGCATGATGTGGCTCAACATGTCCAGCTGCCGAAAAGAAGGACAAGCGTGTCCCATGGCCATGTGCTGATGACAATGCACCGCGTCCACGACCAGCACTGTTGCCCCCAGACACAGAGCCTGCTTGCCCTCTTTTATTGCCTCCTGACTGTCTGCCTCTCCTTGTTTGCCTTCCAGACATTCTAATAGATGGCCTGCAGGGAGATGGGAAAAAAGCAATAAGGGCTACCTTCAGGTGTCCTTCTCTGTCCCTTGAAACAAGGACTTGCACAGTGAAAGAAACTGACACTCTCCCTACCTACAGTTTTCTGTCCCTAGAAAAAATGTTTTTTTTAAGCACAATATAGCACAAGGAGAATTCACTCACTGTCCTTCCAGGTCCCTGGAAACAAGGACTTGCACAGTGAAAGAAACTGACACTCTCCCTACCTACAGTTTTCTGTCCCTAGAAAAAATGTTTTTTTTAAGCACAATATAGCACAAGGAGAATTCACTCACTGTCCTTCCAGGTCCCTGGAAACAAGGACTTGCACAGTGAAAGAAACTGACACTCTCCCTACCTACAGTTTTCTGTCCCTAGAAAAAATGTTTTTTTAAGCACAATATAGCACAAGGAGAATTCACTCACTGTCCTTCCAGGTCCCTGGAAACAAGGACTTGCACAGTGAAAGAAACTGACACTCTCCCTACCTACAGTTTTCTGTCCCTAGAAAAAATGTTTTTTTTAAGCACAATATAGCACAAGGAGAATTCACTCACTGTCCTTCCAGGTCCCTGGAAACAAGGACTTGCACAGTGAAAGAAACTGACACTCTCCCTACCTACAGTTTTCTGTCCCTAGAAAAAATGTTTTTTTTAAGCACAATATAGCACAAGGAGAATTCACTCACTGTCCTTCCAGGTCCCTGGAAACAAGGACTTGCACAGTGAAAGAAACTGACACTCTCCCTACCTACAGTTTTCTGTCCCTAGAAAAAATGTTTTTTTTAAGCACAATATAGCACAAGGAGAATTCACTCACTGTCCTTCCAGGTCCCTGGAAACAAGGACTTGCACAGTGAAAGAAACTGACACTCTCCCTACCTACAGTTTTCTGTCCCTAGAAAAAATGTTTTTTTTAAGCACAATATAGCACAAGGAGAATTCACTCACTGTCCTTCCAGGTCCCTGGAAACAAGGACTTACTTGCACAGTGAAAGAAACTGACACTCTCCCTACCTACAGTTTTCTGTCCCTAGAAAAAATGTTTTTTTAAGCACAATATAGCACAAGGAGAATTCACTCACTGTCCTTCCAGGTCCCTGGAAACAAGGACTTACTTGCACAGTGAAAGAAACTGACACTCTCCCTACCTACAGTTTGCTGTCCCTAGAAAAAATGTTTTTTTTAAGCACAATATAGCACAAGGAGAATTCACTCACTGTCCTTCCAGGTCCCTGGAAACAAGGACTTGCACAGTGAAAGAAACTGACACTCTCCCTACCTACAGTTTTCTGTCCCTAGAAAAAATGTTTTTTTTAAGCACAATATAGCACAAGGAGAATTCACTCACTGTCCTTCCAGGTCCCTAGAAACAAGGACTTGCACAGTGAAAGAAACTGACACTCTCCCTACCTACAGTTTTCTGTCCCTAGAAAAAATGTTTTTTTTAAGCACTCTATAGCACAAGCACAAAACACACTGACACTCTCCCTACCTATCCTTCTCTTTCCCTAAACTAAAGGAATCCAGGTTAAGCAAGAAAGAAATAAAAGTCACTGTCCCTGCCTATGCTGCTCTATCCCTGCTCTGGAACACACTACACTAGGCCGCCGTGCTGGCGGCCTTTTATAGTGTGGGGCGTGTACTAAACACCCTCAGCAATAATTGGCCACAGGCATCCTGCCTGTGGCCAATCATTGCTCTCCTCGCTGCCGGCGCTGTGATTGGCCAAGCATGCGGGGTCACAGTGCATGCTTGGCCAATCACAGCGCCTGGATGACACTGCGATGGCGTAGTGCATTGTGGGCCGTTCGCGTCACTCGAATTTGGCGCGAACGGCCCAAATCGTTCGATCTTCGTCGAACGATCGAACAGCCGATGTTCGAGTTGAACGTATGTTCGACTCGAACACGAAGCTCATCCCTACTCACTAGCCAGTTATTATGAAAAACTCCTTTATAACTGGCTCCGTAATGTTTTATAACTGGCTCTGTGAGTAATATATTACAACCTCATCTGCAGCCCCAGTTTGAGAGCTCAAGTGCTTTCACACTGGGTTGGTGTGCTTGCAGGACGTTAGAAAAAGTCCTGCAAGCAGCATCTATTCCAGCAGCAATGCGCTGCTAAAATTAGCGGCGCTTTACCGCTAACGCCCCCCCCCCGCCCCAGTGTGAAAGTAGCCTTAGTAGTGCTTACAAAGCATGGTAATATTTCATCCACAGTCAACTTTTCTAGGTAGAACAGTCTTCCCTATAGCCTGTTCCAGGCACACTACTGCTAAAGGGAGATGAGTGCCCAGAGACAGTGACATAGCGTAGGTTGTCAGCGCTCCCTAATCCGTGGACTTACCTATTCTTATCTCGCACCCGGAGAACTCCACTGTGCTCCTGCCGCCATGGAACCTGACATGACATCAAGGGCAGCACACTCTGGACAGCGCTCCTCTAATTTTTGCACCCAGGGAAATAGCCGGTCTGCCCCCCCATGCTACGCCACTGACCAGACAGCAGGTGTTCACTGATTAAAAATACCTGGCAATGAGCTGGCTGATTAGAAGACTGCAGTCATATAAGAGGAGAAAAATTGCATAATTACCATTATCAAAGGAGCACTCTCTGGCCCTGGAGCATCAGATCCAAATCTCTTCACCAGCGGGAAAATAAGTGGGCCGGAAGACAGGTGGGTGTACACCAGCTGCACTGCTTTCCCTATAAGCGGCGGCAGCACCTAGCCAGCCTTCATGTGCAGGAGGCGGGTCTGAGGTCCTGAAGCTGCGTATACAGAAGGTGGTGGTGTGGAAGGACTCAGCCTCTCCGTCCCTCCTTCTCTCCTGGCGTCCTGGTTGCCAGGTGACAGGCAGCTGCGAGGCGCATGCGTGAACTGGGACCTTCGCTTCAGCAGTGGCCTAGGTTACTATGGAGCGGCTTAGTGGGCGGGGAAATGGCGAGACTCCTTCCACTCCTCCCACATATGCAGCACATCGCCCATGGCCGGCTCTGCATCCCGCCCATCAACCCGCGGCCGGCCCCCGCAATCCACCCATCCACCCACGGCCAGCCCTGCAGTCCGCCCATACACCTGCGGCCGGCCCCCGCAATCCGCCCATCCATCCACGGCCAGCCCTGCAGTCCGCCCATACATCCGCTGCCGGCCCCCGCAATCCACCCATCTATCCACGGCCAGCCCTGCAGTCCGCCCATACCCCCGCGGCCGGCCCCAGCAATCCGCCCATCCATCCACGGCCAGCCCTGCAGTCTACCCATATACCTGCGGCCGGCCCTGCATGTCACAGTCTCCCTAAGAAATGCGGCCCGGTGGCCTCGGCCCACCAGGAAAATGCCCAGCGTGCCCTATGGCCAGTCCAGGCCTGTGTAGTACCCTCCTAGATAGGTTGCTAAAAATGTTAGGTAAATTTAGTGGCCCCTCTGTAATCAGTGGATTAGTGTGTGATTGCTTTGAACTGATTCAGGCCTCATTGACTGGAGGTTTGACTGTTTCCCTCTGCCTTTTGGTGGATTCTAGACTGTAGTTGGTTGGCAACCAAACCCAAGGCAAATCAACATTCTGAATATGTATGTTGTCTCAGCCAATCCCTGGGGAAGCAATGCCCAGTAAGTGGCTGGGGGGGACATAAATAGTCTGGGGCCTGAGGCAGCCTGGTTCTTGTCCAGGAGGAGATGTTCCCAGTCTGAAAAGCTGCTGCTCTTCTGGGCAGTCCAGCTGTAGTTATACACATGTGTTTATTGAGGTTCCAGATATACTAGAGCTGGGTAGTCTGTCTTTCTGAAAAATTTCTGGAACTGATTAAGGGATTTCACTGAGGATCTGGTCTGGAGAGTTCACAGGAGAAATGTTTGGCTGATATTGGAAGAACACATCCAAGTATCCAGGGAAATTGTGAGTACATATCTCTGTGTAGGATCCTGGTGACTGTTGCTACTATCCCTTGTGCATCAGTGCCAGAGTTTGCTCAGGTTGGGATATTTCTTATGGTGTCTTGGGGTTGCTCATTCCCTTAGCAGCTAATAGGGGGACTGAACTAAGACGCTTTGTCAAAGTGAAGAGTGTCCTCCTATTGTTGTCCATTTTTGCTGTAGTGTCCCACAGCTCCCTTCTCCCAATCCAAGTTCAATTTGCAATAAAGCATCAAAAAGTCACCCCTAGACTGTTCATTGAGCCAGAAAGTGACTGTTGCTGTGTGATTAGCTGCCACTACACCAACTTGGGAAAAGCACCTGGGGACAACTCAACAGGCCCTTTCAGGGGTAAGCGATACATTGGGATGTAGTACTCTTCTGTGATCGCACACCAGGCTACAAAGGACCCTGCAATTCAATGTAGACACTGAAAACCCAGAAGGTTGGGGCAGCAAACTTTGGCAGGCTACAATTGGAAGGAAGTCAACATTTGAAAGAACAGCAAGCGGCAGACAATGTAGGTGCTGAAGTCATCTGATGTTTTAAATTTTACGGTTAAAATACACTTTAACTCTTCAGGCTGGGTTCACACCATTGTCGCACCCTTCGCACAGCAGGGGTCCGGTGCGTGCTGGTTCACCATTTCAGGTCCGATTTTAGCCCGAATTTTGGGCTGAATTCAGACCTGAAACAAACCAAAAAGGGCACACGTTTTTCTTGCAAAATGCACCGGACCTGCTGCGGAGATATGTGAACCACCTCCATAGAGAGACAGTCACATTCTCCTGCTATGCGAATTGGATGCGGTTAAAGCCGCATCCAATTCGCATAGGTGTGAACCCAGCCTAGTCCAGGTATTGAGGTTGTGCCATGGGTGGGTTCTTTGCCTACATACTTTGTGCCAAAAGAAGTCCTTTTTTCCCCATCTCAGAAAGTTGTCAGGTATGATATAGGTCCACCCTTGCTGCAGTATATTTCAGCCACCAAGGTCACTTTGAAAATTGCCAATTTTCCCCAAAGTTGCTTCTTTCCAAAATGTTCATAACTTGCATTAAAGCAAATGATGAATAAGATATTTAAAATTGACAGAGTTCTCTTTAAATCTCATTACTTTCCTGAAAGGCTTATTGTAGGAATGTTGAAGGAACAAAAAAAATAAATTAAATTTTACACAAACATCATACATATGGAACAAAGAGATACACTACAGTAGATTAATTAAGGCAGTGTTTAAAAGTAAATAGGATTATTAAAAAGTAATTATTGCTTTCCTTTCCAGCAGTGGCGGTGGAGAGAGGCAGTGAAATGAAGCAGAGGAAATAGTCTGAGCCCATGAACAGCAGAAAGGACACATCAGCTAGCTGCTTCTCTAGGCACATGGGAGATAATTACTTAGCACGGCGATCAGCCGCACAATGGAAGACGAAATACTAAGAAACTGCACTGAGATATAATGAAAGGGAGCTAGAAAAGGCATTCACATATTGAAGAAATCCTTCAAAAAGAAGCTCCTATTGCATCTAAACTGGCCATACAACACGACCCCAGTGTCGTTTAACAAAAAGAACTACCTGCCCAGTTAAAAAATCTCTTTGAAGTGTACCTGTAGTGAGCATAAAATGAGAAGAAAGTAGATCTAAACCCTACCTGGAATACATAGTTTGTTAAAGCTGAGCTCCAGATATGATCTTTATTGGATACTTACATTGGTCAAAAGTAGGGTGACCACATTTCCAAACTGCCATTCAGGGACACACCCCCTCTTTCACCTTCCCCAAAAAAAGATGAGGGGGCAGGGGGTAATGTAGTCTCAGGGTTGATGGGCAATTTGGCAGCGTGTTATTTGTCGGATGAATGTGCCACTTGCCAGCCATAGCCTACCACCAGATGCAGTGCTGCTGTCACTCCCTCGCCATGTGCATTGAAGGAAAGGAGTGGCGTCACTATCTGGAGAGTAAAGATTTCTCCAGTCCCTGCTGCTTGCCGCTGGGTGCCGGAGAAGGAGGAGGTGCCGAGGTGGGTGGGGACAGCAGTGCTGCACTAGGCGCAGGCCTCGCTCCCAGTCTCACTGTCTGAGAGTAAATTGTCACTGGTTGCAAGAAATCAGGCAGCGCTGGCCCTAGCAACCAGTTCTGGAAATGTAGTTATTAGTTAGTAGGGGGTGGCTGTGTCCTCTATTTCATTCCGGGACATTGTATTGTCCCGGAATGAAGGTGCCCGAGACCCAGGACAGACATGTCAATTGCGGGACAGTCCCGGCAATCCGGGACATGTGGGCACCCTAGTCACAAGGTAAGCATGCATATCTTTTACCTGAAGGACTGCCAGGAAAGATGGAAATCACTGTAGTAGTTGGCACTACTACAGTGATTGATGCAGTCTTCTGGGTCCTGCTAAGCTTCTATGTGATTGGTTGCCCAACAGAACAATGCCCACACTGTAATAGTGACAAATATTGCAGTGATTTGTTGCTTCTTAGCGGTCCATCGGGTATGAGATTTGCATAGTCACTTTGTTCCAAGCTGGACCAATGGAAGTGTGCAATAAAGATACCCGTAGTCAGGGCTGCCAAGGTACAGCTGGTCCTCCTATTACGGTCCCAGGCCTAGGGTTGCCAGACACCCAGGCACATTATTCAGACAGCATACTTGCCAGAGAGATGTCCCCAGTGCCCCTCATCTCTGTCCCCAGTTCAGACTCCAGTGACCACACACTGCCCGCACTTTACTGTTTAATACTGCTGACTTCACAGGAGCCCAGCAGAAGGTGCAGCAAATGCAGCCGATCAGCCTCAGTAGAGGGAGCAACCCACAGTCTACAGATATGGGACAACAGCTGACAGTCCACCACTGAGCACCACTGTCTCTTCACTGTACACTCCAATGTCCACCTAACTACTGCCCTCCAGTCCACTCCGCTACCCTCCAGTCCACCCCACTGCCCCATTTATCCCGCTGCCCCCCAGTCCACTCCACTACCCTCCAGTCCACCCCACTGCCCCTCCTTCCAACCCGCTGCCCCCCAGTCCACTCCACTACCCTCCAGTCCCCCCCCCACTGCCCTATGTCCATCCTGCTGCCCCCCAGTCCACCCTGCTGCCCCTCTGTCCAATCCGCTGCCCCCCAGTCTACTCCGCTACCGTCCAGTCCGTCATGCTGCCCGCCCCTGTCCACCCTGCGGCCTCCCTGTCCACCCTGCTGCCCCCAGTCCATCCCGCTGCTGTGGGGTTCTTTGGGGTGGTGTGTTTAGGGTGGTTAGCTTTGGGGTGCCTTGAATATGATGGACTGATTTGGGGTGTTGAAGATAGAATGGGTCACTTTGGAGTGGTGTGGATAGTGTGGGTTTCTATAGGTAGGCTGGACTACTTTGGACTGTCAGTGGAAGGTTGGGCTGCTTTGAGGGGTTGTGGATAGTAAGGGGTGCTGTAGGTAGGTTGGGCTACTTTAGGCCCCTGCCACTGTTAACAAAATTTGGTCACACCCACTGTTCATGCACCAGTAAAGTGTTTAGGTTTGTCTTGAAGAAAAAGGTGACAACCCTACCCAGGCTCCATCAGTTTAGCACAAGGCTCAGGGCCAGAGAGGGGACTCTTTAAATAATTCTGGGTGCATGCAAAGTAATCCCAGGGGCCGTGGTTCCCAGCAATTACTGTATTTATTGGCGTATAACACTCACTTTTTTACCCTGAAAATAGAGGGTAAACTGTGCCTGCGTGTTATACGCAGGGGGCTGTGGAAAGTTTTTTTCCTGAAACTTCCTTCTTAAAGTTAGGGTGCATGTTATATACACCTGTGCGTGTTATACGCCGATAAATACGGTAAATACAAGTTCCCCGTGTCCCATCAGTTCAGCATCAAAGGCCAGGGACAGAAAGGGACTATTTACACATTTTTGGGAGCTGGCAATGTAATCCTTCATGCCACAGCTCCCGACAATAAAGTTCTGCCCACTTCTTTTACATCAATCCACCGGGGCAGGCTGGGACATTAGGCTCAGGCAGTCTGCCTGAGGCCCCACAATTTTCAATAGCAGACGTGCTTGGACCTGTTCAGCTTTAACAAAGTACATCTCATTTAGTTCGAGTTTAGATCTACTTTCATCTCATTTTTGTAAGTGTGCAATAAAGGTCATACCTGGAGTTCAGTTCAAAGCACTGTGTATCATAAGCATACTGTTTTCACCTTTTTTCAATCCCTTTTTTTTAATCTCAGTGCTGCTGATCCCCTCTGGCCTCTATCATAAGGTGACCAGATTTTTCAAATGAAATCCGGGGACATATTTTTTTTTTTTACTAGTAATGGCAGCAATCAGCGACTCTTTGCCCGTCGCCGCCCGCCTCGTAGCCTGTCAAGTCTTACTCTCCGGGCCCCGGGTACTACTGGGAAGATCACACCGCCAGGGAAGGCAAGGAGACAGGCAGGCGGCTGGCCGGGACTTGAGCCAAGGCAGAAGGACATGCGAGTGGAGCTGAATGGACATGCACCCGAAACTGAAGAAAGATTCCCTCCGCTCCGACCAGCACATGATCATCAGCAAGGGGCACAGATAATGGAAAATAAATACACCCCCCTAAGCTAGTAGGAGTGGCGGAGCAGGAGTGTGTAATTCAGAATTATTTTTTTTTATTCTGCACTGACTGTCTTTGAAATTGCCCCAGCCCCTATTCAAATCCAATCCGGGGACAAAACTGGGGACAGACTTGGTCCGGGGACAGTGTCCTCAATCCGGGGACTGTCCCCTGAAACCGGGGATGTCTGGTCACCCTACTCTATCAGCCATTTTCTGCACATCATTACTTCCTGATAGTGAAAATGGTGAAACATGCCTGCACAATGTCTATAGGTCTGGCCGTTTGTAGCATCCACCAGGGGCATATATGACAATATGACAATGCAGGAGTACAGTTGGGGGACATTTATTAGGAAGTTCCTGAACAAGGATCCTCAATCAGGATCACCACATCAGGTATTCATTTTGTGAAATTAAGCCTGAACACAACTTTTCAAATGACATTAAAGGGGTTGTATGGCTTAGTTTAAAAAAATAAAAAATAAAATACCAAACATGTTATACTTACCTCCACTGTGCAGTTAGTTTTGCACAGAGTGGCCCCAATCCTGGTCTTCTGGGGTCCCTCGGCGGCTGTCTCAGCTCTTCCCTGCAAGCGCTAACCCCCTTCATGTGAAGCTCTCTCCCAAGGGGGTTAGCTTGCGGGCGCGCACCCATGATACAGCCGGCGGTCTTAGCCGCCGACTGTATCACTCGGCCCCGCCCCCCTGCGCACCTTGTCTGGTCATGGGCTTAGAAGGTAAATAGTCCGCTGTGTCTGTGCCCCCTGGGAGTGGTCACCCCAGGGGTGCTCTTAGTAACACTTGGGTGTGGGACCTCACTGTGTGAAAAGGCACTTGGTCACAGCACTAAAAGCTTTTCTGCACCACGCCTCCATGGGCTAGGCTGGGGCAATTTTTGCTACCAGGCCTCAGGACCTAGCCAGTAAGGTCCTACTCCTTTGTGGGGTGAACAAGAGACACACCCTTAAGTGCACTTTTTTGTGCGTGTACACATGCATTTTTTTTTGTACACTTACAGGTTTTTAGTTTTTGCGCACAACCACAACAAAAAAAAACAAGAAGTTTGGTTAGTTTTGGAGATTCTCGTGGCACTTTAAATAGAATAGAAGTAAGCATTGTTTTGCAGCTTATTGAAGCAGGCATGCTTTTAGTTTACATGATTTTGTTTATTATAGGTCTGATTTAACAATTGCATTCTTTGTACAAGCTGTAACCCTTATGCCGCGTACACACGACCGTTTTTCATGACGAAAAAAATGCAATTTTTTTAATTGGTCATTAAAAACGATCGTGTGTAGGCTCCAGGGCATTTTTCTCTACGGTTTTCACATCGTTGTTTTTCTCGTCGTGGAAAACGGGCGTGTGTACACTTTAATGACGGGAAAAAAGTAGGATTTTTAAAACAGCTTACCTGTAAAATCCTTTTCTTGGAGTACATCACGGGACACAGAGCAGCATAGTCATTACTATGTGGGTTATATAGAATTACCTTCAGGTGCTGGCACTGGCAACTTCCAAAACAGGAAGTACCCTCCCCTATATAAGCCCCTCCCATCCGGGAGTACCTCAGTTTTGTAGCAAAGCAATACGTGTCCCCAAAAGAGGGGTGGGAGCTCTGTGTCCCGTGATGTACTCCAAGAAAAGGATTTTACAGGTAAGCTGTTTTAAAAATCCTACTTTCTTGTTCATACATCACGGGACACAGAGCAGCATAGTCATTACTATGTGGGACGTCCCAAAGCAATGCCACATGAGGGGGGGGGATACACCATACATAAGCTGGGCGCCATCAGGCATGAGGATCTTTTGCGGCCTGCAACACACTGCGCCCAAAGGCGACATCCTCCTGACTTCTCACGTCCACCTGGTAGAACCTAGTAAACGTGTGTACTGAAGACCATGTTGCGGCCTTACAAATTTGCGCCAGGGAGGCCTGGTGATGCACTGCCCATGAAGTTCCAACTGCTCTCGTGGAGTGCGCCCTAACTTTGAACGGAGGCGGTCTACTTTTCAAGCCATAGGCTTGTATTATGACCTGTCGAATCCACTTGGCTAAAGTAGATTTTGATGCTGCCTGACCCTTTCTGGGGCCTTCCGGCAGAACAAACAGAGAATCCGTTCTACGAATCTGAGCAGTGGCTTTTAGATAAGCTTTAACTGCTCTTACTACATCCAAAGAATGCAATAACTTTTCCTCTACCGAGCTTGGTTTGGGGAAAAAAGAAGGAAGAACCACATCCTGGTTCAAGTGAAACCTCGATACCACCTTAGGAAGAAAGGCTGGGGGAGGACGTAATACTACTCTGTCCTTATGGATAACCAGATATGGCTCTTTACAGGACATGGCGGTTAATTCCGACACTCTTCTAGCCGAGCATATGGCTACTAAAAATATCAATTTCCTGGTGAGTAGAACCAAGGAAATGTGCCGCAAAGGTTCAAATGGCTGCTTCTGCAGAACCGACAGAACCAAATTTAGATCCCATGGGCATATGGGAGCCTTAATCGGTGGAATAATACGAGTCACATCTTGCATAAAGGATTTGACAAGTGAATGCATAGCCAGGGGCCTTTGAAATAGTATTGACAAGGCCGAAACCTGGCCCTTGATAGTACTTAAGGCAAACTTCCTGTCTAAAGCCCACTGCAGGAAGTCCAGAATTCTGCCTATAACGTACTTACGTGGATGCCATTTTCTGGCCTCGCACCAAGTGATGTACGCCTTCCAAACTCTATAGTAGATCTGCCTGGATACAGGCTTCCTGGCATTGATTATAGTTGATACCACAGAGTTAGAGAGACCTCTCTTCTTTAGGATGTGGGACTCAATAGCCAGGCCGTTAAACTTAGAGTTAGTAAGGAAGGGTGGTATATCGGTCCTTGCGAAAGCAGGTCCGGACGACGTGGAAGGGTCCAAGGACTCCCCACAGACATTTTGATGATCTCCGTGTACCAGGCCCTTCGGGGCCACGCTGGAGCCACCAGGATAACCGGCTTCTTCTCCAACCTGACTCTGCGAAGGAGTCGAGGCAACAATTGTAGCGGAGGGAATGCATATATCAGTCTGAACTGATCCCAAGGGAACACCAGAGCATCCGAGCCGCAAGCGAGGGGATCCCTTGTCCGGGAGACAAATCTGTCCACCTTTGCGTTGAATCTGGATGCTAGCAGATCTACATCCGGTGTTCCCCACCGCTGACATATTGCTCGGAAGACCTCAGGATGAAGGGACCATTCCCCTGGGCATAACTGTTGGCGACTCAGAAAGTCCGCCTTCCAATTCTCCACCCCTGGAATGAAGACAGCTGATATACATGGGACATGCTTTTCTGCCCATTCCAGGATGTGACTTACTTCCCTCTGGGCTGCACGACTCCTGGTGCCTCCCTGATGATTGATATATGCCACTGCTGTGGCATTGTCTGATTGAATTCTGACAGGGGACCCTTGGAGTCTGGATGTCCAGGCTACTAGGGCGTACCGGGCTGCTCGTATCTCTAAGAGATTGATGGGCAGGGTTTTTACTACATTTGACCATCTGCCCTGGAGAGACCATTGCTCCAGTACTGCCCCCCAGCCTGTAAGGCTGGCATCTGTAGTGACCACCTTCCAAGATATCGGGCTGAAGGGTTTTCCCTTCTGGAGATTCTGGGGGATCAACCACCAGCAGAGACTCTTCCGAACGGAAGGGGACAAAGCCATCGGGAAGTCTAGAGCCTGAACTTTTCCGTTCCAGGCTGACAATATGGCCCTTTGTAAATTCCTTGAGTGGAATTGGGCGTATGGCACAGCTTCGAATGATGCTACCATCTTTCCTAGCAGCCTCATGCACAGGCGTATGGACGGCTGTCTTTTTGCACAAAGCAGACGGACCAAGCCCCTCAAAGAGGATACCTTGTCTAGAGGTAAGAAAATCTTCCTCTGGTCTGAATCCAGCCGTAGCCCTAGGTATACCAGGTTTTTCACTGGCTGTAGGGCTGACTTGTCCAGGTTGATGACCCAACCGTGAGATTCTAGATACTTGATTGTATCGACAATTACCACTTCTAGCTTGGCAACTGAGTGGGCCATCAACAACAGGTCGTCTAGGTATGCCATTATCGTTACACCCCGTGTTCTTAGATCGGCCAACAGTGGGGCCAGAATTTTTGTGAACACTCGTGGTGCTGTGGCCAGACCGAATGGTAAGGCTCTGAACTGAAAATGGCGCCCTTCTACTGCAAAGCGTAGAAATTTTTGATGACCTGGAAAGATGGGAACATGCAAGTAAGCATCTTTGATGTCGATCGAGGCTAACCATTCCTCCCCTTGTAGGGCAGCGGTGACCGATCGGATCGACTCCATCCGGAAAGACCGGACGTTTAGAAATTTGTTTAGACTCTTTAGGTCCAATATGGGTCTTATGTCCCCGTTTGGCTTCGGGACTGTGAAAAGGTTTGAGTAGAAACCCAACCCCCACTCTTCCATAGGAACCTCCATAATTACTCCTTGGAGCAATAGTTGTTCTAACGCTAATAGGAGAGACCGTCTTTTCAGAGGGTCTCTTGGCATGCCTGACCACATAAAATGGGACGGAGGAGACTCTTTTAACTCCAACTTGTATCCCAGAGTTACTGCGGAGAGCACCCATCTGTCTTTGATCGTCTCCCGCCAGGTCTCTGCGAACAACTGAAGTCTTCCCCCCACCCGTTTGAGTGGGGGCAGCCCTTCATAGGCTTGACTTGGAGGCTGGTTTAGTACCTCTTCGGATCCAGGGCTTTTTATTACCCTGTGGCTGTCCCTGATTTTTACCTCCTGAGTTTGACCGAGGAGGCCGTCGGAACTGCTTAGTAGCAGACGTCGCAGGGATAGGAGAGGTAGTCCTCTTAAAAGATGGACCCCTAGACCTCTTCTTACTCGGTAAGAGAGTACTTTTACCACTGGAAATCTTCTGGATATACTTATCCAGGTCTTCGCCAAAAAGGCGTTCCCCATGAAATGGGAAGCTAACTAAGAGCTTCTTACAGGGAGCTTCAGCAGACCAGTTTTTGAGCCCCAGAAGCCTACGCATATGTACCAAAGACAGCGTGAGGCGGGAGGCCTGATGGATAGAATCCTTGATGGCGTCAACCGCAAAGCATAATGCTCTAGGCAGATCAGCCAGAGCCTGGGCCTGTTGGTCTGGCAAATCCCTCAGGACCATTTTCATTTGATCCTTTAAAGCTTGGCAGACTCCAATAGCTGCCACTGCTGGCTGTGTAACAGCCCCTGCTGTGGAAAAAGTAGATTTTAATAAAGATTCCAATTTTTTATCCACTGGATCTTTGAACATTTGAACATTATCTACTGGACATGTCAGTGATTTGTTCACAGAAGAAATGGCTGCGTCCACCGTAGGAACATTCCATCTCTGGGTGAACTTTTCCTCCATGGGATAGATCACCGGAAACCTTTTAGGCGGAACAAATAGTTTATCAGGATGTTCCCAGTCCTGGTATATAAGTCCTTCCAATAATGGATGTATTGGAAAGGAGCAATTAACCTGGGGAGCTTTTAGCGACCCCAATGAGGAGACAGCAGTAGTTGATGGTTCAACAAGAGGCATTTTAAATGCAGATCGAACCATGTCAGTTAGGGTCTGGACCCACAATCTTTCAGTCTGTGATGCTGAAAATGGTTCATCTACTGTCGATTCCTCAAAAACAGAGCTAACCTCCTCCTGATCCCCTTCAGGTAGGTCGGTCCCTTCCTGGGACTGTTGCTCTGCCAACAGGCACTCTAATGGAGGTGATGGAGATCTGGCGCGCTTTCTTTCCTGTAGAGAAGAAGCGATCAATGCAGCCAATCTCTGCTCCAATCCCTCCAGAGTTGAGGAAAAAACCTCCTCTGTTATATATGCAGGAGCAGGTGGACTGAGGACAGCCGCAGTACCTGGCACTCCCGGGGGTTCCTTGTGGGTATTAACCTCTGATTTCTCAGGGGAGGAGGGTGCAGATGACTGCTCCAGATCCTCAGAGCCCGATGGAGACCCCCTACACTTCCTGAGAGGTATATCTCGGAGTTTTTTAGGCGGCATATTCCTTAGTTCAAAGCTGAGGTATTCCAGTCGCAATACACCCCTTACTGAAATAGTCTAATGCAATTTGCTGCTATGTACATCAGTGGGTGTCTACTAATGCGTCTTTCTGGGGATGCCTGTATCAACCGCCCGCTGTAAGCCCCTATACCATGCTACCAGCTCCTTTTCATGCTCTGTGTCCATAGCAAGCAGCGTGGACTGAGTCCTTTTATCTTGCTGGGACGCCCGCACATGCGCAGAAGCGCTGGGCGCACAGAGCGCGTCATCCGCCAGGCTCCGCCCCCTTTTTTGAAGCTAAACCTTATAAAAAGAAAGCATGTGTGCGCGCGCGCGCGTGCACGTGTGCGCTCTTGGCGCCATGTAGGGAGAGGAGCCAGGGTCCCTGTTTCACCAGGACTCGGGGATGGAAGGAAACTACTTGGCAGCATGACAGAGGAATGCAGCTTCCCTGATAGAGAGCTCACTCATCTGCCTGGACTTTCACCATGGAAGGAATAGTCCCAAGAAAAAGACGTTCCACAGCGGCCTCTAGTGGACAAACACAGGTACCGCACTTTTGTCTTTTTCTTTTTTTTTTTTTAAAAACCTCCTTTATGAAAAACATTTCCAGGTTTACAGTTTTTTTAAAACTTCCCTTATGAAAAAACATTTCTAGGATTTCTTAGGCATATACAGCTATTAGCGGGAATACCCTTTAGGTAACAGGCAGAAAGACATATTAGGCTTGGGGGTCCCCTCAATAGAACCAAGTTCCTGAGGGGCCCCCACTTACCTTTTCCCCGCCGCAGGACTTTGTTTGGTCCACAGAAGCCCAAACTTCACCTCTCACGGCAGGCATTGTACTAGACCTTCAGGGACCGGGTTCCCAAGGATTCCACTCCCCTGGACCTGTATAGCACCCTGCACAGATAGCCTCTTGGTTTTGGGTATGACCAGAGCTCTGGATCCCAGGGTCCAGCCCTCCTAAGAGAGGCATTACAGGCAAAACCCTGCTCTTCTCTGCAAGGCCCGGGTACCGACCGTTTAGCTATGAAGCTTTTTTTGTCGGATCCGGAATAGCTTGCTAAGGCCCAGAGAACCTGTACACAAGCCCAGATGAATACATGTTAACCTTGGCCAACACCTTAGACACTGGCAAAAAACTGAGGTACTCCCGGATGGGAGGGGCTTATATAGGGGAGGGTACTTCCTGTTTTGGAAGTTGTCAGTGCCAGCACCTGAAGGTAATTCTATATAACCCACATAGTAATGACTATGCTGCTCTGTGTCCCGTGATGTATGAACAAGAAAACGCGCATGCTCAGAAGCAAGTTATAAGACGGGAGCGCTCGTTCTGGTAAAACTAGTGTTTGTAATGGAGATATCACATTCGTCATGCTGTAACGGACTGAAAAGTACAGAGACTGAAAAGCGCGAATCGTCTCTCACCAAACTTTTACTAACACGCTGTAACACGAAATCAGCAAAAGCAGCCCAAAGGGTGGCGCCATCCGAATGGAACTTCCCCTTTATAGTGCCGTTGTACGTGTTGTCGTACGTGTTGTACGTCACCGTGCTTTGCTCAAGCATTTTTTTTAACGATAGTGTGTATGCAAGGCAGGCTTGAGAAGAATCACGTTGAGAAAAACTTAGTTTTTTTCAATGACATTAAAAACGGTTGTGTGTACGCGGCATTATGATTATTTTAGTAAAAAAACTACTGCTAAAATGCACTATTGGAGAAAAAATACTGTCTGCTTTATATCCACAGCTTTTTTCAAATGTACCAAACCTAAAAAAAGAAAGGAGAGATAGTTCGATATTCCTTGAACTATAGTTAGTCTTCAGTTTACCCTTACGGACCCCCTTGAATGAAAACCCAGCTATAGTTAGCCTATACCTTGTAAAGGTCCCAAGTAGTGATGAGCCGAACACCCCCGGGTTCGGTTCGCACCAGAACCCGCGAACGGACCGAAAGTTCGAACGAACATTAGAACCCTATTAAATACAATGGATGCGAACGTTCAAATTCTAAAGTGCTAATTATAACAACTATTATGCATGTTATTGTCCTAAAAAGGGTTTGGGAACCCGGGTTCTGCACCAGGGGACATGTATCAATGCAAAAAGAAGTTTTAAAAACGGTCGTTTTTCGGGAGCAGTCATTTTAATGATGCATAAAGTGAAAAAAAAAAAGTCAAATATTCCTTTAAATATCGTACCTGGGGGGTGTCTAAAGTATGCCTGTGAAGTGCCACGTGTTTCCCGTGTTTAGAACTGTCCCTGCACAAAATGACACTTCTAAAGGAAAAAAAAGCCATTTAAAACTGCTTGCGGCTTTAATGTAATGTCTGGTCCCGGTAATATGGATGAAATTCTTTAAGAAAAATGGCATAGCTACCCCATGACCCCCCCCCTACCCCAGCCCATTACCAGCCCCTTTGGGTCTTGTATGGATATTAAGGGGAACCCCGCACATAAAATAAAAAAGGCCCTATATACTCTGAACAGCCCTATACAGGCGGTGCATACAAGACAGGGACTGTAGGTTTGTTCTTATGTAGAGTCTGTTTGTAATTTTGAACAGGTACATTGTTGAAGTGTAGCTCCAGACCAAAAATCTATTTTTAAACTTTTTGGAAAACATAGGTAAGGGTTATCACCCCTGTAACATTTGTTTTGCTGTCTGTGCCCCTGTTCAGAACATTTCACCTCACTTTCCGTCCCAATGACAACTGTTTTTGAAATGTGGTGTTTTTCTTGAAACAAGGATTGCTGATAAAGCATCAGTACAGAGGAGACACCTTTCTCCCATATTTATTCTTACAGGAGAGAATTTTCCTTCCTAGTGGTAGATTTCCTCTCACTTCCTGTTGTCTTCTTGCGTTTGCAAGTAGGAGTCGTTTGTAAGTTGGATGTTTGAAAGTAGGGACCTGCCGTATATACTCTGCAGAAATAGGCCCCTTAGTTGTTGGTGTTGGCACAACACTGTAAGCACTCACAGTTACTCTTGGTTGGTGCTGGAACGCCCTGCTGTCAACTATTATATCAGGAATTTTAATTACATATAATTGTTGAACAGTGGTAGTAAAAATTGGGCCTTTGATGGTGGTGCTGGTGCCACAACACTGTAAGCCCTGACAGTTACTCTTGGTGGGTGCAGCAATGGGCCCTGCTGTGAATTATTAGATCAAGAATTGTAATTACATGCCCCTGTTGAACAGGGGCTGAAAAATTGGGCCTTAGGCACTGGTGGCACAACACTGCAACCCCTCACAGATACTGTACTTGGAGCACAGCAATGAGCCCTGTTGCAAAGTATTGCTTCAAAAATTGTAATGACACGCCCCTGTTAAACAGGGGCTGAAAAATTGGGCCTTAGGCACTGGTGGCACAACACTGCAACTCCTCACAGATACTGTACTTGGAGCACACCAATGAGCCCTGTTGCAAAGTATTGCTTCAAAAATTGTAATGACACGCCCCTGTTAAACAGGGGCTGAAAAATTGGGCCTTAGGCACTGGTGGCACAACACTGCAACTCCTCACAGATACTGTACTTGGAGCACAGCAATGAGCCCTGTTGCAAAGTATTGCTTCAAAAATTGTAATTACACGCCCCTGTTAAACAGGGGCTGAAAAATTGGGCGTTAGGCACTGGTGGCGGCACCCATAAACAAAAATGATCTTACAAGCTATCATCATCAATCGTATCATTGAGGACTCGGAGGAGGAGGATAGCCAGTCAACATAACAGCACAGGCACTCAGCATCAGCATCAGTCTTGAAGGGATGTGACATGTTAAAATCAATTAGTCTGTTATATCAGCATCAGGTGTGTGGTAGCTGGTGGTGATCCAAGACTGGTTCATCTTGATGAAAGTCAGTCGATCAACCGAGTCGGTGGACAGGCGCACCCTGTGATCCGTGACAAATCCTCCAGCAGCACTGAATGTGCGTTCCGAAAGAACGCTGGATGCAGGACAGGCCAGTAGCTCAATTGCATACTGTGCAAGCTCTGGCCAGTGATCCATCCTCAAGACCCAGTAAGCCAGAGGATTTTCGGTGGGGAAGGTGTCCAAGTCTGACCTTGCCCCTAGATATTCCTGCACCATGTTTATCAGACGCTGGCGATGGTTGCTGGAACCGATCATACTTTGGGGCTGCGGACTAAAGAATTGTCTGAACGCATCGGTCAGACGGCCACCTTCCCCACCGCTCCTTCTTTGACTGGCCGAAGCCTCAGCAACTCGTTGTCCAGGACCAGGAGTTTGCAACCTCCCAGTCTCTGGGAACGCGTTGCACAGACCTTTCTGCAAGGCCTCCCGGAGTTGTCTCATCCTCTGCTCCCTCTGCGACGGTAACATAAGGTCCGCAACCTTACCCTTGTACCGTGGATCAAGGAGAGTGGCCAGCCAGTAATGGTCCCTCTCCTTGATCCGAAGAATACGAGGATCCTTCCGCAGACTTTGCAGGATCAGGGAGGCCATGCAGCGTAGGTTTGCTGAGGCATTCGCTCCGGAGTCTTCTGGGTCACTAAGGACGACATGATCCGCAGCCACCTCCTCCCAGCCACGTACAAGTCCACTGGTTTCTTGGGACTGTAAATCATCCCTAAAAGACTGCTGCTGATGATGCTGAGTGCCAGCCTCCACCTCCATGCTGACACAATCCTCCTCCTCCTCCTCCTCCTCCTCCTCCTCTTCCTGTGCGATGGGTGGGACAGAAGGAACACTGTCTGGGTAAAGGGGGCCTTGAGAGGCAAGGAAGTCCTCCTCTTCCTGCCTCTGTTCTGCCTCAAGTGCCCTGTCCATTATTCCACGCAGCGTGTGCTCCAACAGGTGGACAAGAGGTACAGTGTCACTGATGCATGCACTGTCACTGCTCACCATCCTCGTGGCCTCCTCAAATGGTGCCAGGACAGTGCATGCATCCCTGATCATGCCCCACTGGCGTGGAGAAAAAAAACCAAGCTCCCCTGACCCTGTCCTGGTGCCGTAGTCGCACAGGTACTCATTGATGGCCCTCTGCTGCGTGTGCAGCCGCTGCAGCATGGCCAACGTTGAGTTCCACCTGGTGGGCATGTCACATATAAGGCGGTTCTTGGGCAGGTTCAACTCCTTTTGCAGCTCAGCCAGGCGAGCACTGGCATTATAAGATCTGCGGAAATGCACACAGACTTTCCTGGCCTGCCTCAGGACATCCTGTAAGCCCGGGTACCTGCCCAAGAAGCGCTGCACCACCAGGTTAAGGACGTGAGCCACACAGGGCACATGGGTCAGTTGTCCCTGTCGGAGGGCGGAGAGGAGGTTGGTGCCATTGTCGCAAACCACCATTCCTGGCTTAAGCTGGCGTGGCGTCAACCACCTCTCGGCCTGGCCCTGCAGAGCAGACAGGACCTCTGCCCCAGTGTGGCTTCTGTCCCCCAAACACACCAGCGCAAGCACGGCATGGCATCTTTTTGCCTGCGTACTTGCGTAGCCCCGTGAACGGCTACGGAGCACCGCTGGTTCATAGGACAAACCACAGGAAGAGGCCATGGAGGAAGAAGAAGAGGAGGGGGTGGAGGAGAGAGGTGTGTCACAACCAGTAGTAGCATTTTGGAGGCGTGGCGGTGGGACAACCTCCAACACTACTGCACCTTGTCCTGAATCCTTCCCAGCTGCCAAAAGAGTGACCCAATGGGCCGTGAAAGAAAGGTAACGTCCCTGTCCATGCCTGCTGGACCATGAGTCAGCGGTAATATGCACCTTACCGCTGACCGCCCTGTCCAGCGAGGCCAAGACATTGCCTTCCACATGCCGGTAGAGAGCCGGAATAGCCTTCCGTGAGAAAAAGTGGCGTTTGGGAACCTGCCACTGAGGAACTGCACATTGCACAAACTCACGGAAGGGGGCCGAGTCTACCAACTGAAAAGGCAGCAGTTGAAGCGCTAGCAATTTAGCCAAGCTAGCATTCAACCGCTGGGCATGTGGATGGCTGGGAGTGAACTTCTTTCGACGGTCCAGCAGCTGGGGCAGGGAAATTTGCCTGCTAGAATCGGACGTCGGTGTACTGCTAGCAGAGTGGGCGCAAGTACTTGGCTGTGACACACCTAATTCTACACCTTCATTCCTCTCAGTGCATGTTTCAGAGAGGACTGAAGTTATAGTGGGGTTGGAGATCCCAGCTGATGCGGTGCAAGGAGAGGTCCGCTTTGTTCTTTGGTGTGGGTCTTTGAGGTAGGCTTGCCAACGAGCTGCATGGCAGGTCAACATATGTCTGGTCAGGCATGTGGTACCCAAGCGGCTGATGTTTTGGCCACGCGATATACGCTTGAGACATATGTTGCAAACAGCAGCTGTGCGATCTGATGCACTAGCCTCAAAAAAGGCCCACACCAAAGAACTTTTTGAATGACGGGCAGAGGCAGCGCCCTGCACAGGCGGAGCTCTGCGGTGTGATTCCGTCGGTGTACTGCCCTTACGCTGGCCACCAAAGGGCATCCTGCCTCGTTGGAGATGTGCCTCCTCCTCATCCTCCTCCTCCTCCTCTCTCCTATTAGGCACCCACGTGGAGTCAGTGACCTCATCATCCCCTCCCTCCTCATCACTGGAGCCAATCTGGCAGTATGCTGCAGCTGCTGGAACATGACTGCCAGATTGGTGTCCTTCTTGAGCATCCCCTCTGTCTGCTCTCACGCTACTGCCTTCCTCTAGCTGGGTTTCATCATCAGACCCTTCGAAACGCTGGGCATCCTCCTGGAGCATGTACCCAACACTGTGCTGAAACAGTTCGGGGGACTCCTCAGGAGGAGGACATGGTGGGTCTAGGGAAGGAGTGACTGATGATTTGTCTGACATTGATACCAGGGAAGACGACGCTTTGGCAGCTGCTTTTCCAGTACCCTGAGCCTGGGTGAGAGAGGATGAGGAGGAGGAGGAGGGCTTGGTCATCCACTCTACCAAGTCTTCGGCATGATGTGGCTCAACATGTCCAGCTGCCGAAAAGAAGGACAAGCGTGTCCCATGGCCATGTGCTGATGACAATGCACCGCGTCCACGACCAGCACTGTTGCCCCCAGACACAGAGCCTGCTTGCCCTCTTTTATTGCCTCCTGACTGTCTGCCTCTCCTTGTTTGCCTTCCAGACATTCTAATAGATGGCCTGCAGGGAGATGGGAAAAAAGCAATAAGGGCTACCTTCAGGTGTCCTTCTCTGTCCCTTGAAACAAGGACTTTCACAGTGAAAGAAACTGACACTCTCCCTACCTACAGTTTTCTGTCCCTAGAAAAAATGTTTTTTTTAATCACAATATAGCACAAGGACAATTCACTCACTGTCCTTACAGGTCCCTGGAAACAAGGACTTGCAGAGTGAAAGAAAAAAAACACTCTCCCTACCTACAGTTTTCTGTCCCTAGAAAAAATGTTTTTTTTAATCACAATATAACACAAGGACAATTCACTCACTGTCCTTCCAGGTCCCTGGAAACAAGGACTTGCAGAGTGAAATAAACTGACACTCTCCCTACCTACAGTTTTCTGTCCCTAGAATAAATGTTTTTTTTAAGCACAATATAGCACAAGGACAATTCACTCACTGTCCTTACAGGTCCCTGGAAACAAGGACTTGCAGAGTGAAAGAAAAAAAACACTCTCCCTACCTACAGTTTTCTGTCCCTAGAAAAAATGTTTTTTTTAATCACAATATAGCACAAGGACAATTCACTCACTGTCCTTACAGGTCCCTGGAAACAAGGACTTGCAGAGTGAAAGAAAAAAAACACTCTCCCTACCTACAGTTTTCTGTCCCTAGAAAAAATGTTTTTTTTAATCACAATATAACACAAGGACAATTCACTCACTGTCCTTCCAGGTCCCTGGAAACAAGGACTTGCAGAGTGAAATAAACTGACACTCTCCCTACCTACAGTTTTCTGTCCCTAGAATAAATGTTTTTTTTAAGCACAATATAGCACAAGGACAATTCACTCACTGTCCTTACAGGTCCCTGGAAACAAGGACTTGCAGAGTGAAAGAAACTGACACTCTCCCTACCTACAGTTTTCTGTCCCTAGAATAAATGTTTTTTTAAGCACAATATAGCACAAGGACAATTCACTCACTGTCCTTACAGGTCCCTGGAAACAAGGACTTGCAGAGTGAAATAAACTGACACTCTCCCTACCTACAGTTTTCTGTCCCTAGAATAAATGTTTTTTTTAAGCACAATATAGCACAAGGAGAATTCACTCACTGTCCTTCCAGGTCCCTGGAAACAAGGACTTGCAGAGTGAAAGAAAAAAAACACTCTCCCTACCTACAGTTTTCTGTCCCTAGAAAAAATGTTTTTTTTAATCACAATATAGCACAAGGACAATTCACTCACTGTCCTTCCAGGTCCCTGGAAACAAGGACTTGCAGAGTGAAATAAACTGACACTCTCCCTACCTACAGTTTTCTGTCCCTAGAATAAATGTTTTTTTTAAGCACAATATAGCACAAGGACAATTCACTCACTGTCCTTACAGGTCCCTGGAAACAAGGACTTGCAGAGTGAAAGAAAAAAAACACTCTCCCTACCTACAGTTTTCTGTCCCTAGAAAAAATGTTTTTTTTAATCACAATATAGCACAAGGACAATTCACTCACTGTCCTTACAGGTCCCTGGAAACAAGGACTTGCAGAGTGAAAGAAAAAAAACACTCTCCCTACCTACAGTTTTCTGTCCCTAGAAAAAATGTTTTTTTTAATCACAATATAGCACAAGGACAATTCACTCACTGTCCTTACAGGTCCCTGGAAACAAGGACTTGCAGAGTGAAATAAACTGACACTCTCCCTACCTACAGTTTTCTGTCCCTAGAATAAATGTTTTTTTTAAGCACAATATAGCACAAGGAGAATTCACTCACTGTCCTTCCAGGTCCCTGGAAACAAGGACTTGCAGAGTGAAAGAAAAAAAACACTCTCCCTACCTACAGTTTTCTGTCCCTAGAAAAAATGTTTTTTTTAATCACAATATAGCACAAGGACAATTCACTCACTGTCCTTACAGGTCCCTGGAAACAAGGACTTGCAGAGTGAAATAAACTGACACTCTCCCTACCTACAGTTTTCTGTCCCTAGAATAAATGTTTTTTTTAATCACAATATAGCACAAGGACAATTCACTCACTGTCCTTCCAGGTCCCTGGAAACAAGGACTTGCAGAGTGAAATAAACTGACACTCTCCCTACCTACAGTTTTCTGTCCCTAGAATAAATGTTTTTTTTAAGCACAATATAGCACAAGGACAATTCACTCACTGTCCTTACAGGTCCCTGGAAACAAGGACTTGCAGAGTGAAAGAAAAAAAACACTCTCCCTACCTACAGTTTTCTGTCCCTAGAAAAAATGTTTTTTTTAATCACAATATAGCACAAGGACAATTCACTCACTGTCCTTACAGGTCCCTGGAAACAAGGACTTGCAGAGTGAAAGAAACTGACACTGTCCCTACCTACAGTTTTCTGTCCCTAGAATAAATGTTTTTTTTAAGCACAATATAGCACAAGGAGAATTCACTCACTGTCCTTCCAGGTCCCTGGAAACAAGGACTTGCAGAGTGAAATAAACTGACACTCTCCCTACCTACAGTTTTCTGTCCCTAGAATAAATGTTTTTTTTAAGCACAATATAGCACAAGGACAATTCACTCACTGTCCTTACAGGTCCCTGGAAACAAGGACTTGCAGAGTGAAATAAACTGACACTCTCCCTACCTACAGTTTTCTGTCCCTAGAATAAATGTTTTTTTTAAGCACAATATAGCACAAGGACAATTCACTCACTGTCCTTACAGGTCCCTGGAAACAAGGACTTGCAGAGTGAAAGAAAAAAAACACTCTCCCTACCTACAGTTTTCTGTCCCTAGAAAATTTTTTTTTTTAATCACAATATAGCACAAGGACAATTCACTCACTGTCCTTACAGGTCCCTGGAAACAAGGACTTGCAGAGTGAAAGAAAAAAAACACTCTCCCTACCTACAGTTTTCTGTCCCTAGAAAAAATGTTTTTTTTAATCACAATATAACACAAGGACAATTCACTCACTGTCCTTCCAGGTCCCTGGAAACAAGGACTTGCAGAGTGAAATAAACTGACACTCTCCCTACCTACAGTTTTCTGTCCCTAGAATAAATGTTTTTTTTAAGCACAATATAGCACAAGGACAATTCACTCACTGTCCTTACAGGTCCCTGGAAACAAGGACTTGCAGAGTGAAAGAAAAAAAACACTCTCCCTACCTACAGTTTTCTGTCCCTAGAAAAAATGTTTTTTTTAATCACAATATAGCACAAGGACAATTCACTCACTGTCCTTACAGGTCCCTGGAAACAAGGACTTGCAGAGTGAAAGAAAAAAAACACTCTCCCTACCTACAGTTTTCTGTCCCTAGAAAAAATGTTTTTTTTAATCACAATATAACACAAGGACAATTCACTCACTGTCCTTCCAGGTCCCTGGAAACAAGGACTTGCAGAGTGAAATAAACTGACACTCTCCCTACCTACAGTTTTCTGTCCCTAGAATAAATGTTTTATTTAAGCACAATATAGCACAAGGACAATTCACTCACTGTCCTTACAGGTCCCTGGAAACAAGGACTTGCAGAGTGAAAGAAAAAAAACACTCTCCCTACCTACAGTTTTCTGTCCCTAGAAAAAATGTTTTTTTTAATCACAATATAGCACAAGGACAATTCACTCACTGTCCTTACAGGTCCCTGGAAACAAGGACTTGCAGAGTGAAAGAAAAAAAACACTCTCCCTACCTACAGTTTTCTGTCCCTAGAAAAAATGTTTTTTTTAATCACAATATAACACAAGGACAATTCACTCACTGTCCTTCCAGGTCCCTGGAAACAAGGACTTGCAGAGTGAAATAAACTGACACTCTCCCTACCTACAGTTTTCTGTCCCTAGAATAAATGTTTTTTTTAAGCACAATATAGCACAAGGACAATTCACTCACTGTCCTTACAGGTCCCTGGAAACAAGGACTTGCAGAGTGAAAGAAACTGACACTCTCCCTACCTACAGTTTTCTGTCCCTAGAATAAATGTTTTTTTAAGCACAATATAGCACAAGGACAATTCACTCACTGTCCTTACAGGTCCCTGGAAACAAGGACTTGCAGAGTGAAATAAACTGACACTCTCCCTACCTACAGTTTTCTGTCCCTAGAATAAATGTTTTTTTTAAGCACAATATAGCACAAGGAGAATTCACTCACTGTCCTTCCAGGTCCCTGGAAACAAGGACTTGCAGAGTGAAAGAAAAAAAACACTCTCCCTACCTACAGTTTTCTGTCCCTAGAAAAAATGTTTTTTTTAATCACAATATAGCACAAGGACAATTCACTCACTGTCCTTCCAGGTCCCTGGAAACAAGGACTTGCAGAGTGAAATAAACTGACACTCTCCCTACCTACAGTTTTCTGTCCCTAGAATAAATGTTTTTTTTAAGCACAATATAGCACAAGGACAATTCACTCACTGTCCTTACAGGTCCCTGGAAACAAGGACTTGCAGAGTGAAAGAAAAAAAACACTCTCCCTACCTACAGTTTTCTGTCCCTAGAAAAAATGTTTTTTTTAATCACAATATAGCACAAGGACAATTCACTCACTGTCCTTACAGGTCCCTGGAAACAAGGACTTGCAGAGTGAAAGAAAAAAAACACTCTCCCTACCTACAGTTTTCTGTCCCTAGAAAAAATGTTTTTTTTAATCACAATATAGCACAAGGACAATTCACTCACTGTCCTTACAGGTCCCTGGAAACAAGGACTTGCAGAGTGAAATAAACTGACACTCTCCCTACCTACAGTTTTCTGTCCCTAGAATAAATGTTTTTTTTAAGCACAATATAGCACAAGGAGAATTCACTCACTGTCCTTCCAGGTCCCTGGAAACAAGGACTTGCAGAGTGAAAGAAAAAAAACACTCTCCCTACCTACAGTTTTCTGTCCCTAGAAAAAATGTTTTTTTTAATCACAATATAGCACAAGGACAATTCACTCACTGTCCTTACAGGTCCCTGGAAACAAGGACTTGCAGAGTGAAATAAACTGACACTCTCCCTACCTACAGTTTTCTGTCCCTAGAATAAATGTTTTTTTTAATCACAATATAGCACAAGGACAATTCACTCACTGTCCTTCCAGGTCCCTGGAAACAAGGACTTGCAGAGTGAAATAAACTGACACTCTCCCTACCTACAGTTTTCTGTCCCTAGAATAAATGTTTTTTTTAAGCACAATATAGCACAAGGACAATTCACTCACTGTCCTTACAGGTCCCTGGAAACAAGGACTTGCAGAGTGAAAGAAAAAAAACACTCTCCCTACCTACAGTTTTCTGTCCCTAGAAAAAATGTTTTTTTTAATCACAATATAGCACAAGGACAATTCACTCACTGTCCTTACAGGTCCCTGGAAACAAGGACTTGCAGAGTGAAAGAAACTGACACTGTCCCTACCTACAGTTTTCTGTCCCTAGAATAAATGTTTTTTTTAAGCACAATATAGCACAAGGAGAATTCACTCACTGTCCTTCCAGGTCCCTGGAAACAAGGACTTGCAGAGTGAAATAAACTGACACTCTCCCTACCTACAGTTTTCTGTCCCTAGAATAAATGTTTTTTTTAAGCACAATATAGCACAAGGACAATTCACTCACTGTCCTTACAGGTCCCTGGAAACAAGGACTTGCAGAGTGAAATAAACTGACACTCTCCCTACCTACAGTTTTCTGTCCCTAGAATAAATGTTTTTTTTAAGCACAATATAGCACAAGGACAATTCACTCACTGTCCTTACAGGTCCCTGGAAACAAGGACTTGCAGAGTGAAAGAAAAAAAACACTCTCCCTACCTACAGTTTTCTGTCCCTAGAAAATTTTTTTTTTTTAATCACAATATAGCACAAGGACAATTCACTCACTGTCCTTACAGGTCCCTGGAAACAAGGACTTGCAGAGTGAAAGAAAAAAAACACTCTCCCTACCTACAGTTTTCTGTCCCTAGAAAAAATGTTTTTTTTAATCACAATATAACACAAGGACAATTCACTCACTGTCCTTCCAGGTCCCTGGAAACAAGGACTTGCAGAGTGAAATAAACTGACACTCTCCCTACCTACAGTTTTCTGTCCCTAGAATAAATGTTTTTTTTAAGCACAATATAGCACAAGGACAATTCACTCACTGTCCTTACAGGTCCCTGGAAACAAGGACTTGCAGAGTGAAAGAAAAAAAACACTCTCCCTACCTACAGTTTTCTGTCCCTAGAAAAAATGTTTTTTTTAATCACAATATAGCACAAGGACAATTCACTCACTGTCCTTACAGGTCCCTGGAAACAAGGACTTGCAGAGTGAAAGAAAAAAAACACTCTCCCTACCTACAGTTTTCTGTCCCTAGAAAAAATGTTTTTTTTAATCACAATATAACACAAGGACAATTCACTCACTGTCCTTCCAGGTCCCTGGAAACAAGGACTTGCAGAGTGAAATAAACTGACACTCTCCCTACCTACAGTTTTCTGTCCCTAGAATAAATGTTTTTTTTAAGCACAATATAGCACAAGGACAATTCACTCACTGTCCTTACAGGTCCCTGGAAACAAGGACTTGCAGAGTGAAAGAAAAAAAACACTCTCCCTACCTACAGTTTTCTGTCCCTAGAAAAAATGTTTTTTTTAATCACAATATAGCACAAGGACAATTCACTCACTGTCCTTACAGGTCCCTGGAAACAAGGACTTGCAGAGTGAAATAAACTGACACTCTCCCTACCTACAGTTTTCTGTCCCTAGAATAAATGTTTTTTTTAATCACAATATAGCACAAGGACAATTCACTCACTGTCCTTCCAGGTCCCTGGAAACAAGGACTTGCAGAGTGAAATAAACTGACACTCTCCCTACCTACAGTTTTCTGTCCCTAGAATAAATGTTTTTTTTAAGCACAATATAGCACAAGGACAATTCACTCACTGTCCTTACAGGTCCCTGGAAACAAGGACTTGCAGAGTGAAAGAAAAAAAACACTCTCCCTACCTACAGTTTTCTGTCCCTAGAAAAAATGTTTTTTTTAATCACAATATAGCACAAGGACAATTCACTCACTGTCCTTACAGGTCCCTGGAAACAAGGACTTGCAGAGTGAAAGAAACTGACACTGTCCCTACCTACAGTTTTCTGTCCCTAGAATAAATGTTTTTTTTAAGCACAATATAGCACAAGGAGAATTCACTCACTGTCCTTCCAGGTCCCTGGAAACAAGGACTTGCAGAGTGAAATAAACTGACACTCTCCCTACCTACAGTTTTCTGTCCCTAGAATAAATGTTTTTTTTAAGCACAATATAGCACAAGGACAATTCACTCACTGTCCTTACAGGTCCCTGGAAACAAGGACTTGCAGAGTGAAAGAAACTGACACTCTCCCTACCTACAGTTTTCTGTCCCTAGAATAAATGTTTTTTTAAGCACAATATAGCACAAGGACAATTCACTCACTGTCCTTCCAGGTCCCTGGAAACAAGGACTTGCAGAGTGAAAGAAACTGACACTGTCCCTACCTACAGTTTTCTGTCCCTAGAATAAATGTTTTTTTTAAGCACACTATAGCACAAGCACAAAACACACTGACACTCTCCCTACCTATCCTTCTCTTTCCCTAAACTAAAGGAATCCAGGTTAAGCAAGAAAGAAATAACAGTCACTGTCCCTGCCTATGCTGCTCTATCCCTGCTCCGGAACACACTACACTAGGCCGCCGTGCTGGCGGCCTTTTATAGTGTGGGGCGTGTACTAAACACCCTCAGCAATAATTGGCCACAGGCATCCTGCCTGTGGCCAATCATTGCTCTCCTCGCTGCCGGCGCTGTGATTGGCCAAGCATGCGGGGTCACAGTGCATGCTTGGCCAATCACAGCGCCTGGATGACACTGCGATGGCGTAGTGCATTGTGGGCCGTTCGCGTCACTCGAATTTGGCGCGAACGGCCCAAATCGTTCGATCTTCGTCGAACGATCGAACAGCCGATGTTCGAGTCGAACGTATGTTCGACTCGAACACGAAGCTCATCCCTAGTCCCAAGCAATAGACCCCATTGTAACCCACCACGTACCAGTCTGTTCCCAGGAGATGTTCCCATCTATGGTCAGAATAAAAGGAATGTTCCCACAATAGATGTCTTTGGTCTTTGCTTTACTAAACAGAACATAGAAATATTTACAAGCAGTCCATTCATCCTTCTAGATGGAGGCGACACAGTCTTTAGGTTACAAACTCTATAGAAAGTAAAACAGATCAGTAGGAGAGGAGAGATTTTCAAGACCCGTGACCTCTGGATGGCCATCCCAGAGTGCTGTCCCAAAAGCATTAGTCCTTCGAAAACCTTAGAAGCTTTAGTAGAGTAGTCCCAAAAGCATTCATTTTTAAAATAAAGCAGCCTTGCTGGCTGCTCCTTGCTTCCCGCTAGGTGGGAGCTTTCCATCTAGGGCTCACACCTACCTGATGTGTCCGGTCCTGGTGCACTTCAGAGAATATGGTTCCTTCTGGGAAGCCTGACTACTGAAACCTCTGGGAATGTAACGCCTAAACCATATATAGGGTGCCCCCTTCCCTACTGGCAGAGTCGAGGCATAGGATTCCTTAACCTATTAGGATCTCAGGGACTTACTCACTGCTAGCTATAGTGACACCTAGTTGGGACACATGGGGACTACAATGGGGCACAACTATGCCTTGGTGTACAGTACCTTCTCAATAAACCAAAATTAAAGAGGAGGACAAGACAGATTGCTATTATTCATTTCAATAAACCCCACTTATTCAGCACAATTAATAGGACTGGAAAGTACCATAGATACTAGTAGTGAAAAGTAGTAGGTAGGTGAAATAGTAGGTAAAAATTGCCATACTTGCTATAACTATGTATATTGTTTTAGGCTACTAAAGCAATGCAGGCATGCTAATCACCTTGAAAACTCAAAATCTAACAGGATTCCTATCTCCTTATGCCCCATACACACGATCATTTTTCATGCCGTTAAAAATGCCATTAAAAAAAATGGCCATTAAAAATGATCGTGTGTATGCTCCAGAGCATTTTTAACGACGTGAAAAACGGGCATTAAAAATTTCGAACATGCTCTCTTTTTTCACGTCGTTTTTCATGTCGTTTTTTTTAACGACGTGAAAAACGATAGTGTGTATGCTTTAACGACGTGAAAAAAAATGCGCATGCTCAGAATCAAGTATGAGACGGGAGCGCTCGTTCTGGTAAAACTAGCGTTCGTAATGGAGATAGCACATTCGTCACGCAGTAACGGACTGAAAAGCACTAGACTGAAAAGAGCGAATCGTCTCTCAACAAACTTTACTAACATGAAGGGTGGCGCCATTCGAACGGAACTTCCCCTTTATAGTGCCGTCGTACGTGGTGTACGTCACTGCGCTTTTCTTGAACATTTTTTAAAATGATGGTGTGTACGCAAGACAGGCTTGAGAGGAAACAAGAAAAAAAATGACGAGAAAAACGTCAGTTTTAAAAATGACATTAAAAATGATCGTGTGTATGGGGCATTACTCCAGCAACCTGTCAACATCAACAATGACACTGGGTGCCTCCGGGAATATACCTCCCCATTTACAGAATAGTTATCCCATGGTTGCACAGATAGGTTCTGCAAAGCATCCATGAAGCAATACTGGATAATTTCTCTTTTTTATATCTCATGGCCCACTTGGCCCACCATGTTCCTTTGGTGGGTGACTGTGGATGCCCTGTTATTGTTCCTTTCTGTCCACCATTTACTGTGGGTACCATCTCGTCAACATATATTGTGTGTGTATATATATATATATATATATATATATGTGTGTTTTTATCCTGCCTTTTCCTGATGAAGTTGGTATAACAAAGGTGAAACGCGTTGAAGGATCAGAAACCCCTACTTTTCTTATTTGAATGATAAAAGATACTTACAGCAAGATTATTAATATTATACTTGTGTGAAATCATATATGATTTTTGGGGATACTGTTTAACTGTTTACAGCAGGGCTCTCAAAACGACGGTCCTCCAGCTGTTGCGAAACTACAAGTGCCATCATGCCTCTGTCTGTGGGAGTCATGAATGTAACTGTCATCCTTGCAATCTCAAATGGGACTTGTAGTTTTGCAACAGCTGGAGGGCTGCCAGTTTGAGTCCCCTGGTTTACAGGCTGAAATTGTGATGTCAGTATTTAAGTGGCACAGCATATGTAAACTTTTATTGAAGATTTTAATAATAAATGATATGACTGCTGACTATACAATGGATTGTTCTAAGCAGCACCTGAAAAGTCCCAAATAATTTAGGTATATTATCCTGCTCTATTTAATTATTTCGTTCTTTCAGGATGTGTGATGCATGCTTTTATGATAGCCTGCTCTTTTCAACCCACCACCATTATTCGGTGCAATGATATTATACACCTTGACTTCATCCAGCTATCTGTTTTGAGAATAGCCCCACACTCACACTAAGTATTCAATCACACAGCCCAGCACACCTTTTCCTATCCAGTTTGGATAGCACAGAACAATTGGTCCATGAGAACAGGAGTCTAAATCCAACCAAAAGGATGAACACTATTTATTAAACCCAACCTATGCATCATCTGTTTTTAGTTTTGGATAGAATAGTGTTAGAACCTCAGTCCAGTGTTTATTGCAGTCTGTGTTGTCACGGAGGATAATTCTCATTTTAGGGGAGGGTGTCACCAACACAGGAAGTGACAGGAAATCCCTCCAATAGGAATACCGACTGCAAGAAAAATACACAAAGCAAAAAATGTTTGGCCCGATTTGGCATCTAAACCAGTTACATGACATGACCTCATTATTATTTTAGACATCAACCCTTTTATGTGTAGCGGGGTCCCCAAATTTAACCCCGCTATACCTAAATTTAGGGGTGACCAGAGCAATAGTTTGCTCGGGTCTTTTGATTATTTGGACTCTGTTTTACTGCTGTGTCACCTGGCGTGCAGTTCCCCTTTGGTTGTATAGGTGGTGTTGTCATCTATACCCGGGGTTGAACCACAGGTGATGGAGTGGATATTAGATGTCCTTTTTCGGCTGCCGTTGGTGGGTGGTTCTGGCCTGCTGTGCATGCCGGGAGAGGATATATAAGGGGCAGACGCCATTACACAGGGAGCCAATTCCTGGGGCCCATGCCCGGATGACCATTACACTGGGACCATTTTATGCAAGGAGGGAGCTACCCCTCAAAAAGGGGGGGTGCGCCCCATCATGATTGAGGAGTCTCGGGCACCTTTAGCTCAAGACTATGGAGTTCCGGATGGGCTCAGTACCTTTGACTGAGTCCATAGGAGAAGCTGAGGAAACCCAGGGAACCTTGGAGGGGTGACCGCTCTGACTGAAGGGGAACCGGGGGAGGATCGATCCCATAACAAGAGGGTGGTGATAAAGATTACTAACTCGGGAAAGGCCTGGTGACCTGTCAGAGGGAAGGATTCCTAGCTTCACGGACTGCCTTAGAGGAGCTGTTTGCTGCTTAAAAAGGAGGGATCTCCTTGACTTGGTCCTTGGAGGGGACTGAGTCATTGTTCCAGCATCACGCCGGCTGCTAGTGCTATTGAGTGACTATCCGGGTGAGCTGTACCCACACGGGATCGAGTGGCGACGGAGCCAAGAGTGTGCCTGAATCCACTTCTATCTGCTAACCTTTTTCTTCTCACTTCAACTCTCTGGTTCCTGGAAGCAAGATAAAATAAACTCTACGTTGGAGTTAATATGTTGTGTGGACATTGACCTCATTGGGGAAAGTTAAAGACTCGCCTCTATAAACATAGAGGGGAGAACCAGAAGAAGGGTCTTTTTCAACTGCAGGACCCAAGTATGTGACACCGCCTGACCTCTATAACCTAGAGGACATGGGCATCTGGCATGGTGTGTCTTCTCCCCCTGCTTGAGGAGGTAAGAGGGGGAAAAAGATCCATGTGCTACATATGTGAATAAAAAAGGTTACTGTTCATTCATGGTGTACTATTAACTCTATGAATTAGGGACATCAGGAGGACCCGGAACAGTCCTCTGCTTTATCTCATCTTATCTGAGCAGATCTGAACCTGAAAAACAAAATATCAGCTCTAGATAATAAGAACCTCCCCTGGTTTACATTATGGAAGTTGTTCTGTCAGCCAGCAGGATGCAGTAGAGGAACTGATTGGTTCACAGAGCTGCTTCTTCCCTTTTCAGAGTTCTGATGTACTAATAGGGGGCTAGTAGTTCAAAGACAGGTTGAGTGCTAATTAAAGCTGACGTTTTTTCTGCTTATATTTTATCTTCCCCCCGTTCTCCCCTCCTTTTCCCTATCAACACACAATTAAAAATTTTAAATGTAGCACTTACCCCCGAAGGAGCTGCTGGCTTTGTTTTGGGTCATGCAACTACCTCCAAGGCTTCCGTTGTCAGGGTAGAGAGTCCTTAGAAAAGCCAATGTCCACACAAATGTAAAACCTAAACAATAAGGCTTTATTTTCTTTGCTGTAGGAACTTGAGGAGAAAGCAGGAAACGAGAGAAGTAGGGGAAGGTTCAGGCACGCGGTACAATAGATGCACACAGTTCGTGTATTCGCCACTCAAGCCTGAGTGGGTATTGATCACCCGGATAGTCCCCTCTCATGGTCCTAGCATAAGGTGACCAGATTTTTCAAATGAAATCCGGGGACATATTTTTTTTTTACTAGTAATGGCAGCAATCAGAGACTCATAGCGGGACTGCGATATTGCGATGGACAAATCGGACACTAAGTGACACTTTTGACACTTTGTGGGAACCAGTGACACTAATTCAGTGATCAGTGCTAAAAATATGTACTGTCACTGTACAAAGACACTGGCTGGGAAGGGGATAACATCTAGGGCAATCAAAGGGTTAAATGTGTGCCTATCAAGTGTTTTCTTACTGTGGGGGAGGTGCTTTTACTAAGGTAAGGCATAGATCCCTGTATCTGCTTTGCAGGAACACAGGATCAATGTCTTCCATACTGACAGAACGGCAAACTGCCTTGTTTACATAGGCAGACCACCGTTCTGCCTGTGTACGTAACAATCAGTGGGTACCGGTGCTCCTCAAGTTTGCCGGACCCGCTGATTGGCTCCAATACCCAGAAATGCAGGATCATGTATATACGTGATCCTGCGCAGCGCGACCACCCTGTAGCAGCAAATCTGCTATGGGGCAGTCGGCAACTGGTTAAGATAATCAGCATTATGATAACTCACAGGCAGCAGGCACTCTATCATGACTCTGGCTGGCTCGTTCACAGTGTGTCACACTGATTTTGATGCTGATTTTGTTAACTTGTGACCAATAAGTGCCTGCTGCCTGTGAGTTATGATACCATCCAATATGCCAGGGAGACAGACAAAGTGCAATGTAGTCTATTCACAGAAACCCTCAAAGCACACCTGTGTTGAAGCCTTGAAGGCACTGGCAGCCCCACCATCGGTTCCTCTTCCCCTCTGTTCCTGTTGCTGGACACCGTCAGCTGAGCTCAGCTGCCTCTCTGCTCGTCGCCACTGCCGCCCGCATGACAGCCTCTCAAGTCTCACTCTCCGGGCCCCGGCTACTACTGGGTGAAGACCGGAGGAAAATCACTCCGCCGGGGAAGGCAAGGAGATAAGCATGCAGGCGGCTGGCTGGGATTTGAGCCAAGGCAAAAGAACATGCGAGTGGAGCTGAATGGGCATGCGTCCGAAACTGAAAAAATATTCGACCAGCACATGATCATCAAAAAGGGACACAGATAATGGAAAAAATACACCCCCCTAAGCTAGTAGGAGCAGGGGGGGTGTAATTCAGATTTTTCCTTTTTATTCTGCACTGACTGTCTTTGAAAATTGCCCCAGCTCCTTTTGAAATCAAATCCGGGGACAAAACCGGGGACAGACTTGGTCCGGGGACAGTGGCCTCAATCCGGGGACTGTCCCCTGAAACCGGGGACATCTGGTCACCCTATCCTAGCAGCCGGAGTGATGCAGTGATCAAACTTTAGACAGTTTCTGCCACAAACTGTTGTAGATGAATGAAGGTCTCTGCCACAGACCTGATGAACTTTGGTCTCTGCCACAGACCTGATGAACTTTAGGATGTGTCCGGGAATCCTCTGCCACAGGATTTTAAATGTCCCAAACCTCCCGACAAGCAATAAAAGAATTGTTGAGTGTATCCCTCCTTGAATGAGTTTCCAGGCCTCTCCCGAGACATCGGCGCCTTGCCAGTCTCCTCTGGGGCAGGTCCTCCCCTGGCTCCCTCTTCAAGAGCCTCCTTCCCATGGATGGACAGCTTGGGATACCCCTCAGAAATGTAGGCCCAAACCAGCAGGGCTGGGCATGGCGAGCATAGATGTAGCTTCGGGCTGAAGGTGCCCGGGGCTAGAATACACACGCGCACCCCATGCCATGAGGGCCACGAGGCGCACTAGAAGAACAACCCCGAACCAATGGCGTCTGCCCCTTATGTACCCCTCCCCAGCATGCACAGCGGGCTAACCACACCCACTGCACGGCTGCCGAGAGAGGACACCCAATACTGCTGTGATACTCCTGTATTCCAACATGAGCCAGCGGTGGCAGTGCCACCTACAGGCAAACAGGGAATATAACTGCCAGGCAGTACCACAACCAGAGCAGAAGCAGAATAGAAATCAGTAAATCTGAGCCAAACTATTAGCTCAGAACACCCCCTAAATTTAACATAGCGTGGACCATTTTGGGCCGGCGCTACATAAATAAAACCTTTCTTTTCTTCATTACATACCATATCATCCCTGAGTCTCGGAGGTTCGCTATGTAATGCAGGCAGATCATGGCTGGAGGGGGGGGCAACACCCTTCCTTAGTACTCTTCTGAAGAGCCCTCAGCCCTGATGCAAACAATAGGCTGGGATCCTGGGAGGATATAAAAATCTTTTGATGGGTGGATGTCATTCTGGAGGAGTGGGCCTTCCTAGGCAGACTGTATTTGCATGCAGACCACCCTAGATAATGTAAATATGTAATGCTGAGACTACGTGATTGAAAGAACTGACGTCCAATGAATGGAAGAGGCAGGTCAGGGACAGCTAGGGAGGAAAGAGCTATCATATATGTCACAAGGCTCACGGGCTAAATCTGGCCCACCAGGCCTTGTCATGTGGCCCTCGCACCCAGTTTTGCAGCCGAAACATGGCGGAATTCCATTCTGCCACCTCCGACTTTCACCCTCTGCTCCCTCTCCCTGCTGTCACTTGTAGACACAGAAGCTTTCTGTGTTTACTAGGGGCAGCATTGCTTTCAGCGGCTTGCAGATGTAACAGATCCCTCACAGTGGGGCACGGCGGGGGGCAGCTCTCCGGAATGTGAGAATGATTTCACTGCAAGGCAGAGCCACCTGCACAGGGAGGTATAAAAGAGCCGCCAACACAGGGCTGTACTAGAGCCGCCTACATAGGGAGTTACTAGAGCTGGGCCAGGTGGGGGGGTTGGTTGTTGTGCCTTGCTAACACCTGAATTCTGCACTCTGTACATAGCGCACCCCTGAACTCTGCATTCTGTATGTAGCGTAATCCTGAACTTTGCACTCTGTAAGCAGGGCACCCCTGAGCTCTGCACTATGTACGTAGCACACCCCTGAATTCTGCACTCTGTACATAGCACACCCCTGAACTCTGCACTCTGTACATAGCGCACAGCTAAACCCTGCACTCTGTGCATTAGGCACCCCTGAACTCTACACTCAAGGCCTGCATTGAAATTGAGTTTGACACCCCTGAGCTAGATGATGCTGGGTGTCTTCCAGCCAGGAAATGAGACAGACCCTATCTCAATTGCTGTAGCTTTTAAAGTGCTTCTAAAGTTTGGACACATTTTACCTTAAAGTGACATTAAAGGTTCAGATGTTTTAAAAAAAGTAACTAACATGTTATACTTACCTCCTCTGTGTAGTGGTTTTGCACAGAGCAGCCCCGTTCCTCCTCTTCTCGGGTCCCCGGCTGGCACTCCTTGCTGCCCCCCCCCCCGGCCAGTGCCCCCACAGCAAGCAGCTTGCAATGGGGGCACCGGTGCATGCTTGATCCCGAGCCCAGCTCTGTGCGTCAATAAGACACATAGAGCCGCGGCTCCGCCCTGCCTCTCACGCTCTCTTCATTGGCTCACTGGCTGTGTTTGACAGCAGTAGGTGCCAATAGTGGCTGCTGCTGTCTCAGCTAATGAGAAGAGGGAGTCCCGGGACAGCAGAGTCTCTTGTGCACATCACTGGATCGAGAGAGAGCTCAGGTAAGTATTGCAGGTAAAAAAAAAAATTCCCTGTACTTATATTGCCCCCTAACACCCCCTTTATACAGTACCTACCTGAGTCCTATCTCAATCCAGAGATGTGCCCATCTGCAGCAGTTCTGCTCTCTCTCTTTTCATAGGAGACTCGCCAGCAGAAGGAGCCATTGGCTTCTGCTGTGGTCAATCAAATCCTATGTTTAGGGAGCAGAGGCAGGGCTGAGCTTCACATGTGTGCCAATAGATGCATACAGCCCAGCGAGCCGACAGGTGTGACTCCATAGCAAGTGGCTTCCTATGGTGGTGCGCTGGGAAGGGGAAGAGCCTAGCATGCCGGCAGGGGACCCCAGAAGAGGGGGTTATACCAGTACACAGAGCAAGTAGGTATGATTAGAAGAAAAAAATGAAGCTTTACAACTGCTTTAATGCACATTGAAAGAAACTCACCATGTGCATTGAAATCAGAGTAAGCAATTTCAGTAAAGGAGAGAAGCCTATACAACTGTGCAAGACCGAAGGGAAGTCTGGAGTTCAGCTTTAATTATAAATGTAATATTTTAACAAACATAGCCCTGAATTAAAGGGAGTCTTTGATTTCCATTCATAATTACCCTTCAACACATATGTAAGGTTTAACATAGGCATGTGCATTTTGTTTCGTTCCGAATCGAAATTCAGACGAATTTTCATTATTCGGACGTTCGGATGCATCCGAATTAACGAATTACAATGCTAACGAATTCAACCGAATCCGAACGTTTTGAAACGAAAAACCACGGACGAAATTCGAATCGAATTCGAAAAGAATTCTAGTCGAATTTTCTATTTTCTATTTCTATTCTAATTTTTTCTATTCAAATTAGAATTCATTCTATACGAAATTCGAATGTCGGAAATATATTTATATATATATATATATTGTGACAGCAGGAAGGTAAAGTCACCTGGTTGCATCCAGGGGGGTAGATATATTTCGCCCAGATTCAGGCTTTACGCCGACTTATACAACTAGGTGGAGAGTTGTATAAGCCCAGCTGAGGCTAGTGGGCTCATGGATGACTCATACCTTTAGGGAGAGTGTGGGGCGTCATGCAGACAGGGAGTTGATGAGACCAGCTGAAGCTTGTCAGCTCATTTAGGCCTCTATAAGAACTCCCAGATTCATTAGGTGTTTGCTCATGCCTGGACCCAGACCTGTGTGGACTGTCTAGGGAGAGTGAACCCCTGTGCGGTGAGACAAAGCCTGTGTGGCTATTTGCTTGGACATTTAAAACCAGGGACTTAGGGACTAGGACAGCACTAGGCTGATCCCAGTTGTTAGTTAGGAAACCTGTATGTTTAGTCAGAGGTCAAGTTGACCAGGATTTATTTTGTTTATGTTTCTTTTGCTTTGCTGTGTTTTGTCACTGAAAATAGAAAATAAACCGCACCTTTTTGATTTTGAAAACCACAACCTCCGTTTGCTGGGCCTGTTTTTGTGTGGGGAGCCCATCTCGGGGGTCACACACACCCGCTGCCGAGCTAACCCCCTCACAGTTGGTGGAGAACCAGTGGCAGTTTTTTTTTAAGCCAGCATGGAGGAGATACTGAAGCAGCTGGCTCTAGCAAATGCCAATCAACAGCAGACAAATGCAGGTTTGCAAAAGAGCCTTGCAGCTCAACAACAGAACTTCGCAGCCCAGCAGCAAGCTCATCAACAGAGCCTTGCAGCCCAGCAGCAGACAAACGCAACTTTGCAACAGAGTCTGGAGGCTCAGCGACAAGCCCAGCAGCAATTTGAGGCCCGCTTCATAGACCTGTTGCAGAAGCAAGAGCAGAGACTACAACAACAGATGGAAGCAGTAATGCAGCAACGTCCGCAGACCAGTGACGAAAGCCGCCCCACTAATACCGCGTCCTTTGGGGTGAGTCGTTTATTGACAAAAATGACTGGAGAGGATGATCCAGAGGTATTTTTGACCACATTTGAAAGGACCGCTGAAAGAGAAAAGTGGCCTGAGGAGCAGTGGGCTGGACTGGTGGCTCCTCTGTTAACTGGTGAATCGCAGAAAGCTTACTATGACCTAGAGCCTAACCAAGCAAAAGACTATGTGATGCTAAAAGCTGAAATATTGGCAAGGCTGGGTGTCACTCAGGCTGTCCGGGCTCAGCGTGTGCATAACTGGACTTTCCAGTTCGGAAAACCCCCCAGGTCTCAAATGTATGATCTCATTCACCTGAGCAGAAAGTGGCTACAGCCAGAGACTTTGTCCGCACCAAAGATTGTGGAACGTGTTGTAATGGATCGGTTTTTGAGAGCTCTTCCTACTGCCATCCAAAAGTGGGTAAGCCATGGAGACCCAGAGACGGCCGATGGTCTTGTGGATCGTGTGGAGAAATACTTGGCTACAGAGAACCTGACGGCCTCTTCCAGAGACACTCGGACTTTCCACCCTAAGACCAGACCATCCCCAGGGGCGGATAAGAGGATTCCAAGGGGTGAGGGTGGAGAGAGTGAGAGGGTATTACAGAGTAGGCTTGTGCAATTTGTTTCGTAACGAATTGAAATTCGTCCGAATTTAGCAACTTTCGGACATTCGGAAGCATTCGAATTTCCGGACAAAGCAATTACGAATAAGACCGAATCCGAAATAAATTATACCGCAAATAGCGAATGCCCGAATGTCTTCGGCATAATTCGTTATGAAAAAGTTACGAATGTACGAATCCATACGAAGCACAATAACACTCACTCTGCTCTGCTCTCTCACACCGTGCTGAACTCCCTCTCAAAATGGTGTACAGGGGCGGAGGTTATAGCCGCATGTAAAAAACGAAAGTAAAATACGAGATTTCGAATCCATTCGAAGCACAATAACACTCACTCTGCTCTGCTCTCTGCTTCTCCCTCACCGTGCTGAACCCTCTCAAAATGGTGTACAGGGGCGGAGCCTATAGCCGCATGTTAAAAACGAAAGTAAAATACGAGATTTCGAATCGTTACAAATAACCGCAATGTATTTAGAAAAGTACAAATCCATTCGAAGCACATTAGGCATAATAGGCAGCGTCGTTGTGAGAGAGACACGGAAAATTACGAATCAACGAACCCAAAAAAAGTTACGAAAGTAGGAGTTGTGTCCAGAATCAACGAAAAACAACGTACTCTACCGAAAGTACGAACCCAAAAAAAGTTACGAAAGTAGGAGTTGTGTCCAGAATCAACGAAAAACAACGTACTCTACCGAAAGTACGAATTATAAAGCAACAAAAAATTCAACGAAAAATGTCGCTTGCAAAAATACGAATGAGTCCGAACACGAAAAATCCCGTCTAGCAAAATTACGAATGATTACGAATCAACAGGACCGGAAAGAAACGAACCGAAACGGAACAAATTTTTCCGTTGTGCACAAGTCTATTACAGAGATTCTATTGGCCGGGGGTGATGAAGGACATAGAAAATTATTGTTCCTCCTGCCCTGTGTGTCAGAGGTCGGCCCCGATGCCACATTTCCGTAGCCCGCTGGTCCCTCTACCCATCATTGAGGTCCCGTTTGAGAGGATCGCCATGGATTTGGTAGGTCCTATAATCAAGTCCGCTAGGGGGCATCAGTACATATTAGTTATAATGGACTATGCCACCCGTTATCCAGAAGCGATCCCTCTCCGAAATACCTCGGCCAAAACCATAGCCAAAGAGCTATCTCTTGTGTTTAGCCGGGTGGGTATTTGTAAAGAACTGCTTACGGACCAAGGTACACCCTTTATGTCCCGGGTTATGAAGGAGCTGTGTAAATTGTTCAAAGTGACGCAATTACGTACATCTGTGTATCACCCCCAAACCGATGGGCTGGTTGAAAGATTCAACAAAACCCTAAAACAAATGTTGAAGAAAGTGGTGGATAGAGATGGAAAGGATTGGGACTGTCTACTTCCTTATCTGATGTTTGCTATTAGGGAGGTGCCCCAATCCTCTACGGGATTCTCCCCCTTTGAGTTACTGTATGGGAGACACCCAAGAGGGCTGTTGGATATTGCCAAGGAAACTTGGGAAAGTGAGAGTTCTCCCCACAGGAGTGTGATTGAGCATGTCGCCCTGATGCAAGACCGAATTGCACAGGTAATGCCCATCGTGAAGGAACATTTGGCCCAAGCGCAGTTAGCACAGCAGAGAGTGTACAACCGTGGAGCCAAGACCCGTACCTTTTCCCCGGGGGATAGGATACTGGTACTTGTCCCTACGGTTGAAAGTAAATTCCTTGCCAAATGGCAAGGCCCCTACGAGATAATGGAAAAAGTGAGCGAAGTGAATTACAAAGTCAGACAACCAGGAAGGCGAAAGCCCGAACAGATCTATCACGTTAATCTGTTGAAAGCCTGGAGGGATAGAGAGTCCCTAGTCGCAGACACTTGGTCACCAGCTCAAACTGGTGGCGTGATTCCTGAGGTTGGAATAGCAGCCACCTTGTCACAACCCCAACAACAGGAGGTTAAGGAGTTTGTGCTCCGCAACAAGGAGGTATTCTCTGAGCTGCCGGGACAAACATCTGGGGTAGAGCATGACATCATTACCCCGCCCGGTGAAAGGGTGAAGTTAAAACCCTATCGGATCCCAGAGGCCCGACGGGAGGCAATACGGGAGGAAGTACAGAAAATGCTGAACTTAGGGGTGATAGAGGAGTCCCAAAGTGATTGGTCTAGTCCCATTGTGTTGGTGCCTAAACCGGATGGGAGCTGGCGATTTTGTAACGATTTTCGTCAGTTGAACAAAGTTACAAAATTTGACACCTACCCCATGCCACGTATAGATGAGTTGATCGACCGGCTGGGAACAGCCCGATACATGACGACTCTTGACCTCACAAAAGGGTATTGGCAAATCCCCCTGGCCAAGTCGGCCAAAGAGAAAACCGCATTTGTAACCCCAGATGGGGCGTTCCAATATAAAAGAATGCCGTTCGGGTTACAGAATGCGCCGGCCACATTCCAGCGGAAAATGGACCAGATGCTGAGGCCCCATCGGAAGTATGCTGCGGCTTACCTGGATGACGTAATTGTCCATAGCACAGATTGGGCCTCACATCTGCCAAAAGTGCAAGCAGTCCTGGACTCTGTTCGGGAAGCGGGGTTTACGGCTAACCCCAAGAAGTGTACCATTGGGCAGGAGGAGGCCAAATATCTTGGGTACACCATTGGGAGGGGAGTAATAAAACCCCAACTCAACAAAGTCGAGGCCATCCAGAGTTGGCCACGTCCCAACAGCAAGAAGCAGGTACGAGCCTTTCTGGGAATCGCTGGGTATTATCGGCGATTCATTCCCCACTTTGCTTCTAAGGCTGTGCCCCTAACCAACCTGACGAAGGGGAAAGGGTCGGTCATGATTAAATGGACCCCCGAGGCTGAGGCAGCATTCCAATTCTTGAAACAAGCCTTATGTAGCCAGCCAGTGTTGTACTCACCCGACTTCTCTAAAGACTTTGTCGTACAAAGTGATGCATCAGATGTGGGGTTAGGAGCAGTATTGTCCCAGGTCTGGAACGGGGAAGAGCACCCAGTCATTTACCTCAGCAGGAAGTTGAAGTCCCATGAGGTAAATTACGCCACCGTTGAAAAGGAGTGTTTAGCGGTGAAGTGGGCTCTAGATTCCCTTCGGTACTACCTGCTAGGTAGGCACTTTGACATGGTTACGGATCACGCTCCGTTAAAGTGGATGGCTCAAAACAAGGAAACAAATAGAAGAGTGAATAGGTGGTTCCTGGCCCTCCAGGAATTCAACTTCACAGTAAAGCATCGCCCTGGCGTTCAAATGGGGAATGTGGATGCTTTGTCTCGAGTACATGAATGCCTGATTGCTGGTGTTCCAACCCCGAGGTTAAAACAAGAGGGGGGGGTATGTGACAGCAGGAAGGTAAAGTCACCTGGTTGCATCCAGGGGGGTAGATATATTTCGCCCAGATTCAGGCTTTACGCCGACTTATACAACTAGGTGGAGAGTTGTATAAGCCCAGCTGAGGCTAGTGGGCTCATGGATGACTCATACCTCTAGGGAGAGTGTGGGGCGTCGTGCAGACAGGGAGTTGATGAGACCAGCTGAAGCTTGTCAGCTCATTTAGGCCTCTATAAGAACTCCCAGCTTCATTAGATGTTAGCTCATGCCTGGAACCAGACCTGTGTGGACTGTCTAGGGAGAGTGAACCCCTGTGCGGTGAGACAAAGCCTGTGTGGCTATTTGCTTGGACATTTAAAACCAGGGACTTAGGGACTAGGACAGCACTAGGCTGATCCCAGTTGTTAGTTAGGAAACCTGTATGTTTAGTCAGAGGTCAAGTTGACCAGGATTTATTTTGTTTATGTTTCTTTTGCTTTGCTGTGTTTTGTCACTGAAAATAGAAAATAAACCGCACCTTTTTGATTTTGAAAACCACAACCTCCGTTTGCTGGGCCTGTTTTTGTGTGGGGAGCCCATCTCGGGGGTCACACACACCCGCTGCCGAGCTAACCCCCTCACAATATATATATATATATATATATATATATATATATAAAACCATCTTCCGAAATTTGAATTCAGTATATAATGATTTTGATTTTAATAGAAAAGATTTGAATAGAATATAAAAGAATAGACTAGAAAAAATAGAACAGAATAAAATAAAATATAATATATTCTGTCCTATTGTTTTTCTAGTCTATTATCTGTTTTTCTATTTTATTATAATCTTTTCTATTCGGTTGAAATAATTTCAAATCCGGTTGAAATATTATCGAATTTGGTTGAAATATTAACAAATGCGGATGAAATATTATCGAATCCGGTAGATATATTTTCGAATTTGGTTGAAATATTTTTGAATGCGACCGTTTTTTCGAATTCCAATTAGAAAGATTAGAATAGAAATAGAAAATAGACTAGAAAAAAATAGAACAGAATAGAATAAAATATAATATATATATTGTATTTTATTCTATTCTGTTCTATTGTTTTTCTATTCGATTATTTCCAAGATTTTCGATTCTATTCTAATTGTTTTCGAATTCGGTGGAAATGATTTTGAATCATGTTGAAATAATTTCGAATCCGGTAGAAATATTTTCGAATCCGGTCGAAATATTTTCGAATCCGAACGTTTTTACGAATTTGGTCGAAAACGGAACGAAATCCGAAAACGAATTTAACGGATTTAACGAATCTAACTAAACAAAATTAATTAATTAACGAATTAAAACGAAACAAAACTAAACAAATTTTTTCCTTTTGCACATGTCTAGTTTAACATGTCAATGTAATTCAAAATATTTTTAAAGATACAGATTTAACCTTTTCCCACCCGCGCTATAGCCAAAAGATGGCTACAGCGCCGGCTACATTGCCGGCAGGGCATCTATGGAGGTCCTCCCGCGATTACGCTGCCCGCGCGCCCCCTGCAGCATGCATTGGCAGGGATCTCTGATTGCTGTGTCCTTGGGACACAGCTGATCACAGATCGGGGTAAAGAGCCAATCACAGCATCTCTTTACCATGTGATCAGCTGTGTCCAATCACAGCTGATCAGAGGGTAAACAGGATCTGACGGTTATCGGCAATCCTCTCCTCATGCTGACAGCGTAATAACTGCTGAAATCCACACAGGGGACATCTACACTGATAATCAGGGCACTGTTTATCAGTGTGCTGATGATCAGTGCAGCCCCAACAGTGCCCACAAATGCTGCCAATGAGTGCCCATCAGTGCTGCCAATGAGTGCCCATCAGTGCTGCCAATGAGTGCCCCATCAGTTCTGCCAATGAGTGCTCATCAGTGATGCCTGTCAGTGCCCATCAGTGATGCCTATCAGTGTCCATCAGTGCCTCCTCAGTGCCCATCTGTGCCTCCTCAGTGCCCATCGGTGCAACCTATCAGTGCCCATCAGTGCAGCCTATCAGTTCCTATCAGTGCCCATCAGTGAAGGAGAAACATTACTTATTTACAATGAAGAAAAACTTTATTTTTTTCAAAATTTGCGGCCTTTTTTTGTTTGTTGGGTGCAGCGTTGCATGACTGTGCAATTGTCATTCAAATTGGCCTGGGCAAGAAGGTGGTGAAAGTGCCCGGTAGGCAAGTGGTTAAATAAAATAACTGGTTATCCTGGCATGAAGGTTTTTGTTTAGGCACTTCCTGTTATAGGGTGACAACACTCGGTCCTTGACTCCTACTTGTTCTCATGAGTTGTTACCCTGTGACATGATAAAAGTGTAGAATAGTAGCTTATTGCACAGACATGCTCCAGTGTTGTTACTATCATGAAACCCACTCTTAGACCCCATACACATTTTCTGCAGATTTTTGTCTTCAGATTTACTAAAACCATATAATATGAAGTCAAACCTTAATGCCTTGTACACACAATCGGATTTCCGATGGAATTTTCCGTCGGAATTCCGATGAAGCTGACTTTCATCAGTCTTACACACCATCAGACAAAATTCTGACCGTCCAAAACGCCCCGACGTACAACACGTACAACGGCACTTTAAAGGGGAAGTTCAAATCCAACGGCACCACCCTTTGGGCTGCTTTTGCTGATTTTGTGTTACCGCATGTTAGTAAAAGTTTGGTGTTAGCCGATTTGTGCTTTTCAGTCTCCGTGCTTTTTTAGTGCGTTACAGCGTGACAAATGTGCTATCTCCATTACGAACGCTAGTTTTACCAGAACGAGCGCTCCCGTCTTGTAATTTAGTCTGAGCATGCGTGGATTTTTCTCCGATGGAGTTCCCCACAGACGATGGTGATTTGCAATTGTTTTTTTTTCCATCGGTAAAATTTAAAACATGTTCTATTTTTTTACACCGATGGAGAAAAGACAGATGGGGCCCACACACGATCGGTTTTTCAGATGAAAAAAGTCCATCGGTCTTTTTTCATCGGAAAAACCGATCGTGCGTACGCGGCATTAGAGTTTCAATTTGTATGCAATCAGGCAGGCCCTTGCACTACATGGTTTTGGTAAATCTGAAGACAAAAAATTGCAGAAAATCTAATAGTGTGTATGGGGCTTTACAAAAGATGTGCAACCATCACTGGAACGTATGTAGAAATAAAGTGGCTGCAAAGCGGCTGCAGAATATCAGCATTACTGAGATGCACAAAAGATAAAGAGTGAAAATAAAGAACTGTGTTTAAAAAATGGCAATTGTTTATGAAGCACAGAACTTGAGCAAGCTAAATGTCTTTCAGGACTTTAAATAAAAAGCATTATGTCTTTTGTGCAGCAAGACGTCCACATTAAATATGAGGTCCATAGACGAGAACATAACTAGGAGATAACGAAAGTGCAGCCTACTTATATTTTTCTCGCTTTCTCCTATAGATCCCCCACATAAAGGTGGGACCCGAAGAAGCCCCCAAGCTCCAGTACTTGCGCTTTGCATCCGTCAGCCTGTATCCGAGTAATGAAGACATCAGCTTGGCTGTTTCCCACATCCTGAAGTCCTTTCACAACCCTTCCACCAGCCTTATCTGTGCCAAGGCCGAATGTAAGTCATTTAAACAGCACATGTTATTTTATTAATAAACAAAACGCTGCGCTGTAGGACGTAGGGGGCGGTAGGCAGCGTTCTTCATTTTTACAATGACAAAGATCTTAGCATATATTTACAAGTGTCGTGTAAGGTTACTGTCGGCCTGTGAGCCTCTGTGCTGTTTTCTTGCAGCCACTGTAGCAGTGAAATAGCCAGCGAAGGAGTGAGGTCCAGCCACCAGTGAGCATTTGTACGAATCCAAATTTCCCCTGTTGGTGCAGCCTTTAGACCTCATGCACACTGGACATTTTTGACGCTGTTCCTAGGGGGTGTCTTTTATTTTTTTTCTTTCTGCTTCTAAACGCCCATGCATGTTAGCCTATGGGTCCATGCACACGTAGGTGTTTAGAGGCAGGAAAAAAAAACTTGTGCTGAGGAGCCTTAGGGTTTTGGCATAAAAAACGATTTTTTAGCTTTTGAGAATTTAGCTTTTGAGAATTTTTTATTAAATTTTTTTAATTTTTATTCTGGCCATTGAAATGAATTAACGCCCAAGCACTTGACAAACTTAAACTCGTTACATGCGTTTACAAGCATCAATAGTTTTTTCTGCCAAAATGCCGCTGCCAGAAGAAAACGAGTCTAAGGGAGATAGCAAAAATGTCCAGCGTGCATGAGGCCTTAAAGTGATATTAAAGGCAATTGTTAAAAAAATTTTTAAAAAATAACAAGCATGTCATACTTATCCGCTCTGTGTAATGGTTTTGCACAGAGCAGCCCTGATCCTCCTGTTCTCGGTTCCCCCTGCCGGCGCTCCTGGCCCCTCCCTCCTGCTGAGTGCCCCCATAGCAAGCAGCTTGCAATGGGGTAACCCAAGCAGGCTCCCTCCCGAGCCACTGCTCTGCGTGTCCATTCACACGCAGAGCCACGGCTCGGCCCTCCCCCCTCTATCTTCTCATTGGCTCACTGGCTGTGATTGACAGCAGCAGGAGCCAATAAGGAGGGAGAGTCCCCGGAGATAATTTGTCAACAGATACACCACCGCAGGATGGTACTGTGGGTGTATGCGAAGTGATAAAAAGTGCAGCGTCCTATACAGAATTGCAATTTATTCAGAGGAAATCATGGACTTTTTAGGCACCGTGCCACCGATATATAAAAAAAAACTGTAGAGGAGCGAGCAGAATATGTGCAGAGCCCAATAGATACGGTAAGGACAGCTGTATTACACCACGGACCTTAGTGACATCCCTCTTTACTAACATATATACCCCCAGATCCCGACCCCCCTCTATGTGAGTGAGTATGGGGTACACTGTACCCCTACCCATTCACCAGAAAAAAGGTGTCAAAAATAACTAAAAACAGTAGACAGTTTTTTGACAATTCCTATATTAAAAATTTTTTTAAAACAATGTCCCCAATGTAAATTCGCTGCCATCGCTGGACCCAAAAAAATAAATAAAAAAGCTCTGCCATCAATGAAGGCTGACCGCCTACTGCAGGCTCCGCCGTTTTTAGCGACATCACCTGGTGGCACTGCCCCCTTGTGGCATCACCGACCCAGAATGCACCAAAGGGCCTGGTATGGTCTGGGGGGGGGGACCCCATGCTGTTTTTTTTTGTTTTTTTAATAGCTGGGTGCCGACAATTGCAACCTTGAGTGAATTTAAATGTGATTTGACTCGTTTTTTTTTCTTTGGAAATGTCATTTTTGCTGCAGCAGGTTCTATACATGCTACAGATGTGCCACTTTACAGGCAGACTACTGGGACCTCCAGGCACTATATTTAAAGGAATTTTTCATTTTTATTGTTAAACTTTAAGCATCATTAAAATTACTGCTCCTTTAAAAACAATAGTTTAAAAAAAATGTTTTACAGTGATACATGTCCCCCCAGGGCAGTACTCCCATACCCTTTTTATTGCCAATTACTTGCATATAATGCCTCGTACACACGACCAGTTTTCCCGGCAGGAAAGCCGCCATGAGAGCTTTTGGCTGGGAAAACCGGCCGTGTGTATGCTCCATCGCAGTTTTCCCGACAGGAAAACTGCTGGTTGACCCGGTGGGAAAAATTAGAATATGTTCTCTTTTTTCCAGCCGTGATTCGCGGCGGTTTTTAACCCGCCAGTTTTCCTATGGGAAACACTGTGGTGGAGCATATACACGGCTGGGATTCCCGGCCAAATCTCTCACTGCAGTTTTCCCAATGGGAAAACCTCTGGTGTGTACAGGGGGAAGTTACCGAGCTGGTTCTCGGTTTTCCCCCCCGGGATTCCCGGCGGACTTTTTACCGCCGGGAATCCCGGTCCTGTGAACAAGGCATAAGCCTTTAAAATGGGGACTTTTGATTTCTCATGTTCGGCTCCCATAGACTTCAATGGAGTTTGCGGTTCGGGGCCGAACTTTTCCCCTGTTCGGTAGTTCTGCTGCGAAACAAACAGGGGAGTGTTCAGCCCATCTCTACTGATTGGCTACCATGCACAGCTGCACTAGATTTTGCACTCTCCAGTTTTAGCCAATTAACCCTTAAGTATCTTCCATAGTCATATGGAACCCATAGATGTGCAGATGTTTTCATTCAACCTAATCAAAATCAGGTAGTTTGCACAGCAAACAACTAGTTTATGGGCACATTCCTGTCGCTGACCTTCCTGTGGAGAGATTGGCTTTGTGCAGTTTTATTTAAAGCGAAGCCTGTTGTGCCTTTCTTGAAGCCTGGGCTTATTTGCTTTCTACTGGAGAGCGGAAATGGAATCTGTGAAATTCATTGAACATGTCTGATTTTGTAACCTCAGTAACGTTAAAACGTTCTTTTACATTAAGTGCTAGTGGGATCATGTCAGTTGTAAGAAAGGCTTTTATTTTCTGTTTTATGGACACTGAGCAAAATCTCTCTATTTTTTTTTTTTTCAAGAGCGGGTAAACCCACAATTAGGCATTAATCACCTTACTGGGTTAAATTACATGGCTTAAATAACTAGAGCATTTATATTTAACCAAATCTGCCCAGCATGGTTCCGGCCCCGTTCCTTTGCTGACAATTACTATCTTTAAAAAGCTGTTCAGGAGAGCGGAACGTCCTTATTTCACATTTTACTGGAACAATGCTGGGACTATAAGCTAAACAATATTCTTGCGGTCTTCTTGTTAACAGAATAATGACTCTATGTAAAACCACTGTAGTTTAGCAACATTCTGTTTCTTACAGGGCTTAGTAATTAAACTATTTTTTTGTTTTTTGAGGTCCTCTACCCTGATGGAGTATGACATTATTGGCCATGCTGAGTATGGCATTATTGGTCATGATGAGTATGGCATTATTGGTCATGATGAGTATGGCATTATTGGTCATGATGAGTATGGCATTATTGGTCATGCTGAGTATGGCATTATTGGCCATGCTGAGTATGGCATTATTGGCCATGATGAGTATGGCATTATTGGCCATGCTGAGTATGGCATTATTGGCCATGATGAGTATGGCATTATTGGTCATGATGAGTATGGCATTATTGGTCATGATGAGTATGGCATTATTGGTCATGATGAGTATGGCATTATTGGTCATGCTGAGTAGGGCATTAATGGCTATGCTGAGTATGGCATTATTGGCCATGATGAGTATGGCATTATTGGCCATGATGAGTATGGCATTATTGGCCATGCTGAGTAGGGCATTATTGGCCATGCTGAGTATGGCATTTTTGGCCACGATGAGTATGGCATTTTTGGCCATGCTGAGTATGGCATTATTGGCCATGCTGAGTATGGCATTTTTGGCCACGATGAGCATGGCATTATTGGCCATGATGAGTATGGCATTTTTGGCCATGATGAGTATGGCATTATTGGCCATGCTGAGTATGGCATTATTGACCATGATGAGTAGGGCATTATTGGCTATGCCCCCCCCCCCCAGGGGTTTTCCAGTTTCTCACCTCATTAGGTTGGAGAGTTTTTGTCCTCCTCGTGGAACAAGCTGTCTAAAAAGAAAATGCTAATCCTGTTGTTGCCACTGCAGATAATACAAGAATTAAGAGTTAAACAAAGCTTAGTAAATAAACTGTTTTTATATTCAATATTTTACATATATATCAATTTTTTAAGGGTCCTCCATCTTGATGGAGTATGACATCCTTGGCCATGCTCCCCCTAGGGGTTTTTCCCGTTTTCATCCTTGGCTTTTGTCAAGTTAAGACAAGGTTGGGGAGCTCCTGTTCCATGTGGATCGAGAGGCCTAAAGAGAAAGTGCTCCTGTTTGTGCCACTGTTGTTAGTACTAGAATGCTCTTTGATTAGTGGAGGTGAATGAATCTAATGTTTGTACCATTGAGAAAGGGACGATGTTGCACAATAAACAGCAGTTGTGTGTACTCCAATCACTCCAAACACACCATAAAGATGACCGGTCTCAAGGTAATGTGGGTAACAAATGGACAAGTGTCATGGAAGAAGCAGCAAGGCAAAGAGAACTTTGCCTTGCTGCTCTGACTAGATATTTGTGCTGGAAATGATAAATCCCCCCCCCCCCCCCCCCCGCGGCCAGGAGAAAATGATGGCTGTTTGTAACTGGAAAGGCATTGGTGGAGCAGTGAGAAGCATGTAGCCTGTATCTTTTGTGGTGGTGTAAATGTGAAAAGACTCAAAGGTAGACCCAAAAGAAGAGGAGCATAATGACGGAAGAGCCTTCATCATGTAGTATGTAGTTGATGCCATAAAAGCATTAATTAACAAAACGATGTTCTTACATCTGGTAGGCTGTGAATAACAACACACCTATGGTATATGCAATCTTGTAAGGGCATTTGTGGAGAAAATATCTGTCTCCAGGCAGAGCAGGTCTGTGTCACTCTTGATGTTCAGAGAGCCCATTCCAAGATCCACTTGAGGGACATCAGGATGGTATCTTGGTTTTACTATTATATAAAAAAAATTAAGTAAGTGTATGAAAACATTTGCATAGTTAGAAGGAGAGTCTTAGAGGCCATGTTTTTTTTCAGGAGCAGGTGGTCAATTGGGTCAAAGGCAGAAGAAAGTAATATGAGCATGGAGTAATGGCCATTAGTTTTAGTAGTTAGTAAGTTGTTAGTATTAGTAGGGCAGTTTCTGTGGGGGGAAGTTGTGAGGGAACAGGGGCCGGAGGGCTAGGTTGGCCTCTGAGAAGATTTTCATAACCTGCTTTGTAGGAACAGGGTCAAAAGAGGAAAGTAGGAAAGTATTGAATGTGATGTGATCTATAGATGTGATGATCTTGGGGAGAAAAATAGGCAGACAGAGCAAAGTTAACTCAATATGAAGTATGTATTACAATGACGTGTTTTGTAACTAAGCATCACTTCATCAGATAGAAGGTGTAGCATATTCTAAACCAGGGCTCGACAAACCCCGGGCGCCAGGTCGTCATTGAGGCCGTGGCTTTGCGGCCTTCTGCAGGCCTATGCTTCCTTCTGTGGTCTAGCGCCATCTTGTGGTGGCCGTTGGTATGACAACCAGCAATGCTAATGGAGTTTCCCTGTCTGTTTTCCCTGCCATCTCCTTCCCTCTAATTAGAACCCCCAAACATTATATATATTTTTTATTCTAACACCCTAGAGAATAAAATGGCGGTCATTGCAATACTTTCTGTCACACCGTATTTGCGCAGCGGTCTTACAAGCACACTTTTTTTGGGGAAAAATACACTTTTTTTTTATAAAAAAATAAGACAACAGTAAAGTTAGCCCAGTTTTTTTTATATTGTGAAAGATAATGTTACGCCGAGTAAATTGATACCCAACATGTCACGCTTCAAAATTGCGTCTGCTCGTGGAATGGCGACTAACTTTTACCCTTTAAAATCTCCATAGGCGACGTTTAAAAAATTCTACAGGTTGTAGAATCGCGGCGATACCTCACGTGTGGTTTGAACACCGCTTTCATATGCGGGCGCTACTCACGTATGCGTTCGCTTCTGCGCCCAAGCTCGGCGGGACAGGGCGCGTTCCTGGCTCCTAACTTTTTTAGCTGGCTCCTAGATTCCAAGCAAATTTGTCAAGCCCTGTTCTAAACTAGACAAGCACATAATAACAGTGATAAAAAATATGGATAAAAAAAACAAGTTTCTTGTATAAAATATATAACATTATGGATGCCTCTGTTAGAAACTCTTGGGCTTTTTAACATCATTTTAAAGCCTGTAGCCTAGTGAGGTCCTGTACATGGTGCTTCGGGAATTTATAGTACCCATTTGCTGCTGCTTTCCTGGGGTACTAGTAGAGAACATACACAAAGATGTCACTCAAACTTAGAATATTATTCCAAATGTACAATTCAGCACTTATAGGTGTTATATTATATTCATGGCAAGCTTGCAAAATATGTTTGGTTTTATGACTAATAATCATAATATTAAGATGTATGAATGACCAATTGATTTGATATGATTCTTCAGCTAAAGTTGAGTTAGTAGAATGCTAAATATTTCTGGTGTAGCTAGTTTGAAAATTACATATACGGTATCTTGGTATAGAATGTCATGGGAAGTCAAGAATAGATCTATGTAATTAGAGGAATAATACATATTTGTTTAAATACTGTTACGTTGGAATTAGTGTAAGTGGAGTGATACCAAATGCACTCTGCCTGGAACAGCAACAGCCGGCGATACCTGAATGGAGGTAAGTTTATTACTAAAATCACAGTGAATGAAGTATGGACATATCTGTTCTGCAGTGGTTACTGGGCTGCTTTCAAACTGATCCACAGTGCAGTGCACCTATGGGTTACCTGCACTGAGCCATAGACTTCTGTTATTACCTGCGGGTTTGGTGCACTTTCAGAAAGTGCTTCACACTTGCAGAATATAATATAAGACTATGGCAAAGTGCAGCTAACTCATAGGAAAGCCACAGATGCGCTGCGCTGCAACCGCAGTGTGGTTAAACAGCAGCACATCAGTGTGAAAGCAGCCTTAGGCCCCTTGTGTCCATTTACACCCACCTACCTCCAATCCAATCCACAAAAAAAAAAAACAGAAGGGGATCAATAGGATTGGAGGGCCTATAGAGTAGAGTGAGCTGTGTCCAAGTCTGCTCTGCATATGTAGAGTGGACACGGACCTGTCATCCGCCCGCTCTGCTCATTGTGGCCTGCGAAAGGTTACCAAGTCGCTTAAGTGGCCCTTGCTCTTCAAAAGGTTGGGCACCCCTGTTCTAGAGTCACTGAAATAGCAATATGTGGGCACTTTAGAAATAAATAGTCTCTAGCAGAGGTCTTCTTTGATTTTTGTTTCTTATAAACATTTTTTACATTTGATCTAAATTTTCTTGTAGCTTACAATTTGTGTCTTTGTATCCTGATTTTTTTATTTTCTCTTGTATAAAAAAACAACCTTCCTTGTTTTCAGCAATATGTGAGCTGTGGAGATATGGCTGGCTGTGAAACTCGTGTGCTATGTGTCAAATGAAATTCTTGTCAGATGCTAAGAATAAAATTAGAATAGAATGCGGATGTTACACTGTTCCGTCCTGTTATGTCAACTATTCACCCTTTTATGCCGCCTTCATTACTCACACTCCTTTCCTACCCATTCATTTCAGATGTTTATTATTAAAGCACATCTATACCCTTTTATTTAAAGGAAAAGAAAATGTAGTTATAAATTGACTTTGCTTAATGAATCTGCTGTACATTCATCAATGTCATGTTTAAATAACCTGGTTTCCATGTAGAGAGTGTAATGACTATATATAGTTAGTGGGTGTATACACAATATATATTCATAGATATAATATACTTACAATACTTTATGTATATTATATTCCATAATTGCAATTCACTGCTTCCCTCTCATCACAAGCCATTGTCAGCCCTGATTTTATTGAAAGCAGTAGATCCACTTTTTGGGCTGGGATGCTCTCAACACTTTTTGATAAACCAGCCTACGGTAGCTTTCCTTAACAGAAACTCCTTTGAATTCCCTAAAAGACATTTTAAGCTTCTCATGCAGGTCACTACTACTGATAAGCAGACATTGGCAAAAGCCTGGAAAATTCTGAAATTGTGCCTTACTGAGACAAGAAATAAAGTTACGCAGGCCATGATCCATGGCAAGATGGAGGCAACCTTGCAAGATAGGATGCCCGAGTACTCCAAGTTGCGGTGGCTTTGGGTTGCACATTTCTTCCCATCGAGTTTTCAGCCCTCATTGGAGCCTTGACCCTTTGATAAGACTCTTGATATTTTGGTTCCTTCTAATCTAAAGAATCATATTGCAGGCCCTTGGGAACCCCTCCCTTCCTTGGGAATCTTTCCCTTCTATACTCTTTTTTCCTTACTTTGTACATGTTACAGTTCTACTCTTCCAATACAACAAGCTGTACGTTTCAGGTCGCTTCAACGGCAATCATTTTTTATAATGATTGCATCTTCTGTTACTAATGTCTGCTGACTGAAACTTTAATAATTATTGAACCAGAAAGCAGCAGACCAGCCTTTCTCAACCTTTAAACTCCAAAGGAACCTTTGAAAAAAAAATTCAGGTCTCAAGGTACCCTTCCAATTCATTGGTGGTTAGTGGAAAAATGCCCCTTACATTGGCGGTTAGTGGGAAAACCTACAGTGCTGTTTTGTTTTTTACATTATTTGTCACACTTCACAATTGTCACAATTCAGATCATTAAACAAATTTTATTATTACACAAAGATAACCTGAGTAAATACATAATACATGATGATTTAATTTGTTAAGGGAAAAAGCTGTCCAAACCTGCCTGGCCCTATGTGAAAAGGTAATTGCCCCCTAAACATAATACCTCTTTTTTCCACCCTTGGCGGCAACAACTGCAATCAAGTGTTTGCGATAACTGCCAATGGGTCTTTCACATCGCTGTGGAGGAATTTTGGTCCACTCTTCTTTGCAGAATTGTTTTGATTCAGCCACATTGGAGGGTTTTCCTGCATGAACAGCCTATTTAAAGCGGTTGTATAGTCTTTTTTTTAACTTTTACCTACAGGTAAGCCTATACTAAGGCTTACCTGTAGGTAAAAGAAATATCTCCTAAACCTACACGGTTTAGGAGATATTTGCAAAAAAAGACATGCACCGATGTCTACGGCGCATGCGCGCCGTAGACAACGGTGCATACACAGGGCTAATCCCATTCAGAATTCCGGCGCTGCCGGAATAGAAAGCTCCAGCGCGCATGCGCGGAGTGACGTATTCGCTGCTCCGGCCAATCACAGCGCCGGAGCGGCGCTGTGATTGGCTGGAGCGGCGATACCCGGAAGTAACGTTCCGGGTATCTGAGCAGCGATGGCTGCGGTCGGAGCGGGGGACGAGGATGGCTTCGGGGGTCCCGATCTAAGGTAAGTGATTCATAATGAGCTAGTATGCTAGTCATACTAGCTCATTATGGCTTTTTCTTGCAGGTGATTTGAAAAAAAAAAAAATTTCGTCTGGGTTTACAACCGCTTTAAGGTCATGTCACAGCATCTCAATCAGAGTTAAGTCCACAGATTGACTAGGCCTCTCCAAAACCTTAATTTTGTTTTTTGTTTGAGCCATTCAGAGGTGGACTTGCTGGTGTGTTTCACATCATTGTCCTGTTGCATGACCCAAGTGAGCTAGAGCTTGAGGTCACTAACAGATGGCGGACATTCTCCTTCATGATTTTCTAGTAGAGAGCAGTTGACTGTTGGTATGATGTTCTTTTTATAAAATGCTGTTAGTTTTACACCAGATGTAAAAGGACCTACACCTTCCTAAAAGTTAAACTTTTGTCCACAGGATATTTGGCCAAAAGTCTTAGGGATAATCAAGATGTTTTTTGGCAAATGTGAGACGAGCCTTTGTTTTCTTTTTGGTCAGTAGTGGCTTTCGCCTTGGAACGCTCCCATGGATGCCATTTTTGCCCAGTCTTAATGTTGAATCATGAACACTGACCTTAACTGAGGCAAGTGAGGCCTGCAGTTCTTTAGATGTTGTTCTGGGTTCTTTTATGACCTCCTGGATGAGTTGTTGTTGTGTTTTTGGAGTAATTTTGGTAGACTGGCCACTCGTGGGAAGATTCACCACTGTTTCAAGTTTTCTCCATTTGTGGATAATGGCTCTCACCATGGTTCACTGGAGTCCCAAAGCCTAATGCCTAGTACACACGTACGGGTTTCCCGGCGGTAAAAAGTCCGCCGGGAAAACCGAGCAGAAAACAGAGAACCTGTTCGGTAACTTTTTCCCCCTACACATGACCGGGTTTCCCGACAGGAAAACTGCCCTGAGAGCTTTGGTCGGGAATCCCGGCCGTGTGTATGCTCCATCGCAGTGTTTCCCATAGGAAAACTGCCGGGTTAAAAACCGCCAGGAAAAAAGAAAACATGTTCTTATTTTTCCCGCCGTGATTCCTGGCGGTTTTCCTGTTGGGAAAACTGCGATGGAGCATACACATGGCCGGGATTCCCGGCCAAAAGCTCTCATGGCAGTTGTCCTGCCGGGAAACCGGTTGTGTGTACGAGGCATTAGAGATGGCTTTGTAACCCTTTCCAGACTGATACATGTCAGTTACTTTGTTCCTCATCTGTTCTTGAATTTCTTTAGCTCACGGATTCATGTGTTGCTTTTTTAGATCTTTTAGCGTGCTTCACTTTGTCAAACAGCTTCTATTTAAGTAATTTCTTGATTCAACAGGTCTGGCAGTACTCAGACCTGGGTGTGGCAAGTGAAATGCAACTCAGCTTTCCAAAAAATGTGGTTAATCACAATTAATTCATAAATTAGCAGGGAGGGGAGGGGGTAAATTACTTTTTCACATAAGGCCAAGCAGGTTTGGACAGCTTTTTTCCCCTTATAAATGAAATTCTAATTTAAAAACTAAATTTTTTGAGTTATCTTTGTGTAATATTAAAATTTGTTTGATGATCTGAATCATTTAAGTGTGACAAATATGTAAATAAATCAGGAAGGTGGGGGCAAATACTTTTTCACAGCACTGTATATGGTAGTATTCAGAAAGCCATCTTTACAGACAGCTAAAAAAGACCATTGGTGTCATACAGCTGGCTCTGACAAATTGACCCTTGACCTATGGAGGCATCATTAAATGGAAAGTCAATCAGCCACAGCTCAAGCAACCTCTGGAGGAGCTTTGGTTGGGAATGGGTGCATAAGTTGTAGAATACAACTGCATGAGAGTTGTGGTGCAGGGTTTCCAACCTCCAGAATTTCAATTTCTTTCTCGTACATCACGGGACACAGAGCGACATAGTCATTACTAATGGGTTATATAGATACCGTCAGGTGCTGGCACTGGCAACTTCCAAAACCGGAAGTACCCTCCCCTATATAAGCCCCTCCCATCCGGGAGCACCTCAGTTTTTTGCCAGTGTCTAAGGTGTTGGCCAAGAAGAAACATGTGTTTTTCACTGAGCTTGCGTACAGGTTCTTTTGGGCCTCAGTAAGCTATTCCGGATCCGACCAAAAAAGCTTCATAGCTAAACGGTCGGTACCCGGGCCTTGCAGAGAAGAGCAAGGTTTTGCCTGTAATGCTTCTCTTAGGAGAGCTGGACCCTGGGATCCAGAGCTCTGGTCATACCCACGACCAAGATGTTTTCTGTGCAGGGTGCTATACAGGTCCAGGGGAGTGGAATCCTTGGGAACCCGGTCCCTGAAGGTTTGATTACAATGCCTGCCGTGATAGGTGAAGTTTGGGCTTTTGTGGACCAAACAAAGTCCTGCGGCGGGGAACAGGTAAGTGGGGGCCCCCAGGAACTTGGTTCTATTGGGGGACCCCCAAGCCTAATTTGTCTTTCTGTCTGTTACCTAATAGTATTCCCGCAAAATTCTGTGCATGCCTGTAACTACTAAAAAAATGTAATAATTTTTAATGGTGGTCAAGAAAAAAAAAAAAAAAAATTGTTATATATATATTTAATATATTAGACTGCGGTACCTGTGTTTGTCCACTAGAGGCCGCTGTGGAATGTTTTCTTGTCATGTGGACTAGCTTCTTCTCAGCAGAGCAAAGTCCAGGCAGATGGTGAGTTCTCTTATAGGAAACTGCTTCCTCTGCCATGTTGCAGTGCTCGTCCATCCCCCGGCCTGCGGCAAAGAGGAGCCCTGGCTCCTGTCCCTTGTTACCATTTTTTGAAATTAGCGCAGAAGGCGCACGTGGCCGCGCGCGTGCGCGTGCACGCGCCTCTATATATAGAGGTGAGCCGGGAAAGGGGGCGGAGCCTGGGGGATGACGCTCTGTGCGCGCCGCAGCGCTTCTGCGCATGTGCGGGCGTCCCAGCAGTTTAAAAAAACCACAATATTGTAGTGAGCTGGCTATGAAGTACAGAGACAGAGCTGGCAACATTTAAAGGCATACAGCAAGCGGTTGATACAGGCATCCCCTAGAAAGGCACATTAGTAGACACCAACTGTTTCTTATAGCAGCATTTATGCTAGACTATTATCAGTAACTGGTGTATTTCGGCTGGAATACCTCAGCTTTGTGGCTTAGGAATATGCCGTCTACAAACTCCGGGACTAGAAATTCCAGGAGGAATAGGGGGTCTCCATTGGGCTCTGAGGATCTTGGGCATGCTTTGGCTGCACCAGTCTCCCCTGAAGAATCAGAGGTTAGTGACCGTAGAGCACCCTCAGGAGTACCTGGTACTGTGGCTGTCCTCAGTTCACCTGCTCCTGTGTATGTAACAGAGGAGGTTTTTTCCTCAGCTCTGGGAGGGCTGGAAGAGAGATTGTCAGCATTGATCGCTGCTTCCCTGTCACAGGAGAAAAGCGCTCGATCTCCGTCTCCCCCCTCAGAGTGCCTGTTAACAGAGCAACAGTCCCATACAGAGGTCGACCTACCTGAGGGGGATCAGGATGAGGTTGATTCGGTTGCAGAGGAATCAACAGTGGAAGAGCCGTTCTCAGCATCACATGCTGAAAGGTTATGGGTTCAGTCCCTGACTAATATGGTCCGATCAGCATTTAAAATGCCACTTGCGGAGCCATCCTCCACTTCTGTCTCCTCGTTGGGGTCGCTAAAAGCTCCCCAGACTGTTTGTTCCTTTCCGATCCATCCTTTACTGGAGGGGCTCATTTACCAGGATTGGGTGCATCCTGACAAAATATTTACTCCCCCCAAGAGATTTCCGGTGGTCTATCCCATGGAGGATAAGTTCATCAGAAAATGGAGGGTCCCTACAGTGGACGCAGCCATCTCTTGTGTGAATAAATCACTGACATGTCCGGTGGAAAATGTCCAAATGTTCAAGGATCCAATAGATAAAAAATTGGAGTCCTTATTAAAATCTGCTTTTCTACAGCAGGATTGGTGACACAACCCGCAGTGGCAGCTATTGGGGTCTGCCAAGCAGTGAAGGATCAGTTGAAACAGGTCTTAAGGGACTTGCCGGATCAGCAGGCTCTTGCCCTAGCTGATCTACCTAGAGCCTTATGCTTTGCGGTGGACGCTATAAAGGATTCAATCCATCAGGCCTCCCGCCTTACGCTGTCTGTAGTACATATGCGCAGGCTTCTATGGCTCAAAAACTGGTCTGCTGAAGCTCCCTGTAAAAAATTGCTGGTTAGCTTCCCATTTCATGGGGAGCGCTTATTCGGGGAAGACCTGGACAAGTATATCCAGAGAATTTCCAGCGGTAAAAGTACACTTTTGCCGGTTAAAAATAGAGTTAGAGGTCCCTCTTTTAAGAGGCCGGCTTCTCCAGTCCCTAGGACATCGGCTGTGAAACAGTTCCGACGGCCTCCTCGGTCAGATCCCGGAGGTAGAAATCAGGGACAGTTGCAGGGTAACAAAAAGCCCTGGAGCAGGAGAGGTACAAAACCTCCCCCAAAGTCAAATGCATGAAGGGTTGCCCCCACCCAATCGGGTGGGGGGAAGACTTCAGTTGTTCACAGAGACCTGGCGGGACACGATCCGAGACAGATGGGTGCTCTCCGCAGTAAATCTGGGATACAAATTGGAGTTAAAAAACTCCCCTTCTTCCCGCTTTATAAGGTCAAACGTGCCAAGGGATCCCCAGAAGAGAGGATCCCTCCTGTTGGCACTAGAACAATTATTGCTTCAAGCAGTAATTATAGAGGTTCCCCTGGAAGAGTGGGGGTTCGGGTTTTACTCAAACCTCTTTACAGTTCCGAAGCCAAACGGGGACATGAGGCCCATACTAAATCTAAAAGGGCTAAACAAATTCCTGCATATCAGGACTTTCCGGATGGAGTCGATCCGATCGGTAGCCACTGCCCTACAAGGGGAGGAATGGTTAGCCTCGATCGACATCAAGGATGCTTATTTGCACATTCCCATCTTTCCAGCCCACCAAAAATTTCTACGCTTTGCGGTAGAAGGCCGCCATTTTCAGTTCAGAGCCTTACCCTTCGGTCTGGCCACAGCACCAAGAGTGTTCACAAAAATTTTGGCCCCATTATTGGCCAATCTAAGAACACGAGGTGTAACGATAATGGCATATCTAGACGACTTGTTGCTGATAGACCACTCAGTGGAAAAACTAGAAGTGGTTGTTCACGAGACAATCAAGTATCTGGAATATCACGGTTGGATTATCAACCGAGACAAGTCAGCCCTAAAGCCAGTCAAAAGTCTGGAATACTTGGGGCTAAGGCTGGATTCAGACCAGAGAAAATTTTTCTTGCCTCAAGAAAAGGGGTCGTCTTTGAGAGATTTGATCCACTTAGTGGGCTCAAAAAGACAGCCATCCATACGCCTGTGCATGAGGCTGCTGGGAAAGATGGTGGCATCATTCGAAGCAGTACCCTACGGTCAATTCCATTCAAGGAAGTTGCAAAGGGCCATACTGTCAGCCTGGAACAAAAAAGTTCAGGCTCTGGACTTACCAATGTCCTTGTCCCCTTCCGTTCGCAGGAGCCTCCGCTGGTGGTTGGTTCCCCAGAATCTGGAAAGAGGGAAATCCTTCAGTCCGATTTCCTGGAAGGTGGTCACTACAGATGCCAACCTTGTAGGCTGGGGAGCAGTACTGGAGCAATGGTCTCTCCAGGGCAAGTGGTCAGAAGCAGAAAAGGCCCTGCCCATCAATCTCTTAGAGATACGAGCAGCCCGGTATGCCCTAGTAGCATGGACATCCAAACTCCAAGGGTCCCCTGTCAGAGTTCAGTCAGACAATGCCACAGCAGTGGCATATATCAATCGTCAGGGGGGCACCAGGAGTCGTGCAGCCCAAAGGGAGGTAAATTACATCCTGAGATGGGCAGAAAGATATGTCCCAGCCATATCTGCGGTATTCATTCCAGGGGTGGAGAATTGGAAGGCGGACTTTCTAAGTCGCCAACAATTATGCCCAGGGGAATGGTCCCTTCATCCCGAGGTTTTCCGGACAATATGTCAGCGGTGGGGAACACCGGATGTAGATCTGCTAGCATCCAGATTCAACGCAAAGGTGGACAGGTTTGTCTCTTGGACAAGGGATCCCCTAGCTTGCGGCTCGGATGCCCTAGTGTTCCCTTGGGATCAGTTCAAGCTGATATATGCATTCCCACCGCCACAATTGTTACCTCGATTACTCCGCAGAATCAGGGTAGAAAAGAAACCAGTGATTCTGGTGGCTCCAGCGTGGCCCCGAAGAGCATGGTACGCGGAGATTGTAAAAATGTCTGTGGGGAGTCCTTGGACCCTCCCACATCGTCCGGACCTGCTTTCGCAGGGACCGATATACCACCCTTCCTTACCAGCCCTAGGTTTGACGGCCTGGCTATTGAAGCCCACATTCTAAAAAAGAGAGGGCTCTCTAATGCTGTGGTGTCTACCATGATCAATGTCAGGAAACCGGTATCCAGGCAGATCTACTATAGAATCTGGAAGGCGTACATCGCCTGGTGTGAGGCCAGGAAATGGCATCCACGTAAATACGTAATAGGTAGGATTCTGGACTTCCTACAATGGGTTGTAGATAGGAAGCTTGCCTTGAGTACTATCAAGGGTCAGATTTCGGCCTTGTCAATATTTTTTCAAAGGCCCTTGGCTTCGCATTCACTAGTCAAAGCCTTTATACAAGGAGTGATGCTTATTAGTCCTCCGGTTAATATTCCCATATGTCCATGGGATCTAAACTTGGTTCTGTCGGTTCTACAGAAACAACCATTTGAACCATTACAGCATATTTCCTTGGTGCTTCTCACCAGGAAATTGATTTTTCTAGTAGCCATTTGTTCGGCTAAAAGAGTATCGGAATTAGCAGCTATGTCCTGTAAGGAGCCATATCTGGTTATCCATAAGGACAGAGTAGTGTTACGTCCTCATCCAGCCTTTCTTCCTAAGGTGGTATCGAGTTTTCATTTGAACCAAGATGTGGTTCTTCCTTCTTTTTTCCCCAAACCTACTTCGGTAGAGGAAAAGTTATTGCATTCTTTGGATGTAGTAAGAGCAGTTAAAGCTTATCTAAAAGCCACTGCTCAGATTCGCAGAACGGATACTTTGTTTATTCTGCCGGAAGGCCCCAGAAAGGGTCAGGCAGCGTCAAAATCTACTTTAGCCAAGTGGATTCGACAGGTCATAATACAAGCCTATGGCTTGAGAAGTAGACCGCCTCCGTTCAAAGTTAGGGCGCACTCCACGAGAGCAGTTGGAACTTCATGGGCAGTGCATCACCAGGCCTCCCTGGCTCAAATCTGTAAGGCCGCAACATGGTCTTCGGTACACACGTTTACTAGGTTCTACCAGGTGGACGTTAGAAGTCAGGAGGATGTCGCCTTTGGGCGCAGTGTGTTGCAGGCCGCAAAAGATCCTCATGTCTGATAGCGCTCAGCTTATATATGGTGTATCCCCCCCCTCATTTGGCATTGCTTTAGGACATCCCATTAGTAATGACTATGTCGCTCTGTGTCCCGTGATGTACGAGAAAGAAAATAGGATTTTTATAACAGCTTACCTGTAAAATCCTTTTCTTGGAGTACATCACGGGACACAGAGCTCCCGCCCCTCTTTAGGGACACTTATTGCTTTGCTACAAAACTGAGGTGCTCCCGGATGGGAGGGGCTTATATAGGGGAGGGTACTTCCGGTTTTGGAAGTTGCCAGTGCCAGTACCTGACGGTATCTATATAACCCATTAGTAATGACTATGTCGCTCTGTGTCCCGTGATGTACTCCAAGAAAAGGATTTTACAGGTAAGCTGTTATAAAAATCCTATTTTTCCGGACATTACACAAATTATTTACTGATAGGCCCATTTTTTTTTTTTTACTGACATGGAACAAAAAATTAGCCGAAATGACTGTTTAATGCAAATATCAATATTTAAGCTACAAACATGTAGCTAGTTCAATTAGCTATGTGCTTAAGTTATAAAAAAAGGCAAAAAACATATGTTTCCTATTACATGATGGTCAGGTTAATTTAACCCAGCACAGAGTTCCCCATTACATCAGAGTATGCAGGGTTCCCCTTTACAGTGCAAGGGGGAACTCTGTGGACCCTAATGAAAAAGGGAACACTGCTGTAAGGGAGAACTCAGAGGACTCTGATGTAAGGGGAATGCTGTGGACTCTGGTGTAAAGAGGAACTCTGATGCAAGGTGGTTTCTAGTAAGCAGAGCCCCCCCTTACATCAGAGTCGACAGCATTCCACTTTACATCAGAGATTCCACTTACATTAGGGTCTGCGGCATTGCCATCAGAGTTTCCTTTTACATCAGGGTCCTCAGAGTTCCCCCTTACACTTAAAATAGAGTTCAGAAATTAGCAATTTATATTTTCCACTGTAAGAACCCTAAATATCACCTAATGTAGCCTAAAAATAAATATCAGTTTAGAACAAAACTGTGATTGATGTAACTTATATAACCTTATAAGAAAAATGTATTCTTAGATATCAACATTATTGTTCTTACGTTGTATTGCTATGCTTCTTTTTTATATATACCATTCACCTCATATTAAGTACATACTTGATATATATTGGATGTACCTATGTTTCTGTTATTCACTTGTACCAAACTATGACCTTTTTCAATAATAAAAATCATTTGTAAAAAAAAAAGAAATTGAGTTTATAAAAGTAGAATAATGTACATCTTTAAAGTGTGTGCAGTTTTTATGTTAAATCCATGCATGCCAAGTAATTTGTATGTGTAACACTTTTTCTTTTTTTAATACCTATCACAGAGGCTCTCACTCCCAAGTCCCAGCTCCCCCTCTACCTCCAGTCCTGTAATTCATGGAAGGCATCAAGCGCCGCCATGACATTGCTGTGCGCCTGCCCCAAGTCCGTGCCTGCCCGAGCCCTCCCGAGCTGGGGCGGCTTTGAAAATGCGCATGCATAGTTCTGAAGCCAGGCTGCGGCCATATTTTTTGTGGGCAGCCGCTGTTTGTAAAAGACATTCATGGACAGTTTCTAAATCAGCTGATTTTTACAAACTATCCATACATTTACAAACTGCTGGCAACTCTGGTGCGATTTGAACTTAAAATATTAGAAACTAGACATTTTGCATTGTCTATGAGTTGGGGCTGTGTTGGAAATAGTTGCCAGTGCATCTGGTGTGAACAGGTTCTTAATGTCCTTTCAAAAGTAATTTCCTATTTTTTTTTTAGGTCTTTCTTTAAAATAATACTTGGTGATCCCACCTTGAAGGTCATTGTTCGGGAACTTCCTTTTATAGGGTGACCATGCTCTGTCCCTGTGTTCCAAATGTGCTTCTGAGTTGTCACCCTGTCACAAGGGCATCCAGTGGAGACTAAAAGTGGCTGTTTCTACACACAATGGCCCACATTTGTCACCATCAGGAAATTCACCTTGAGAGATACCATGTAGCCATCACTGCAGAACATGTAGACATCCAGTGGCTTACATATTTTGACTGGTTTAGAAATAAAGATAGTTTAGTGGAGTTCCCCTTTCACAATACCTTTTTTCTAACAACATCTTATCAGTGCTGTCAATAGCCTTGTCGTTATTTCTTTTTTCAGGTTTACTTCGGCTAGAGGAACTGGTCCGCCAGTTCCTTATATCAAAAGACACCCTGTCTGTCCGCATGTTGGATGACACCAATGATCCTACACCGTTATTAAAGGAAATCCGCGATGATAAAGTATCCACCATCATTATTGATGCCAATGCAACTGTGTCCCACCTCATTCTTAAAAAGGTCAGTATTAGCAGAATTCATAGCATCCCCTTCAGTTTCTCTGGGGCTGATCTTTTGAAAAGTTACTCCTAGCAGCCAATCAGAAGTTAGCCTTCACTGTCCAAAATACTAGACAAATGACAGCTATGTTGTGATTGGTTGTTAAAGCCAACTTCCCATTTCTGTTGTTCGAACGCCATTTTCTCCGATTTTTCCACTCACCTATTTTTTTTTTTGTTCCTTCTCCCGCAGGCCTCTGAGCTTGGTATGACGTCTGCCCACTACAAATATATTTTGACAACAATGGTAAGACTACAGTTAAAAGGGGGTGGATATAGAGGGGGGTTTAAATAAATTGAAATTGTGGAATTGTTTTATAAATTACAATTAAATAATGATCGGAACCGGCAATGCAAGGACAGTCATGAAAAAGATCTAAAAAAATATGTTTTTATGAGGACAGCAAAAAATAAAATAAAACTTTATCGGGAGGAAATTTCCACTAAATGTTTTTGCTGTAGAAGAACCAGATAAATGGCAGTTTGAAAAAGAAACTTCAGGCACGTTGAAGTGAAGTAAGATAAATTTGTGAGCTGCAGTCTATGAAATGCAGAAATTGCACTGCAGTCAGCGTCTTCTTCATCAATAAACTCCAAATCGGATATAATTTCAATTTGTTATATTAAACAGGGGTTTCAGGAGGCCTGTGCTCAGGACTGCATTTTCTTGCTAGTAGTTCTGTACTTTGCAACCGCTCCAATAAATCTATGGTCCATAGATCGTAATGAGGTAGAAGACCGGAGAAGATTCTACGGATTGTCTATGATTTAAGTTGATATCCAGCCAAACATTTTTATTTTAGTTTTGGATAAAATGGGGATAAGGATAAGAGTCTCCACTGGGTTTTTATAGAAATGTTACTCCTGTTTGGGTCCATGTTACAGCTTTCTGGTGTCTGGTGAAAGTGTACTTTCTAGTGGAGCTCTGCATAGCAGAAAACAAATGAGGTTCTAACCCTTCCCCACTTTGTCTAAAACAAAATGAAAAAGTTTTGACTAGATATGCACTTTTTTTTTTATTCTTTATTTATATCGACCAATAACATCCTGAACAGTTCGACCTATAAAGTATAGCACAGAGGATGGAACAATTTGACATAGGAGCTACTGCGTCAAAAGTAAAGAATGCAACAGTGTTTCAAAACAAATACTCATAAGTACATATACAGTATAATCAATATCTCTTACTGTATGTGGCGTTTTCCCCGATATGGTCTCATTTTCTGTAATACATTCCAGTGATTGGGGGTATTTAGTAGTGAAGGGGGTACAGGCTATGAAAAGATGGTGGAGTGGTGGAGTGTATTGGGGAGGGGAAGTGTATTGGGGAGGGGGAAAGGGGAATGGGGATTAAGGGAAGAGCCTCAGGTCCCCTCCCCTCTTATGGAAATTTCTAAGTCTAAACTGGATATGCACTTTAAAGGGACTCGTTCATAAGAGAATAATGGAGGCTCCAATGCTAAACTTTCCTTTGAGAATGCTATATCCCTGAATGTCATGATGATTCTTTGGCTTTAATACTGTCTGAGTCACTGACTCAAAACAAGTACAGTTGAACCTCGGATTACGAGCATAATCCGTTCCAGGAGAATGCTCGTAATCCAAAGAACTTGCATATCAAAGCGAGTTTCCCCATTGAAGTCAATGGAAACGAAAATAATTTGTTCCGCATTGACTTCAATGCATTGCAATACCGCATTCGGCCAGAGGTGGGGGGCGCCGGAGAGCATCGGAAACGGCCGGAAAGGCCCGAGAACACGTCGGCTGACCTCTGCAAACCTCTGAAAGGCTCGGAAACGGAGTATTTCTGTGTATTTCCGAGCATTGCCGAACGACTGCAATCTTCGCTGTTCGGCTCTGCTTGGCTCTGGCGCCCCCACACCTCAGGCCAAATGCGGTACTGCAGGACCTATTAGCTTAAATTCTTCCGAGACAACACTCGCAAACCGAGTCAAAATTAAAAAAAAAAAGTTGCTCGTAAATCAAAACGCTCGTTAACCGCGTTACTCTTAAACCAAGGTTCCACTGTATAGAGATAAGGATTTCAGAAGCTTTTCGGACACTCATTTACAAGATTTCAGATCTGTAAATTAAAAGTATTTAAATCAGATACAGCCAGTAAACTAGACTTTTCAGAGGGAGCTCAGAAATGGCAGCCCAATGCCTCTCTCATGGTTTTGTTACTTTAACCAGTCTTGTAAGTTAGGGATGCAATGTACACCAAAAAAGATGTCACCAAAGTACACAGGGTGCACATAGCCCGCCCTGATCCCCCCCTTCATCCTGACACTATTACTAGGAAATGTATAAATACAGCAACTGGCACAGGCTGATGGTGTCAAAAATGTATTTTCTGAACGGTGTCTGTAAACATTGTTTTCAGAATTGTTTAGAGATACGAACCAATATTATTGTTACTTTGTATTTATCGTTTATTTGCAGTTCAAAGGGATAAGTGTCCAAAGCAAGTAAAAAAACAAGTGTTTTAAATAAAGAGTGTTCATTATTAACCCCTTATTAACCATTTGTTAACCTTCATTAGCCCTAATTACCTTCCCCTCTTACCTTAGCCAACATTTTCTGCTATTTCTTTAAACCATTATTAATTTATTTTTTAGTTACATAGTTGGTAAGGTTGAATAAAGACACTAGTCCATCCAGTTTAACCTGTGGTGTGTGTGTGTGTGAGTTTATGTCAACAGTAATTCCCATATCCCTGTATATTGCAATCGTTAGGGTGCCCATCTAATAGTTTTTAAAAACTATTGATGTTGATACCACTGCTTGTGGATGGGAATCCCACATCCTTATCGCTCTGAGAGTAAAGAACCCTCTAGAACCTCAAGAACCCTTGTGGTTCTTATTTCTGTGATTTATACTGAATGTAAATAACCTGTGATCACTGTTTCCTAAGTTGCCCTGTATTTCCACGTCCACGATCAGGTCTGTGTTGCTTGTATTCAGTAGGTCTAGTAATGCATTATGTCTTGTTGGTGCATTCACCAACTGACCCATGTAATTGTCCTGCAGGACATTTAGGAAATGGCGAGCCTTAGATGAATAAGCGGTTCTTTCTGGATAATTAAAATCCCCCATTATAATGACATTGCCCTGCCTTGCCATCATTCCCAGCTGTGATAAGTCAGACTCCTCCTCATCCCTCAGGCAATGCCTGTAGCATACACCCACTATTACTTTCCCATTAGTTTCCTCCTTTTGGACTTCCACCCACAGTGATTCCACTTCTTCCCTTGCTCCATTAGTAATGTCATCCCTCACATTCACTTGAAAATCATTCTGGATATACAGGCATACCCATCCCCCTGTCATGCCCTCTCTGTCCCTACTATATAGGGAATACCCCTGCATGGTTGCCAGCCAATCGTGTGAGTTGCCAAGCCAAGTTTCTGAAATTCCCACAAAATCAAAATCCTCCTTGTACATTAGCAGCTCCAGTTCTCCCATTTTATTAGCAGACTTCTAGCATTGGTATACAAGCCTCGTAATTTTGTCCTGTCCCATACTATTTCCTTGTTAGTTGTTACGAGGCTGCAATCAGGATTTTCCAACTTACTTACCTTGTGTTTTGGTATTCTAGTCACCCTACCACTAATGCTCCCAATATTACCCGTGGAACCTTGCTCATTGCTGGCTAGCACTACATCTGGACCCTCCCCCCCAACACCTAGTTTAAAAGACCCTCTTTCTGGCCATCTTCTCTCCCAACAGAGCTGTATCCTCCCCATTAAGGTGCAGCCCATCCCTGCTAAAGACCTCGTAACCGACTGAGAAGTCAGGCCAGTTCTCCAGGAACCCGAAACCCCTTATTCTTCACCAGCTCCTCAGCTACTTGTTAATTTTCCTAATCTTCTGCTACCTCTCTGGTGTGGCTTGAGGTACAGGCGGTATTTCTGAGAATACTACCTTGGAGGTCCTTCTGCTCAATATAGCCCCTAATTCCCTAAAATCATTTTTTAGAACACTCCACCTTCCTCTAACTTTGTCATTGGTACCAACAGGTACCATGACAGCTGGGTCCCCCCCAGCCCCACCCAACATTTTTTATGTTTTTATTTATTTATTAAACAAATTGTTAGTGTTGCATTTAAAAAAATGTGCAACATTGAAAAATAACCCTTTAATTCATTTGTAAATATCTTTGCAATGCTTTGTATCAGATACATTATAAACGGGAGGAAGTTTTGAAAAAAAATATACTTTTTTTTTTAACACTAAAAAAATAAACAAAAAATTAACAGGGGTTAAGGTTAAACAAAATTGTTTTTTTTTTGTTTTTTTTAACCCGCCTAGCAGTATTCCCGAGTGTGGCTCGGGGTAAGATTTCAGTACCTAAAGCGGTATCCCCGAGCCAGACTCGGGATCGCATCACAGGATACAGGGGAGGATACAGGGGAAGTTACTTACCTTGTCCCTGGATCCTGCGATGTGTCCCCGCTGTGTGAGCGAGCTGTCATCTCGCTCGATCCACACTGCCGAGTGCCGCCGAGCTCCGTTCCCTGCGACGTTGCGGAGCACGGGGACGGAGTTCGGCGCCAAATTTAAAAAGTGAAAGACACAATACACATACAGTATACTGTAATCTTACAAATTACAGTACTGTATCAAATAATAACACATCCCCTTTGTCCCTAGTGGTCTGTCCAGTGTCCTGCATGCACTTTTATATTATAAAAACTGTTCTTTCTGCCTGGAAACTGGGGATTGTCCATAGCAACCAAAAAGTGTCCATTTACATCAAAAATGGTTTTAGACCAGCTAGAAAACAGCGATAATAAATTAGAATCACTTGCAGAGTTGAGCGATAGTGATTTGTGGGGAAATTCGTCATCAAACACTAAATCTAATGACAGCGACAATTCTGCAACTGAGCAAATTTCAGTGTTTTTGATTTGATTACATTATTGAATAATTTTTATTATAATTACATTACTATTTGTTATAATTATTTATAGTTATTTATTATATTATAATTTATGATTTTGTTTTTTGAACTTTATCATACCCGGGATGTCTACTCATGGGCGTCCGCTCCATAGGGCAAGGGGGGTCAATTGCCCCCCCCCCCTGGAGACACACTATATTTTTATATGGACATGGAGTGAAGCGGAATTAATCTCAAGAGCTATTTCACACTGCCAGCTGGCCACGTTATTGGTAAAGCGCCGCTAGTTTTAGCGGTGCTTTACCATCGTTTTAGTGGCGCTATTCGGCCGCTAGAGGGGGGGTTTAAAAAAATTAGAAATTGCTAATCAGACAATGGCAGCTTGATCCCTCTTTTAAGCTTTTGCATCAGGTTTCTCAGACCTTTGCATGCCTGCGCTTTATGTCATAATGACTAAGCCCCTCCCCTTCATGACATTGTCAAAAAGGGACCAAGCATGGATGACCTTAAAATGATGCCCCCCCTGAAAAAAGTTCAGCGGACGCCCATGTGTCTACTAGACTCTGGTTTGGACAGATTTAAGTGAGTTATTCCTAAGAATTACAGGCCTACAATATAAAACGCCAAATTTCCATGCAAAATAATTGTACCGCTTTCAGCACCTAAAATCTGACAGAATCATACCGCCAGGGAGGTTAAACATATTTACTCGTAGATTACATAGAAAAAAATAAAATAAAATTTAAGACGTTTTAATCGTGTTCTCTGGGTTGAGCTGAGCAAAAATACTTGCCCGCCCAGATATTCCAGTCTTGTCCTCCTGTAATCCTTTGAAAGCTACCACATGCAGGATCCCATGCCATCATCTTATTTGCTGACATGATTAGGAAGCCGGTAAAATTGTAGAAGTGAAGAAGGAACTTGTAAAAGTGAGTGAAGGTCCTCTTTAAGTAAAGTTATAACCAAAAAATAAAAATGTACTCGTTCTTAGCAGAAAATGTGAAAATCTCTCTGGTCCATAAGCGGTATACAGGTGCGAGAGCTGAACTAGTTAAATAGAAAAACTTACATTGCATAGCGATTTTGCAGAATTTCTAGCCTGCAGGTTTGGGAGAAACAGACAATTTTGTATAGCAGGGCTCATTTGAGTAGAAAGTCATTGCCGGAATAAAAAAAACAAAAGCCCTTGGGAGGTAGGCTGTGTAACTCTTTAGTGTATTTCCTTGATACTTTTCCGAGCTTGACTGGCGTGCGCCTTTCATAATATACTTTTTTCATCAGTGTTAAGTTTTATCAACCTGCAGATCCTGTGATAAGAATTCCTTCCAGCCGGCCACTCTGAGCAAGAAGCATATCAGTATGTAGAAATCCCGTGGCTGGCTCGCCACTTAATAGAAACATTTGATGTCCTTATGCAGATATCTTAGGCGCAAAGACAAAAAGATAAATGTTACTAAGTTTTTGGCTCATAGAAAATGAAGAAACCTTTTTCTGTGCACAAAAAAAAAAGGTTACAAAATGAAAAGGTTCAAACAAAGTTTTACAAAGAGCACCCATATGGTAAAACTAATCTCTAAACGCTCTAATACACAATGAACACATTTGTAAGTAAATTTGGATAATTAGGTGGGGGCACCCTGTAATCAAAAAATAACTTGGACTATCCCCATTCAATTGAAGTCAATAGGAGGTAAGTTCACACTGAGAGGAGGTGATGTGAAAATGGGGATTTTTAAGTGCCGAAATAAGTACCACACAAATAAAATCTGTTCTCAAAACCACAAGTTTTTTTTTGTACAAAAGTCATTAAAACGTACGTATCAGAACATATTCAAACGTACAATCAACATTTTTTTTTTACTATTTCGTGCAGTCAAAGAGTGGTTTTGATACATATGGATTGGATATGTCTGGATCAAGGCGTTTTGCCCAAATGAGGGGCTTCCTCAGGATCTACGTTTCAATATTAATAAATCTAAACACTCAGATATAGATCACCAAATGTGACCGATTCATAACGCTTTATATGGCCACAGTCAGACAGGAAGGTATATGTAGACCAATATGTCCATGCTCATTAAAACCAAAAGAAGACTTGCCACTAAATGGCCACCATCACTCAGGTATGATTATAAGGGAAATTGAACAAACAGAGTGAGGTAAAACAAAGGTGAGGGTTATCACCCAAGGAAAAGCCAAAGTGTATCTTTTAAACATCAAGGATCCAAACAATTGGATCAAACAGGAACCATAAAGGAAGAAATATTCCAGGTTCCAATATAGCTGGGGAGGAGACCATCCACTGACGCGATGGTCAGACCAACGTGTATCAAAATGGCAATATCATTTGTAAGTAAATTGTTCTACCTGCCAAAGTATCTGTAATTCTGCTTAGCCAGTCTTGTCATCTAGGAACCTCTGTTAGACAGCACAGCTAAGAAAGTGACCCCACTTTTCTGCACTGCAGTTATAAACAATTTAAATTTGGATAAACACATTAGTTCCCCCCCCCCCATATCCTGACTCGTTTTCCCTGTACACACTGCTCCCACTCATTTTTGAAACTATCTCCCTCCCTGTACACACTGCTCCCCCTTTATAAATAGCTTTCCCAGCCTATCATCAGCCTGTATTTATGTATGACTGTACACAGTATGGGGTGTGGGGGAAGGAGGGCACAGTACAGGGGGGTTGGAGAATACAGTAGAGGGGAGGTCATGAGTGTACAGTAGCAGCTGTAGTTATGTATAGTGTCAGGTTTGGGTAGTAAAGGGAGGTATATTGACAGGTTTGGGTAGTATAGGGAGGTATAGTGACAGGATTGGATAGTATAGGGAGGTATAGTGACAGGATTGTATTGTATAGGGAGGTATAGTGACAGGATTGGATAGTTTCAGGAGGTATAGTGACAGGATTGGGTAGTATAGGGAGCTATAGTGACAGGATTGGATAGTATAGGGAGGAATTGTGACAGGATTGGATAGTCTAGGGAGATATAGTGACAGGATTGGATAGTATAGGGAGATATAGTGACAGGATTGGATAGTATAGGGAGGTATAGTGACAGGATTGGATAGTATAGGGAGGTATAGTGACAGGATTGGGTAGTATAGGGAGCTATAGTGACAGGATTGGATAGTATAGTGACAGGATTGGGTAGTATAGGGAGCTATAGTGACAGGATTGGATAGTATAGGGAGGTATCGTGACAGAATTGGATAGTATAGGGAGGAATTGTGCAGGATTGGATAGTCTAGGGAGATATAGTGACAGGATTGGATAGTATAGGGAGGTATAGTGACAGGATTGGGTAGTATAGGGAGGTATCGTGACAGGATTGGATAGTATAGGGAGGTATAGTGACAGGATTGGGTAGTATAGGGGGGTATAGTGTCAGGATTGGATAGTATAGGGAGGTATAGTGGCAGGATTGGGTAGTATAGGGGGGTATAGTGACAGGATTGGGTAGTATAGGGAGGTATAGTGACAAATTGGCTAGTATAGGGAGGTATAGTGACAGGATTGGATAGTATAGGGAGCTATAGTGACAGGATTGGTTAGTATAGGGAGGTATAGTGACAGGATTGGTTAGTATAGGGAGGTATAGTGACAGGATTGGGTAGTATAGGGGGGTATAGTGACAGGATTGGATAGTATAGGGAGGAATTGTGCAGGATTGGATAGTCTAGGGAGATATAGTGACAGGATTGGATAGTATAGGGAGGTATAGTGACAGGATTGGGTAGTATAGGGAGGTATCGTGACAGGATTGGATAGTAAAGGGAGGTATAGTGACAGGATTGGGTAGTATAGGGGGGTATAGTGACAGGATTGGATAGTATAAGGAGGTATAGTGACAAATTGGCTAGTATAGGGAGGTATAGTGACAGGATTGGGTAGTATAGGGAGGTATAGTGACAGGATTGGATAGTATAGGGAGCTATAGTGACAGGATTGGTTAGTATAGGGAGGTATAGTGACAGGATTGGGTAGTATAGGGGGGTATAGTGACAGGATTGGATAGTATAGGGAGGAATTGTGCAGGATTGGATAGTCTAGGGAGATATAGTGACAGGATTGGATAGTATAGGGAGGTATAGTGACAGGATTGGGTAGTATAGGGAGGTATCGTGACAGGATTGGATAGTATAGGGAGGTATAGTGGCAGGATTGGGTAGTATAGGGGGGTATAGTGACAGGATTGGGTAGTATGGGGAGGTATAGTGACAGGATTGGATAGTATAGGGAGGTATAGTGACAGGATTGGATAGTACAGGGAGGTATAGTGGCAGGATTGGATAGTATAGGGAGGTATAGTGACAGGATTGGGTAGTATAGGGAGGTATAGTGACAGGATTGGATAGTATAGGGAGGTATAGTGACAAATTGGCTAGTATAGGGAGGTATAGTGACAGGATTGGGTAGTATAGGGGGGTATAGTGACAGGATTGGATAGTATAGGGAGCTATAGTGACAGGATTGGTTAGTATAGGGAGGTATAGTGACAGGATTGGATAGTATAGGGAGGTATAGTGACAGGATTGGATAGTATAGGGAGCTATAGTGACAGGATTGGGTAGTATAGGGTGAAATAGTGACAGCTTAGTGTTGTATGCAGTGACATGTGCTCAGTCACCTACTGCATTCCTGGATACGGACAGTCCTGGGGCTGCTGTGGTCTCTCCTCCTCAGCCTGTGTGAGCAAGTATTTGGAAGGAGTGGAAGAGGCAGCCACACCCTTGGCTCCACCCACCAACTTGGGCTGCCTCGGGATATATTGAAGATCCCGAGGGACAGTTTATCGTGATTAAATGAGAGGGGAGTATTACAGGCAGAGGAAGCCTCCCCCCACACCGCTAATGCACCTGCTGACCCGATCTGCTTGAAAGCAGCACATGTGTACAAAGTTTACAAAGCTGCAAGGGGATAGGCAAAGTGCAGAGGCCCCCCATGCAGCTTGGGCCCCTGGGCAGTGCCCAGGGGTGCCCGCTCATTAAGATGGCCCTGCCAGATAATTCACTGTAAAAGCAGCAATGGCATCATCACTGTGCTGTGCATAGCCTGTGCAAAGAGAGATGTGGAAGGGACCTGTGGCAGCTCATCCCACTACAAGCTGCCTGCAAAAAACTGCAGTAGGGGGGTGGAAACAAGACCAGTCACCATGCACAAACATTGAGCTGATTTGGGATGATCTGGATAGAATGGTGAAAGCAAAGCAATGCACAAGTGCAACACATTTGTGGGAACTTCTTCAATAGTGTTGGGGGAACGGTTCAGACCCAGCATGAGTTCGGGACGGAACATTGACTGTTCGCCCCATTTGGGGAACACCCGAATTTGCATGGTGTTCGGCGGGTGTTCGCCCTGCTGAACGCCCTGCAATGCACAAAGCTGGTTGTTAAGGGGCGGGACCGGGAAGCAGGCCGCAGCCCCCCTAACAACTGATGAGTCATCGGCTGTCAATGTACTTCCCCCTTGATAGCTGAATAAAAAAAAAAGCATTTACCGAGAAAAAAAAATGGCATGTGTCACCCCTCCCCCAATCTATAGTATGGATTTTAAGGGGAAGGGTCTGGTATGGACTGGGGGGGCACACAGCGTTTTTTTTTCTTTCTTTATGATTTTTAATAACCGGGTGCCGGCAAATGCAACCGCGAGTCAATTTAAATGGGATTTGACTCTGTCATTTTTGTTGCAGGATGTTCTATGAATGCTACAGATGCACTACTTTACAGGCAGACTAAGGGAACCCCCAGACACTTTATTTTAAGAAATTTTTCATTTTTATTGTTGCAATGTAAGCATCATTAAAATCCCTGCTCCTGAAAAAAACGATTTTTGCTGTTGGGGCACCCGAGCAGACTCGCTCCCAAGTTGCTGCTCTACATGTCCATTCAGACACGGAGCCGCAGCTCGGCCCTGCCCCCTCTCTTTTCTCATTGGCTCACTGGCTTTGATTGACAGCAGAGCCATTGATTGACAGATTGACAGCAGAGCCATTGTCTCCCTCTGCTGTTTCAGCCAATGGGGAGGGAGAGTCCCCGGAGAGCAGTGGCATCTCCAGCTTTCATATTTAGGGGGGGCACATGGGGGGACAGGGACAAAAGTAGGGGGGCAACTATAAAATGCAAATATATATATATATATATATATCCTGGGGCCCTTTACTACGATCCCACAACGGGCCCTTTCACATGTTCTGCAGTGAGCTCCCTTCCTACTATACTAGGACCCCACCAGGGTGGCAGAAAACAAGAAATATATGTCACCAGCACACTAATATATATAAGGGTCCAAAGCAGTGGGAGAACTATCAGGGTTGCAAAGGTTGTCTTGCCACCGGGCCCTGGTGTTCTGCCACTGTGGGGCTCCCCAGCTGTCCTGTCCCTGTTATTGACAGCGCTGGTCTGGCATCTGTCTCCTTGGCACCGGCGGCAGTCTATTAGGGCCTAGTGCTGGTGACATTATGGGTGCATGCAGGGGAAGGCTGGCACTATTGGTTATAGAGAGCCGAGCCCCCAGCTGGTCACCTAGCAGCAGTAATGCTGTATAACCTTCTCTGTTGACATGCTGATCGGGAAGTGATCCTGGTGATGCTCCCAGTCAGATCTAATAAACACAGTATTTATTAGCATCAAGAGTACAACCACATATATATAATCAACTGTATGTTCAGCAGCCATGTGGGCTCTATGCCTGTAAAGTGTGGGCTTTGATCAATAAAATCACTGATATTTAACACAAGTATTTGACTAGGAGCCTCACCTGGATTGCATCCCGATCAGCATGTCAGAGAAGGCTCCACTGCTGCTAAGCAACCTGCAGGGAGCTCAACTGTCTACAATCAATAGAGATGGGCTCGGGTGTGTTTGAAATCCCACATGCCCGATCCCGCCAGGAAGCCGACACTCCACAGTGCTAATCACAGCCAGTGAGACATTTCCTGATCTGTGCAGCTGCGGACCGGGAAATGTCTCACTGCCTGTGATTAGCGCTGTGCAGTGTGGGCTTCCTGGCAGGCTCTGGCATGTGGAATTTTGAACATGCCCAGCCCATCTCTAACAACAAATTATGCTGGCCCTCCTGTACATCAGCCCCATAAAGTAACCAGCACTGGGTTCCAATGTGCTGCCGCCACTACCATGGAGACAGAGACCAGCGCTGTGAATAGCCGGGACAGGACAGCAACTCTGGTTGTTCCAGCACTGGTCCACACTGGGAACATTCCCCCATCCACATATATGTGTAGATGGGGGAATTGGATCATTTCCTTTTTTTTTTCATTCAACCTAATAGTTGAATGAAAAAAAGTGATCAATGTATGGGCTGCCTAAGAGCCAAGACCAGCCATAGACGGTTTAAATCTCAGCTGGTTCAGCAGGAACTGGCTGAGATTTGATCCATTAATGAGCAGATTCTCTTATGATTATCACTAGTGGTTGCTATAGCCACTAGTGATAATCACTGTTTGTCGGGAGAATACAATTGCTGGGCAGGAGGGATATTCCCCTGTCACCACTGTCTGTGTTGATGGAGGAATTATGCAAGTTTCTTTCCTGCAATCTGTGGATGCAGGAAATTTGCACCGTATATTACCTGCCTAACTGAAAGTGAAAGTAAATTGTGAATGTCTTGAAAGAACAGGAGAGGGGGAGGGAGACAGATGGGGAAGAGAAGGGATGGAGATAATGCAGTTCAGTGATTACAGTGTACTGCAGTCTGCAGTGCACACACTTACCCACGGTCCAGGCTAGAATCTCAGGCATCATTCACACACAGCCAGGAATGCTGCTGATTTTCTTATTTCCCGTCCACACATCCCCTCTCTTCAGATACAGCACGCCGGGATAGTGTGGGCGGGACTGGAAGGAGGAGGAGGAGCTGTATTCCTCCCTGCTCGTATGTGAGGAGAGTGAAGGGGGGGTGGCTGGACTCGCTGGGCTGTGAAAGAGTGTCATAGACTGACACTCGGCTCAGCTTGCAGTCACCACTCTCAGAATTTACAGGCTGGTTCTCCTGTCCTAAGGACGGGAGAAATCAGTCTGTTTTTTCAGTAACTGAGATGAAGGCTTGGGCCCCCCTCCCACAGTGCTCGTGGAGTCCTTCCTGCAACTCGCTCTTCTCCGTGCCAATGAGGATGCAGGGGAAGGAGCAGATCAAGCGGCTGTGGTTGTGTGAGCGCTCGCATTATGCAGTGTCAGCAAGCAGAGGGAGGGGGAGGAATCCCCCGCAGGAGCTGACTAGGGACGCTCTCCCTCTCAGGAGAGACTATGTTACCCCAGCAGCAGCCCGAGCGAAAAAATTTTTTTTTTGGGGGGGGGGGCACATGGTGGGGCACAGCATAATGTTGGGGGGCCAGGGCCCCTCTGGTCCCCCCCTAGGGACGCCATTGCCGGAAAGCCGAGACTCTTGTACACTGCTGCTTGATTGAGAGGGGGCTCATTTGAATAGGGGGAGGCTGGGTGCTGCACACAGAAGTTTTTTTTTTTTTGAGCCTTTGGAACCACTTTAAAGCGGAACTTCCCCTTTTGGGTGAATCTCCACCTTAAGCAGTACAGTGACCTGATCCCAGTCTGCTGATTGGAAGTATTTGTGTATGACAACACACTGGTGAGGTCACCACTGGTCTGAGGGCTCCCTCCTGTCAGCAAGCTTCCAGTGTTAGTTTGATAGTAGTATCTGAATGGCTCACATGGTGTTCTACATTGCAATCTGAGTCCCGCTGTTAATTATCTTTTTAACAAAAACACAACTGGATTGAAAAGGTATATGTTGTTATTTGCCTGGAGTTCACATCAGGTTTATAATGCATGTTTGTCTCAACCCCCCCATGTACCTGGGGAGCCATTGTAGAGCGGCAAGTGGGTGTAGAGGAACTCAGTAATGTGTCTCTGCTGCTTCTTTCAAATTTCACTTCAATACTTGAAGCTCGCCATAGGAATACATTGTTCCAAAATTGCTATGTATTACATAGACAACTCTTTGCACATACCGTACTTACAAAGAAATTTTCCAGTTATAATATAAAGACGTTTTCCAAATATAACCACACACAGCTACTTTGTATGGAACTGAATATAAAAATAGCAAAAACTTCTTCAACGGAAAAGAGATGCCTTAAAGTGAACCTGTACTCCATTTTAAACTATGTTGTGCTTAAGAGCAGACACAATAGAATGCTATAACCCAAGGGTGCCCAACCTTTTGACCTTCCTGGGCCACATTGAAGAAGGGAAATTGTCCTTGGGCCACACATAAACACTAACAATAAGGATAGCTGATGAGCAGAAAAAATTCACAAATTAACGATCACTGATGTGGATAATGTACCTATCTGAGTAATAAAACTAAATTTTTTGGTAATATTTATTTTACACTATTTTTGATAAACAAACGCATCAATATCTGATTAGATGGATGTAGTAGCATTCTCAACGAATTCTCAACATGCTCATCAGATATTTTGGTTCTAATTTTGCGTGCCTAAAGCCCCATACACACGGTCTGACTTTTTGACAACAAACTTATAGTCCCAGTTTTTTTTTTAAATCCGACCGTGTGTACGCTCCATACTTTTTCGGTTTTCATCGGACAAATGTTCGCTCTGTAAACGGACAAACTTTTCGGCAACAAAAGTCCTATGGTGCAAAGTCCTGCCGTGTGTACAGAAATCCATCGGACTTTAGTCCAAAGTACAAACATGCATGCTCAGAACCAATGTTAAAATCAACCAACAATAGCAGAAGTTGACCAAAGGGTGGCGGTAAAGAGCAGAAAAGAGCAGAAAAACCACGTGATTTTGGGAAAGTTTGCTGAAAAAGTCCTGCCATGTGTATGCATACTAAGTTCACGGCCAACGCCCTTCAAACAAAAATCCACAGAAAAGTTTGTTTGAAGTCCGATCGTGTGTATGAGGCTTTATCCTTAAAAATAGTTGCTCACAAATATAGCTGTTGCCGAAAACTGATGATATGAATTGTGAAGAGTAGGAGATTTTTCTTTGGAAAGAGAAAAGTCCAGTAAAGAGACACTGTCAAATTTGTATTTGGCCGCATGTGTTCGCTAAGTGGAAACATATTTTTACGTAAAAATTCCTCCACAAAATCAATATTTTTAAGTAAGTTTAAGATTTTGTGTTGGGCTGCAATCAAAGCCGTCTTGGCCCGCATGTGGCCTGTGGGCCGCATGTTGGACACCCCTGCTATAACCTTTACTAGCGAGAAAATATTTTTTTTGCCAATCCCTGATTATCTGATGATCTCCTTTTAATTTGTTAAAGGGGGGCCTGACTCTTCCTGACTTCATATATAAAGATAGCCATACACTGAGCAAATTTTAGCCAGTCTCTGATGATTTAGCCAAAATAGGAGCTGTGAGTAGCTCTGTCAACACCATCTGATTGGACATCCTTCATTCTGAATATCAAAGGAGCTGGGCAGAAAATTCTTGACTGAACAGCGCCTGCATCAAATCAGACGCAGGCACTGTGTTGGGTATTCTGACAGCTGTGGGTGCCGGCTGTCAGAATACAATAAGGGAGATCACAAGACTGCTGATCTTTTGGTTCTCAATCTTCTCGGAGTGGAGAGAAGTAACTGTCAGTCAGCGCTCTGTGCTCTGACCCTGGAGCGTTCAGCAGAACACTGGGCTGGGGATGGGGAGGGTGCAGCTAGCTTCTGCTCTCAGCCGCAGACTGAGATCTGGAGCCAGCTGTCAATCAGGAAGGTCAGTGGATCCCAACAATATGGTTGGGATCCTTCCAAAGTCTGGATTAGCTCTGTGACACTGTTGGCTGACTCTGGGTCACAGGAGAGCAAAAGTAAGCTCACTCCCGTGGCCCACAAGAGAAGTATGGCCAAAAAAAACATTGGCCCTACTTCTATTTTTTATTTTATTTTTTTCAATTTCTTTTTATTAAACTTTTTTTTCTCAAATACAAAAAGCTTTTGCATCTATACAAAATTAACTTACAGAATATTGTTCCCATTAGTTATTCAATATACCGAATCCTGATGTGTATAAGTTACTTTATCATTCAAACAATATACCCTTCATCATTCATCTACATTTACTCCTCTTATCTTCCATATCCATTCATCCCAACGTCCATTCATCCTAAACCCCCCCCTTCTCCCCCTTACTTCGCCACCATTTTCCGCTTCATTTACCTTTCCCCTTTGTATTTCTCCCTATTTACCATTTATATATATTCTTTCATTCCTTCCGAGAGCCGAAATTCGTCCCATTTGCCATATTTCTCGCATTTGACTATTTATGTATCCTTCTTCTCTTATCTGTCTTTCCATATATTGTATTTCATTAATTTCACATATCCATTCTACTATATTTTGGCTTTTATTTTCTCTCCAATTGCGAGCTATTATTGTTCTCGCTGCCATTGTCATATGATGAAAAATATCTTTCTTGATACTCCTTGTTGAGTCTGGAATTAAAGATAACAAGGACCACACATGGCATACAAGGGTTCCAGAGAGGGGCTGGGGAGGAAAAAAACGCACTTTATGCGGACGATGTCCCGCTTTTCTTGGGGGACTCTACAACATCTTTAAAAACTCTGTACTTCTGCCGGTAGACCCAGTAGGCAATGCCATTTTTGCTGGAATCCCCCAATTAAAAATAGTGGAGAAAATGGATTATCTGGGGATAGTGGTAACACGAGACCCAGAACAATACATCAGTAACAATCTAGAGCCACTTTTAGTTAAGTTTAAACGTAAAGCTGATATTTGGGGACGGCTTCCTCTATCGGTGGCCGGACGAAGTAATCTCATCAAGATGATCTGGATGCCACTACTGCTTTACGTGCTCCATAACTCTCCAGTATGGATAGGTAAAGCATGGTTTAAAAAAATAGAGACCCTCTTCAGGGAACTAATCTGGAAGAAGGGAAAGGCGAGGATCAGTCTCCAAACATTACAACTGCCAATAAATAAGGGAGGCTTGGCCGTCCCACACCCTCGCAGCTACAGCATCTGGTGGGGTGTATCATAGAAGGAGGAGGGGGCGCCAGTGGGAAAATTATGTTAATGGGGGCCCCACATAATTCCATAATAGAAACCCTGGAGTCCGATTCTTTCCCTGTTAAGATTCCAACATTAAGGATGGTCACAAGAATATGGCAGGCAGGAAAGTTAGCTTTGGGGTATAAGGGACCAACGAAATACTCCCCCCTCTGGGAAAATAAACATGGGGAAGTTAAAAAAATGGGAAAAGCTAGGCATAACTAGACTGGCGCAATTATATGTAGGTAACACACTGAAATCCTTTTCAGAACTAAATAGAGAGTATGCCATTCCAAATTCCCTGTTCTATACTTACCTTCAGATTAGACACGCCCTCCAAGCCCAGGCCAAATTTAAAGCGCACCCGGTGAGATGGCAAAAAATCCCCCCACCTCCAACGGTTAATTAAGTCAGGAATTTCTAAAGGCCTTATTTCAGAATTATATATGCAGATTAGCGGTGGTTCTATATTGGGGGAGAGTGTGGGAAAAAATAAAGAAAAATGGGAGGAGGATGTGGGCCCAATAACAACTGAACAATGGGAATGGATATTGGAGTTAGGGACATCGGTATCACTCTCCCCGTCACAGAGAGTATCCCATCTTTTTCTAGTGCATAGAGTTTACTACACCCCAAAGAGATTACATATGTTTGGAAGGAAACCAGATGACAAATTTCCTAGGTGTCAAAGTACAGGAGACCTTATACACATGATGTGGAAATGCCCGAAGTTACATAGTACGTTAAGGTACTAGACATCATAAATACAACCTTTGGGATTACTCTGGAACCAGAGGCCAGAGTGTGCTTATTGGGTTGTATAGAGGACAGGCATGAGCAAAAGGGCATCACAGTATCGGTAATAAGGTGCCTGTTTCAGGCCAGAAAATTGATAGCACAAAACTGGCAATCACAGAAAGCACCAGCATCGGCGGAATGGGTTAATGTAATAAACACGACAGTGTGGAAGGAAAAAGTAGTTCTAACTAGACGTGGCAATTTGAACAAATTCAAAACACTGTGGGAGCCCTGGCTGAGTAGAATGAGGTGCCCACCCTAGAGAGGGGAGAAGAATTTAGATCAGTAACTAGAGATTAGCCCGATGAGAGAGAGCAAATAGAGAAAGAGAGTTGTATTTTATAGATAAAGAGGACAAACTGACTTGGAAAGTAAGAGAAGCAGGAAGGAGAAGGAAAAAAAAGGATTTTCGCTGTAGTAGTGGCAGAATTTGTGTGTGAAGTACGATGATGGGGGTGAAGGGGGGAGGGGCATGGGTACAGTGGGCACTTTAAAGTTCATATAATGTGATGCATGGATAAAGATGTATGTATTTTAAATAGATTTTTTTGTATTGAAGAAAACAATAAAGAATATATAAATAAAAAAAATATATATTTACTATTAAAAAAAAGATAACAAGGAAATATCTATGCTTATATTCCTCTCTACTCCCGACACTTTCCAATATATCTCGTGAACTTTTTCCCAGAAATTTCTCACCAAATGACAACTATACCAAATGCCCTACTTCTCTTTTAAGCCAAACAAACACAGATTTGGTGAAGATGAAGATGGATCATTTTGGGTCAGAGACAGAAATCAATGTAATGGTATATGGGTGATGTCAATGATTAAGTGATTTTGCTGTTTCTTTTTTTCAGGACTTCCCCTTGTTGTCCTTGGAAGGGGTGGTGAGTGACCATTCCAATATTCTGGGGTTTTCCATGTTCAATAGTAGCCATCCATTCTATCTGGAGTTCCTGAGGAGCCTCAACATGTCTTGGAGGGAGAACTGTGAACTCACTACCTACCTGGGACCAGCTGTAAGTCACAGTGCAACTTAAATACGGCCTGCCCCTTTGAAAATATCTTACTGATCAGCCATTTTTTTTAAAAGCTGGAGGTTAATCTGCTTATGCATTGCCATCCTTTTTTATTTTTCATTACATATTTTAATTTAAACCCAGTGGTGTCATCACTGGGTCCTTGTTGTGCTTCTCCATGCAATGCAGGCTAATCATGGATCCTGGGAGGGGTTGTCATGGTGCTGTACATAGCTTCCTGTAAACATCACAGTATTCTTCTCAAAAGCCTTCAGCCCTGATGCAAGCAGTGGGCTGGCTCTTCAGATAAGTTATCCAAATGTTAAAATGCCTTGATGGGTGGATGTCAGTCGGGGAGAGTGGGCATTCCATGGCAGTCTGCATTTGTACGTAGACCACCCTAGGTAATACTCATGTGTGAGGCTGAGCTTCCACTAAAGAACTAAAATCCATTGAATGGAAGGGGTGGGTCGGGGACATTCGGGCTGGAGAGGAAGGGACTAGATGATGAGGATGTCGCTGGGTAGAGAATAAAGCAGGCCGTATCTGACTTGCTGTGCTTTCCATTGGTTGGACCAGTTTTATCACATGGAGTAGGTCACACGCTCCCCCATACTTTGAAGTTCTGGTTTTCTCTTTTAGCGCTCAGCTGAATGAGAGAAAGAAAACGGAAGAATATGCAGCAAACTCTCAGATGAGTCTAAGGCCAGCTCGGTCAATGGAAGGTGGCAGCTCAGAAAATAGACACAACGTTTCATAACTGGAATTGTGATTGTCATAAATACATGCATAATCAATAACATATTTCAAAAGGAAAACTTTCTTCTAGCAAGTTCTTCATTACCTTTGATTTATCCAGCACTGAAAAAAATAAGATAAAATCTAAATGGTCAACAATTTTTTTTTTGCAAAAACGTTTGGTAGACGAGGCTTGGTGCTATGAAGGAGCCATGTGGGTGTGCCGTGATAATGACAGCTCCAAAGTGACAGCTAAATTAAAAGTTGTTCTTAGCAACTTTTTCCTTCTTTTGTTAATTTGCAAATGACTTCTGTCAGCATTCATCACATTTCACTGGCAACAGTCTCATTACCATACAAATATTACTCTACAAGGCCTTATGTCATAATATATTGTTTTAGATGGAATCAGAATTAATTTATTATTTGACAAGTAAAACAGAAAAACATTTATATGGCAAAACAATTGCTAATTGTGTTTTCTATGCTTTTTTGATGTTTTATTTTATATTTTAACATTTATTTGCCTTCCATGCGTAGACAAACTGTGCACGTAGGTAGAGATGTTGAGGAGAGCATGCCTAGAGCAGAACTTTACATACAAATTGAGCATTTTTGAACAGCTTTTATTGCAGAAGAGATACATATACTATGGGGTTGATTTACCAAAACCGGAGAGTGCAAAATCTGGTGCAGCTCTGCATAGAAACCAATCAGCTTTCAGTTTTTTTTGTCAAAGCTTAATTGAACAAGCTGAAGTTAAAAGCTGATTGGTTACCATGCGCAACTGCACCAGATTTTGCACTCTCCAGTTTTAGTAAATCAACCTCTATGTCCGCAATAAAACCTATTGACAATCTTCTTGAGAGTGTATTCTTGTGCAGCTCAGTATTTGCCAAGTACCAGGATTGATAATTTCATGAATTACATCATCCCAATGTGGCCAACCAAGATAGGCGAAGATCCCAAACCCCAGAGAAGGCCAGGTGAAGGTGTTTTTTTTTTTTTTCAGACCTCCCAGGTGCGGTGCTAAGTCAATTCTCTGTAATCAAAAAAGTGAACTGTGAAATCACAGCTCACAAAAAAGTACACAAAGGGTAAAATAATGGTTTAACCTCCAAAGAGCAAGGGTCTCTATCCCTGTACCTCCCGGGGCACAAGTCTCCTGAAAGGGGTGAGGCATTCTATGGTCACCTAAGCTAAAGCTAAGTGGACCCCGCTCCTTAGGTATCTGCCAAAGCTGGTCCTCCAAGTATTTGGTGTAGGCCGGGTCTCTCATTTCGGCAGAAGAAAAAGACCCCATAGCCGCATATCCTCTCCCTGACATGGCAGGCCTGATATCCTGCTAACTAGGTGAAGAGGTCAGTGCTGGCAGGAGTTGGTTACTATGAGCAACTACATTTTGCTACTTGGAGTGTTTATTCAGTAAGCCAGTACATTATGAAGGAGTCAGGATTCAGAGAGCTGTTAGCTTTCATATTATCGTCTCTCCCATAGCCAATAAACCAAAAATAATTGATACACAATAATATTACAGATTTTAACAGCTCCTTCATTGCATTCTATCTATATGATAATTTAGAGTTCTTCATTGCGGCAAGCAGAGGTGTTCAACCCTTGAGAAGGCAATTTTAATTATTTAACCTGGAAATCAAAGATTGGATCTGGTTAGTTGCTGTGGACAACATCTCTGCTTTCTTCCAGCTGGCTTAAACACCCTGTTGTAGGTATTGCGGTATTGACTTCATATATTTACTACAGTATTATATCAGCGCAGTGGGTCGGTAATGAGTATGGTTATTGGTTGGGACAGCAAAGGCATCTTTTGAATAGTAATTGTAGTAGATGGAATTGGAGTGGGTGGCAGGCGAAAGACCTGAGATAATAATGATCATTATATGCCAGGAGCAGATAATACGCACACCGTTTAGTTTTGAAAAGAGCTCACTTATTATGTTTCTCTCTGTTTCCCTCAGCTGTCCGCAGCGCTCATGTTTGACGCTGTCCACGTGGTAGTCAGTGCGGTGCGAGAGTTGAACCGGAGCCAGGAAATCGGTGTTAAGCAGCTGTCCTGCAGCACATCACAAATCTGGCAACATGGGACCAGTCTGATGAACTACCTCCGCATGGTAATAGGCTTAACCAAAATTGGACCGTAGTCTCGTTTACTGTAATTCCAACAGTCATTTGTTTTATATTTTTAACCTGTAGCTTTCAATTTAATAACACCTGGTGATCCTGCCATTAAGGTCCTTGTTTAATCACCTATTTATAGGGTGACAACGATCTGTACTATTTTGCATGTATAGTTTGTGACTTTATATGTATGTAGGGCATCCCAGAGATAAATTAAAGCAAAAAAGGGCCCTAGGCAAGGTAGCACCTTTGCCAGCACCACCCCCTCCCCCCTCCGTCACTTTGGTTGACATTAATGATTGCTTTAGTAGACCAGCTTTTCTCAACAAGAGTTCGGTGGAACCCTAGGGCTACTCCGGAGGTTGCTAGGGGTTCTTGAGATATTAGCAATTTCTGCCTCTTAGATAAGAAACCACTAACACCAATGATCTTTTTAGCTATCTGTATGGGAAGCACTCTTCCCATTGACCACCAATGTGAGGAAAATTCTTTCCACAGGCCACCAATGTACGGAGCATTCTTTCCACTAACCACCAATGTACGGAGCATTCTTTCCACTAACCACCAATGTAAGTAGCATTCTTTCTACTGACCAGAGTAATGGAACTCATCTTCCAGTTACCACCAATTTAAAGGGACCCTTCCCCCACTGATTTCCAATCTAAGGAAGACTGTCTCCACTGACCATTTATGTAAGGGAGGATTTTACTGGCTGCTGATGTAAGGGGGGGCACAGTTCAAATGACTTACTGTTCACGCCAACATTCTATGAGCTGTAGATACAGTAATTCATTGTTAGCTCGGCTTCCCAATGACCTGAAATTTATTTTCATGGGTCCTGTTTGAGAAAGGAACTTATAGACACAGAAAAGTCACTCCATCTGCATTATTTATTCTGGAATGGCCCCATTCGACACCAAATGCCTACGGGTACATCTTTCATTGTGAAGTGACAGGCAGGTGCACAATTTTGACCTTCTGTATTCCCCTCCTGGTTTTCATTATGAAAGTGTTAGCTGGCACCCTGAACATCCACCAGGTCTAAGGCTCCAAGGTTGCTTTGTGTATGATGAGGTTCTGGGGCAGCCATATCAATTTAGTACATACACAGGCTCTGCTTTGCAGTGCTACACTATGTTTGTGCCTTACTCTTCCTTCTAACAAAGTCTATGAGTTGGATGACTTTTAGGCAAGCCATAGATGATGCAATTTTATTTCCTGCAACCACGTGTTGCAGGAAAGAAAATCACAAATTTTCCCCATCAATACATTCAGTCTTGGTGGGGGAATCCCTCTCACAGTGCTATTGTGTCCGGCCAGCAGGGAGCCTTCCCTGCTACCAGAACACAATGATTAGTGCTGGTGGCTATAGCTGCCGGCAGTAATCGCATGCAAACAATCTGACAGGCTGGTTGTACTGAAATCGATTGATGCATCGCCTTAAGCACCACCAGCCTGCTCATAGATGGATTAAATCTTGGCTGGTCCCTGCTGAACTAACCAAGATTTAATCCTTCTGTGGCTGGCTTTAAAAAATGATCCACTCCCTATGTAACTGAAGTCTTATCTCTACAAATGCAGTTAAGTAAAGGTTTTATAGTCGTTAATCTTTTCGGCCTTTAGTGGCTAATGTATAAATCTCTACAATTAATGCAATAATAAAAATATGGCAGAGTAATCATATAAAGTAATTACTTTTAGGTATAATTAAAATTATCTTTGCATTGGGGCTCCCCCTCATTACAAGGGTTAAATGTTCATTTTGTCTAAGGGGACTTAATGGGTGCAAATATCTACCTTAAGGAATAAGTTAGGTATTAATGTATATTTCTCTGCCACTACTGCCTTGTGTGACACTTTAAGTCCCTAAATACATTGTGTCAGTAACTGAACATGCTTGTGACAGTGTAAATTATACTGTTTAAAATTGTTTTGGTGTATTACAAAAAAGGGAAAGGAGACATGTCTGTCCCTCCTCCCATGAGACTCCACTGACTGCCTGAAGCCAAATCCCCAACATTATGTAGGAGGAAAGGGAGTGAGTCACATATTCCTTAAACACAGAATTACTGGGAAATGTCTTTGCTTCCAGCATCTAAATGGAGTGGTATGGAAGTGAAGGGAAAGTGAGGTTAAATCTAGGAAAAGTTAAAATCCTTCCTTACAGTGGGTCTAACCCTGCATTGCAAGGGTTAATTGCTTGTTTATGTCTAGGGGCAGCAAAACTAGTATTACCGTACTTACCTGATCCTCCACTCCTCCCCTATGCTCCGGCAGTGCAGTGTTCCTTGGCATCCTCCCATCCAAAATGCATGGACCCTGCATCAGTCTTGAAGATGTCAGGGGGCATTTGATTACTAGAGCGTAGAGGAGTCTTGCACTGCAGAGGAGTCTGCAGGACTATGGATCAGGTAAGTAAAACAACTTTTCCCAGTCTTATAGACATAAATAAGCATTTAACCTTTGCAGTGTAGGGACAGCCCCACTTCGAGGGAGAAATATTTACTGTCCTGGAGTTCAGCTTTAAGTTACTGCCATTAATGTGAGCATTTTCCTGCAGGAATAAAGCATAGGTTCACTTTAAATGATCGCCAGAGCTTAGTCACCCACACAGGCTATTTGGTCACTTCTAAATTTAAAATATGTTTCCTCCCTTCATTCTTCTTCTTTTTCTACTTATCAGGTAGAGTACGATGGGCTGACTGGACGGGTGGAGTTTAACAGCAAAGGTCAGAGGACAAATTACACTCTGCGTATCTTGGAGAAGGCAGGAGATGGTCACCGAGAGGTAAATGACATAGTCTAGGGACAATCTAGGCAAACTATAAAAGCTAGGTAGTGTATTTATAATTTTTTTGATGGCTATGCAATGTAACTGTAGAATTTTCAAGAAGCCCTAAAAACAAGAGGCGAAAGTCCAAAGCCCACAAAGACAGTACCTTGTAAATGTTACCATTTTAACCACCAAGCCACCATTGTATTCAACTTTTATAGATTAGGGAAGACTTGGCAGTTCGGTTTCTAGCAGTTCAGGTTTTTGTGGCTATCCCTACTGGGGAAATTTCCTTTGATTTCCTATTTCCAGGGCAGGGAATAGAGGAAACTCCACAGTGGGGACCCAGACAACAGTAAAAATGTGGATAAAGAATCTAACCCTTTCAGTTTATTCAAAAAACTAATCAAACAAGCAAGACTTACACTCCAGCCAAACATTACATTTTGTATAAACTCTTTTATGGGATGCAACCTATCTGCTTAATGGATCTAATTTTCTTCCTGAGATTCTTCTCCTGATGTTGGCTTCCTTGAGTGTTAAATCTATACAGTTGACTTGTCAGTATCAGAGTTTCTAAATGGCCATGTCTGAATGAGTCCCAGGTACCATCCTCTATAGGCCTCAGAGAGAAAGGTTACACGGCACAGAATCATGTGATAAAAAGCTGCATTCTTTTCAGAAGCACCAAAAACCTGCCTAACTGCACTGGATCATACAGAACTTTAGCAAAATTCCCTGGATGATAATACTATTTCAATAACTGATGTTGCTTGTGCCCTTTTCTGTTCTCTCACAGGTTGGAGTTTGGTATTCAAACCGCACCTTGGCCATGAATGCCACCAGCCTGGATATCAACGTGTCAGACACCTTAGAAAACAAGACTCTGGTGGTCACCACAATTCTGGTGCGTTCTTCTAAAACAAACCTTGTAAATTCACCAAAACTTGTGATGTCTTTGACTTAACTAAGTGTTCATCATCTGCAACGATCTTTATGCGTCATTGCTGGCTTCTATATAAATATTTTACTGTCTTTGTAAATTTCCTCTGGTTGTTCTAGATGTTATCTTTTCACTACCAGCAGTATAAAAGAAGTTTATGGAATCGGGTCTGACAGGCTAATTCTTCAGTGTGTTTATTTTGGAGTTGTTTATCTCTTGGGAGTGTTATTTTTTCTTATGTCCCTTCCTCTGGTGGTAATCACAAATTTCTGGCTTTTTTTTCGACTGCTAAAACTCAAAGGGCAAGATTGACCACTTCATGACTTTAAGGCTACTTTCACACTGAAGCGCTGGGTGCGCTGGCGGTAAAACGCCGCTATTTTTAGTGGAGTTTTACCGTCGTGTTTGCCGCGATTTGCGGGCGCTAGCGGGGTGATTTTAACCCCCGCTAGCGGCCGAAAAAGGGTTAAACCCGCCCGCAAAAACCGGCGCTACCCCATAGTTTTCAATGGGCAGGGGCGCAATAGGAGCGGTATTTTTACCGTTCCTACCGCGCTTCAAAGAGTTTTTTTACCCTCCTGCCAGCGCACCGCACCAGTGTGAAAGCCTGAGGGCTTTCACACTGGATACAAAGGAGAGGCTCTTTCAGGGCGCATTGCAGGCACTATTTATAGCGCAATATCGCCTGCAAAGCGCCTTAGGCTTACATCACACTGAGGAGTTTTTCAGGCAATTTAGCGCTAAAAATAGCGCCTAAATCCCAAGGGCTTTCACACTGAGGCGATGCGCTAGCAGGACCGCTCCAAAAGTCCTGCTAGCCACATCTTTGGAGCGGTGAAGGAGCGGTGTGTATACCGCTCCTGCCCATTGAAATCAATGGGACAGCGCGGCTATACCGCCGGCAATGCACCTCTGCAGCGGCGCATTGCCGGCAGTATTAACCCTTTTCGCCCACTAGCGGGGGTTAAAACCGCACCGCTAGCGTCCGAATACCGCTGCAATACCGACGGTATAGCGCCAGCGCACCTTCCGCCCCAGTGTGAAAGGGGCCTAAAGAGGACCTTGCATCAAAATGTGAGGTCTGTTTATCCTGTAGATCATTCCCCATGCTAAAAAGAATGCAAAAAAAAAAAATTTGAAGAAAAGAGTAAAGAAAGCACTCAACTTTACACACCACCTTCTAAAGTGATCTAAGCAAGGGTGATGACACTGGATCTTCTACCAGGAATCTGTGACGACTGAGGATCTCAGATATCATAGGAAGTTGCTCCTGCACAGTGGTGGCATGATTTCTCAAGGGAACTGGGCACTTCAACGTTCCCAGAATCGTATTAAAGGTCCATTGGCCATGCAAAATTGCTTGTAAGCTAAGGTTCTCTTTTAATGTGTTTTTTTTTTTTTTTTTTTACAAAGAGAAGGAAAGGAGGTCCACACAATAAGGGGACCATGCATTTTGATGCAAAGTCCACTTGAAATCTCAAACCCAGCCAAATCTTTCTTGGTGCTGTTGTCCCCATCAAGGGAAACTTACCATTACGTCCTGTTTATTTATTGATTTATATTCAGGACAAAGAAACAGATTCACCAGATAGTCCACCACCTCTGTTGTAGATACTTGCGTTCCCTAGCCAGCCTCAGCCTTGTGAAATACCTAGTACTCCATGATATGGGAAGTATATGACTTTACACCCTAATATATCACAGGGTGCAAGTGTGGCCAATGTTTGGTGGGGTTAAGGGTAAGGTCCTTAGCCATGTGTAAGCTTTGCTCTGAATGTGCAAAATGACAGTCTCACTCTACCTAGTGCAGTAACAAAGCCTGCCAGAAAGCATAAAGATAATCGGTAGATTATTTATTATTGAAGTATCACATCCACACATCCTTGCTTTCTCTTCTATTTTAGTGAATGTTATAAAGTTTTATTACTTATAACTATATCGATGTATGAATTTAGCCAAAATAAATGTACCAAGTCCTTTGAGTCATATATTTATAGAGCAGTGATAATCTTTTTAGTATGTTTTTTTGGGGGGGGTTTTTGTGTCTTTTTAGTGCGAGCCTAATGTAAAAAAAATCTTAACAATGTGTATTATCTTGTTTCTTTGTATAGATGGCAAATATATACAAATACAAAGTTTTTCAAACCTTAATACATTACTGTAATTTTGCCAGATAGGGTCTGTCTCAGCTGTGTAGAATGGCATATAATAAAATACCAACAATGCTTCTGATAGCCGGGGACCATGTGATTTATGCTAAAGGGAGGTCAGCGGCAGTGTTTTCTTTTTTTATTTGACTTTTCAAGGGAATGTCCTAGTAATATTGACATTGAATATTTGATGCAAGAAGCCCCACCTTAGCCCCCTGTAAACAACTGTGAGATCTCTGTTCCTCTGTGGCTGATAGTACTTGGAGTCCAAGGTGTGAGTTTTAGCATTTTCTTTGAAAAGCTGTTGAATTCCATTATGGTAAGGCAATATTTTTTTTTTCCCAGCAGATGATGCTGAGAGTAAAATCTGAAATGACAGCTCTTGGTTTGACAAACATGGGTGCTCCAAGGGGAAAGATCTTTATTGTGGTAGAGTTCCACACTAACAGGGTATTCCTATTTTCCTGGAAAAACCTTAAAGCCTAACTCCGGTTGTCCAGTTATTTTCCCTAAAAAAACAAATGTGACATGACACAACCACCGTGACCAGGGCTCTATCCGTATTACACATGTATATACAAAGAATAGTGGTCATGGGACTTTATATGAGGCATGTCACTTCAAAGAATACTACTACAAAAAGTACATAAGGTAAAAATATATTTGTATTATTATTATACAAACAGAGTAAAAACAGTCTCAAAATACATGATACAATTTTGGAAATAAAGCCGAAAAAGGCCATTGAAAGCTGACAAATGACACATGATAGGTAAAATAAATTCATGATAGATAGATACATGATGGTGTTTGCATGAGCGAATACATGATAGATATATGTGAATCAGACTGTTTTGACACGTTTCGTGGATCTGTCCACTCGTCAGGAGTATAATGCCAGAAATATCAAAAAATGTGGATAGTAAACAAGAATGGTATATTGGTAAAGATGCCCTATATTAAACAAGGAAGGGAAGGTCTTAAAGAACAAAGGGTCTAATACTTACATGTCAGCTCAAAGAATTGGCCCAGCTACTGAGAGGGGAAACGGAGGGTGTCAGATACAGTGTCTGACCCGGGGCTAAAGCAGGGGCATCCCGCCCACACCGAGGGAACAGCCAAGGAACAGGCCAGATTTTTGTGATGGGATCCATATAAGTGGAAAATGAGGGGACACATCTAATCCGCACTACTCTGGAAAATATATGTATTACTATTTCCGCACTACTCTGGAAAATATATGTATTACTATTCTTTGAAGTGACGTGCCTCATATAAAGTCCCATGACCACTGTTCTTTGTATATCCAGTTACTTTCAGTATATATAAAGTTAGGAAGAGCTATGTTTCTATCAGGTCTTAATTTCTTCATGACCATGTTGGGGATATTTTGCCTCACTTGCTATCTCTGTGATACCATGAAAAGAAGTAGGAGGAAAAGTGGAAAAATAGTGCTGGACCTGTAAGGCTATCTTACTGTTATTGCTAACATTGTTGATGTACTGTAAATACCGGTAATCTGGTTCCTGGGCAGGCTTCTTATACACCCAAGAAGGTCCTCATGGTTTCCCTGGCTTGTAGTGTAATGTAACAAAAATGGAAATTAAAGAACCTTCCCACTTCTAAATGGACCAGAAACAATTTTATTCCAATAAAAGTCACGGGGACAATCCAAACAATCTTCGAATTGTCTGTCTGATTTTATTGGAATAAGGTTGTATCTGGACCTTTTAGCAGTTGTGTGGCACTTCATTTTTCATTTTTGTTACATTACACTACAAGCCAAGGAAAGCATGGAGATCCTCTTGGGTGTAGACTGAGGGAATGATGGGGGCTCAAAATGTTGGCTGGATTTGGGCTTTAACCACAATAGTCACACTCCATAAGCCACCCCTTGCTTTGCTAATGACCCCATGCAGTCAAATCCCTGTTTCCCCTAAGGTAAAAGTGGGTTTCATTTCTTGTTATCCCTTTCACCTCTTCCTCACTGATCTTCCATCATCTTTCTTCAGGAGAATCCATACATGATGCGTAAACCGAATTTCCGCTCTTTATCTGGTAATGACCAGTACGAGGGCTTCTGTGCTGAGATGTTGATGGAGTTGGCTGCTCTTCTGAGGTTTAACTACAGGATAAAACTTGTTGAGGATGGACTGTATGGAGCCCCGGAGCCCAACGGATCTTGGACAGGGATGGTGGGAGAGCTGATAAACCGGGTAGGTGGCGGCACCTGATTTTCTTTTGGCAGTTGTATTCTGTATTTGTGCTTTATGAAACTTCTATCCGTATTTGAAGTGTATTGTTTACCAAGTTAGTTGGACTTTGAGGCCAGGAGTCTGAAGCATACCTTTTAAAAAAAACAACTGGATAAAATATGGCTGGTAGTTCCTTATATGTAGGAGGGGAAAGTCCTTATATGGGTTTAAAAGAGGATGAGAGCCCAGAGAAATATTGTAGTGATAGCTGTTCTATAGCAGTCCAATGGACAGTCAGAAGGCTGGCAAGAGTATGAAGTATTCAAAACTGAAGGCCAGCAAACCTTGTTATGCAATTCAACTTCTAGCACAGCAGGGGCTGGTGGATCACAATATTAAGTGCATTACATCACAAACCCTTTTGCAAGTAAAACTCTTTACTCTTCTTCTTCTTGTAAAAAAAAAAAAAACCTCTTTACTCTTACTTATTTGTAAAGTGCTCCACCTCAAAGGAACCAATGGGATGCCACTTTTCATAAACCGAGACCTGTCCAATCTATTGGCTCCCGCTGCTGTCAGTCAACTCCAGTGACACAAGAGCGGGGGGCGGTGCCGAGTCCTGCTGTCTGTGTCAATGGATGCAGCAGTGGGACTCATGACCTCGCCCGCATAGCTGCCCCCAGGGCGGTCATCAGGGGGGTACAGCCCACACACTTGTAAGGGGCCCGAGAGTCTAGAAGGGCCCGGCGGTCTGGCGGGGATGAGAGAAGGCAGGGAGGGGTGCATGAGAGATCTGTGGCTGCGCTGGCTTTCAGAATGTGTGCATGTCAGCAGCTGCTGCTGTGTCATTGACCTGACAATCGGGCTCTTTGCTGCCACCTCTGGTAAATTCCAGCATGTGACCTCTTAGTGTGTTTTGCACAAGAGCTGGGACCAGGAACAGTACCTTCCAAGTAAGGGCCAATGTACAACTGAAGAGGAAGGGGGTAGGGGTGGTGTACATGTGTGTGCCTGTGTACATGTGTGTGTGTGCATGTGTGTGTCTGTGTACATATGCGTGTGTGCATGTGTACATGTGTCTGTGCCTGTGTACATGTGGGCACACACACGCCTGCTGGGACCGGGGAGGGGGGCAGGCCTAAAGCTGGTAAAAGAAAAATACAGCGCTAACAGAAACTAAAATAACACCCAAGTAAGCAGCAGCTAAAAAGTGAAATACACACTAATAGACAAGATAGGGGTTGTAGCCGCGCTAACCAAACCTAAATGATAAAGTGAAACACATATATTGAATATGATCAATGGTTGGGATAAAATTCAACACAATAATAATAATAATCAAATGTCCAGTATTGAATATGAGTTCATAAACAAGTGATGTGCATAAGTAAATAGATCTCAAATAAATGTCCAGTATTGAGTGAAGGTCCTAAACAGATAACATGCATAAGTGAGATGATATCAGCAATAAATTCCACCACCAAAAAGTGCCAGCACCACATGGATTGTGCGCTTACCACACGGCAAGCAAGATGAGCTTGCGGCTGTAAACCCCAGCCAGGGCCTTTATCCAGGAAATCGCTGGGGCGGCAGCTTCAAATGATCAAAAAGTAGCGGATGACTGGATACTCTTAATGATTCAGGTATCATGCGGATAGGTCAGTGGTTACCAAGAAGGGAAAAAAGACTCACCATAGCGTAAATCCGATATATAAAAGGTATTTAATATGGTTAAAAACTTACATCAAGTGGATAAAAGCAGCGAATAGCAAAAAGTAGCCGGCCGGCTGGCGAACGCCCGTCCGCTCAGACTGGAAAACGCGATGACGTCAGCCCAACTCCTCCCCAGGCCTAAAGCTGTCTATGGGGCCCCACAATTTCTGATGGCTGCCCTGGCTGCCCCTATGGAAAGCATGTCTCCGTGGGGTCACCCATTGAAGAGGAGGGGCCAGGAGCGCCATCAGGGCACCTCAGAAGAGAAGGATCGGGGCTGCTCTGTGCAAAACTCTTGCACAGAGCAGGTACAGTGCCTTGCAAAAGTATTCGGCCCCCTTGAACTTTTCATCCTTTTGCCACATTTCAGGCTTCAAACATAAAGATATACAATTTTAATTTTTTGTGAAGAATCACCAACAAGTGGGACACAATTGTGAAGTGGAACGAAATCTATTGTTTTTTTGAAACTTTTTTAACTAAGAAAAAAATGAAAAGTGGGGCGTGCAAAATTATTCGGCCCCCTTGCGTTAATACTTTGTAGAGCCACCTTTTGCTGCGATTACAGCTGCAAGTCGCTTGGGGTATGTCTCTATCAGTTTTGCACATCGAGAGACTGAAATTCTTGCCCATTCTTCCTTGCAAAACAGCTCGAGCTCCGTGAGGTTAGATGGAGAGCGTTTTTGAACAGCAGTTTTCAGCTCTTTCCACAGATTCTCGATTGGATTCAGGTCTGGACTTTGACTTGGCCATTCTAACACCTGGAAACGTTTATTTGTGAACCATTCCTTTGTAGATTTTGCTGTATGTTTGGGATCATTGTCTTGTTGGAAGATAAATCTCCGTCCCAGTCTCAGGTCTTTTGCAGACTCCAACAGGTTTTCATTCAGAATGGTCCTGTATTTGGCTGCATCCATCTTCCCCTCAATTTTAACCATCTTCCCTGTCCCTGCTGAAGAAAAGCAGGCCCAAACCATGATGCTGCCACCACCATGTTTGACAGTGAGGATGGTGTGTTGAGGGTGATGAGCTGTGTTGCTTTTACGCCAAACATATCGTTTTGCATTGTGGCCAAAAAGTTCGATTTTGGTTTCATCGGACCAGAGCACCTTCTTCCACATGTTTGGTGTGTCTCCCAGGTGGCTTGTGGCAAACTTTAGACAAGACTTTTTATGGATATCTTTGAGAAATGGCTTTCTTCTTGCCACTCTTCCATAAAGGCCAGATTTGTGCAGTGTATGACTGATTGTTGTCCTGTGGACAGACTCTCCCACCTCAGCTGTAGTTCTCTGCAGTTCATCCAGAGTAATCATGGGCCTCTTGGCTGCATCTCTGATCAGTCTTCTCCTTGTCTGAGCTGAAAGTTTAGAGGGACAGCCAGGTCTTGGTAGATTTGCAGTGGTCTGATACTCCTTCCATTTCAAAATGATCGCTTGCACAGTGCTCCTTGGGATGTTTAAAGCTTGGGAAATCTTTTTGTATCCAAATCTAGCTTTAAACTTCTCCACAACAGTATTACGGACCTGCCTGGTGTGTTCCTTGGTCTTCATGATGCTCTCTGCGCTTTCAACAGAACCCTGAGGCTGGGTTCACACTGATAAGACACGACAGTCATACGACTTTCATCCTACTTTGCTCTGCGACAACGGTCCTACATCAGTACTACATTGGTCCGACATCCATCCGACATTCATGAACAGGATACTACTTTGATCCGACTTTGTGCTAGTCTGACTTGTCCTTTGACCAATCAAAACAATCCCAGGGTGAGATAAATTCCTTCTACTGCTGCTGTAATCACCATGTCGGATGTCAAATGTGGGATGGTTAGGACAAGGATCCTACTTTGATCCGACTTCAATGATATTCAATGGGCTGAAGTAGGATCAAAGTCGGACCAAAGTAGTACAGGGAGCATTTTCAAAGTCGGACCGACATGTGTCGGACCAGTTAAGACGGCTCCCATAGGGAAACATTGATTTTCACACGTCATGCGACATGAGCTCCCAATGTCGGAGCGTTTGACGGACCAGTGTGAACCAGGCCTCAGACTATCACAGAGCAGGTGCATTTATAAAGAGACTTGATTACACACAGGTGGATTCTATTTATCACCATCAGTCATTTAGGACAACATTGGATCATTAAGAGATCCTCGCTGAACTTCTGGAGTGAGTTTGCTGCACTGAAAGTAAAGGGGCCGAATAATTTTGCACGCACCACTTTTCAGTTTTTTATTTGCTAAAAAAGTTTAAAATATCCAATAGATTTCGTTCCACTTCACAATTGTGTCCCACTTGTTGGTGATTCTTCACAAAAAATTAAAATTTTATATCTTTATGTTTGAAGCCTGAAATGTGGCAAAATGATGAAAAGTTCAAGGGGGCCGAATACTTTTGCAAGGCACTGTAAGTATAACATGTTTGTTATTTTAAAGAAAAAAAAATGAACCTTTACAATCACTTTAAGGATGTATTAACAAATACAGAGTTGCATAGCTCCCAACTGTCCCTAATTTTGGGTGACTGCCCCTGATTTGGAGCAATGTCCCTCTGTCCCTCTTTCCTTTTGGTCTGATCTATATAGTTGTATATAAAATGCACTTTTTATCTTTCAAAAATTGTTTCCCAGTGCTAAACCTTTCATCCAGATGCTAAATTGCTGCATTTGTCAATTTTAAAAGCCAATATAAAGGAATAGTAGTGTTAAAAAAAAAAACCCTTGTGAATTGAATTAACCTTTTTTTTGGTTAATGCTACTTTAACCACTTCAATACCGGGCTTTTATACCACCTCAATACCGGGCCTATACTTGCACTTCTCTCCTACATGTACAAATCATCATTCTTTTGCTAGAAAATTACTCAGAACCCTCAAACATTATATATGTTTTTTTAGCAGACACCCTAGGGAATAAAATGACGGTCGTTGCAACTTTTTATCTTGCACGGTATTTGCGCAATAATTTTTCAAACGCCTTTTTTTGGGAAAAAAAATTGTTTCATGAATTAAAAAATAACAAAATAGTAAAGTTAGCCCAATTTTTTTGTAAAATATGAAAGATGATGTTATGCCGAGTAAATAGATACCTAACATGTCACGCTTTAAAATTGCACACACTGCAATGGCGCCAAACTTCGGTACTTAAAAATCTCCATAAGCAACGCTTTGAAAATTCACGCAGCGATACCTCACAGCGTTTACATATGTGGGCAGGACTTACATGTGCGTTCGCTTCTGAGCGCGAGCTACCGGGGACAGGGGCGTTTAAATTTTTTAATTTTTTAATTTTACTTATTTTTTATTTTTTTTTACACTTTTTTTTACATTTGTATTTTTTTTATCATCACTTTTATTCCTATTACAAGGAATGTAAACATCCCTTGTAATAGGAATGGTGTGTGACAGGTCCTCTTTATGGAGAGATGCGGGGTCAACTATTGCTAACTATTAAATTATAGGTATTTAAATTTCCTTTCAAATTTGGCTGTTAGTGAACTTAACGAAGTTACGAATTGTTTTCCGAAATAATGAATGCCGTATCTAAACGAATAGAACGTAATGACTTAATAATAATAATAAATAACAATAATAATAATAAAAACGTTATATTATTATTATTATTTATTATTAATTTGTTCCAGTTGTTTAGATGTGCCATTTATTATTTCAGGTTATGCGTAACTTCGGATAAATTTGTATTCGTTACGTTCGCTAACAGCCAAATTTGAAAGGAAATTACAATACCTATAATTTAATAGTTATTTTTTCGGGTTTTCGGACTTTCGAATTTGGAATTTCCGAATTTCCGAATGTACGAATTTACAAATTTACGAATGTACGAATTTACAAATTTACGAATGTACGAATGTATATAAAGTTACGAATGTACGAATTTACGAATGTGTATATATATTTATGAATGTACGAATTTCCGAATGTACGAATTTACAAATTTACGAATGTACGAATTTACGAATGTATAAATTTACAAATGTACGAATTTACGAATGTATATATATATTTATGAATGTACGAATTTACGACTGTATAAATTTACGAATGTACGAATTTACGAATTGCGATCATAACGAATGACCCGAAAAAGCGAAAAAAAATAAACGAATGAAACGAAAACTATTTTACCTTTATTTATACTTTAAGGCACTGGAACCCTTTGTTATATGGCTCCTGTTTAAGTATATGTCTACATAACTCTGTTCAGAAGAATGATGATTAATTTGTACCACTCGATCAGGTTTTACCTCTCCGCAGTCTAGCGGGAGACTAATTACGTGTGATTTCTGATTGTTTGTTAAGGGTAAATACACTTTGTATATCGCCGTTTGCCTTAAAGGTCATTTCCATCTGACTTCAGGCCCTTTAATTTGCCATTACACTCTCACTCTCCTAATGTGTTGGCAGCCATGCGATGTTGGCGTGTTTAATCATGCAGTCAGTGATATGTGCATAAGGTCGGTAATTATTGATGATAACGAGCAGAGATTACATGAAGCTGTTCAGGCGGTGGAAATATTACTGGCTGAACCCGTGAGAATTATATATCCAGTATGTCTGTGCCAGTGTATCAGATTTCTTCCTTTGGGGAGGCAGCAAACAGTGACGGGCCTCTGGAGAGATATTGCAGGTTAATAGGGTCAGGAATACAATTCTCAACTGCCTTCGTTTTTGGAGTTTTGGGTGAGTGTGGGCTTTGTGTGGAAGTGGGAGGAATTGGCCACATTGAGCTGCGGTTCGGGCAGGCTGAGCATAGTTCAAGCTCATCAGCACAAAATTTGTACACTTTAAAGTGCCCCCGAATTAGGGAACTCTGCTGACAACTGATGACTCATTGGTTGTTAATGACTACGCGGCCGGCTTCCCGGCCCGCTCTTTAGCAACCAGCTATACACAGTGGGGTTGATTTACTAAAGTCAAATCCACTGTGCACTGCAAGTGCACTTGTAAGTGCAATCGGAAGTGCAGTCATTGTAGATATGAGGGGAAGATCTGAAATTAGGGGAAGCTCTGCTAATTTCTATCATCCAATCATGTGCAAGCAAAAATGCTGTTTTTATTTTCCTTGCATGTCCCCCTCAGATCTACAGCGACTGCACTTCCAAGTGCACTTGTAGTGCACAGTGGATTTACCTTTAGTAAATAAACCCCAGTGTGTTAAAGCGAAAAGAAAAAATGCAAAACCCATCAAAAATTAACACTTGCATTTTTGGTGCGGCTCCATTGAATTCTATTAAGCGCAAACCGCAATCTGCTGCAAGAAAAAAAGTCCCCGACCCTTTCCAAAAACCCATCGGCTGAAAAACGCATAGCTGTGAACGTGTCCCATAGGAAACCATGTTAAAGAGGAGCTCCGCCGTAAAAAAAATATTAAAAGCCAGCAGCTACAAATACTGCAGCTGCTGACTTTTAATATTAGGACACTTACCTGTCCTGGAGTCCAGCGACGTCCGCAGCAGAAGACGAGGGATTGCTCGTCTCTCGGCTGCCCCACCGCCATCATGGGTGAGGGAATCAGGAAGTGAAGCGTTGCGGCTTCACTTCCCGGTTCCCTACAGCGCATGCGTGAGCAGCGCTGTGCATCTTTCATTGGTCACCGTTGTGTTCTGGGAGCCGTGTGTTTCCCAGAACACAACGGGGGGACCGGGAAGTGACGTACTACCCGCAGTCTACCCGCAGATTGTATGCACGGAAGTGGTTGCAAATACATGTCTTAGACAGGTATCTGCACCCCCCTTCCCCCCAAAAGGTGCCAATTGTGACACCGGAAGGGGGGGAGGAATCCGATGAGCGGAAGTTCCACTTTAGGGTGGAGCTCTGCTTTAAATGGACTGTAGTGCGTTCCTGCAAAAAACACAAAAAAACGCATAGGTGTGAACGTAGGCTTATGCCGCGTACACACGATCGGACATTCCCACAATAAAACCGTTGATTTTCTTCCAACGGATGTTGGCTCAAACTTGTCTTGCATACACACGGTCACACAAATGTTGCTCGGAAATTCCGAACGTCAAGAACGCTGAGACGTACAACACTGCGACGAGCCGAGAAAAATGAAGTACAATGATTCCGAGCATGCGTCAAATTGATTCCGAGCATGCGTAGAATTTTTGTGCGTCGGAATTGGATACACACGATCGGAATTTCCGACAACAACTTTTGTTGTCGGAAAAATTGAGAACCAGCTCTCAAACATTTGTTGTCAGAAATTCCGACAGCAAATGTCCGATGGAGCTCACATCGAACATTTGTTGTCGGAAATTCCGATCGTGTGTACGCGGCATTAGTGCTCTGGATTGAGACAAGTACACACTATATAGGGATATGCTTTATTTAGATTTCATGTCTGAGGTTTACAATCACTTTAAGTCAGGAAAGGGGGGGGGGGAGGGGTGAGACATCTCCAACATTTCCTAGTCCTTGAGTTCCATATTTATTTATTTTTTTTATAATTGAGTTGGAAAGAAGTAGCCAAACAGTGAACAGGCATTTCTGGTTTGTTTAATTTGGGAAATCTGATTTTTTTTCTGCAAATCGAGTGTCATAGAAGTGACCTGTATTAAATATTTATTTGTAACATATTTATTTCATATAAATGAGGACAAAATAATATAAATTACATTTTATCTTGTCAAGCCCTGTACACACGGGCGGGAATCCTGTCGGAAAAAAAACTTCAGTTTTCTCGACGGGATTCCTGACAAGCTTGTCTTGCCAAGCCCTGTGTACTGACGGCCACTCCAAAAAAAGCTTGTCTTTTGAATGGCAACAACGTGGTGACGTCATCGACTACGACGAGCCGACGCTCGTCACATTCAATGCAGTCGCCGCCATCTTGCTACACCCCACACTAACCATGTATGCTACCGCGCATGCGTCAAAGTCTTTTCGAGCATGCGCGGGTTTACCTCTGACAGGTAAGCATACAGACGACCGGTTTTCTTGGCAGGAAACACTCTGCCGAGAATCCCGATGAGAAAAATAGAGAGCAGGTTCTCTATTTTTCTCGTCGAGATTCCCGGCAGTTTTCCTGTCAAGAAACCATACACACGAACGGTTTTCACGGCAAAAAGCTCTCCCAGCAGTTTTCTCGCCGAGAAAACCGGTCGTGTGTACGAGGCTTCAGTCTGCTCTTCTGTTTTAGGTGTATCTTTTTATAGGATTTAGCCAGTTTCTGTTTTTTCTCTTCAGTACCGGATACGTGCCTGGAAAACATGCACATAGAACTCTAATGAGCTAGTTTGTAGAATGAATACATTCCCATAAAAACTAATAAATGTAGTTTATGAGTTTTGCAACATTTTAGTCCACAGAGGTCAATACAAATAATAATAATTTTCAACCAAACACACTACTAAGCAAGGTAATATATTCAGAGAAATTAGAGTACATATAGGAAATGCATCAGCTGTAATGTAAGCTAATTGAAGGGTTTGTACCGCAGTGGAAATGTCAATATAACTGCTCTGAGGACCTGTAAGGTTACAGCTAAACGGAAACAAAAGGATTTTTTTTAGTGAGTACATAATTTGAATTATTATTATAACAATTATCGTAAAGTAATCTTTTGCCTTGTACACACGGTCAAATTTTCCGTCGCAATAAACTCCGACGGGTTATTCAGCTGGAATTCCGTTCAAGCTGTCTTGCATACACACTGTCACACCAAATTCCGAACGTCAAGAACGCAGTGACGTACAACACTACGAAGAGCCGAGAAAAATGAAGTTCAATGCTTCCGAGCATGCGTCGACTTGATTCTCAGACGGCGTGGTTTTTAATCCGTCGAAATTGCATCCAGACGAACATGTTCTCTTTCTAAGTCCGTAGGAATTTCCGAAGGAAAAAGTCAGATGGGGCATACACACGTTCAGAATATCCACTGAAAAAATTCCGCCGGGCTTTTTCCATCGGAAATTCCGAACGTGTGTACGCGGCATTTGACTTGACTTTCACATTTTTCCATCCTTGCTTTGCCATACAAATCAATGGCTAAACTCTACAATGGTCCAATACCCTACTACTGCTATACTTAACCCCTTGGAGCCGGCGCCTCACGGCTCTTTAAGACCCCTTTCACACTGGGGCTTTTTTCAGGCGCTTTTGGGCTAAAAAAATAATAAAAAATTAAAATAATAAAATTAAAATGTCATAAAAATAAAAACAAAACAAGATTACAATAGCAGTCCTCTTTAAACAATGAAAACAATGTGTTGATATTCCCAGTGATGTCCTAATTAAGAAAAAACACCGTAAAGCAGTGTTGCCAACCCCCTGAAGTGAAATTTACTGGCAAGGATGCAAACATTTCTGTACGGCACCAATTTCTTACTGGCAAAAATAATGAAGATTACTGGCAGAGCCGCATTTTTTACTGACACTGCAAAACAGTACCTAAAATTACTGTTTTTAGTGCTAAACAGTGCAAATATCAATATTTCAACTATAAACACACAGCTAATGCTAATATCAATGTGTTTAAGTTAAACAAAAGTAAAAAAACATATTTCTCAATTTACATGAAGGTTAGGTTACTATAACCCAGCCAGCACAGAGTTCCCACTTACATCAGAGTCTGCAGGGATCCCCCTTACAGTGAAAGGGAACTCTTATGTAAAGGGGAACGCTGCAGATCATGATGTAAGGGGGAACTCTGATGTGGAGGGGAGCTCTGGTGAATAGAGACCACCTTCCACAGAGTGAATACACTAAGGTAAGGGGGGGGTACTAATATAAGGGGGAAACCTTTATATCAGTGCCCCCTTACATTATTGTATTCATTCACCTTCTTACATCAGTGACCCCCCCCCCTCAGAATGGCCTGGCGGCACTGTCACTTACCTCCTCCCAGGTGCACAGTGTGAGGCTCAGTCAGACGGCTCCAGCTTGGTGGGTCTGATCTCCTCTCCCCAGTCCACACGTGTGTTTCTTCCTGGGCCGTAATCCCCATCCCGGCGGCACTCCCACTCTTGACTCCTTTCTAGGATCCCCTCAGAGACTGTAGACATGACAAGAGATGGTCAGAGACTGCAGACACGATACAGGAGGTGGACAGAGGCTGCGGACATACTACAGGAGGGGGACAGAGACTGCGGACACACTACAGGAGGTGGACAGAGACTGCGGACACACTACAGGAGGTGGACAGAGACTGCGGACGCACTACAGGAGGTGGACAGAGACTGCGGACGCACTACAGGAGGTGGACAGAAACTGCGGACACACTACAGGAGTTGGACAGAAACTGCAGACACACTACAGGAGGTGGACAGAGACTGCGGACACACTACAGGAGGTGGACAGAGACTGCGGACATACTACAGGGAGGTGGACACTGGAGAGACTGTGGACATACTACAGGGAGGTGGACACTGGAGAGACTGTGGACATACTACAGGAGGTGGACAGAGACTGCGGACATACTACAGGGAGGTGGACACTGGAGAGACTGTGGACATACTACAGGGAGGTGGACACTGGAGAGACTGTGGACATACTACAGGAGGTGGACAGAGACTGCAGACATACTACAGGGAGGTGGACACTGGAGAGACTGCGGACATACTACAGGGAGGTGGACACTGGAGAGACTGCGGACATACTACAGGAGGTGGACAGAGACTGCGGACATACTACAGGGAGGTGGACACTGGACAGAGACTGCGGACATACTACAGGAGGTGGACAGAGACTGCGGACATACTACAGGAGGGGGGACAGAGGCTGCGGACATACTACAGGAGGGGGGACAGAGGCTGCGGACATACTACAGGAGGGGGGACAGAGGCTGCGGACATACTACAGGAGGGGGGACAGAGGCTGCGGACATACTACAGGAGGGGGGACAGAGGCTGCGGACATACTACAGGAGGGGGGACAGAGGCTGCGGACATACTACAGGAGGGGGGACAGAGGCTGCGGACATACTACAGGAGGTGGACAGAGACTGCGGACATACTACAGGAGGGGGGACAGAGGCTGCGGACATACTACAGGAGGGGGGACAGAGGCTGCGGACATACTACAGGAGGGGGGACAGAGGCTGCGGACATACTACAGGAGGGGGGACAGAGGCTGCGGACATACTACAGGAGGGGGGACAGAGGCTGCGGACATACTACAGGAGGGGGGACAGAGGCTGCGGACATACTACTGGAGGTGCCGGAGACACTCTGCGGACATGATGGTGCCCTCCTCACCCCCTCACAGTAGCCTCCTCCTCTGTCCACCACCATATTACTTCTCCACATCATCAGTGTGCTGTGTCCTCCTCCTGTGCCCCTTTCACCTCTCCACAGGTCAGGGCAGCACTGTGCTGCCCTGACCTGTGGAAAGGTGCACAGGAGCCAGAGGAGGACACAGCACACTGATGATTTCGAGAAGTAATAGGTGCCGGTGGACAGAGAGCACATCAGTCTCTGTGTCCCCTGCATGGCACCATTGGCACGGCTTCACGCTCCAGGCTCACTCACTGACCCCCCCAGTTTCACTCACCTCGAGTCTGTCTGACTCTGTCCTCCACCCTGTCAGTGCTCCGCTCGCTCCTCCACCCTGTCAGTGCTCCGCTCGCTCCTATGATAATGAGTGCTACTGCTCACTGCAGGACTGAGGACTCGAGTCGCGCCAGCCGCTGTGGTCACGCCAGTGTATTCAAAAATGGCGCCAGCGGCGCCATCACGTTACTGTGCGTGCGCCGCCCGGCCGAGCGTGAACAAGTTTCCCTGCGCTCGGCCGGCTTCGGAACGGCGCATGCGCAGTTGTATGGCCGGCTCGTGGCCATCTTTTTTATGGGCGCCGGTGCCCATAGCGGACATTAACGTACACCCCAAAAAAGGGGTTAAATTCACGTACCGTACGTAAATCTACGTACGGTTGGCAACACTGCCGTAAAGTATCCATCACCATATATGTCGTATCAGACCCACTCCCATCAGGTGGAACCTCACCATATTTATTTGCCTACCACTCTCATGATTAGGCTATGATGTTACTTCCGGCACAGGCAGATGTAAATACTTTTTTTTTTTTGCTGGAAAGCCTGAGATCGATTTTTTTTTTTATCTTAGGCTTTCCAGCATAGAGGAGAGATGTGGGAACTTATAGACTTATGATCTCTCCACAAAGAGGACCTGTCATGCACTTTTTCCTATTACAAGGGATTTTTACCGTCCTAGTAATAGGAATAAAAGTGATCAAAATATAAAAAAATGAAGGGGAAAGTGTAAAATAAAAAATACAAATAACAAAAATAATAAAAAATAAATAAATTTAAATCGCCACTATCCCCTCGGGCTTGCACGCAGAAGCAAACACCTACATGGGTCGTGCTTGCATATGTAAAAGGCATTCATACCACACATGTGAGGAATTGCCGCCAACGTTGGAGCAAGAGCAACAATTCTAGCACAAGACCTCCTCTGTAACTTCAAATTGGTAACCTGTAAAATCATTTAAAGCGTAGCCTATGGAGATTTTTAAGTACCAAAATTTGGCGCCATTCCATGAGTGAGCACAATTTTAAAGCGTGACATGTTAGGTATCGAATTAATCAGTGTAACATCATCTTTCACATTATACAAAAAAATGGGGGTAAATATTGTATTTATTTATTTATTTTAATTCCTGAAAATGTATGTAGCGGATATGTACTTTCCCGGGTGTAAATTTGAACTTGACAGAGACATTGGTGATGTGTAATTCCCTGCAGCCCAGCAGGTGGCGCTGTCGCCCTGGGCTGGGGTTGAATCATTGCTGTGTGTCGTGCCTCCTTTTTGTCCTCCCTCGGCAGCGGTATGGTGGGGCGGGGAACCCGCCGTGCTTGCTGGGAGAGGGTATAAAGGGGCCGGCCATCTTTGTCAAGGGGAGTCCAGGGCACCTTCAGCCTGCGGACGGTGGTTCGTGTCGGTTCTCTAGGCAGGCCTAGGCCTAGAGGACAGCCGGAGATCGTGTTCCATCCCAGGCACCTTTAGCCTGGGGTGAGGTACTCAGATGGAGGTCTGGAGCTCAGTGCCCAAAACTGAGTTCCGCGAGGGAAGGAGATCCTAGGGAACCCCGGGAGTGGGTACCCGAATCCCGAAGGCGTAATGGACCGGGGGGAGCTCCTCACTCGAAGACCTGGTGCAGCAGATTGCCAGTGACGGGTGAGCCTCTCATCGGAGACAGCCTGGAAGGAAATTCCCCCCTCGCTCGGAGACCGCAGCCCACTTTCAGGAAGGAAAGTGGAGAATACATTGTGTCTGGGCCTACTCGCATCCATACCTCCTTTTCTGTTCTGTTTCTACCAAGGGAGTTCAACTGATTGTGTTCATTCGAGAAGAATAAAGGAGTGTTGAACTTTAACGGTGTGGGGCTCATTTCCTGACAGACATTGTTCAAGGTAACTCTCGGTGGAGGCTCCAGGTGCACAACACTGACCCGAAGGTAAAAGAACTTTGCTTGTATCACACTGACACCTGTGGTGAAGGCCAGGCGTGGTGTCCCCGCTCCCTTCCCCTCTAAAAGATACCCCTAGACTAGAGACAGACGAGCTGAAGAAAGAGGAGGGAGTGAGGGGGGCGCTACACGTGGGGGCTCGGGTCTGGTATAGTGTTTGTGCACCACAGTATTGAACGTGTCTGCTGGAAGAGTTACGTGAGTAGGCAGGCCTTCATAGGCCGAAGTGCATCCCTGCTCGAAGTCGTGGACATGACCCAATAAAGGGAAAGGCCCGCGCAGAAGAGTGGAAAAAGGGGGAAGTTCAGCCGTGTGAAGTACTACACGTGGAGGCTTCTATTGCACTGCGCCACCAGACACACCCCCATCGCTTAGTTCGTGGGCGTGACTCAGAAACAGAAAAGAAGAAAAGCCCGCGAACTGGAGCAAAGGGGAGGAGTCCAATACGTGTGAATGACTACACGTGGGACGTTGGCGCAAAAAAACTTTGCAGTGTGCGATGGATCAGCAACAGGTTGCCATGTTCGGACATACATCGTGGATTCCAGTTCACCCTTCCACCACGACATTGACTGCTGCTGCTCCGGTAACAGATTCGGGGATCCGGCTAAAGCCAAGGGGTCGATTCGCCCTGTATTCGTGCATGGACGTTGAGGCCCTGGGTGTGATTTGTCCCGGCTGTTCGGGACTGGTGTGCCAACTGAAGCCATTCGGGCGATGTGAGGCCTGTGGGGAGTTTCTGTTCGAAGTGTATCCGGCGGTTGAGAAGCCGAGAACCATCTACCCTGGCCGTGCTACGGGCAACACCACTCAGAGAGGAGGAATCACTGCTGTGACAGCCATCCCTGCGCACACTGCAGCGACCGCGGAGGAGGTCGTAAAAACTCAACGGGAGAAATCCGAGGATGCTGACTCGGTCACCACGATCTCGCAGCATCCACCACCGAAGAGAAAGACCAGCATGGTAGCCACGACCAGCGGTTGTGGTGGACCGTCTCACCCGCTTACGCTCGGCCCGGATGGATCCGCCGACAAGAGTTCCGGACATCCCGTTTCAAGTAAAGGCTGGTGTGTGGGAAGAGGTGAAAGCTCGGTCTCCACTACAGGATACCTGCCTGCGGAGGAGTGTGACACCTCTGACCTAGAGTCGCTCTCGGACATGGGAGACGACGTTGCAATAGATGAACTGTTTGCAGAAAAGGGCCGGGACAAAGTACCTCTCGCTTCATTCCGGAGGACCAGGGATCCACCCATGTCTACAGGGGAAAGTACACCCCGGGTGGAGGCACCAGCGCCTGAAGAAAGGTCCCATCCCCAAATAACAACAAGGCCTGGGGAATGCCCAGGGAAAAACCAAGCCTACTTACCGACCAGCTCGCTGACAACCAAATAACCTGTCTAACAGTATGCGTTAAAAACAGGGGTTTGTCCGCACGCATTTGCAAACACATGCATGAGCCACAGAGCCACGCCAAGGCCCCCTGGAGTCTGTGGTCCTACACTAACTATTAGTGTCCCCACAATGGAGGCACATGCATTCTGATGGTTAGATGAGGGCAGGTGGACTGAAGGGGAGCCACCCCTCCTTAAAGGTACAGGAGCACACCAAACACCCAGCATGTAGCACAATGGCTGCAAAGGTGCTGGTGTGTTGCTGGACCAATACAAGCACCACAGGTAAAAACAAAACCATGTCCACCGCCCTCATCTATAGCTGGCTATCACGGCAAGTAGCATTGGAAGGCTAAAGCAGGTAACAACAAGGCCTGGGGAATGCCCAGGGAAAAACCAAGCCTACTTACCGACCAGCTCGCTGACAACCAAATAACCTGTCTAACAGTATGCGTTAAAAACAGGGGTTTGTCCGCACGCATTTGCAAACGCATGCGTGAGCCACAGAGCCACGCCAAGGCCCCCTGGAGTCTGTGGTCCTACACTAACTATGAGTGTCCCCACAATGAAGGCACATGCATTCTGATGGTTAGATGAGGGCAGGTGGACTGAAGGGGAGCCACCCCTTCTTAAAGGTACATCCCCAGCCTGCCTCTACATCCCCGGTGCCATCTGTACCGAAGACCGGGGAAAAGAGACTGTTACTACAGGCACCAATGCCCAGATCAGATGTGATCAAGGTCCCTCGCCACCCGGACTCAATAGTTTTGCCTGGCGAAGGGGACAAAGCTACCATGCCTCTTTTGGCGAGACTACAACGCCTATTTGGCCAGAAAGTTGCTGCAGACTACGGATGGGAGTATCCATACTTGTCGAAGGAACTGCTTTATGAGGTGGAAGTGTGCCGGGAGCGCTGGTACAATGACTTTGTGTGGACCCACCTTCAGGTTCCCCATGCCCGCAGGTACCTGGCATGCTCTCCAAAGGCCTCTCAACGTTTTAAAGACTGCAAGGCAGAATGGATGTTGGGACGGCACATCCATGCAGACAAGATGTTGATCCGGCACAAGGAAGGAGAAGATGTATAGCAGGGATTTGCAATTAGCGGACCTCCAGCTGTTGCCAAACTACAAGTCCCATGAGGCATAGCGAGACTCTGACAGCATCAAGCATGACACCCAGATGCAGAGGCATGATGGGACTTGTAGTTTGGCAACAGCTGAAGGTCCGCTAATTGCATATCCCTGATGTAGAGTATCATCTGGAGACCATGGATCAGCACTTGAAGCCACTTGTTCTGCCGCATCCCCGTTTTACCTGTAGGAGAGAAGAGACTCCGTTCTTATCATGCTGCTGAACTTTCTGGGGCCCGTTGCTTTTGTGCCCAAAGAAATTAAGGACTGTTCCTGTTGTTCTTCACTTTCCTGTAAGAGATCATGGACTCTGGGTAGATAGGGCCAAAGAGAAGAGGAAAGTTCCACGAGTGCAGTTACCACGGTGCTGTCACCAGGTGGCAATGTTGTGCAACGTTAAACACTTTTCACGCACTCACTCTTTGGAGAAAAGGGATTTCTTCCCGGAGAAGTTTCTTTTCTCTCACACGAATACAGGTGTCAGGGTTATGTGTGTTGATTTCTTTCTTTTCCCTCTGCAGGAGAACATCCCATCAAGACCTCTGAGGATGGGGTGGGTCTTAGTCAGGATGGGGGGGGGGAGTAAAATGTGAATATGTGATTCAAAGTTATGCTTTAATGCTGTTGTTTTCTCTTCTGTCTTTATTCCCTTTTTCTTACAGGGCTCAGACACAGTGTTTTAGTTGGATAGTTTTTTAAAAGTTTTATTTTTGTACAATTGTTAGTCGGTTTCTGGATTGGATTATGTCAGCCGTTGAGGGCATGATTTACTCCAGACACTGGAGACCAGTGTCAAACCACCAGGGGGAGAGTGTAGCGGGTATGTACTTTCCCGGGTGTAAATTTGAACTTGACAGAGACATTGGTGATGTGTAATTCCCTGCAGCCCAGCAGGTGGCGCTGTCGCCCTGGGCTGGGGTTGAATCATTGCTGTGTGTCGTGCCTCCTTTTTTGTCCTCCCTCGGCAGCGGTATGGTGGGGCGGGGAACCCGCCGTGCTTGCTGGAAGAGGGTATAAAGGGGCCAGCCATCTTTGTCACGGGGAGTCCAGGGCACCTTCAGCCTGCGGACGGTGGTTCGTGTCGGTTCTCTAGGCGAGCCTAGGCATAGAGGACAGCCGGAGATCGTGTTCCATCCCAGGCACCTTTAGCCTGGGGTGAGGTACTCAGATGGAGGTCTGGAGCTCAGTGCCCAACGCTGAGTTCCGCGAGAGAAGGAGATCCTAGGGAACCCCGGGAGTGGGTACCCGAATCCAGAAGGCGTAATGGACCGGGGGGAGCTCCTCACTCGAAGACCTGGTGCAGCATATTGCCAGTGACGGGTGAGCCTCTCATCGGAGACCGCCTGGAAGGAAATTCCCCCCTCGCTCAGAGACCGCAGCCCACTTTCAGGAAGGAAAGTGGAGAATACATTGTGTCTGGGCCTACTCGCATCCACACCTCCTTTTCTGTTCTGTTTCTACCAAGGGAGTTCAACTGATTGTGTTCATTCGATAAGAATAAAGGAGTGTTGAACTTTAACGGTGTGGGGCTCATTTCCTGACAGACATTGTTCAAGGTAACTCTCGGTGGAGGCTCCAGGTGCACAACACTGACCCGAAGGTAAAATAACTTTGCTTGTATCACACTGACACCTGTGGTGAAGGCCAGGCGTGGTGTCCCCGCTCCCTTCCCCTCTAAAAGATACCCCTAGACCAGAGACAGACGAGCTGAAGAAAGAGGAGGGAGTGAGGGGGGCGCTACACGTGGGGGCTCGGGTCTGGTATAGTGTTTGTGCACCACAGTATTGAACGTGTCTGCTGGAAGAGTTACGTGAGTAGGCAGGCCTTCATAGGCCGAAGTGCATCCCTGCTCGAAGTCGTGGACATGACCCAATGAAGGGAAAGGCCCGCGCAGAAGAGTGGAAAAAGGGGGAAGTTCAGCCGTGTGAAGTACTACACGTGGAGGCTTCTATTGCACTGCGCCACCAGACACACCCCCATCGCTTAGTTCGTGGGCGTGACTCAGAAACAGAAAAGAAGAAAAGCCCGCGAACTGGAGCAAAGGGGAGGAGTCCAATACATGTGAATGACTACACGTGGGACGTTGGCGCAAAAAAACTTTGCAGTGTGCGATGGATCAGCAACAGGTTGCCATGTTCGGACATACATCGTGGATTCCAGTTCACCCTTCCACCACGACATTGACTGCTGCTGCTCCGGTAACAGATTCGGGGATCCGGCTAAAGCCAAGGGGTCGATTCGCCCTGTATTCGTGCATGGACGTTGAGGCCCTGGGTGTGATTTGTCCCGGCTGTTCGGGACTGGTGTGCCAACTGAAGCCATTCGGGCGATGTGAGGCCTGTGGGGAGTTTCTGTTCGAAGTGTATCCGGCGGTTGAGAAGCCGAGAACCATCTACCCTGGCCGTGCTACCGGCAACACCACTCAGAGAGGAGGAATCACTGCTGTGACAGCCATCCCTGCGCACACTGCAGCGACCGCGGAGGAGGTCGTAAAAACTCAACGGGAGAAATCCGAGGATGCTGACTCGGTCACCACGATCTCGCAGCGTCCACCACCGAAGAGAAAGACCAGCATGGTAGCCACGACCAGCGGTTGTGGTGGACCGTCTCACCCGCTTACGCTCGGCCCGGATGGATCCGCCGACAAGAGTTCCGGACATCCCGTTTCAAGTAAAGGCTGGTGTGTGGGAAGAGGTGAAAGCTCGGTCTCCACTACAGGATACCTGCCTGCGGAGGAGTGTGACACCTCTGACCTAGAGTCGCTCTCGGACATGGGAGACGACGTTGCAATAGATGAACTGTTTGCAGAAAAGGGCCGGGACAAAGTACCTCTCGCTTCATTCCGGAGGACCAGGGATCCACCCATGTCTACAGGGGAAAGTACACCCCGGGTGGAGGCACCAGCGCCTGAAGAAAGGTCCCATCCCCAAATAACAACAAGGCCTGGGGAATGCCCAGGGAAAAACCAAGCCTACTTACCGACCAGCTCGCTGACAACCAAATAACCTGTCTAACAGTATGCGTTAAAAACAGGGGTTTGTCCGCACGCATTTGCAAACGCATGCATGAGCCACAGAGCCACGCCAAGGCCCCCTGGAGTCTGTGGTCCTACACTAACTATTAGTGTCCCCACAATGGAGGCACATGCATTCTGATGGTTAGATGAGGGCAGGTGGACTGAAGGGGAGCCACCCCTCCTTAAAGGTACAGGAGCACACCAAACACCCAGCATGTAGCACAATGGCTGCAAAGGTGCTGGTGTGTTGCTGGACCAATACAAGCACCACAGGTAAAAACAAAACCATGTCCACCGCCCTCATCTATAGCTGGCTATCACGGCAAGTAGCATTGGAAGGCTAAAGCAGGTAACAACAAGGCCTGGGGAATGCCCAGGGAAAAACCAAGCCTACTTACCGACCAGCTCGCTGACAACCAAATAACCTGTCTAACAGTATGCGTTAAAAACAGGGGTTTGTCCGCACGCATTTGCAAACGCATGCGTGAGCCACAGAGCCACGCCAAGGCCCCCTGGAGTCTGTGGTCCTACACTAACTATGAGTGTCCCCACAATGAAGGCACATGCATTCTGATGGTTAGATGAGGGCAGGTGGACTGAAGGGGAGCCACCCCTCCTTAAAGGTACATCCCCAGCCTGCCTCTACATCCCCGGTGCCATCTGTACTGAAGACCGGGGAAAAGAGACTGTTACTACAGGCACCAATGCCCAGATCAGATGTGATCAAGGTCCCTCGCCACCCGGACTCAATAGTTTTGCCTGGCGAAGGGGACAAAGCTACCATGCCTCTTTTGGCGAGACTACAACGCCTATTTGGCCAGAAAGTTGCTGAAGACTACGGATGGGAGTATCCATACTTGTCGAAGGAACTGCTTTATGAGGTGGAAGTGTGCCGGGAGCGCTGGTACAATGACTTTGTGTGGACCCACCTTCAGGTTCCCCATGCCCGCAGGTACCTGGCATGCTCTCCAAAGGCCTCTCAACGTTTTAAAGACTGCAAGGCAGAATGGATGTTGGGACGGCACATCCATGCAGACAAGGTGTTGATCCGGCACAAGGAAGGAGAAGATGTAGAGCAGGGATTTGCAATTAGCGGACCTCCAGCTGTTGCCAAACTACAAGTCCCATGAGGCATAGCGAGACTCTGACAGCATCAAGCATGACACCCAGATGCAGAGGCATGATGGAACTTGTAGTTTGGCAACAGCTGAAGGTCCGCTAATTGCATATCCCTGATGTAGAGTATCATCTGGAGACCATGGATCAGCACTTGAAGCCACTTGTTCTGCCGCATCCCTGTTTTACCTGTAGGAGAGAAGAGACTCCGTTCTTATCATGCTGCTGAACTTTCTGGGGCCCGTTGCTTTTGTGCCCAAAGAAATTAAGGACTGTTCCTGTTGTTCTTCACTTTCCTGTAAGAGATCATGGACTCTGGGTAGATAGGGCCAAAGAGAAGAGGAAAGTTCCACGAGTGCAGTTACCACGGTGCTGTCACCAGGTGGCAATGTTGTGCAACGTTAAACACTTTTCACGCACTCACTCTTTGGAGAAAAGGGATTTCTTCCCGGAGAAGTTTCTTTTCTCTCACACGAATACAGGTGTCAGGGTTATGTGTGTTGATTTCTTTCTTTTCCCTCTGCAGGAGAACATCCCATCAAGACCTCTGAGGATGGGGTGGGTCTTAGTCAGGATGGGGGGGGAGTAAAATGTGAATATGTGATTCAAAGTTATGCTTTAATGCTGTTGTTTTCTCTTCTGTCTTTATTCCCTTTTTCTTACAGGGCTCAGACACAGTGTTTTAGTTGGATAGTTTTTCAAAAGTTTTATTTTTGTACAATTGTTAGTCGGTTTCTTGATTGGATTATGTCAGCCGTTGAGGGCATGATTTACTCCAGACACTGGAGACCAGTGTCAAACCACCAGGGGGAGAGTGTAGCGGGTATGTACTTTCCCGGGTGTAAATTTGAACTTGACAGAGACATTGGTGATGTGTAATTCCCTGCAGCCCAGCAGGTGGCGCTGTCGCCCTGGGCTGGGGTTGAATCATTGCTGTGTGTCGTGCCTCCTTTTTTGTCCTCCCTCGGCAGCGGTATGGTGGGGCGGGGAACCCGCCGTGCTTGCTGGAAGAGGGTATAAAGGGGCCAGCCATCTTTGTCACGGGGAGTCCAGGGCACCTTCAGCCTGCGGACGGTGGTTCGTGTCGGTTCTCTAGGCGAGCCTAGGCATAGAGGACAGCCGGAGATCGTGTTCCATCCCAGGCACCTTTAGCCTGGGGTGAGGTACTCAGATGGAGGTCTGGAGCTCAGTGCCCAACACTGAGTTCCGCGAGGGAAGGAGATCCTAGGGAACCCCGGGAGTGGGTACCCGAATCCAGAAGGCGTAATGGACCGGGGGGAGCTCCTCACTCGAAGACCTGGTGCAGCATATTGCCAGTGACGGGTGAGCCTCTCATCGGAGACCGCCTGGAAGGAAATTCCCCCCTCGCTCAGAGACCGCAGCCCACTTTCAGGAAGGAAAGTGGAGAATACATTGTGTCTGGGCCTACTCGCATCCACACCTCCTTTTCTGTTCTGTTTCTACCAAGGGAGTTCAACTGATTGTGTTCATTCGATAAGAATAAAGGAGTGTTGAACTTTAACGGTGTGGGGCTCATTTCCTGACAGACATTGTTCAAGGTAACTCTCGGTGGAGGCTCCAGGTGCACAACACTGACCCGAAGGTAAAATAACTTTGCTTGTATCACACTGACACCTGTGGTGAAGGGCAGGCGTGGTGTCCCCGCTCCCTTCCCCTCTAAAAGATACCCCTAGACCAGAGACAGACGAGCTGAAGAAAGAGGAGGGAGTGAGGGGGCCGCTACACATATATTGTCCAATAAAATTGCAATGAGCGCCATTTTATTCCATAGGGTCTCTGCTAAAATATATATATAATGTTTGGGGGTTCAGGGTAATTTTCTAGCAAAAAAATTATGATTTATGTATGTAGGAGAGGAATGCCAGAATTGGCCTGGTACAAGAATCTGTTGTGGACATGCCTGTTCATCCACATACACGCTGTTGTGCGTGTGCACATCCTTGTGCGCTTAGTTAGGAATCATGTACGTTTATTGCACATGTCCATTTCCTTTTGGCATGTTGGTGGACTTACTATCAGGAAAAAAAGGTCAGGTAGCTATTTCTATGAAAAATGTCTTCATGTATATTCAGCTCCCCTTTAAGTTTGCCCCTAAATGCCTCCAATTCTGCAAGTCTTTAGCCCTTCTCACATTCCGTGCTTAACAGTTCGATTGTATTATAATTTTTGCCCTCCCGTGTATTCCATTCTTGGCTGGCTTTTAAGCGTTCCTGCAAGAATCATGATTTTAATTCATATTTATTGCCGACCAAAACAGCAGCAATCCAGGGCATTCAAGAGAATCACCATCTCCGATTGATCAGAATTCCCGCCATTAATCACCTGCTAATGCCCCTACATTCTGGCATGGTGACAGCGAACAAGATTTTATTAATGAACACGCTGTGGGTGGAGGCAGAAGGCTCATCTGTCTGGCCTGGCAGTAGAGACTGGAAAGGCCTTGAGGCCTGCTGGCTGCAGCAATGTGAGGATTCGCTCGTTCTCACTGAGAGACTTAAAAAATGATGGCGATGATGATGGCATTGCAGGAAAAAAACTGTCTGCTCTCTCTAATAAAAGATGGCAGGGAGAGGGGGCTATCCTTTTAGTCAGTGGTATACCTGGGTCATATAACCGATCATTGGAAATGAATGCAGCTAACTTCAGGAATGGCTAACTGGTCCTAATAGAGTTATATAGCTTTATATGAAAAGCAACACCTCCCTATATTATGATAAAGGGACACAGTTATCATGATTGGGAAATACTGTATATCATACGTAATATTTATGCATATTTTTTGCTCTACTATATCGGCATGTCTGTTTTAATTGGTATATTTATTATAGTGTCATGGACATGCAATAGTATGCAATAGGCCCAATTCATAAAGCTTTAAAGTGACCTTGCCATTGAAGAAGAACATCACCCGCTCCAAGGAAATTATAGTTTATGTCCCCTTTTGGGTTTTCTGTATGTTTTTTTTTTTTTTTTTTTTGCTGCATAAATATGTTTTTAGGCCCAGCAAATCCATAATTGTCCTCTTGCATGGCTCCTATACTACAGGTCCCATTTCATCCCACCATCTTTTTTTCATTGGGGGGTGACTGTTTCTTCATTGTTCTTTGAAGAAGCTGATGCCTCCTGGGATATGTGAGTTTGTGCTCGCCTAGGCGAGAATGGAGGCAAGGGGGATTACCGAACATGAATAAGAGCACAGTTTTACCACCCCCTGACCGCCCACAGAAAGGGCATGCAGCCACTGTACACATTCCACACATGCTTTGCTTCGCGACCACAGCAAAAATTAAACCGCAACTTACATTCAGGCGGGCAGTAGTGCCATCGACCGCGACCCATATAAGTGTATGAAGCTGCACTGCAACCGCATGCATTGCATGTTGTGCATTGGTTCAGTCTTTTTAGGCTTAAAACAGGTAATGAGAAGACAATATATCACCTCCTCACTACCTGTCAATAGCCCTCTGTAAAGTGATCCATTGCAGAGAACAAGCCCTAAAAGAAAAAAGGATATATAAACAATTTAAAATAAATGCTCTGCTATTTTATGTTGTGGATGGGTGTGATTGGGATTGTGGAAAGTGTCATTTTTGAGTGAAGGTTTGCTTTAACTAAAAAGATCTCCAAAAAGGCATACAAAGAAGATTGTGAATACTTGCCTTTCCTGATAGCCGTACCACCACTGAACATTGCTCTGGAGAAATTGTCTCTGTAGTCTGCTGGGAAACATTTCTGGGAATGTCTATCACTTTGGTTCTCGTCAGCAGTCACTGATTCCTCCTCTTTCTCTGGATCAGAGCAGTTTTCAGTAGCATGGGAAAGGTAAGTACTCACATTTTTTTCCACAGGCATTCTTCTTCATCTTCTACAAACTCCTCTTACATCCTTCTAGTCACTGCAGGACACAGTAAAGACATGGAGGTCAGAAGGGGGAGACAGAGAAAGCTATAGGGGAACCAAGAGATTGACACTACAGGAAGTGTCGGTTTTCTTGGTAGACTTCACAAAAACTTTCTTCAGATTGAAGCAGTTTTCAGTGAGGTAAGTATTCAGTTTTCTTTTACAGGTTTGCCGTTTTGAGGTGTTTTCAATTACTGACTCCAGGTCACTTTAATACTAAGATTCTTGTTCTTTTTTCTCGGATGAAAGCTTGGCCCCTTCTGCCATCTATTACTCATTGTTGGCCAGTGAGGCAGGCCATCACAAAAAAAATTCCAAAGCTAGGCTTAGGCTGTCACACGGGCAACCCTTGCCACTAGCAACACATGTGGGTTCAACTTACCTCTGTAGGGTCATTCCTTCATTGGACCTGATTGCTGCCAAATCTGACTTTCTTGAGAAGGGACAATGAGGTAATGACATCCTACTGGTCCCGCTACCCAGGGAGCAGTTCCATAGAGACTGGCAGGAAGCCTCTTTGCAAACCCAACGCTGGTTATTTCCAACCATTGTCAAGATCACCTTGGGAGGTAAGAGAGGGGTGGCTGGCTCTCAACCACGAAACCAAAAGCTGGGTTTATGTTTTTTGTACCAGTGCGCCCCCCTGATTATGGGCAACTGATGTGCTGAATTGATAAACAAACCTGACATGTAGGCAGCTAGAAGTAATTGTTATATGTTGCCCATACCAGTTATTCCTACATCCCAAAGTTTGCTTTAACCACCTGCCGACCGGCTAACGCCAATATACGTAGGCAGAATGGCACGGCTGTGCAAAGCAACATACCTGTATGTTGCTTTGAATTTGCCGCCGTGCGTCGGGTGCCCGCGATCGTCTCACGTAGAGGCAGAACGGGGAGATGCCTATGTAAACAAGCCATTTCCCTGTTCTGCCTAGCAACATGACAGAGATCTACTGCTCCCTGTCATCGGGAGCAGTGATCTCTGTCATGTTCTAGGTAGCCCATCCCAACACAGTTAGAATCACTCCCTAGGACACACTTAACCCCCTTATCGCCCCTAGTGTTTAACCCCTTCTCTGCCAGTGTAATTTACACAGTAATCAGTACATTTTTATAGCACTGATCGCTCTATAAATGACAAAGGTCCCAAAATAGTGTTAAAAGTGTCCGATCTGTCCGCCATAATGTCGCAGTCACGATAAAGATCGTTGATCGCCACCATTAATAATAAAAAAAATAAATAAAAGTGCTATAAAACTATCCCCTATTTTGTAGCTATAACTTTTGCGCAAACCAATCAATATATGCTTATGCTTATTGCAATGTTTTTTTACCAAAAATATGTAGAAGAATACATATCGGCTTAAACTGAGAAAGAAATTTTCAAAAAGGGAAATGAAAGGCGGGACTTTATATGAGGCACACGGACACGAAAGAATAAATTTGATGGGGGACAGCTTTTAATTGGTTCAAATTGCAATAAAAATTCCATATTTAAATTCTCTGCATTTTGCTATATATCAATATTTTTACATTTCATCCAAACCAAATAATACACAATAATAGATAATTAATAAATATTCCAAGAAGGACGATCCATATATTTACAGGTACACAGAGCAAACAATACATGTTGTGCATACATTACAGTTGATACCTATGCAGCTTGGTAATCCACTAAAATATTTTGAAAGAAAATGAATATGGGGGGGTTTTGTGAATATGTTGAAAGGAACGTCCATACATAGTTGATGAGTATATACACTTATCGGTAGGTATTAGCTATATGCATTTCGGGCCTTTTAGGCGGCTCATCAGGAGCAAAACCAAAATGATCATCTAGGGATAAAAGGAACAGATAAGTTTCAATAAACTAAAGAATTTATAAAGAGCAGGTGGGCAAACATAGAGTAGGAGAAACTCCCCCACCCATACGTTTGCACGGAGGTGGTGTGTCCACGAGAGTCACAGACCGGCCAGGGGACATCACAACTGGGAGCTGAGGAGGCGCGGAAGGGCGGAAACGACCCACACAGACAGGACCCCAAGATGGTGGAGGTGTGTGAATCAAGGCTGTGGTGCGCTGTGTGGGGTGACCCCAAATTTGGGGGCCTCTGTGAATAAAAGGAACAAAAACCACTATAACACAAAAAATAATAATATTAAACCGGGATGGAGGAGGGTATCTGAATGGCCCCTGAACCTCATATAAAGTCCCAAAACCCCCCTCTTTTCCCCCTCTTTTGAGAAAGAAATTTGTTTTTTTATATATTTTTTGGGGATATTTATTATAGCAAAAAGTAAAAAATATAGTTTTTTTTCCAAAATTGTCGCTATTGTTTTGTTTATAGCGCAAAAAATAAAAACGGCACAGGTGATCAAATACCACCAAAAGAAAGCTCTATTTGTTGGAAAAAAAGGACGTCAATTGTGTTTGGGTACAACGTCACACGCCCGCGCAATTGTCAGTTAAAGCAACGCAGTGCCGAATCGCAAAAAGTGCTCTGGTCAGGAAGGGAATAAATTCTTCCGGGGCTGAAGTGGTTAAGAGAGACCTAAATATGACATTTTCAAAATAAAATAACACTTTCACCACTGGTATCTTTCCTAGCCCCCTTCTTTACAGCATTATATTTACCATTAACAAACCAGTGCCCTTTAAAATGAAATTTTACGTAATGTATACCATAATATAAATGTCCAGCCTGAGGGCCTGGGCACAAATCAGATTTCTTCATCGATTACAGACTGAGTACCTTTCACTTTGCAGGTGTGAAAGGCATTTATCTCTGGCCAAGCTGGTTTACCATTGTTACAGGAAGGAGGGGAATGGGTGTTAAGGGGTGCAGCAGAAGAAAAATTGATTATTCCTCAGCTATAAACCTAGGTGCTAATTTTGACCTAAAATTGTTTTCCAGTTACAATGTGTCTCTATGTTATAGCTGTTATTTGATGTAGGATAGGGTGACCAGAAATCCCCGGTTTCCGGGGACAGTCCCCGGATTAAGGACACTGTCCCCAGACCAAGTCTGTCCCCGGTTTCGTCCCCAGATTGGATTTGAACAGGGGCTGGGGCAATTTCAAAGACAGTCAGTGCAGAATAAAAAAATAAAGATTCTGAATTACACCCCCCCCCCGCTCCGCTGCTCCTTCTAGCTTAGGGGGGTGTATTTTTTTCCATTATCTGTGCCCCTTTCTGATGATCATGTGCTGGTCGGAGCGGAGGGAATATTTCTTCAGTTTCGGGTGCATGTCCATTCAGCTCCGCTCGCATGTTCTTCTGCCTTGGCTCAAGCCCCGGCCAGCCGCCTGCCTATTTATCTCCTTGCTTACCCTGGTGGAAGGCAAGGAGATACCACCCAGTAGTAGCCGAAGCCCAGAGAGTAAGACTTGACAGGCTGTGAGGTGGGGGGGCGACGGGCAGAGAGTCGCTGATTGCCGCCATTACTAGTAAAAAAAAAAAACAATATGTCCCCGGATTTCATTCATTTTAAAAATCTGGTCACCTTAATGTAGGACCCCAACATTGCGTCATTAGAATCCTGCTAAATCAGTACCATTGCTAACCATTTAAAGACACCAAAATTGTATAATGTAACCCAATTGAGCAATTGAGATCATTATTAAAGGTAAGCTCACCAAAATTTATATTTCAGTTTTTAAAACATGCTGACTTCTCCCAATAAACAACATTATTAATTAAAACATTCCTTTTGGGTAAAATTACCGTTTAAACTAAGACAATAAAGAAGAAAGATGAGTAAAAGCCACTCAATTTTGTTTTCATCCTTTCTCATATCCTGGTAGCAAAGGGACAGGGAGTAAAAGAGAATCTCCCAAATGGAATCAGAGAAAGTGTAATTCTTCCCACTCTATAGAAAACTGAAATAAAATTGCTTAGAAGTAGCCTTTAACTCAAAAAAATGATGGTATTTGGTAAGACCAACCTTATAATAAATGAAGAGTGGGAATTGTAAAGGAATTGTAAACTTACACTTTACCTGACTAAAGCCTCGTACACACGGCCGAGAATCTCGTCAGGAAAAAAAACGTTGTTTTTCCTGACAAGATTCTTGACAAAAATCTTGTCCCGGCCGAGTGTACACACGTACACTTCAAAAGAACCGCCGTTCTTTTGAATGGCACAAACGCGGTGACGCCATCGACTACGACGAGCATGCACTCGTCACATTCGATGCCGTCGCCGCCAACTTGCTACACCCTACCTATGCCTAGGAAGCTACCGCGCATGCGTCAAAGTCATTTTGAGCATGCGCGGGTTTCCACGGCGACAGTTAAGAATACACACGCTCGGATTTCTCATCGGGAAACAGGCCGACAAGAATCCCGGCGAGAAAATAGAGAGCAGGTTCTCTATTTTTCTCGTCAAGATTCTGGGCAGTGTTCTTGACGAGAAACCTGAAAGCCTCGTACACACGCACGGTTTTCTCGGCAAGAAAGCTCTCCTGGCAGTTTTCTTGTCGTTTCTTGACGAGAAAACCGGCCGTGTTTACGAGGCCTAAGAAGTAGGATTTAGCCACTTCAGTCCCGGGAAGGTTTTACCCCCTTCCTGACCAGAGCACTTTTTACAATTTGGCACTGCATTGGTATAACTGACAATTGCGCGGTCGTGCGACGTGGCACCCAAACAATATTTGCATCCTTTTTTTCCCACAAATAGAGCTTTCTTTTGGTGGTATTTAATCACCTCTATGGTTTTTATTTTTTGCGCTATAAACAAAAAAAGAGTGACAATTTTGAAAAAAAAAAACAATATTTTTTACTTATTGCTATAATAAATATCCCCATTTTTTTTTTTTAAAACAAATTTCTTCTTCAGTTTAGGCCAATATATATTCCTCTACATATTTTTGGTAAAAAAAAATCGCAATAAGTGTATATTGATTGGTTTGCGCAAAAGTTATAGTGTCTACAATGGGAAAGATTTATGGCATTTTTATGACTTTTTTTTTGGTTTTTACTAGTAATAGCAGTAATCTGCGATTTTTAAAAAGTACTGCGACATTGTGACGGACAGATTAGAGACTTTTGACACTTTTTTGGGACCATTGGCATTTATACAGTGATCAGTGATATAAGAATGCAGTGATTACTGTGTAAATGTCACTGACAAGTAAGGGGTTAACACTAGGGGGCGATCAAGGGGTAATTGTGTGTTCCCTCAGTGTGTTCTAACTGTATGGGGATAGGATTGACTAGGATAGGAGACATACCATTTTTCCTACTTAGTAGAAACAAATGATATGGCTCCTCTTCCCTGACAGCACAGGGATTTGTGTGTTTACACACACAAATCCCCGTGCTGGCGTTTGTGCACGCGATCGCGCATGGCCGGCAGCGATCGTGACCGCCGGCCACACGCATCGGGTCCCCCGCCGTGCATCGGGTGTGCGCCCTCTGGTGGCCGAAAAAGAGAAGGACGTACCGGTACGGGATTTTGCCCCAGGGAGCCATTCTGCCGCAGTGTATCTGCGTGAGCCGGTCAGGAACCAGGTAAACTAGAAGATGGCGGTATCAGTTCTGATAGTCCCACTGTAAGTTGTCCATGACTAAAAAGCAGGGTATACTTTGCACAGGGTGGGGGAATTGTAATAGGCTCACCTTCAACCAAGGGTGTCCAACCTGCGGCCCACAGGCCGCATGTGGCCCAAGACAGCTTTAAATGCGGCTCAACAAAAAATTGTAAACTTACTCAAAAATTTTGACTTTTTAAAAACATTTTACTAAAAATGTATTTACACTTAGTGAATACATGCGACCAAAGACACATTTTATCTTCCCAAGGAAAAATCTCCCACACATCCCAACCTTATTAATGTCATCTGTTTTCGGCAGCATCTCTATTTGTGAACAACTATTTTCAAGGATGAAGCACACGAAGGGTAAAATTAGAACCAAAATATCTGATGAGCACCTTGAGAATTGCTACTCCAACCATTGAACCAGATACTGATGCATTAGTTTATCAAAAACAGTGTCAAATATGGCACTAGTTTCTAGTTGTTGCCCTCTTTTACTTTTATAATAAAAAGATATTACTCAGGTACATTCTCTATATCAGGGATTATTAACTTGTCATCTGCTTGACTTTTTCTGATGAAACAGCTCTCTCATTCTTAAGCCCCGTACACACGATCCGAATATCGTACGAAAAATGTCGTGCGAGGAAGAATCGTACGATAATCGGATCGTTAGTACAGAGCTTCGAGAGCCGATCAGGACAGTTCATCCGATATTATTTAATCGGACATGCACGAAAATTTTCCTCGTACGATAACAAATCGTACGATTTTCGTTTAGTCAGTACAGTTGTCATCCGAAAATACAATACAAACACATAACAACACATGACATCACTTCCGATTTTTTTTTCTGTCGTACGAGAATTTTCGTGACTTTAATAACCTATTTAATTTTACTCGCGACTATTAAGCGAAAAAAGTCGTACGATCTGTCGTAGGATATTCGGATCGTGTGTACGGGGCATTAATGTATTTCTTTTTTTGTTTCATACTTTCATTTTTAATGTATTTCATGTGTAACCCAAGACAATTCCTCTTCTTCCAATGTGGCCCAGGAAGGTCAAAAGTTTGGACACCCCTGCCTATTACTGTATGTGACTATGGAGTAGTGTATAAACAAGAAGATTGTGTGCATGACTAACACTGGGAGGGGAGGGGGTGGAAAATATAAGATGGTAGTGGAAATTGTAATAAACCCACTTTAAGGTGTGCATAACCAAGGCCAGCCATAGACAGAGCAAATTTCTTAACTGCAACAGTGTTGACAGGGGAATCCCTACCGTCAAGTCATTGTGTTCTCTTGGCAGGGGGTGGAGAATCCGCCCCCACCAGGAGAATACTGTAATTATTGCTAGGGGTTATAACATCCTCTAGTGATAACCGCATGTAAAATCCAGCAGGCTGGTTGTACCCAAGTTGATCGAATGATCAACTTGAGTACATTCAGCCTGCCCATACATGGTTTGAATCTTGGTCTGTTCCTGCTGAACTGTGGCCATCTATGGCCAGTTTAAAAAGCAGGGTGTAAAATAAAAGATGTAGTGGGAACTGTAATAGGCTCACCATAAACTGTACACGACTACTAAATAGGGTGCAAACTAGAAGATGAGGGGGATAATGGTAATATTACCACTTTAGGGAGTGTATGACTAGGAAACAGGGAGTAAGCTAGAACATGGGGTTGGGAATTGCAATAGGTCCACTTTGAAGTGTACAGGTTGTAGTACTCCCACTTTTAAACTGTGCATAACCAGGATATAAACTAGCTGATGTGATAATATTAGTCCCACCTTAAACTGTACATGACAACGAAGTAGGGTGTAAACTAGAAGATGAGGGTGATAATTGCAAAAAAAATCACTTTAAGGTGTGTATGACTTCCTCTCTTTTCATGGATCTCAATCAGATCACTCCCTTCTTTCAGACTTTCTCCCTTGTCTTACTATGCAGCAGAGAATTGGACGCTCCCAGTCATTTGTACGTCTATGCTTTTCTTGATATTTCATGCATCAGGCTCCCTCCCACATGGGACTTCCCCTACCTGACCCATATCGGTTGCCCACTACTGCCTAACCTCAGGCTTTTATCAATGTGCTATTGTCTCGCATCTTTATTGCCTTATTGTTGCTACCTAATAATTGTTGCTATACGGTCTGCATCCCATATGTCTCTTCTGATTGCCATGTATGTTTCAAACCTTGGTTTTTGCATTTTGGGAAAGTCCTTCGCTCTACTCCTTTGTATTCTGTACTTCGTGTTACTCTCATTATACTTTCCAATAAAATGTTTGAACGAGAAAATTTCAAGTGGTCCACCTTCAGAAACAAAGAAGCGGGATATAAAATAAAAGACAAGGTGAGAATTATTGTTGGCCCACTTTAAGGTGTGCTTGAATAAGAAGCAAGGTAAAAATAAAAGATGGGATGCGAATTGTAAGCTCACTTTAAGGTGTGCATGACTAATGCCCGTACACACGATCGGACCTTTTTCCGACCAAACTCCCATCGGAAATTCCAACGGAATTTCATCGGAAAAAAATAGAACAGGTTCTATTTGAAAATTCAGATGGAATTCATCTGAATTTCTCCGATGGGGCCCACACACGGTCGGAATTTCCGATGAAAAAACCCCAACGGACTCCGTCTGACTTTTTTCATCGAGAATTCCTATCGTGTGTACGCAGCATTAGAAGCATAATGTAGAATATAAAATGGCCGTGGGAACTGTAGTGAGCTCACTTTAAAGGGTGCATGAATAAGAAGCAGGGTGAAAACAGAAGATAGGGGTTTGCGAAATGGGTATATGTTGAATTATAGCTTCCAGCTGAGGCTATCATGAGAAGTTGTTGAAGTGTTTACCCATAGTAAACCTATAATTGCATTGTTTGCATACAGCTAAGCAAAATGCACAGTGCGTGCCCTTGATGGGCAATTTATTAGTGCATTAATTCCGGTCATGTACCTTCCCATCAACCTAAGGGATATACGGATCATTCCTTCCATCCCACGTACTGATACTGTCACTACAAGAAGATGAGAGAACTCCAAGACCATCACTGCAGCCGCCGGAGACATCAGTCGATTTTTAGCAGGCATTGGATCACTATGGCAGATGAAAGCTAATGAGGATAGCCTCCAGGATTGTACGACAACCATTATTTTTAATTAAAGGGTGACTCCAGACAGTTAAATAGCCAACTGAAATGTGCATATAGGACTTCTTTTTTTTTTTAAACTGGCAATGGATTTATAAAGAAATTCACTTATTCCTGTGATCCCACCTTCCGCCGTTCTTTAAGATACTTAGCATGAAGATGGTTACATTATATTCAGATTTGTACGTATGCAGTTTTCTAGCTGTTTTGGCTATTAATTATTATCACTTACCTTGAAATTTTCCTCTTGTAAGCCTACCCACCCATCCCTGCCCATTAGCTTACCAAGCATGCACCAATTTCAGCTTTCAGTTATCATATATCTATTCTAGAAAGATTAACATTAAACTGGAAATCTGTTGATAATCCAGGACAGGTTCCCTTTTTAGAGAACCCTCCATCTCCCATCCCCCCGCCCTAATACTTTTCTTTGCTCGTTCACCTGTCGGAGCCCTGGGTCTAAACCCTGTCTAAGCTCCATGTCAGTCTGTGTCAGAGTTTACAAAGTGTTAATAACCTTCTATCCTTCCCCTAAGTCAGGGGTAGGCAACCTCGGCACTCCAGCTGTGGTGAAACTACAAATCCCATTTTTACCTCTAGGAGTCTTGCCTGTGCTTGTCAGGGTCTTGCAATGTCTACTGGGACTCGTAGTTTCACCACAGCTGAAGGGCCGAGATTTCCTACCCCTGCCCTAAGTGATAGTGATCAGGCCTGATCACTGCATCCTGGGAGGAAAGGGAGAGGGTCACATGCTCCCTCATACCTGGAAGTACTGGGTATTTTTGAGGGCTTTTACAAATATAGGGGGAGTATGTGGTGAAGGAAAGTACTAGTGGGTTGGATAGTGCCCTAAGAAGAGGACCTGTCAATTTGCCTTCAGTGGACACAGTAACATATTCTCTTTTAATAAACTGAAAAAAATAAAAATCATGACCTTTAGTGAAATACACATACCAGCTAAAGTTTTTATTTCAAAATACTGTATATATTTCATTGTTGTTCTTTAATTGGATTCTTACTCTCTGTCTTTCCTAACAGAAGGCAGACCTGGCAGTTGCTGCATTCACCATCACAGCTGAGCGGGAAAAAGTCATCGACTTCTCCAAGCCCTTCATGACTCTGGGGATCAGCATCTTGTACCGAGTACAGATGGTAAGAATCTGTTTGCATCCTGTCATACAGACCTTTCCTTCACCTCCCTTCATATAACTAATTCATATGTGTTCTTCAACAAATGTGCAACATATTCTTGGTAAAACAAAGATTCAAAGACTGCATAGGAAAAATCACTATCCCCAGAACACTATTTTTTTTCTTTTCCGTTTTTTTTGTGTTTTGACTATGCAAATACATTTCTCCCAAATGAACAGAGGTTTCTGGGTAAATGCTTCCATTATATTGTATTTTACCATTATAAATATAAAGGCGGTCCCCGACAAATGACTCCTACTTACAAACGGAGGGAGACAACAGGAAGTGAGAGGAAATCTACCCCTAGGAAGGGAAATGCTCTCCTGTTATGCTGCGTACACACGGCCGTTTTTAATGTCAATAAAAAAAACGCAGTTTTTCTCGACGTGATTTTTCGTGTTTCCTCTCAAGCCTGCCTTGCCTACACACTATCGTGAAAAAAAATGCTCGAGAAAAGCGTGATGACATACAACACGTACGACAGCACTATAAAGGGAAAGTTCTATTCGGATGGCGCCACCCTTTGGGCTGCTTTTGCTGATCCTCGTATTAGTAAAGTTTGGTGAGAGCCGATTCGCGCTTTTCAGCCTCATGCTCTTCAGTCCGTTACAGCGTGACGAATGTGCTATCTCCATTACGAACGTTAGTTTCACCAGAAGGAACGCTCACGTCTCATACTTGATTCTGAGCATGCGCATTTTTTTTTCCCTCGTAAAAGCATAAACACTACCGTTTTTCACAACGTTAAAAAGAACAACGTGAAAAACGACGTGAAAAAATAGAGCAGGTTCTAATTTTTTTTAGGCCATTTTTCACGTCGTTAAAAATGCTCTGGAGCCTACACACGATCGTTTTTGATGACCAATTTAAAAAATGGCATTTTTCACGCCATGAAAAACGGTCGTGTGTACGCGGCATAAGAGTTAATATGGGAAAAAGGTATCCCTGCTGAAGCTTTATCACCAATCCTTGTTTCCACAACAACCCAAGATTTTCTAAATCCACTTGTCATTGGGACAGAAAGTGAGCTGAAATCTTCTGAACAGGGGCACAGACAGCAAAACAAACATAAGGCCCCTGTCAGTTTTTTAGGCGGATCTGAAGGGACGCTCCGTGCACCTCTATGGAGCCACGGATGTCAGCGGTGATATGTCCGCTGACATCCGACCCGCTCCGATCCGCCAAAGTGTAACGGAGGAAAACACTATTTTCCGTCCGTCTGGCGGATCGGATGACGACGGACTCTATGGTCTGTCGTCATCCCATCCCCCATAGGGGAGAGCGGGGCTCTGACAGGTCGGTTCCTGCACAGTTTGCGGAGACAGACCTGTCATCTGCTTGCTCACCTCGGATCGACGGAGCGATCCATGCTGAGCAAAGCGAAGCCCGCATACGGACATGTCCGTGTGAAAGGGCCCCTACAGGGGTGTTAACCCTTCCCTATGCTATCCAAAAAACAATTTGGGCTAGAGCTACACTTAAAAAATTTACCTGTTCCAGCTTACAAACAAATTCAACTTAAGAACAAACCTACAGGCCCTGTCTTGTTTGTGACCCCGGGGACCGCCTGTATTATACATTATACATATGCTATACCATTATACATTATACATCTATATTTTATATCATAATACATATACTATACAATACATATTATATATAATACACATTATTATATACAGTAGTAAACATTATATTTATGTTACAACATTATACACATACTGTATATTATACCATTATACATATATTACACATTGTACATTATATATTATACAATAATATTATTATTATAATAGAACCCCATATTGATTGTTTTACTGCCTGGTTTTAAAAGAGTAGGCGTCATACATTTCCTTCATACATTTAACCTGTTACCATTCAGAAAGGATTATCTCTGATTTTTAGACCCTGAAACGGGAATGAGTTGGATAAGCTTGGTTCAGCTTGAGCTGGTTAAAACTAAGCCTGTAGGGTCAGGATTGGCCAATAAGATGAATTGCTCACTGGTTTCTCATGTGTCTTTGGGTCTGTGATGATATCCCTATACTTGTGTTCCCAACTCCTCCTGATCTTCATTCATGATAGAGTACTGGTAGATTGTTCTAGCACTGGATCAGAAAGGATGGGAATTGTTTTAGTGTAAATCCAACAAGAGATGGGAGAGTGCTCCTTGAAGGAGGTAAACCTGTGATAACAGTGATGTGTGTGGACCTGGTGTGTTGGACCTGGTTTTTGGTTGCTGCCTCTCTGCAATAGGCAGATCACTCATCAGAAGGTAAAATCATGTATATGTGGTCAGGTGGGCCTGGTGAAAAGCAGTCCTCCCATTTGGAGGTTTGTTTGAATTAATTGAACAGAAATGTCTGCTGCAGCCAACGCGTTTCAGGGGAACTGGATTTCCTCTCCTTCAGGGCTTGAGCAATAATACAGTATATAATGGTATCGGGAAGAAAAGATCTTTGTATCCTTCATTGGGGCTGATTGTCAGCGTGACCTGTTTGTAGCGAGGGCAGCTCACTTGACCTGGCCTTCATCTAACACTGTAGCACTTGAACTTTGATCTAATATTTTAATGTTGCATCCATTATAAGAACCCTTCTGAAGAAGTTTAGCCTGGAACCTGCTATAGTGCTAGAATTGTCTATATGTTGAGAGATTGAAATATTTCTATATGTCTGTTTAAAACATATTCGGATAGATACAGATGCTATAATATCAGTCATTATATTGGGATACATAGTTATATGTGTGGTTTTACATATACTTTATGAGTATACTCTACTACACTAGTAGTATAATTTATATTATTGAGCTAGCTTATATAGGCTTTTAGATTTACCGAATATAAAAATTCAACATTCTTTTGTTAGGTTTGGTACATATTCTTCTTGAGTCTGTGAGATAAAATAAGCCTCTATGTTTCTTTCTCCCCTTTTCACATTGTATTGGTTGTGGTTGTCCCCCAGGCCAATTATTACCATATAAATATATTAAAGGTTTTAGGTGGTTTTATTGACACATTATTATATTTTTTCTCCCCCGTCGGTGGTCAAGCAATAATAATTTGTTTCTAGGTTTTCATTGCCGTTTGTTTCCCGATTGGGGAGATTACCTTTATCACAAGTAGACCAGAAGTGGGAGTAAATTTTCCCAGTTGGTAAAGCTACTCTTTCCCTACTCTATCCAAAATAAAACAGTAGTGGTTGGAATTGCAATCCAAGGAACCAGTGGGTGATTCATCTCATCAAAATTCACCATTTAAAATGTTAGTTTTAGATTGATTTCATCCACCTCATTCTTTATTTTAGTGTGGTGGGGCTATGTATTACTTTTTTTGCAGCAGCATATTGGGCCTTGACAACGTAGACAGGTGACTTTGCTGAAAAAAGGACATTTACCCAGAAGCCATTCCATTTATGGACAGGATTATTTGCATACATTTCTCAGCGAACATTGCATGAAACATCTACTTACCCAGTAATTACCTTCAGGCTAGCTCATCAGATTGCTTTTTTAATGGCATATGTAACATTTTCTGTGGGGTAATGTGTATAGATATTGTATAGCTTTTGCTCAGGTTATTGTAATTGAATGCTAAATATTTTTATGGTTAAGGGACCTCTGAACCTAAAATAAAGGTAGCTTTTACGCCAACAGCAAGGACATTCACAAACTTGTATATTAGGACAATCTTTTACTGGCTTTTGAAATTACTTGCTCAAATGTAGGCCCAGCGACAGGTTTACTTGGAACAAGTAACAAAAGCTGTGTGTAAACAGGCTCCATAACCAAACCATTAAGGGGGCCCCCTGTCTCTCTAACCTTGAAGCCAAATCCTCTCGTGATACAGAATGCTAAATGTTTTCATAGCAATTGTATAGAGGTTCCCAAACTTTAAGCAGATTCACTTCATCCAAATGTATTTCTTAAACTACTACAACCTGCATAAGCCCTGGTTCACACTGGTGTGATTTGACATGTGATTTGACATGTCAAATCGCATGTCAAATCAGCAGCATTTGCCGGCAATGGCACCGTCCTAATCGATGTGACGCCGCATCTGCTGCGCTGCACCGATTTCAAAAAGTAGTTTCTGTACTACCTTTTGCGATTTCGGCCCGCGATTTACATTGACATCTCTGCAGAAACTGCACAGATGTCTCTGTAATCGCGGCCGAAATCGGGACTGATAAGCGGGAGTGAAATTATGCGAGTTCAGCTGAACTCGCACGGCTTCATTCCCACAGCCCAGTGTGAACCTGGGCTAAATCACTGTTTAGTAAAACAGCTCTGGGCCCCATAGCAGTCACACGTCTTACTATGACAGTAGTTGCTTCTTTTGATTGGAAAGGGAACAACTAAGAGAAACCATGCAGGAGTTAAGGGAGATGTACGGGGTTTAAAAAAATTATAATAATTAAACATCCATACTCACCTATATGTCAGATGTCAGCTATAAGCCCAAGAACACATGACCACTGATTGTTCAGTTTTCAGTCTGTTTAGAGCAAGGCACAGTCACCGGTCTCCACTCCGCTCCCCCAGTGCTCACTGGAGCATCAGGCTGGATGGGGGGAATGGCTTTGGCTCTTAGCCAATATTGTCAAGATCCTTCCAGAGCCTGAAGCGGCTCTGTCATATCAGCTGACAGTGGACAATAGCCCACTCAATAAAAACTTATTCTGGATCAGAAGGGAGCAAAAGTAAGCATACTCCTGTGACCCACAAAAGAAGTATGGCCAAAAAAGCTTTGTCTTTTAATTGCTCACCCCTTTCTGGGATATATTGACCTTTTCTTTACTCACTCCTTCCTCTTGTGGGTGAAGAGAAGAAGTGCATTGCATTGTAAGCTTCTGGTCAGAGCTTACACTAGGCTGAAGACCCTTCTCTCACTCTTCTATGACAGCATTCAGGCCCCCACTATTATCCACTTAGGCACCCAGATCTGCATAATCCCTATACCATACCAGGCAGTTTGGTGGTCAAATGGAACAGTGGGGGAGTGAAGGTATGGTAAATGTTAGCAGCTGCTAAATGGGAAACTAAGTGAACCTGATGCTTTGCCCTTCATGGCCAAAGCACGTGTTCTTTTTAAGCAGACCTTGCTTACAATATATTCCTAGTTACTTAGATTTAACAGTAATATTGCCTGCATTATTATTTTATGGTTAAAAAGCCAATCCTGATGTTATTGGAAAAGATACTATATTGTAAAGACTGACTCTATTCTAAAAGCTTCCTGGCTATGTGATGAAAAAAGATTACAAGGCCCCAGGAAAGGACCTGTAGATGCAATGGGGGTTATTTACTAAAGGCAAATCCACTTTGCACTACAAGTACAAACTGCAAGTGCAAAGTGTACTTGAAATTGCACTGTAAGTGCACTTGGAAGTGCAGTCGCTGTAAATCTGAGGTGTAGATCTGAAATGAGGGGAAGCTCTGCTGGTTTTATCATCCAATCATGTGCAAGCTAAAATGCTGTTTTTTTATTTTCCTTGCATGTCCCCCTCGAGACCACAGCGACTGCACTTCCAAGTGAACTTTCAGTGCAATTTCAAGTTCACTTTGCATATGTAGATTTCACTTGTAGTGCAAAGTGGATTTTCCTTTCGTAAATAACCCCCAATGCCTGGCCACAAGCACCAGCAAATGGATGGAAATCGGTATGTGGTCTAGGCAAATTTAGAGTTGAAGTGCCTTCTTAATATATCAGTCCACAAGATAGGAATATTCCAAACATACATTGGGGGTTATTTACGAAAGGCAAATCCACTTTGCACTACAAGTGCAAAGTGCAGTTGAAATTGCACTGAAAGTGCACTTGGAAGTGCAGTCGCTGTAAATCTGAGGGATAGATCTGAAATGAGGAGAAGCTCTGCTGATTTTATTATCCAATATCCAATTACCGTATATACTCCAGTATAAGCCGACCCGAGTATAAGCCGAGGCACCTAATTTTATCACAAAAAACTGGGAAAACATATTGACTCGAGTATAAGCCTAGGGTGGGAAAATGCAGCAGCTACTGGGTAAACAATGACCATCTGCAGCCTCACTGTGCCCATTTGCAGTCTAATTGTGCCCACTTGCAGTCTAATTGTGCCCACTTGCAGTCTACTTGTGCCCAGTTGCAGTCTCACTGTTCCAGTCTCTTACTGTGCCCATTTGCAGTCTCTAACTGTGCCCATATGCAGTCTCTTACTGTGCCCATTTGCAGTCTCTCACTGTGCCCATATACAGTCTCTTACAGTCAGCAGTAAAACAGCGTGTCTGCCGCTGTGTAATCCATATGCAGCCATACCTTTTTATTAGTAAAACAGCATGTGTCTGCCGCTGTTAAAATCCAGTCTATTCGGCCGTCCATTGTAAGAAAGCCCCGCCTCCTCCTCCTCGTCCGTCCGTGATAGAGGAACACTGATACGATGCTGGGAAACTGTATCAATGTTCCGCCTATCACAAACGTGGAGGAGGCGGGGCTGTCTTACAATGGACGGCCGAATAGAGTGAATTATACAGCAGCAGACACACGCTGTTTTACTAATGAAAAGGTATGGCTGCATATGGATTACACAGCGGCAGACACGCTGTTTTACTGCTGACTCGAGTATAAGCCGAGGGGGTAGTTTTTCAGCCTAAAAAGTGGGCTGAAAAACTCGGCTTATACTCAAGTATATACGGTATGTGCAAGCTAAAATGCAGTTTTTTATTTTCCTTGCATGTCCCCCTCGGATCTACAGCGACTGCACTTCCAAGTGCACGATCAGTGCAATTTCAAGTGCACTTTGCACTTGTAGTTTGCACTTGTAGTGCAAAGTGGATTTGCCTTTAGTAAATAACCCCCACTGTATACAAAACCAACGAGTTTTAGGGGCTATACTCCACCCCTTCATCAGGGCTTAAATACAACCTAAAAAGTAATAGCACTAATAAATAATAATAATACATATCAAAGTTATGATATACAGTATAATAAAAAATAAATATTGGTGTGTGGTCTGACCATCTTTATAAAATGCTTTGACCAATCTTCAAAAGAAGAGTTTTTGTGCAGGAACCATAACAAAACTTTTTAGATGAGCTTTGGGTACCCTGATCCCCCACCTGGCAGCTGTTTGCAGCCCCTTCACCTTAGAGCACTGTATTCTGGGAGGTAGGATAGGAGCTGTGCTAGGTACTCTACCTAAAGCCAAGGGTGAGGGCCTCCTGCTGACTGACTGTGCCTGGTTGTGGTAACAGTTGCTCTTTAATAATAAAGATGATCTGTTTTGATCAGTTCTTGTGTTTGTGAATGTCTTGGAGCTCTTTCAAGTAAACCTGTATTGCATTTTCAATTTCGAAACAGAAATATCCTGCCTAAGAAAGACACCACAATATGCATGATAGCACCTTTATTATCTAGAAAAGCCTTTGCTGTTTCTGCCCACTGAATTAAAGGGGTTGTAAAGGTAAATGTTTTTTCACCTTAATGCATCCTATGCATTAAGGTGAAAAAACATCCGGCAGTAAAGCGCCCCCCCCCCCCCCCGAGCCCCCGTTTTACTTACCTTACCCCTCGAAAGTCCCGCACTCGTCCTCGTCATCCTCCTTGGTTCTCAGCCTGGCCGTCGATTGGCTACACTGGATGGATTGAAAGCAGCGCAGCCATTGGCTGGCGCTGCTGTCAGTCACATCCAATGACGTGGCGTGCCGGGGGGCGGGGCCGAGTGATACAGTCGGCGGCTATGGCCGCCGCTGTATCACGGGAGCGCGCCCACAATAACTCCACACCATGTGAGCTTGCATGAAGGTGTGGAGTCCTTGCGGGGAGGAGCCGAAACAGCCGCCGAGGGACCCCAGAAGACCACTGTGTGCAAAACGAGCTGCACAGTGGAAGTATAACATGTTTGTTATTTTTTTTTTATTTTTTTTTTTCCTTTACTGATCCTTTAAGCTAATTGGTAAGGAAAGTTGAGGCCCCAGTAAAAATAATAAAGAAACTAAATCAGAGAGGGGCAGATAAGAGGGAGTTCTGGTGAATAAAGGTCACAGCAGGCATCTTGTGTAGTCTATCTATAGGCAGGACTTCTAAAATGAATAAACAATGTACATGTTTACTGTGATATAAGTCACTATAGGTCTATTGGTCTCTTAAAACATTGTATGCATGTGCTTGTCCTTCACTTTCTATACAGTTCTGTCTCTTGTGTGGACATCGCTCCATGTTCTGCGTTTATTGCTTAGAGTACACACAACCACATATACAGTACAATAGGTGCATCTTACATTGTCTCCCATACATATTTAGGTTCTCCATTCTGTACATTGTTTACCAAAGGGAAGTCATCTGTACATCATCCTTTTAAAAAAGAACTTCAATAGCTCTGTAGATATGAATCATGGCATGAGATGAGTATAATGGTGTCATCTTCACTTACTTCTATTCATACTTCTATTTCCATCCTCAAATATTTTCAGCATGCTGTGGGCCTTTTAGCAATCTCCCTAAGTGTAAGGGAATTCACTATAGACTTTGAAGGCTATAAGACTGCAGAGCAGGGGTCAGAAGGCAACCCACCTTCACCCCTATATCCCATTCATTCAAGCAGTGGAGCTCTGTGAGGCTAAACGGCATCTTCATGGCAAATGCAAAATAATAGGAGAGCGCAGGAGCATCTTCTGATTTGTAAATCAAGTTATTTTCTATTTTTGCTTAAAGCCCAAATGATTTTTCAATTTAAATTGGCTAACTACATTCTAGATGCAATACAAATGAGTACAGAATCAATACAAAAGGTGTTTAAAGTTTTAGGGCTAAATTACAGTTGTGGTCGGAGGGCAGTAAAAATAACCAGTTGAGTCCCATTTTACCACCACCCAACTGCCCCCCCCTGTAAACTGCAAGGGCAGCCCTTTGGGGGTGTACACATGCCCCAGCTGCAATGCTTTGTGTCATAGCAAACATGTTTATCCGTTCTGTTCATTAGACAGTATCCGCCAAATGTGGCCTATTCAATTGAATGAGGTCACATCACAACCATGAGTTTGCAGTTGTGGAGCAGTATTGCCATTGATAAATCCCATTTGACTGTCAAAAAAAGGCAAGGAATTCAGATTGCGGCAGTATCACCTCTTGAATGCTTGTCATCTGTATCCCCTCTGTGAAGAGTGATCCACCTGCAGTCAGGAAGGCTCATGTTCCTTGCTGATTGGAGAGTTATAGCTCTGACTCAGCAGGGCCCCGCATGGAAACCTCCCTTTTTTTTTTTTTTTTTATAATTTTTTTTTTATTATAAATTTTTTTATAAAAATTTTTTTTTTATTATAACATTTTTTTTTGTTTTTTTGTTTTTTTTTGTAAGGGGCCCAAAGGTTCCCAGGACCCCGGATGGAAACCTCCCTTTTTTCAATTCGTGGGCGGCAGCACCCCCCCCCCGGTTCTCCTCGGCTCCAGGGGGCCCATGCCTGAAGCTGTGTAAGGGGCCCCAAAATTCCTGATGGCTGCCCTGCCCCTACCTAGTGTATTACCACTTAGACGTTTTATTTAAAATATAAAAAAGCAGTAATCTTACTCACAAACGGAGCTTAAATAAAAGCTTATCGGACAAATCAGCTGGAAATTCTTTGGCACTTGCCGACTGGACTCGATGACAGAGAGGGTCGGACAGTACTTCAGACAACTGGATAGCTGACGCGTTTCTGGGGCGCACCCCTTTCCTCAGAGCCTAGATGGTCCATGATAGCTCTCCCCCACAGAACCCTCCGTTATATGTGTGTGCACATGTGCAGAGGCCTCAGCTCAGGTGACCACCAATTAGCAAACCCCGCCTCCCACTCCTAACTGACCCCACCCATGTGGGTGGGCCTTCCACTAGCCCCCCTCCCACACAAATAGAAGGCACCCTAGTGGCTGTATCACTACCCTCTAGAAATGCTGGCTATGGTCCATTAATAGCCAGCATTTCTAGAGGGTAGTGATATGGTACCCACTCTTTTCTCCCATTCTCCTCAAAACCCCCCCCCCCCCCGCCCTAGTTATTTTTGAACAGCCACTAGGGTGCCTTCTATTTGTGTGGGAGGGGGGCTAGTGGAAGGCCCACCCACATGGGTGGGGTCAGTTAGGAGTGGGAGGCGGGGTTTGCTAATTGGTGGTCACCTGAGCTGAGGCCTCTGCACATGTGCACACACATATAACGGAGGGTTCTGTGGGGGAGAGCTATCATGGACCATCTAGGCTCTGAGGAAAGGGGTGCGCCCCAGAAACGCGTCAGCTATCCAGTTGTCTGAAGTACTGTCCGACCCTCTCTGTCATCGAGTCCAGTCGGCAAGTGCCAAAGAATTTCCAGCTGATTTGTCCGATAAGCTTTTATTTAAGCTCCGTTTGTGAGTAAGATTACTGCTTTTTTATATTTTAAATAAAACGTCTAAGTGGTAATACACTAGGTCGGTGCGCCCTCCTTTTTTCTTTCTTTTTTCTAGCCACATGAACACCCATTGTTCTGAGGAGGGCTGCAAGACTTTAGACTTTGCCTTTAGACGGAACCACACTACCCGTGTTTTGACGATACACCGAGAGCGCAGGAGATTTTTGTCTTTCTGCCCTGCCCCTACCCCTGTGGCAGCTGAGGCTACAGAGAAAGGGACTGGGGAATCTCTGTCCTCAGTCCCTTTCTCTGCTATTTCACCAAATATGGGGCTCCTAAAAAAAATAGTAACATATATATATATATATATATATATATATATATATATATATATATAAATATATATTTAAAAAACATAATAAAAAAAAAATTGTAAAACATAACAACAAAATGAAATAATAAAAATAAAAACCTACTGACACCAATCTTATCCCTACTAACACTGTCTACTGCACACGTGTGTTTGAGCTTTGGGGTGCACACCCTAATGCAATAGGCTGCGCACGCCTATGGGTCTGATTCTATATTATGAGTTCAGGCCATTGGTGTAAACCACAAACTCAGCTAGTGTTCCAGGATAGGACTGTCATGAAGGTCATGAAGGTCTGCAGTCCAATAATAATACACCACAAAAACATATATTTCTATGGTCGACTTGTCTCCTTCTCCTATAGACATCTATCCATCCGACTGCTGATCTCGTGAATAGTTTTGACCCCCAGATCAGACCTCATAACATAGAAACATGGGACAAGGTGCTACAGGTACTTGCCCCTTAGGGGACAGAACTGTAAAATAAAAAAATATATATAGATCTTCTTTAAGCTAGTCATTTTCTCATTGTTAGGGGGGTCGAATTCGAAGGAGCAGGAAGAAAGATTTTTCTGGAATGATCCAAATCTCAAAATTCTATAATAAATTTGATAATCTTTTAGGGAAAAATTCACATATTGTATTAAAACCTATTTAATACGTTTACGGGCTTTCAAAATAAATTATTGGACCCAGTGATGGCAAGAAAGAATGTTCTGATGAACAATTTACAGTACCATTGTAGGTACTATACAGTAGTTAATATAGGTACTGTACAATACGTACTATAGGTTATAGTAGCCTGCAGCATATCTGTAGGTTGTTTAGCATTGTAACGGCTTTACTAACTGATGATGAGACATGTGGCTTTTTTTTTAACCCATTGACACCTACCTTATTTAATTTTTACAAAACACACGTTGGTCCATATTCCAATATTTTTTATACCAATCTGTAGAAATATATCTCCAATTACCTCCTCCCAGTAGCTTTTCAACTAGTGAAGCTCTAAATACCCCAATAAAAGAGTAGATATTCTAGATTGACTTGGTGAGTTGAGGTGAACCAGGTCGGGACCCTTTATGCTTCATTTGCCGTGTTCTGGCACCATAAAACAAGTATGTACTCACCTTGTCCTCGTATACTGTTTTACCCATTTCCAGTATATTTCTGTGTAATGCAGCAAATTTATCAAGCCTCCCCCTTTCTATACAGACCAGACTGACACTTCTGAATATGATGTCCTTTCTTGACACATCCATCAGGGTGTGCTGTCATTTGTCTGTCACACCATGTCCTCTGTCCTACATATGTCCTCTGCCGCTTAGCAATTGTCGTTCCCGTTTATAATCTCGCTAATGCTGCCCCAGGTGCTGTGCGAAAGTAGGATACTTAAGCTATTGCACATCTATATAAGTAATTTGTGTTATGAAATATACTATACAAATATCATGCACAACATCAGGGACAGCATCAGAGTACATCTATCTATCTATCTATCTATCTATCTATCTATCTATCTATCTATCTATCTATCTATCTATCTATCTAATGCACCCTCTCTGATGGTATATACTATATGTATATCCTGAACCCACTGTTACTTTCTCCTCTACTGCTATTACCTTTTCTTCTTCCCATTTAGGCTCTTTGCACAAGGGCATAATAAATTACTGTTGTATTTACATAGGATCTTGCTGGAAGAGGCTAGCAGAAAGATCCTGCGTAAAAAACGCAAGTATGGTCCGTGTGAACGTCCGTATGTGTAAACTTCTGTAAAATTATTTTTACATTCATTTTCTTAACTAAGGATTAAATTTACACATGAACACATAAATGCATGTACCCATGTAGGTGCATTGATACGCATAGAGATGCCTACATGCATAAATTATTAACCACGGACGCAAATATTTCTATTTTTGGTTTACAGATATGAACGCAGTGCAGTTTTACTGAACATTACTCACTGTGTGTATTGGCTCATAGAAAACAATGTAACGCATTCAGATCCGCTATACTGATAAGAGCGTTGTGTTTTTTTGTGGCTGTGTGCAAAGACCCCCGGCTTCAGATCTATAGTATCATCTTTTATTGTACATACCATGTACTGTCCTCCATCCTGTGTACACTGCTTTTGCAGGATGTGTACATTTTATAGACATGTTGGATATGTCCAGGTGCATTTAAAAAAAATTAGAATATCATCAAAAAGTGAATTTATTTCAGTAATTCAATTTAAAAAGTGAAACCCATATATTATATAGACTCGTTACACTCAGAGTGATATATTTCAAGCATTTATTTCTTTAAATTTTGATGATTATGGCTTACAGCTAGTGAAAACCCAGAATTCAGTATCTCAGAAAATTTGAATATTGTGAAAAAGTTCAATATTGTAGACTCATAGGGGTTGATATATTAAAGGCAAATTCACTTTGCACTACAAGTGCACTTGGAAGTGCAGTCACTGTAGATCCGAGGAGGACATGCAAGTAAAAAAAAAAAAAACAGCATTTTTGCTTGTACATGATTGGATGATAAAATCAGCAGAGCTTCCCCTCATTTCAGATCTGCCCCTCATATCTACAGCGACTGCACTTCCAAGTGCACTTGCAGTGCAAAGTGGATTTGCCCATGGTGTCTCACTCTAATCAGCTAATTCAGCTAACTCAAAACACCTGTAAAGGTTTCATGAGCCTTTAAATGGTCTCTCAGTCTGGTTCAGTAGGTTACACAATTATGGGGAAGACTGCTGACTTGACAGTTGTGCAGAAGACAGTCATTGACAACCTCCACAAGGAGGGTTAGACCCCATACACACTATTAGATTTTCTGCAGATTTTTGTCTTCAGATTTACCAAAACCATATAATATGAAGTCAAACCTTAAAGCCCTGTACACACGATCGGATTTCCGATGGATTTTAGTCCGATGGATTTGTCCATCAGAAATCCGATGAAACTGTTTTTCATCAGTCTTGGCCACACACCATCAGTCCAAAAACCGACCGTCCCAAACGCGGTGACGTAAAACACTCCGATGAGCCGAGAAAAATGAAGTTCAATGCTTCCGAGCATGCATCGACTTGATTCTGAGCATGCGTGGGTTTTTTATCCGATGAAGTTCCCCACAGACGATCGGTATTTTCTATCAGTTTTTGATCCATCGGAAAAATTTTAAACATGTTCTATTTTTTAAAACCGATGGAAAAAAGACCGATGGGTCCCATACACGATCGGTTTGTCTGATGAAAACAATCCATCGGACGGTTTTCATCGGTTAAACCGATCGTGTGTACGGGGCTTTAGAGTTTCAATTTGTATGCAATCAAGCAGGCCCTTGCACTACATGGTTTTGGTAAATCTAAAGACAAAAGGTCTTTGCTAAAGAAGCTGGCTGTTCACAGAGTGCTGTATCCAAGCATATTAATGGAATGTTGAGTGGAAAGAAAAAATGTGGTAGAAAAAGGTGCACAAACAGCAGGGATAACTGCAGCCTTGAGAGGATTGTAAAGCAAATGCCATTCAAGAACTTGAGGGAGATACACAAGGAGTGGCCTACAGCTGGTGTCAGTGCTTCAAGAGCCACCACACACAGACATATCCAGGACATGGGCTACTGTACAACTGTCTCATCCCTTGTGTCAAGCCACTCCTGAACCAGAGACAACGTCAGAAGTGTCTTACCTGGGCTAAGAAGGAAAAGCACTGGACTGTTGCTTAGTGGTCCAAAGCCCTCTTTTCGGATAAAAGTAAATTTTGCATTTCATTTGGAAATCAAAGTTCCAGAGTCTGGAGGAAGAGTGGAGAGGTCCAGTGTGAAGTTTCCACAGTCATTGATGATTTGGGAAGCCATGTCATCTGCTGGTGTTGGCCCACTGTGTTTTATCAAGTCCAAAGTCAGCACAGCCCTCTATCAGGAAATTCTAGAGTATTTCATGCTTCCCTCTGCTGACCAGCTTTATGGAGATGCTGATTTAATTTTCCAGCAGGACTTGGCACCTGCCCACACGCCAAAAGTACTAATACCTGGTTTAATGATCATGGTATCACTGTGCTAGATTGGCCAGCATTAAACTCACCTGACCTAAATTTCATAGAGAATCTGTTGGGTATTGTCAAGAAGAAGATAAATGACACCAGAACCAACAATTCAGATGAGCTGAAGGCCACTATCAAAGCAACCTGGGCTTCCATAACACCTCATAGAGCCACAGGCTGATCACCTCCATGCCACACCGCATTAATGCAATAATTCATGCCAAAGTAGCCCTGACCAAGTATTGAGTGCATACTATACTGTACATGGACATACTTTTCAGTAAGCCTACATTTCTGTATTAAAAAAATCATTTTTTTATTGGTCTTATGTAGAATTCTAATTTTCTGAGATACAGAATTTTGGGTTTTCACTAGCTGTATGCCAAAATCATCAAAATTTTCACTTTTTGAATTGAATTACTGAAATTAACTTTTTGATGGTGTTCTAATTTTTTGAGATGCACCTGTATACTTTTTGTTGGTTTATACACAATCCATTCCCTAAACTCTCCTTCCCTGAAAGTATATACCCAGCACAATGTGATATACATACTTGGAAATGTTCATGTGTGCTCATTTCTATTCATATACACTAGTCATACAGGAGTAGTCAATAAGGCAGTAAAAAAAGCCAATCATATTTCAGTGCACTGCAGTCAGATCAGTTATAAAAAGATTTCAGGTTGGTTGCTTTAGGTCTCTGAACTTTGACCCATCACCATTGCTCTTTGAACCGCTTTACTCGGCTATTTTTTTATTTTTATTATCACCGCAGTCAAAAATGAATGCCGATTTGAACCCACTAAGGATTAGTTAACCAAACAAACATTCTTAAAATGACATTTTATGAACAAATATTTTCAATGTGAAAGGAATCTATTGCAAATAATTTTAATTCTTTTTTTCTTACTTTCCAAAGACCATCTTAAAGTAAAAATGGAAATCTAGCAAAATTCAGTGTTTAATTTATTGCTGTCTGTGTCCTGTCCTGATTTCCCAACACTTCCTTATCATTGTGATTGGGATGTGAAGGGATGAAAATCTCCGCAACAGGGCCACAGTCAACAGTAAAAATTCATTAAGGGCTGTAATCCTCTTGTACTCTATGAAAAAGGTGTTTTTGCCGCTGTCTGTGTACCCACTGGAGAAATGCCTTCCCATTTCCTGTCTTGCTGACCTTGAAGTAACAAGAATTCTCCCCAGCACAGGAGCTATAAAAATGTGGCAGGGGTTGTAATCCTTCTCCACGGTGACCAAAAATGAAGACTTTCCTGGAGTGCCACTTTTATTAACTTCTAGTTGTGCCATTCTAGAAGCATTATTATCACTGCAGTTTACTAATTAACAGCAGACTCAGGGCGGAATTTCTGCACAGTTAACATAGTTTGCAGCCTATGGTAACAGGAATTAGCGGGATGGCACACAACCACTCATGTGTCATGTCAGTAACACATGTATATTAAAATGGTTCCAGACTTCTAGCCTGTCTGAAAGTGTCATCAGGACAACTCTTGTTGTTTATGTCTCTGCATAGTTTGGCATTTTATTGGTGAGAAAGTGAACTGTGTACTTCACCTACCCCATGGCTGTCCACCTGGGACACATTTGCTAGTAGGTTAAAATGACAGTCATCTTTTCTGGGTTTACTGATACATGGGGAAGCTGTGGTCCGCTTGCACTGTTGGGCCCAGTTGCACGGTCTTCCGTGGCTATAGTTACCCCCCTCTGGCCTCATGGTTATTGTGTACCCAGTTTACACTGCGTTTTTATGTTTAGAGGTATGAATTTTAAACTGTAATCTTCATTCTATAAATACATAACTATACACACACACGACATGGGATTTCTAATGCATACACATTTGCTGTATATACACATGACACAAATGACCTTTCCCATAGAGCTTTAGTCTTCATAGTGTGATCTCTCATATACATGTAAACCCTTTTTTGCTGTGCTCTCTCCTTGTATTTGTGCACCCTAACCCTTGCAGTGTGCCTCTTGTATACATATGTTCCCTCCTGTATATATTCCCATGTCTCCCACAGGGCCGGAAGCCTGGGTACTTCTCCTTCTTGGATCCTTTCTCTCCTGCTGTCTGGCTCTTCATGTTGTTGGCTTATCTGGCCGTCAGCTGTGTGCTGTTCTTGGCAGCCAGGTAATAACCCCTGTTTATCCAACCTCCCTGTGCACTGAAGTATCGATACATCTGCTGTAAATAGCCTTGTGTACCTCTAATGTGCTGAACCCTTATCACCTTTAGTATGCTGAGCCCTTTGCACCTAAATGTTCTGTGCAACCTGACATTCCAGAACTTTTGCATGATTCCTGTGCACAGTAATACATTTTTAGTTGTAAAAACCTTAGTAGGCTTGGATATTTTATATATAACAATGCACTGAAATAACGTGAATTGATTTGCTCTATATGCCATTCAAATTTCTGAAATATCAAGCAATTTACCTCCTGAGGCATTGTAATCAATAAACATTATTAGCATTATTCAACTATTTGTAGAATTTGATTTTATCTTCTTTTAAACAAACAAGCCTAACTTGACCATGTGCAGCACCCATTATGGTACCCTAATGTCCAAACTATTACTGTCTGAAACCTGAAAATACTGGTCTTATTTTATAATATGATACATCACAGACTTAAATTACCTTGTTGTAGCTCATGTATCAGCAGCCTGAAGCTGTTGGCTGGTGGGGTATGGTAGTACTAGGATAGTTCCGGAAATATTAGAGGACTCTTGGATATCTATGCCTGGTCTAGTGCAGTTTGTTACAATCAGGAATGTTTTCAGCTGTTGATGACAAAAAGCACAGTCACCCAAATTTAAAAAGGCAATATGTTATGGTAATCAAGGCTCTGATAGACATGCTATGAAGTATATTCATTCTGAAATAAAGAAAAACATGGATATTGCCCACAATAATGAAATATAAAAACTGCATGGTAGTGGTAGGCAACACCTCCGTTTCTTTGCCAAAGGTATTATATATTTTATGGCCAAACATTTGCAGAAACCTAACAATCCCACCTATATAACTTTGCTGCATATCACTTTTGAAAACCAAAACCATTAATATGGGGTCCCCCCCCCCCCCCATTTTGAGGCTATAATAGCTACTGTACCATTCTTATGGGGTGGCTTTCCAGAAGATTTTTCTACTGTGTATTTGGGAATTTAGGCCCATTCTACCATCATAATTTTCTTTTTAATTCACCCAAAAGTGTTCAGTAGGATTGAGGCCAGGACTTTGTGCAGGTCACTTGAGTTCTTCCTCACTCAAATCATCAAATCATGTTTATATGGAGATGGCTTTGTACACAGGGGCACAGTCTTGTTGGAACATGGTCTTCCCCAAACTGTTGGCACAAGGTTGGAAGTGCACAATTGTCTAAAATATCTGTTTATGGTGTCACATTAATTGTGCTCCTCACTAGTAGCAACTGAACTTAATATCTTGGAGGTCGGCCAACATGTGCTTAGCCCAATAGATAGGTGTGATGGCCAGGTGTGCAAAACTTTTGACCATATAATGAAATTAACCTTGTTGCATATATTCTTTGGTAATGCTGTTTTTCTAGTGTATTGGACATTACTGTGTAAGTATAGTTGGTCTCATTAGAAATTCAAATAAATAAAAAATTGCATAAGACTGGTAAATGAAATTACAGCGAGTTCCAAGCTGTTTAACTGCAATAAATTTAGGGCGAGTTAATGTAACCCTGCATGAGAAATGTATAGAAAACAACTAATACAAGTGGAGGACACCAGAGGTTTGGGCTTTCACTTACTGGCTTGCTGTCTAAAATAACTGACATATACCTGGAGATAATTTACCCTTTTATGAGAGACTTATTTCACACGTGGCACTACGTGAAGTCTACTTAGTTATACTCAGCTACTGAAACAGTAGAAACAAATAGACAATTAGAGTCTCAGAGGCACTGTTTTTAACTCCGTACAATTTAATGTGGAATAAAGACGGGACATAAGATTTTATTGTCAATGCCACCTGATGATTTTCTTCTTATTCATCAGTCCTGAACATCTCGGATTCTTGTTTTTTTTGACGACTGGACTGACCTTTTCTCTGCAAACCGAGAAATTCAGCAGATCAATTGCTTTTGTCTGGCTGAAGCCAATAATTGCTCCACTAACACCAAAAAGGACTAGCAATTTGTCATTATATTGAGCGGCTGAAAAAAATACCTAAAGAGTGAAATGTAAAACAGGAAAGCAGGAAATAATATACATTCTAAAGAAAAACTGTACGTGTTCCTGCAGAACAAAAAAGTAGCCGTCGAGGATTCAATTACATTTCTGAACACACTGAGATCATAGCATACAGTAATATATATATATATATATATATATATATATATATAAAATCTCTATATACACAGTTTATATATATAAATATGTATATATATAGATATCTATCTATATATCTATAGATATATAGATATCTAGATATCGCTAGATATCTAGATATCTGTAGATATCTATATATTAATTAATATACTGTATATAAATAAATAAAAAAAACAGATTCTCCATCCAGGCTAAATAGCACAGATGGATGAAGCCCCTCCTGCAGGTATAGTATTTAGTGCTGATCTGTTGACTTTTTTATGCCAAGCACCTTCGATTTTGCTATTAAAGGATGTTGGGCGGTAAAGTGTGGACAGGACCACCCACTAAGTGAATTTCAGTGGGTACATGCTCTGTGTTTGGGCAGCTTAATGCATCTAGACATGCAGTTAAAGGGGGGGGGGGGAGGCTAGCAAAAATGAACGGCTAAGTTTGTTTTTTTTGCCACCCACCAACAAGGGGTTGCTCCACCGGAAAAAAAAAATTAAAAGCCAGCAGCTACAGCTACAGCAGCTGCTGGCTTTTACTATTTGGACACTTACCTGTCCTGGAGTCCAGCGACGTCCGCAGCAGAGGACGAGCGACCGCTCGTCGCTCTGCTGCTCCCTCCGCCATCCTCGCTGAGGGAACCAGGAAGTGAAGCCCTGCGGCTTCATGCCCGGTTCCCTACGGCGCATGCGCGAGTCGCGCTGCGCCGTTCTGATTGGTGCTCCTGTGTTCTGGGAGCCGAGTGTCTCCCAGAACACCAAGGGAAGTCTGCGGGAAGTGACGTAACTCCCGCAGATTCCCGGAGACAGGACTCCCGGATGTGGGTGAAAATACCTGTCTTAGACAGGTATCTTCACCCCCCTCCCCCCTGAAAGGTGTCAATTGTGACACCGGAGGGGGGGAGGGTTCCAAATAGCATAAGTTGCTATTTAGGGTGGAGCTCCACTTTAAGCTGCAATAGGCAGCCGTCAAAGTTTACCGGACTTGTAGCAATTAGCGGGCGGCAAGCCCCAAATGCCAAACACCCACCGACAGTGGCGTCTCCAGCTTTCATATTTGGGGGGGGGCACATGGGGGAACAGTGACAAAAGTAGGGGGGCCAACTATAAAATGCAATTATATATATATATATATATATATACATATATCCTGGGGCCCTTGACTACGATCCCACAACGGGCCATTTCACATGTTCTGCAGTGAGCTCCCTTCCTACTATACTGGGGCCCCCCAGGGTGGCAGAAAACAAGAGATATATGTCACCAGCCGACCAAGAAAATATAAGGGTCCAAAGCAGTGGGAGAACTATCAGAGTTGCAAAGGTTGTCTTGCCACCAGGCCCTGGTGTTCTGCCACTGTGGGGTTCCCCAGCTTTCCTGTCCCTGCTATTGACAGCGCTGGTCTGGCATCTGTCTCCTTGGCAGCGGCAGCAGTCTATTAGGACCTAGTGCTGGTGACATTATGGGTGCATGCAGGGGAAGGCTGGCACTATTGGTTATAGAGAGCCGAACCCACAGCTGGTCACCTAGCAGCAGTAATGCTGTATAACCTTCTCTGTTGACATGCTGATCGGGATGTGATCCACGTGATGCTCTCAGTCAGATCTAATAAACAAAGTATTTATTAGCATCAAGAGTACAACCACATATATATAATCAACCATATGTTCAGCAGCCATGTGGGCTCTATGCCTGTAAAGTGTGGGCTTTGATCAATAAAATCACTGATATTTAACACTAGGATTTGACTAGGAGCATCACCTGGATTGCATCACGGTCAGAATGTCAGAGAAGACTCCACTGCTGCTAAGCAACCTGCAGGGAGCTCAACTGTCTAGAGCCAATAGAGATGGGCTCGGGTGTGTTTGAAATCCCACATGCCCGATCCCGCCAGGAAGCCGACACTCCACAGTGCTAATCACAGCCAGTGAGACATTTCCTGATCTGTGCAGCTGCGGACCGGGAAATGTCTCACTGCCTGTGATTAGCGCTGTGCAGTGTGGGCTTCCTGGCAGGTTCTGGCATGTAGAATTTTGAACATGCCCAGCCCATCTTTAACAGCAAATTGTGCTGGCCCTCCTGTACATAAGCCCCATAAAGTAACCAGCACTGGGTTCCAATGTGCTGCCACCGCTGCCATGGAGACAGAGACCAGCGCTGTGAATAGCCGGTTGTTCCAGCACTGGTCCACACTGGGAGGATTCCCCCATCCACCTATAATGTGTAGATGGGGGAATTGGATCATTTCTTTTTTTTTTCATTCAACCTAATAGTTGAATGAAAAAAATTGATCAATGTATGGGCTGCCTAAGAGCTAAGACCAGCCATAGACAGTTTAAATCTCAGCTGGTTCAGCAGGAACTGTCTGAGATTTGAACCATTAATGAGCAGATTCTCTTATGATTATCATTAGTGGTTGCTATAGCCACTAGTGATAATCACTGTTTGTCAGGAGAATACAATTGCTGGGCAGAAGGGATATTCCCCTGTCAGGACTGTCTGTGTTGATGGCGGAATCATGCAAGTTTCTTTCCTTCAATCTGTGGATGCAGGAAAATATTTGCACCGTATATTACCTGCCTAACTGAAAGTGAAAGTAAATTGTGAATGTCTTGAAAGAACAGGAGAGGGGGAGGGAGACAGATGGGGGAGAGAAAGGGTGGAGATAATGCAGTTCAGTGATTACAGTGTACTGCAGTCTGCAGTGCACACACTTACCCACGGTCCAGGCTAGAATCTCAGGCATCATTCACACACAGCCAGGAATGCTGCTGATTTTCATATTTCCCGCCCACACATCCCCTCTCTTCAGATACAGCACGCCGGGATAGTGTGGGCGGGACTGGAAGGAGGAGGAGGAGCTGTATTCCTCCCTGCTCGTATGTGAGGAGAGTGGGGGGGGGTGGCTGGTATCGCTGGGCTGTGAAAGAGTGTCATAGACTGACACTCAGCTCAGCTTGCAGTCACCACTCTCGGAATTTACAGGCTGGTTCTCCTGTCCTAAGTTTTTTCAGTAACTGAGATGAAGGCTTGGGCCCCCTCCCCCCCCCCACAGTGCTCGTGGAGTCCTTCCTGCAACTCAATCTTCTCCGTGCCAATGAGGATGCAGGGGAAGGAGCAGATCGGGTGGCTGTGGTTGTGTGAGCGCTTGCATTATGCAGTGTGAGCGAGCAGAGGGAGGGGGGAGAAATACCCCGCAGGAGCTGACTGGGGATGCTCTCCCTCTCAGGAGAGACTGTTTTACTCCAGCGGCGGCCCAAACAAAATGGCAAAAAAACAAACAAAAAAAACCCTTTTTTTTGGGGGGGGGGCACATGGGGGGCACAGCATAATGTTGGGGGGGTCAGGGCTCCCTCTGGCCCCCCCTAGAGATGCCATTGCCCACTGAATGCCACAAGCAAATGGGGAAGTGACGCAACCACCCTGCAACCTCATGCAATGCATGTTTGTTGGCAAAGATGGGGTTTAAACAGGTGGTGAGGAGGCGTCACATTGCTTCCTCACTGCCTGTCAGTAGCCTTTGAAGTGCATCCTGAACTTGGATTGGGCTTCAGAGAAAAGTGAGATTTAGATGCACGTTTAAATCTACCCTAAACAATATCCTTATTCTTCAAAAATAATCCATGTGCAAACACTACTTAAAGTAGATGCTTTGATACTTTTTTTCTGGGAGTCAGTACCTCATTTTGACAGGTACCCGCTCCCGCACAGATTGCTTAGGGAAGTTTGACCACCCCTTCAACCACCCACAACCTCCTGGGACATGTCACAGGTTCCAGGAGGCTGCAGGACAATTCCCAGAACTCGCGCATGGGCAGTAAGGAGCCAGCTGTGAAGCTGCAGGGAGTCATAGCTGGCTTCCCACCGTCAACATGGTGGTACCGGGGACCCAAAAAATTGCCAAGAATCAGCTTGGGCGAAGACAGCACTGGATCCCTGAGCTTGGTAAGTGTCTTTTTAATAAAAGTCAGCAGCTACAGTAATTGTGTACATTAGCTGGGGTCATGTGCACTGCTCTATGCACACTATACATCCCACAGTCAATCTTCCATTTCCAGAGCGAGCAGGAGAGGGTGGCTACATTCCTACATAAAGTGGGAACATGTAGAATGAACGTAGCCACTCTCTAACGAGAAGTCAGATCAGAGCAAAAAAAAAAAAGAGTTTGAAGATCTGGAGGAGTCTGAGAGTAATAGTAATAGAAAGGACTTTTTGAATTAATACATACTTCTTTTTTTAACCAAAGTGAACAACACAACCTGATTTGTTGGAGAAAATAATAGTTCATATTTGTTACAGACAGCACAAACCTTTTAATTCAATTTTTATTTTTTATACATCAGCCCTGATAACAGAGAAAAAAGTCTCTCCGGGAGAGAACGGGTTTGAAATAAATTGCAGCTTTTGCCTACGAAAGCCCTATTTAGATTTACAATATATTTGACCTATTCGGGAACACGTCTGCTAAATTAAAACTTGTTAGGTTGCAGAATGCGAGACATCAGAACCCCGAGGCATGAAACACGGCTAATTTCCCCACACAGTTCTGTTTGTTTTGGAGTGTAGATGCTAGATGCGCTCCTCAAACACAGGAAGAGTAAACAACAAGCACCGTACAAAATACGCGCTCACTCATTCATATCCAGTTTTCACTCATTTATATCTGGCCCAACAGCTAACTACGCAGCTGCAGAAAACACATATTAAAGTGGAAGCAAACTCTTTTTTTGCACTTGTACCTACAGGTAAGCGTATAATAAGGTTTAAATCATAAAAATGGTGAAAACAAGGAAATAATGCGCACCCCTCTCCCTTCTTACACCCCACTGCGCCCAGGAACAAACTTAACTAATAAAGCTTGTACTGTATGTGTAACGCCTAAAGCTGCTACTTTAAATTAGATAATAGTGTAATGATTTTGAGTGAGCAAAATAGTAGCGCTGTGTTCAGTGAATGAACAAATCTAAACATATATATGAATAAAACACCCTGTGAAAGGAATATTACACATATATCAAATATATATAAAGAAAAAACTTAAAGGTACGTGTCCATAACATTCATCCAGTACCCAAAAAAACAAGTGGTGAAAAAACTAAAAAAAATGTCCAAAAGTGATTGTAATTATTCCAAGTGATTAAACTCAGGTGAACATTCAATCATCTTATGACAACTTGAATGAAATCTTCCACCACACCATAAGTGCTCAGTGATTCCACACCCTAAGTACTTGCACTCACCAATAGGATACGCCTTGCACTCTTATGCTCGGCATTACAGCTTAATAAACCCCCAAGGGTATCAAACGGTTCCAACGGTGTTCCAGCAAACCAAATCACTCCACATGTAAAAATAAAGTGTCTCCAATAGTGAAGTATATCAAAACTATTTATTAAAAACAGCACAAGTAGCCTTCAAATATTGCACTCACATCTATCAAAACATATAAAAGCACTTCAGCAGTAAAATCCAAAAGCCAGACAAGCTTGCGGTGGCAGCCGCGATGTATTGCGGTCTCGGCGGACCCAGAGCAAAACCACAAGTCTCACCCTCCACTCCGCTCGCTCGCCTCTCCACTCCATTCCAAAGCACTACACACTCGATGGCCGGTAGGTCGGTAGGTGGCCGGTAAGTATAAACGTTAGGCACCACGAGAAGTAGCCGTGTAGCCAATCCCAGACTAGTTTCGTCACTCTGGACTTCTTCAATGGGATTGGCCACACGGTCTAGCAACATCCCCTTTATACTCCGCCCGTCATTGAGCCCGGGCGTGTATCGCAATGCGCCTGCGCGCGCTCCGCGTCCCCATGACCGCAATGCATCAGGAGTGACCCACTTGGGTACTGGACACTTACCTTTAATTTTTTTCTTTATATATATTTGATATATGTGTAATATTCCTTTCACAGGGTGTTTTATTCATATATATGTTTAGATTTGTTCATTCACTGAACACAGCGCTACTATTTTGCTAGCTAAAAATCATTACACTATAATAAGGTTTACCTGTAGGTACTGTGAATATCTCCTAAACTTGCACTGTTAGGAGATATTCACCCTGCATGCAGCCGGTGATGTCACTGGCGCATGCTCTTTGAAGGGATGGCATACCCGTGGTGTCCCTTCAGAGATCGTGCCGTGGTCCGTGACTCCCGTGCACATACGTGGGAGAAACATCATTGTGGCGCGTCCAATCAGACAGCCAGAGCACGCAAACCCGGAAGGAAGACCGGGTGAAAATGGAAGCCCTCTCAGCGGTGACAGCGGGCCACTAGCGGGCTTTGTTCTAACGTAAGTATTTCATAATGTGCTTGTATGCGATGCATACAAGCACATTATGCCTTTACCTTGCAGGGTTAAAAAAGAAAAATTGGTGCGGTTTACTATCGCTTTAAAGAGACCATGGGGTTGATTTACTAAAGACAAATAGGCTGTTCACTTCAAGGGAAGTTGCACTTTGCAAAGGGAATTTCCTCCAGCACTTAGTGAATGAATCACAGCTATGCTAATTTTCATCTTCAATTCATGTGCAACTAAAAATGCATTTTTTTAAAAAAAATATTTCCCTGCATGTAATTGTTTTTTTTTTTTGCAAAGTGAATCTTCACCACATTCAATAATCTCTGGGGAAAAGTCCCTTGCAAATTGCAACTTTCCTTGCAACGTGAACAGTCTATTTGCCTTTAGTAAATCAACCCCACTATCACTTTGCTTTGGATGATATAGGGGTTAACTTACTAAATGCAAACAGCATGTCTCCTCTATAATAATCGATAATTGCTACCTATAATGCGAGTCACTACTCCTGGAACTACTTCTGGAACTGTTATGCCTTGTACATGTAGCGGGGTCCCCTTTAAGACTCCCAGGACTACCTTACCCAGAACCCCTTTCGGCAATGTTTCCACCCCAGAGACTCATGGGAGGGGTTATAAAAGGAGGAGGCGAGGCTGGGCTCGGTCTCTTTGGGACACGAGACTTCAAGGGAGAGATCTTCCTGTGCGGATCCGCTGTGGTGCAAGGCCTGAAGCCTGGGGCCTTGCGCTGTTACCCAAAGAGCCTTCCACCCCATTGCGAGCCTGGGTGGCATCTGACTCGGTTTTCTTCAACCGCTGCTGAGCCGGAGACCAGACTGCTGCAGAGCTGTGTGAGGAGACACAGCAGGTGGAAGTTCCCGGACTGGGATCGCGTCCGGAGGGGTGAGCGAGCACTTGCTCAATCCACAAATACTTTATATCATTGTTAGGCCTACAGACTGCCGTGGCCCACTAGTTCCTATTTGAGTTCTTTTCCCCATTTGAGATCCAAAGCAGAACTGAGTTAAACGGATCTTAAGTGGAGTGTACTGTGTTGCCATTTTTACCCCCCCCCCCTTGGATTACAAATGTGTTCCTGAAATGTGCACCACCGTTTAAAGACTTGCATGCAAAGAATTTTGCCCCTTCCTAGAGACTGAGTTATATGGTCAGGCCTGGCCATCTAGGTAGTTTATTTAGTTGCTGCGCCATAGGGCGCATAGTGAAGTATTATTACACGTGGCGCGTGTGCGCCATATCTCTATGGTTATAGTGTGACTATTGCTGCAGGGCTCTGCAGATAGATTCTTATGATCTGTTATCACTGTTGATTTCCATTGCCATAGAAAGTAAATTCGTTATTCTCCTATCACTGTCTTGGTGTCTGCATTTAATCATAGAGCATAAGATATACACATATTACCCTAGACTAACTGTGCCAGTAGGGGTCGAGTAAATTGCCGGGGGTTGGCGGAGCTGTCTTCAGGGCCCAAACTAAATCTGCGGCCCTCTTAGTTGAAGGTATCGCTACACGTGGGGGCTCGTCCGGGATCCTGCTACAGCAAGAGAAGACCCCAGAGGTACCGGCATGGACCTGCTAACAGTAAAAGAGTGGTGTGAAACATCCAGAGCAGACCCGGACACGTCGGTAGTCATCAGCCTCCCGGGAGAGGAGTGGTCGACAGAGACGGTAGAGCAGCTAATGGTGTCCGTGTCCCCAGATTATACACCGAGGGTGACGGAGATAAAACCAGACCCAGATACCTCGTATCAGTATGCACTAGTGGAGTACTGGGGCGGGATGCCAGAGACTTTCAAGCACAACTGTGTGCGGACGCCAGACAACAAAACCTATAGGTTAACGCACGCCATGACTATAAAGAAGGAACCATCACCAACGGGATCACCGCAAGGGGCAACCCGTGTCTCACCTAAAAAGAAGAGACAGGGTGACGCCCCGGGTGGCACCCGCACCTGCCACTGCTATATCACCAGATTTGATAAAGGCGATAGGGGATCTGCTAATCAAATGTCAGAAGACAAGCACGGTGCATGTAGAGACTAGCTACCGGAGGCTAAAGACATTCTCAGGGAAGCTCCCTGTCCCTGCAGGGGAAGAAGATTTTGATACCTGGGTGGAGCAGGCATTACAAGCAGTAGAGGCATGGGAGGTGCCTGAAGCGCAGAAGAGGCAACGAGTGATAGAAAGCCTCAAAGGCGCAGCAGCAGAAGCAGTGAAAAGTTTTCGGCTTGAGAACACAGATTGCACGGCTCAAGACTGTCTAGCCATGCTACAGGAAGAGTTCAGTCAATTGGAAAAGGTGACAGAGATGGTCTACCAATTTGAACATACCTTCCAACAGCCGAAGGAGAAACTTTCAGAGTATGTTAGGAGACTGAACAGGTTGCTGTGTAAGATTGTGTTGAAGAAGGGAATGAAGCCCCAAGATACAGATGCGGCAAGAATGAAGCAAGTCTTAAAGGGAGCGCTACACTCGGATCCAGTCTGGCTGCACCTGAAAACCTCGGGAGGAGGAACGTTACTGACTTATGCTGATTTGATAAAAATCATCAGAGATAAGGAGGCGCTACAACAGGACCAGCAAATGATTAAGACAAATGTTGTCCCTGCACAGGTGTTACTCAACCCAGTAATGACCCCTGAAAGAGACTCAGAGGTAGACACTTTAAAATCTCAAATGTCCAAGGTGTTAGAGATGTTGACCTCTCTGATAACAAAAGACCCAGAGGGTCCCAGGAGAGAAGTACCAAGGAAGGAACTATTCCCAATTGCCTCAGCACCCGCATCTTTACAAGAATGGGGAGATATAGTCTGCTTTAACTGTGGAGGAATTGGCCATATTGCAGCTACATGTTCCAGTCCCAAGAAGAAGAAAACAGATAACCGCAAGCCGGCGGGAAACTCCAGAGGGCCCCGGTGAAGGAGTCAACCGGGTGCCTATCATCTTCAGTGAGCTCCAAGCTGAATGCGAAGCAGAAGAAAAGAGGAGATAAAACACCTCAGAGGAAACACAACATTCCTCAACAGAGATACACCCCAGAGAAAGGGGACAAGACCCCTCAGAAGAGGCACAGCACTCCCCAGAGGGGGTGCACACCTAAGAAAAATAATAATATCCCTCAGCGGGTCTATACACCCATTGAAAGGAGGGAAATCAATGCATACCAGGCTCAAGAAAGACTAAAGTCCAAAGGGAGTTGGACGAGAGAGAGTCCGAAGGGAAAGGACCAGAAGAAAGCGACCCGTGCCAGGCCATATCCAGAGAAGCTGGTAGGCCCATCTCCTATAGTGCCCATTCAAGTGGAGGGAGTCTACACCAGAGCCATCTTGGATACTGGGGCACAAGTGACCCTGTTATACCGAGATTTCTACGATAAGCACTTGAGTCACCTGCCCATCCAGAAGATAGAGGAACTGGAAATATGTGGGATTGGAACCCAGAATTTCCCCTACGATGGCTATCTGCCCGTCAATAGGGATGAGCCGAACACCCCCGGGTTCGGTTCGCACCAGAACCTTCGAACGGACCGAAAGTTCGCGCAAATTTTCGAACCCTATTCGTTATAATGGACGCGAACGTTCGAAATCAAAATTGCTAATTACAACGGCCAATATGCATGTTAATGTCATAAAACAGGTTTGGGGACCCGGGTCCTGCCCCAGGGGACATATATCAATGCAAAAAGAAATTTTAAAAACTAAAGTTTTTTCGGGAGCAGTCATTTTAATGATGCATAAAGTGAAAAAAAAAAAATGGAAATTTTCCTTTAAATATGGTACCTGGGGGGTGTCTAAAGTATGCCTGTGAAGTGGCATGTGTTTCCCGTGTTTAGAACTGTCCTTGCACAAAATGACATTTGTAAAGGAAAAAAAGAAGCCATTTAAAACCACTTGCGGCTTTAATGTCATGTCTTGTCCTGGCCGCCATATGGCTGAAAATCCTTGAGAAAAATGGCATGGCTACCCCATCACCCCCCCCCCCCCACCCCAGCCCCTTTGGGTCTTGTATGGATACTAAGGGGGACCCCGCACCCAAAATAAAACCCTATACCTACAACCCTATATACTCTGAACAGCAGTATATAGGTGGTGCAAACAAGACATGGACTGTAGGTTTGTTCTTAAGTAGAATCTGAACAGGTACATTATGAAGTGTAGCTACATCCCAAAAAAATCTATTTTTAAGCTTTTTGGAGAACATAGGGAGGGGTTATCACCCCTGTAACATTTGCTGTCTTTGCACATCTGTTCAGAACATGTCACCTCACTTTCCGTCCCAATGACAAATGTTTTTGGAAAAGTGGGGTTTTAATTGAAACAAGGATTGGTGATAAAGCATCAGTAGAGAGGAGATACCTTTTTCCCAAATTAAATCTAACAGGATAGAATTTTCCTTCCTAGGGGTAGATTTCCTCTCACTTCCTGTTTTCTCTTGCCGTTTGCAAGTAGGAGTCGTTTGTAAGTTGGATGTTTGAAAGTAGGGGCCTGCCGTATATACTCTGCAGAAATTTGCCCTATTAGATGTTGGTGTAGCCACAAGACTGGTGGGCACAGGAATGGGCCCTGCTGTGAGTTAATAGATCAAGATTTGTACTTGCATGCACCTGTTGAACCGGGCAGAAAAATTGGGCCTTTGGTGGTGGTGGTGGTGGTGGTGGACGGTGTTGCCACAAGACTGTAAGCCCTCACAGTTACTCTTGGTGGGTGCAGGAATGGGCCCTGCTGTGAGTTATTAGATCAAGATTTGTAATTGCATGCACCTGTTGAACAGGGCAGAAAAATTGGGCCTTTGGTGGTGGTGGTGGTGGTGGACGGTGTTGCCACAAGACTGTAGGCCCTCATAGTTACTCTTGGTGGGCGCAGGAATGGGCCCTGCTGTGAACTATTAGATCAAGATTTGTAATTACACGCCCCTGTTAAACAGGGGCTGAAAAATTGTGCCTTAGGCATTGGTGCTGGTGCCACAACACTGCAACCCCTCACAGATACTGTACTTGGAGCACAGCAGTCACACCTGTTGCGAAGCATCTTTTTAAAAAATTGTAATTACACGCCCCTGTTATACAGGGGCTGAAAAATTGTGCCTTAGGCACTGGTGCTGGTGCCACAACACTGCAACCCCTCACAGATACTGTACTCTGAGCACAGCAATGAGACCTGTTGCAAAGCATTGCCTAAAAATTGTAATTACACGCCCCAACAGGGGCTGAAAAATTGTGCCTTAGGCACTGGTGCTGGTGCCACAACACTGCAACCCCTCACAGATACTGTACTCTGAGCACAGCAGTCACACCTGTTGCGAAGCATCTTTTAAAAAAATTGTAATTACACGCCCCTGTTATACAGGGGCTGAAAAATTGTGCCTTAGGCACTGGTGTGGTGGCATGGATCATTGAGGAGGAGGAAGAGGATAGTCAGTGAACATAACAGGACAGTCACTCAGCATCAGCATAGGCAGTCTTGAAGGGATGTGACATTATAAATTATTCCGTTATATCCGCTTCAGGTGTCTGGTAGCTGGTGGTGATCCAAGACTGATTCATTTTTATGAAGGTCAGTCGATCAACCGAGTCGGTGGACAGGCGCACCCTATGATCGGTGACAAATCCTCCAGCAGCACTGAATGTGCGTTCGGAAAGAACGCTGGATGCAGGACAGGCCAGTAGCTCAATTGCATACTGTGCAAGCTCTGGCCAGTGATCCATCCTCAGGACCCAGTAAGCCAGAGGATTTTCGGTGGGAAAGGTGTCCAAGTCTGACCTTGCCCCTAGGTATTCCTGCACCATGTATATCAGACGCTGGCGATGGTTGCTGGAACCGATCATACCTTGGGGCTGCGGACTAAAAAATTGTCTGAACGCATCGGTCAGACGTCCACCTTCCCCACCGCTCCTTCTGCTACTGACCGAAGCCTCAGCAACTCGTCGTCCAGGACCAGGAGTTTGTAACCTCCCAGTTTCTGGGAACGCGTTGCACAGACCTTTCTGCAAGGCCTCCCTGAGATGTCTCATCCTCTGCTCCCTCTGCGACGGCAAGATAAGGTCCGCAACCTTACCCTTGTACCGTGGATCAAGGAGAGTGGCCAGCCAGTAATGGTCACTCTCCTTGATCCGAAGAACACGAGGATCCTTCCGCAGGCTTTGCAGGATCAGGGAGGCCATGCAGCGTAGGTTAGCTGAGGCATTCGGTCCGGAGTCTTCTGGGTCACTGAGGATGACATGATCGCCAGCCACCTCCTCCCAGCCACGTACAAGTCCACTGGTTTGTTGGGACTGTACATCATCCCTAAAAGACTGCTGCTGCTGATGCTGAGTGCCAGGCTCCACCTCCATGCTCACACAATCCTCCTCCTCCTCCTCCTCCTCTTCCTGTGTGATGGGTGGGACAGAAGGAACATTGTCTGGATAAAGGGGGCCTTGAGAGACAAGGAAGTCCTCCTCTTCCTGCCTCTGTTCTGCCTCAAGTGCCCTGTCCATTATCCCACGCAGCGTATGCTCCAACAGGTGGACAAGAGGTACAGTGTCACTGATGCATGCACTGTCACTGCTCACCATCCTCGTGGCCTCCTCAAATGGTGAGAGGACAGTGCATGCATCCCTGATCATGCTCCACTGGTGTGGGGAAAAAAAGCCAAGCTCCCCTGACCCTGTCCTGGTGCCGTAGTCGCAAAGGTACTCATTGATGGCCCTCTGCTGCGTGTGCAGTCGCTGCAGCATGGCCAACGTTGAGTTCCACCTGGTGGGCATGTCACATATTAGGCGGTTCTTGGGCAGGTTCAGCTCCTTTTGCAGCTCAGTCAGCCGAGCACTGGCATTATAAGATCGGCGGAAATGCACACAGACTTTCCTGGCCTGCCTCAGGACATCCTGTAAGCCTGGGAACCTGCCCAAGAACCGCTGCACCACCAGGTTGAGGACGTGAGCCATACAGGGCACATGGGTGAGCTGCCCCTGTCGCAGGGCGGAGAGGAGGTTGGTGCCATTATCAGAAACGACCATTCCTGGCTTAAGCTGGCGTGGCGTCAACCACCTCTCGGCCTGCCCCTGCAGAGCTGCCAGAACCTCTGGCCCAGTCCCCCAAACACACCAGCGCAAGCACGGCATGGCATCTTTTTGCCTGCGTACTCGCGTAGCCCCTTGTACGCCTACGGAGCACCGCTGGTTCCGAGGACAGAGCACTCGAAGAGGACATGGAGGAAGAAGAAGAGGAGGGGGTGGAGGAGAGAGGTGTGTCACAACCAGTAGTAGCATTTTGAAGGCGTGGTGGCGGAACAACCTCCAACACTACTGCACCTTGTCCTGCATCCCTCCCAGCTGCCAATAGAGTGACCCAATGGGCCGTGAAAGAAAGATAACGTCCCTGTCCATGCCTGCTGGACCATGAGTCAGCGGTAATATGCACCTTACCGCTGACCGCCCTGTCCAGCGAGGCATGGACATTGCCTTCCACATGCCAGTAGAGAGACGGAATCGCCTTCCGTGAGAAAAAGTGGCGTTTGGGAACCTGCCACTGAGGAACCGCACATTGAACAAACTCACGGAAGGGGGCCGAGTCTATCAACTGAAAAGGCAGCAGTTGAAGTGCTAGCAATTTAGCCAAGCTAGCATTCAACCGCTGGGCATGTGGATGGCTGGGAGTATACTTCTTTCGACGGTCCAGCAGCTGGGGCAGGGAAATTTGCCTGCTACAATCGGACGTCGGTGTACTGCAAGTACTTGGTTGTGACACACCTAATTCTACACCTTCAGTCCTCTCAGAGCAGCTTTCAGAGAGGACTGAAGATATAGTGGGGATGGAGATCCCAGCTGATGAGGAGCAAGGAGAGGTCCGCTTTGTTCTTTGGTGTGGGTCTTTTATGTGTGCTTGCCAACGAGCTGCATGGCAGGTCGACATATGTCTGCTCATGCTTGTGGTGCCCAAGCGGCTGATGTTTTGGCCACGCGAGATACGCTTGAGACAAATATTGCAAATAGCAGTGGTGCGATCTGATGCACTCGTCTCAAAAAAGGCCCACACCAAAGAACTTTTGTGATAACGTGCAGAGGCAGCGCCCTGCACAGGCGGAGCTCTGCGGTGTGGTACAGTTGCTGTGCTGGCCTCTAGCTGGCCTCCAGGGGGCATCCTGCCTCGTTGGACATGTGACGCTGCATCCTCCTCCTCCTCCTCCTCTCTCCCTTCAGGCACCCACGTGGAGTCAGTGACCTCATCATCCCCTCCCTCTTCACCACTAGAGCAAACCTGGCAGTAAGCTGCAGCTGGTGGAACACTACTGCCAGATTGCTGTCCTTCAGAATCCCCTCTCTCTGCGCGCACACTACTGACTTCCTCAAGCTGGGTATCATCATCCGAGCCTTCGAATCGTTGGGCATCCTCCTGGAGCATGTACCCAACACTGTGCTCAAACAGTTCGGGGGACTCCTCAGGAGGACATGGTGGGTCTAGGGAAGGGGTGGCTGATGATGCCATTGAGTACGCGTTGGCAGCTGCTCTGCCAGTACCCTGAGCCTGGGTGAGAGAGGATGAGGAGGATGAGGAGGGCTTGGTCATCCATTCTACCAAGCCTTCGGCATGATGCGGCTCCACATGTCCAGCTGCCGAAAACAAAGACAAGCGTGTCCCATGGCCACGTGCTGATGACGATGCACGACCACGTCCACGGCCAGCACTGTTGTCTCTAGAAACAGAGCCTGCCTGCCCTGTGTTCTTGCCTCGGCACGCTCTGCCTCTCCTTGGCAGTCTACCAGCCATTGTAGTCGGTAGTGTATATAGTATAAAAAATAGAACTCCTATGTGTGCTCACAACACACTGTAGGTACTATGTGTGCTGCTGACAAGAAAATATAGGAGCTCTGTTTGCTGCCACTAACACACTAGAAGTCCTATTGGTGCTTCTGAGATGAAAATATAGGAGCTCTGTGTGATGCCACTAACACACTAGAAGTCCTATGGGTGCTGCTGAGAAGAAAATATAGGAGCTCTGTGTGATGCCACTAACACACTAGAAGTCCTATGGGTGCTTCTGAGATGAAAATATAGGAACTCTGTGTGATACCACTAACACACTAGAAGTCCTATGGGTGCTTCTGAGAAGAAAATATAGGAGCTCTGTTTGCTGCCACTAACACACTAGAAGTCCTATGGGTGCTGCTGAGAAGAAAATATAGGAGCTCTGTGTGATGCCACTAACACACTAGAAGTCCTATGGGTGCTTCTGAGATGAAAATATAGGAGCTCTGTGTGATGCCACTAACACACTAGAAGTCCTATGGGTGCTGCTGAGAAGAAAATATAGGAGCTATGTGTGATGCCACTAACACACTAGAAGTCCTATGGGTGCTTCTGAGATGAAAATATAGGAGCTCTGTGTGATGCCACTAACACACTAGAAGTCCTATGGGTGCTTCTGAGATGAAAATATAGGAGCTCTGTTTGCTGCCACTAACACACTAGAAGTCCTATGGGTGCTGCTGAGAAGAAAATATAGGAGCTCTGTGTGATGCCACTAACACACTAGAAGTCCTATGGGTGCTTCTGAGATGAAAATATAGGAGCTCTGTGTGATGCCACTAACACACTAGAAGTCCTATGGGTGCTGCTGAGAAGAAAATATAGGAGCTCTGTTTGCTGCCACTAACACACTAGAAGTCCTATGGGTGCTGCTGAGAAGAAAATATAGGAGCTCTGTGTGATGCCACTAACACACTAGAAGTCCTATGGGTGCTGCTGAGAAGAAAATATAGGAGCTCTGTTTGCTGCCACTAACACACTAGAAGTCCTATGGGTGCTGCTGAGAAGAAAATATAGGAGCTCTGTGTGATGCCACTAACACACTAGAAGTCCTATGGGTGCTTCTGAGATGAAAATATAGGAGCTCTGTGTGATGCCACTAACACACTAGAAGTCCTATGGGTGCTGCTGAGAAGAAAATATAGGAGCTCTGTGTGATGCCACTAACACACTAGAAGTCCTATGGGTGCTTCTGAGATGAAAATATAGGAGCTCTGTGTGATGCCACTAACACACTAGAAGTCCTATGGGTGCTTCTGAGATGAAAATATAGGAGCTCTGTTTGCTGCCACTAACACACTAGAAGTCCTATGGGTGCTGCTGAGAAGAAAATATAGGAGCTCTGTGTGATGCCACTAACACACTAGAAGTCCTATGGGTGCTGCTGAGAAGAAAATATAGGAGCTCTGTTTGCTGCCACTAACACACTAGAAGTCCTATGGGTGCTGCTGAGAAGAAAATATAGGAGCTCTGTGTGATGCCACTAACACACTAGAAGTCCTATGGGTGCTGCTGAGAAGAAAATATAGGAGCTCTGTTTGCTGCCACTAACACACTAGAAGTCCTATGGGTGCTGCTGAGAAGAAAATATAGGAGCTCTGTTTGCTGCCACTAACACACTAGAAGTCCTATGGGTGCTGTTGGGGTGCAATGCTGTGCTAACAGCACTGCGGTTGGTACTACTGCAATACTGTACTAACAGTAAGCACGCACCAGACTAATCCCCAGCAGCAGCTAATAACACGCTAACTGTGCAATCAGCAGCAATGAACGATCAATGACTTAGGTAGCAATGGTTTAGCAACGAAATAGCCAATGGTTTAGCAAAGAAGAGCAAATCTTTCAGTATCAAGCAAAGACAGAATCAGCAGACTGATCTCTCCTAAAGCCGGAACTCATGTGACCGGGGCCGATGGCGTGGCGGCCTTTTAAATGGTGGGGCATGTACTAAAGCCCCTGAGCTGTAATTGGCTACAGGCAATGGCGTCCCTAGGGGGGGGACCAGAGGGGGCCCTGGCCCCCCCAACATTATGCTGTGCCCCACCATGTGCCCCCCCAAAAAAAAAAAATCTTTTTTATTTTTTTTGCATTTTTTTTTCGCTCGGGCTGCTGCTGGGGTAACATAGTCTCTCCTGAGAGGGAGAGCATCCCCAGTCAGCTCCTGCGGGGGATTCCTCCCCCTCCCTCTGCTCGCTGACACTGCATAATGCGAGCACTCACACAACCACAGCCGCCCGATCTGCTCCTTTCCCTGCATCCTCATTGGCACGGAGAAGAGCGAGTTGCAGGAAGGACTCCACAAGCACTGTGGGAGGGGGGGAGGGGGGCCCAAGCCTTCATCTCAGTTACTGAAAAAACAGACTGATTTCTCCCGTCCTTAGGACAGTAGAACCAGCCTGTAAATTCTGAGAATGGTGACTGCAAGCTGAGCCGAGTGTCAGTCTATGACACTCTTTCACAGCCCAGCGAGTCCAGCCACCCCCCCTCACTCTCCTCACATACGAGCAGGGAGGAATACAGCTCCTCCTCCTCCTTCCAGTCCCGCCCACACTATCCCGGCATGCTGTATCTGAAGAGAGGGGAGGTGTGGGCGGGAAATATGAAAATCAGCAGCATTACTGGCTGTGTGTGAATGATGCCTGAGATTCTAGCCTGGACCGTGGGTAAGTGTGTGCACTGCAGACTGCAGTACACTGTAATCACTGAACTGCATTATCTCCATCCCTTCTCTCCCCCATCTGTCTCCCTCCCCCTCTCCTGTTCTTTCAAGACATTCACAATTTACTTTCACTTTCAGTTAGGCAGGGAATATACGGTGCAAATTTCTTTCCTGCATCCACAGATTGCAGGAAAGAAACTTGCATAATTCCCCCATCAACACAGACAGTGCTGACAGGGGAATATCCCTCCTGCCCAGCAATTGTATTCTCCCGACAAACAGTGATTATCACTAGTGGCTATAGCAATCACTAGTGATAATCATAAGAGAATCTGCTCATTAATGGTTCGAATCTCAGCCAGTTCCTGCTGAACCAGCTGAGATTTAAACTGTCTATGGCTGGTCTTAGCTCTTAGGCAGCCCATACATTGATCACTTTTTTTCATTCAACTATTAGGTTGAATGAAAAAAAAAAGGAAATGATCCAATTCCCCTGTAGCGGGGTCTCCCCTCTCTCTCTCTCTCTATCTTTATCGGTTATTTGGCTGTTGTCTAGGGGTACCTGGGAGAGAGAGATAAGACACACCACGGCCCATGCCCTCCATAGCTAAGAGGTGAAGGCCAGCAAATTGGGTTTTGTGTAGGTGTCCTAGAGTCAAGTCCAGTACTTCGTCCCTGACTCCTTTGCTCCTAGTAACTAGTGATGAGCCGAACACCCCCGGGTTCGGTTCGCACCAGAACCCGCGAACGGACCGAAAGTTCGCGCGAACATTAGAACCCTATTAAATACAATGGATGCGAACGTTCGGATTCTAAAGTGCTAATTATAACGACTATTATACATGTTATTGTCCGAAACAGAGTTTGGGAACCCGGGTTCTGCACCAGGGGACATGTATCAATGCAAAAATAAGTTTTAAAAACAGACGTTTTCCGGGAGCAGTCATTTTAATGATGCATAAAGTGAAAAAAAAAAGTCAAATATTCCTTTAAATATTGTACCTGGGGGGTGTCTAAAGTATGCCTGTGAAGTGCCACGTGTTTCCCGTGTTTAGAACTGTCCCTGCACAAAATAACATTTCTAAAGGAAAAAAAGCCATTTAAAACTGCTTGCGGCTTTAATGCAATGTCTGGTCCCGGTAATATGGATGAAAATCTTTAGGAAAAATGGCATAGCTACCCCATCAACCCCCCCCCCCCCCCCTACCCCAGCCCATTACCAGCCCCTTACCAGCCCCTTTGGGTCTTGTATGGATATTAAGGGGAACCCCGCACACAAAATAAAAAAGCCCCTATATACTCTGAACAGCCGTATACAGGCGGTGCATACAAGACAGGGACTGTAGGTTTGTTCTTATGTAGAATCTGTTTGTAATTTTGAACAGCTGCATTGTTTAAGTGTAGCTCCATGCCAAATTCCTTTTTTTTAGCTTTTTGGAAAACATAGGGAACGGTTATCACCCCTGTCACATTTTTTTTGCTGTCTGTGCCCCTGTTCAGAACATTTCACCTCACTTTGCGTCCCAATGACAACTGTTTTTGAAATGTGGTGTTTGTATTGAAACAAGGATTGGTGATAAAGCATCAGTAGAGAGGAGACACCTTTCTCCCATATTAATTCTTACAGGAGAGAATTTTCCTTCCAAGGGGTAGATTTCCTCTCACTTCCTGTTGTCTTCTTCCGTTTGCAAGTAGTAGTAGTTTGTAAGTTGGATGTTTGAAAGTAGGGACCTTCCGTATATACTCTGCAGAAATTGGCCCCTTAGGTGTTGGTGTTGGCACAACACTGAAAGCACTCACAGTTATTCTTGGTGGGTGCTGGAACGCCCTGCTGTCAAGTATAATATCAGGAATTGTAATAACATATAATTGTTGATCAGTGGTAGTAAAAATTGGGCCTTTGATGGTGGTGCTGGTGCCACAACACTGTAAGGCCTGACAGTTACTCTTGGTGGGCGCAGCAATGGTCCCTGCTGTGAATTATTAGATCAATAATTATAATTGCATGCCCCTGTTGAACAGGGGCTGAAAAACTGGGCCTTTGGTGGTGGTGGTGGTGGTGATGGTGTTGCTGGTGCCACAACACTGTAAGGCCTGACAGTTACTCTTGGTGGGCGCAGCAATGGGCCCTGCTGTGAATTATTAGATCAATAATTATAATTGCATGCCCCTGTTGAACAGGGGCTGAAAAATTGGGCCTTAGGCACTGGTGGCACAACACTGCAACCCCTCACAGATACTGTACTTGGAGCACAGCAATGAGGCCTGTTGCAAAGTATTGCATCAAAAATTTTAATTACACGCCCCTGTTAAACAGGGGCTGAAAAATTGGGCCTTAGCCACTGGTGGCGTCACCCATAAACCAAAATGATCTTCCAAGCTATCATCGTTAATCGTATCATTGAGGAGGAGGAGGAGGATAGCCAGACAACATAACAGCACAGGCACTCAGCATCAGCATCAGTCTTGAAGGGATGTGACATTTTAAAATCAATTAGTCTGTTATATCAGCATCTGGTGTGTGGTAGCTGGTGGTGATCCAAGACTGGTTCATCTTGATGAAAGTCAGTTGATCAACCGAGTCGGTGGACAGGCGCACCCTGTGATCCGTGACAAATCCTCCAGCAGCACTGAATGTGCGTTCTGAAAGAACGCTGGATGCAGGACAGGCCAGTAGCTCAATTGCATACTGTGCAAGCTCTGGCCAGTGATCCATCCTCAAGACCCAGTAAGCCAGAGGATTTTCGGTGGGGAAGGTGTCCAGGTCTGACCTTGCCCCTAGGTATTCCTGCACCATGTATATCAGACGCTGGCGATGGTTGCTGGAACCGATCATACTTTGGGGCTGCGGACTAAAGAATTGTCTGAACGCATCGGTCAGACGGCCACCTTCCCCACCGCTCCTTCTTTGACTGCCCGAAGCCTCAGCAACTCGTTGTCCAGGACCAGGAGTTTGTAACCTCCCAGTCTCTGGGAACGCGTTGCACAGACCTTTCTGCAAGGCCTCCCGGAGTTGTCTCATCCTCTGCTCCCTCTGTGACAGTACGATAAGGTCCGCAACCTTACCCTTGTACCGTGGATCAAGGAGAGTGGCCAGCCAGTAATGGTCCCTCTCCTTGATCCAAAGAATACGAGGATCCTTCCGCAGACTTTGCAGGATCAGGGAGGCCATGCAGCGTAGGTTAGCTGAGGCATTCAGTCCGGAGTCCTCTGGGTCACTAAGGACGACATGATCCGCAGCCACCTCCTCCCAGCCACGTACAAGTCCACTGGTTTCTTGGGACTGTAAATCATCCCTAAAAGACTGCTGCTGATGATGCTGAGTGCCAGCCTCCACCTCCATGCTGACACAATCCTCCTCCTCCTCCTCCTCCTCCTCCTCTTCCTGTGCGATGGGTGGGACAGAAGGAACACTGTCTGGGTAAAGGGGGCCTTGAGAGGCAAGGAAGTCCTCCTCTTCCTGCCTCTGTTCTGCCTCAAGTGCCCTGTCCATTATTCCACGCAGCGTGTGCTCCAACAGGTGGACAAGAGGTACAGTGTCACTGTTGCATGCACTGTCACTGCTCACCATCCTCGTGGCCTCCTCAAATGGTGCCAGGACAGTGCATGCATCCCTGATCATGCCCCACTGGCGTGGTGAAAAAAAACCGAGCTCCCCTGACCCTGTCCTGGTGCCGTAGTCGCACAGGTACTCATTGATGGCCCTCTGCTGCGTGTGCAGCCGCTGCAGCATGGCCAACGTTGAGTTCCACCTGGTGGGCATGTCACATATAAGGCGGTTCTTGGGCAGGTTCAACTCCTTTTGAAGCTCAGCCAGGCGAGCACTGGCATTATAAGATCTGCGGAAATGCACACAGACTTTCCTGGCCTGCCTCAGGACATCCTGTAAGCCCGGGTACCTGCCCAAGAACCGCTGCACCACCAGGTTAAGGACGTGAGCCATACAGGGCACATGGGTCAGTTGTCCCTGTCGGAGGGCGGAGAGGAGGTTGGTGCCATTGTCGCAAACCACCATTCCTGGCTTAAGCTGGCGTGGCATCAACCACCTCTCGGCCTGCCCCTGCAGAGCAGACAGGACCTCTGCCCCAGTGTGGCTCCTGTCCCCCAAACACACCAGCGCAAGCACGGCATGGCATCTTTTTGCCTGCGTACTTGCGTAGCCCCTTGAACGCCTACGGAGCACCGCTGGTTCCGAGGACAAACCACAGGAAGAGGCCATGGAGGAAGAAGAAGAGGAGGGGGTGGAGGAGAGAGGTGTGTCACAACCAGTAGTAGCATTTTGGAGGCGTGGGGGTGGAACAACCTCCAACACTACTGCACCTTGTCCTGCATCCTTCCCAGCTGCCAAAAGAGTGACCCAATGGGCCGTGAAAGAAAGGTAACGTCCCTGTCCATGCCTGCTGGACCATGAGTCAGCGGTAATATGCACCTTACCGCTGACCGCCCTGTCCAGCGAGGCCAAGACATTGCCTTCCACATGCCTGTAGAGAGCCGGAATAGCCTTCCGTGCGAAAAAGTGTCGTTTGGGAACCTGCCACTGAGGAACCGCACATTGCACAAACTCACGGAAGGGGGCCGAGTCTACCAACTGAAAAGGCAGCAGTTGAAGCGCTAGCAATTTAGCCAAGCTAGCATTCAACCGCTGGGCATGTGGATGGCTGGGAGTGAACTTCTTTCGACGGTCCAGCAGCTGGGGCAGGGAAATTTGCCTGCTAGAATCGGACGTTGGTGTACTGCTAGCAGAGTGCCCGCAAGTACTTGCCTGTGACACACCTAATTCTACACCTTCATTCCTCTCAGAGCAGGTTTCAGAGAGGAGTGAAGGTATAGTGGGGTTGGAGATCCCAGCTGATGCGGTGCAAGAAGAGGTCAGCTTTGTTCTTTGGTGTGGGTCTTTAAGGTAGGCTTGCCAACGAGCTGCATGGCAGGTCAACATATGTCTGATCAAGCATGTGGTGCCCAAGCGGCTGATGTTTTGGCCACGCGATATACGCTTGAGACATATGTTGCAAACAGCAGCTGTGCGATCTGATGCACTCGCCTCAAAAAAGGCCCACACCAAAGAACTTTTTGAATGACGGGCAGAGGCAGCGCCCTGCACAGGCGGAGCTCTGCGGTGTGATTCCGTCGGTGTGCTGCCCATACGCTGGCCACTCAAGGGCATCCTGCCTCGTTGGAGATGTGCCTCCTCCTCATCCTCCTCCTCCTCCTCTCTCCTATTAGGCACCCACGTGGAGTCAGTGACCTCATCATCCCCTCCCTCCTCATCACTGGAGCCAATCTGGCAGTATGCTGCAGCTGCTGGAACATGACTGCCAGATTGGTGTCCTTCTTGAGCATCCCCTCTCTCTGCTCTCACGCTGCTGCCTTCATCTAGCTGGGTATCATCATCAGATCCTTCCAAACGCTGGGCATCCTCCTGGAGCATGTACCCAACACTGTGCTCAAACAGTTCGGGGGACTCCTCAGGAGGAGGGCATGGTGGGTCTAGGGAAGGATTGGCTAATGAAGATAATGATACCAGAGAAGAGGACGCTTTGGCAGCTGCTTTGCCACTACCCTGAGCCTGGGTGAGAGAGGATGAGGAGGATGAGGTGGGCTTGGTCATCCACTCTACCAAGTCTTCGGCATGATGTGGCTCAACATATCCAGCTGCCGAAAACAAGGACAAGCGTGTCCCATGGCCATGTGCTGATGACAATGCACCGCGTACACGACCAGCACTGTTGCCCCCAGACACAGAGCCTGCTTGCCCTCTTTTTTTGCCTCCTGACTGTCTGCCTCTCCTTGGTTGCCTTCCAGACATTTTAATGGATGGCCTGCAGGGAGATGGGAAAAACAGCAATAAGGGCTACCTTCAGGTGTATATTGTGCAGGAGGCTTAGCAACAATGACACTGACACTGTCCCCTGCCTATCCTTCTCTGTCCCTAAACACAAGGATTGAAAATATGGTTCAGCAAAAAAGTTTTAGAACAGAATAGCACACTGACACTTTCCCTCACTGTCCTACTCTGTCCCTCCCTACAAACAAGATTTAGCACAGAATAGCACACTGATAATTTCTACGAGTGTCCTTCTCTGTCCCTCAACTCAGGGATTGAAAATATGGAACAGCAAAATAGTTTTAGAACAGAATAGCACACTGTCAGTTTCCCTCACTGTAGCTCTCTGTCCCTCAACTCAAGGATTGAAAATATGGAACAGCAAAATTGATTTAGAACAGAATAGCACACTGTCAGTTTCACTCACTGTACCTCTCTGTCCCTCAACTCAAGGATTGAAAATATGGCTCAGCAAAATAGTTTTAGAACACAATAGCACACTGACACTTTCCCTCACTGTAGCTCTCTGTCCCTCAACTCAAGGATTGAAAATATGGTACAGCAAAATTGATTTAGAACAGAATAGCACACTGTCAGTTTCACTCACTGTACCTCTCTGTCCCTCAACTCAAGGATTGAAAATATGGTTCAGCAAAATAGTTTTAGAACACAATAGCACACTGACACTTTCCCTCACTGTAGCTCTCTGTCCCTCAACTCAAGGATTGAAAATATGGAACAGCAAAATTGATTTAGAACAGAATAGCACACTGTCAGTTTCCCTCACTGTACCTCTCTGTCCCTCAACTCAAGGATTGAAAATATGGTTCAGCAAAATAGTTTTAGAACACAATAGCACACTGACACTTTCCCTCACTGTAGCTCTCTGTCCCTCAACTCAAGGATTGAAAATATGGAACAGCAAAATTGATTTAGAACAGAATAGCACACTGTCAGTTTCCCTCACTGTACCTCTCTGTCCCTCAACTCAAGGATTGAAAATATGGAACAGCAAAATTGATTTAGAACAGAATAGCACACTGTCAGTTTCACTCACTGTACCTCTCTGTCCCTCAACTCAAGGATTGAAAATATGGTTCAGCAAAATAGTTTTAGAACACAATAGCACACTGACACTTTCCCTCACTGTAGCTCTCTGTCCCTCAACTCAAGGATTGAAAATATGGTTCAGCAAAATAGTTTTAGAACAGAATAGCACACTGTCAGTTTCCCTCACTGTACCTCTCTGTCCCTACAAACAAGGATTAGCACAGAATAGCACACTGTCACTGACACTCTCCCTACCTATCCTTATTTGTCCCTAAACACAAGGAATCCAGGATTAGTAAAGGAAAAAAAATGACACTGTCCCTGCCTATGCTTCTCTTTCCCTGCTCTGGAACACACTAAACAAGGCCGCCGCGCTGGCGGCCTTTTATAGTGTGGGGCGTGTACTAAACCCCATCAGCAATAATTGGCCACAGGCATCCTGCCTGTGGCCAATCATTGCTCTCCTCGCTGCCGGCGCTGTGATTGGCCAAGCATGCGGGGTCACAGTGCATGCTTGGCCAATCACAGCGCCTGGATGACACTGCGATGGCGTAGTGCATTGTGGGCCGTTCGCGTCACTCGAATTTGGCGCGAACGGCCCAAATCGTTCGATCTTCGTCGAACGATCGAACAGCCGATGTTCGAGTCGAACGTATGTTCGACTCGAACACGAAGCTCATCCCTACTAGTAACCAGAGTTCCACACAGTGAATAGGTCCAACTCAGTTTTATTCTTCTTGCCAAGCAATAAAACCGTTTCTTTACTTTGGAAAATGGGGACAGATCGAGGCACAATCCTTTCCCTTCTGCTGCTGACCACTGTGCTGTCACCAGTGGTAAATAGTCACTGCCACTGACTAGGTGATGTAGAACATGAATTACCTTCGCTCACTCTGCCCCTGTCAGAGGAAAAAATCCGTCCAAGGGAGAAATGGAGGCCTCTCCGTCACCAGCGATGCTGCGCTGGACTCTTCAGAGAAGTTACTGCACACCAGTCCTCACGAACTCAGACACGGGCACCAAAGGAGTTAGGGCCCCCTCGGATTCCTACACCCTCGCAGAACCCAGTCGAAGGTACTGAGCCCCAGGGATCCGCCATAGTACCTCACCCCAGGCTAAAGGTGCCTGAGATGGACTCCATCTCCGCTCCGGCCAGGTCAAGGGCACCTAGGCCTGGAACACCGGAACGCCAGCACCCAAGCTGAAGGTGCCTGGGTGCGGCCGCATCTTCTGGCTCCGGACTCTAACCCCGTGATCAGGGCGTCCGCCCCTTTTATGACCTCTCCCTTTGCGCCACAGCGGGTTCCCCGCCCCGCTGTACCAGCTCCAGGGGAGGACAAAAAGGTACAGTCTTGCGGTGCGAGCCCAACCCCGGTCCAAGGCAACAACGCCACCTATAGGCCGGCGGGAACTTCACACCACCAGAGTCCTCCAAGATTCACAAAGGGAACCTTGAATTTCCTAACAATTAAGGCATCTGGGTTACACTACCACCCAGATACTTCCCCTAAATTCAAGTACCCGCTACACCATCTACACATTATAGGTGGATGGGGGAATGTTCCCAGTGTGGACCAGTGCTGGAACAACCAGAGTTGCTGTCCTGTCCCGGCTATTCACAGCGCTGGTCTCTGTCTATATGGTAGCGGCGGCAGCACATTGGAACCCAGTGCTGGTTACTTTATGGGGCTGATGTACAGGAGGGCCAGCACAATTTGTTGTTAAAGATGGGCTGGGCATGTTCAAAATTCCACATGCCAGAGCCTGCTAGGAAGCCCACACTGCACAGCGCTAATCACAGACAATGAGACATTTCCCGGTCCGCAGCTCCACAGATCAGGAAATGTCTCACTGGCTGTGATTAGCACTGTGGAGTGTCGGCTTCCTGGCGGGATCGGGCATGTGGGTTTTAAAACACACCCGAGCCCATCTCTATTGGTTGTAGACAGTTAAGCTCCCTGCAGGTTGCTTAGCAGCAGTGGAGCCTTCTCTGACATGCTGATCGTGATGCAATCCAGATGATGCTCCTAGTCAAATCCTAGTGTTAAATATCAGTGATTTTATTGATCAAAGCCCACACTTTACAGGTATAGAGCCCACATGGCTGCTGAACATACGGTTGATTATATATATGTGGTTGTACTCTTGATCCTAATAAATACTGTGTTTATTAGATCTGACTGGGAGCATCACTAGGATCACATCCCGATCAGCATGTCAACAGAGAAGGTTATACAGCATTACTGCTGCTAGGTGACCAGCTGGGGGCTCGGCTCTCTATAACCAATAGTGCCAGCCTTCCCCTACATGCACGCATAATGTCACCAGCACAAAGTCCTGCCGCCGGTACCAAGGAGACAGATGCCAGACCAGCGCTGTCAATAACAGGGACAGGACAGCTGGGGAACCCCACAGTGGCAGAACACCAGGGCCCGGTGGCAAGACAACCTTTGCAACCCTGATAGTTCTCCCACTGCTTTGAACCCTTATATTTTCTTGGTGTGCTGGTGACATATATCTCTTGTTTTCTGCCACCCTGGTGGGGCCCCAGTATAGTAGGAAGGGAGCTCACTGCAGAACATGTGAAAGGGCCCATTGTGGGATCGTAGTAAAGGGCCCCAGGATATATATATATATATATATATATATATATATAATTGCATTTTATAGTTGGCCCCCCTACTTTTGTCCCTGTCCCCCCATGTGCCCCCCCTAAATATGAAAGCTGGAGACGCCACTGGCTACAGGCGTCCTGCCTGTAGCCAATTATTGCTCTCCGAGTTTCGGGCGCTGTGATTGGCCAAGCATGCGGGGTCACAGTGCATGCTTGGCCAATCATCAGCCAGCCGGCCGCAATGCATTGCGGGGCCGCTCGCATCACACGAATGTGATGCGAACGGCCCAAATAGTTCTGGGCTCGACGAGCGAGCGAACGCCCGGTGCTCGATTCGAACATGGGTTTGAATCGAGCACCGGGCCCATCCCTACCCGTCAAGATGATCTTTGACCCATCTGTGGCTGGGAAAGTCGAAGTGTTTGACACCCTGGCAGTTGCGTGCCCTCGGCCGCCAGGAGCCAACAAGAGTTCCCTTATAATAGGGACAAACACGGACCTGGTCCGAAGACTCCTGACCCCTCTAGTGAAAGAGAAGGGGCCAGCGGCCACCAAGATCCACCCCATGCTGAAGACGGCCTACCAACGGCTGGTCCTAGAGCAGAAGACCCCTGGAGAGGGAATAGGGAAGGTGTGGAGACTTGGAAGAGAAGGGGTAGTGTTGCAGCCCGGCGAAGTAACCTGTCTCAGAGCCACTGTGAAGCTTACTTGGGAGCAGCCTGGACCCTTTGTCATGCTGGAATCCGGCCCAAGGGAAGAGTCCCCCGGTCTGGAAGTGATACCAGAAGTGATTCCACTGAAGGCCCTGAAGAAGACCCATTGTAGAGTTCCGGTGAGCGTTAGGAACACTACAGGTGGCCCCATGGAAATCCCAGCCAGGATGCTGCTGGGCCAGGTGAGCCCTGCTGCCCCGGTTACCCTGTCAGAAGTCAAGGGGACGGGTGAAGGAGGAGACGTTTGGGAGAAACTGTCCATGGAAAACCCGAATCTGCCCAGGGCTTGGAAAGAGAAAGCCAAGGCCCAGTTGACCAGATGGGAAAAGATCTTCTCCAAAGATGAGTTTGATGTGGGGTGTGCAAGGAGTGCCACCGATCGAATCCACCTCCAAGAAGACAAGCCCTTTAGAGAGAGGGTCAGGCGGGTCCCACTAGCAGATCTGGAGGATCTAAGGGAACAACTCGCAGAACTCAAGAGGACTGGTGTGATCCGGGAGTCTAGAAGCCCCTATGCCTCCCCAATAGTGGTGGTCAGGAAGAAGAATGGGTCATTGAGGCTCTGTATAGACTACAGGACTCTCAACAGGAGAACCATACCCGACCAGTACACCACTCCGAGGATAGAGGTTGCTTTACAGAGTTTGTCTGGAGCCAAGTGGTTCAGCGTTATGGATCTCAAGAGTGGATACTATCAGATCCCTATGCATCCAGAAGACAAGGAGAAGACAGCCTTCATAACCCCAGTGGGGTTCTTTGAGTTTGATCGAATGCCCCAGGGACTGTCTGGAGCTCCTGCTACCTTCCAACGTCTGATGGAGAAGACTGTAGGAGACATGAACCTTATTGAAGTCCTTGTATACCTGGACGATGTCATTGTCTTTGGGAGAACCTGGGAGGAACACGAGGAGAGGCTGGAAAAAGTGTTGAGAAGACTCAGTGAGGAGGGACTCAAGCTTTCGCCTGAGAAGTGTCGGTTCTACCAGTCTTCTGTGAACTATCTGGGGCACATAGTGTCTGAAGAAGGGGTGGCCACAGACCCTGAGAAATTGGAGGCAGTTACCTCCTGGCCACGACCCACCACAGTAACAGAACTCAGATCCTTCTTAGGGTTCTGCTCCTATTACAGGAGGTTTGTGGAAGGATTCGCCCGAATTGCTAGACCATTGAATGAACTACTCAAGACCGAGGGAGAAGAGGACGACTCGGGGCCCAGGAAGCCGGGAGAGTCAGTCAGAGATCAGTGGAACCAGAAGTGTGAAGAGGCCTTCCAGGCATTGAAGAAGAGCCTAACCACTGCCCCAGTCTTGGCCTACGCAGACCCAACCAAACCCTATGAACTACATGTAGATGCTAGTCATGACGGTCTGGGAGGAGTACTTTACCAAGAACACGAATGACAACTGTGGCCTGTTGCCTATGTGAGCAGGAGCCTGACCCCCTCTGAGAAAAACTACCCCACTCACAAGCTGGAGTTCCTGGCCCTTAAGTGGGCGGTAGTAGACAAGCTTAAAGACTACCTGTATGGGGCGGAGTTCACTGTGAAGACCGACAACAACCCCCTTACCTACCTTTTCACTACAGCAAAGTTGGACGCCACTGGACACAGGTGGCTGGCCGCATTGTCGGGGTTCAATTTCAGTCTAAAGTACAGGCCAGGGATTGGAAATCGAGATGCAGACGCTCTGTTCAGGAGATCTCATGGCCCCACCAGTGACACGGAAGACTGGACTCAAGTGGCACCTGACGGGGTGCGGGCCCTTTGTCAAGGGGCTGAATTACAAGCCAGAGGAGGCTCAAGGGCGGAAGAGATAGGAGTTACCATGGTAGGAGTCCCCAAACAATGCTGTGGAGTAACTCAACTGGAGGAAGACCATCTGCCAAAACTGTCCAAGAAGGAACTAAGAGGCGACCAATTAGAAGATCCCATGGGGAAATTGGTTCTGGAAGCCCTGGAGAATCAGGATCCAAACAGACTCCTGTGTCACTCCTCAAAGGAAGCTCGCCTGTTGAGGAAAGAGTGGGACAGGTTACAGGTGCATCAGGGAGTGGTCTACCGAAGGGGCCCCTCTGATGACCTGGAAGATAAATGGCAATTGTTTCTTCCGGAAAAACATTGAGAGACTGTTCTGATTGCCCTACATGACAATCACGGCCACCTAGGGGCGGAAAGGACCTTTCAACTTGTCAGAAGTCGGTTCTATTGGCCCTGCATGAGGGCAGAAGTAGAAGAGTACTGCCACTCATGTGCACGCTGCATCCAGAGGAAAACTTTACCCCATCAAGCTGCCCCAATGGGCCATCTACAAAGTCAAGGCCCAATGGATCTGGTATGCATTGATTTCCTCTGCCTCGAACCCGACCTGAGTCGACTAGGAAATGTTCTGGTGATAGCCGATCATTTCACCCGGTATGCCCAAGCTTTCCCAACCAAAGACCAGAAGGCTTCTACAGTAGCCAAGGTACTTATGGAGAAGTATTTTGTCCATTATGGGCTGCCCCAGTGACTTCATTCAGATCAAGGAAGGGACTATGAGAGACGGCTGATCCGGAAACTCCTGGATTCGTTAGGAATCAAGAAAACTCGAACCACACCTTATCACCCACAGGGAGATGCTCAGCCGGAGAGGTTTAACCGAACCCTGCTCAACATGTTGGGAACTCTGGATAGTGAGAAGAAACAACATTGGAGCAAACACATAGCAGCTATAGTACACGCTTACAACTGCACCATCAGTGATGCTACAGGCTACTCCCCATATCGACTCATGTTTGGGAGAGAAGCAAAGTTACCTGTGGACCTGGCCTTTGGCACATCTTTAGACCATTCCTCAGCCACATCCCACAAAGGATATGTGGACAGGCTCAGACACAGCCTGAAAGTAGCCTATGAACAAGCTCAAGCGGCCTCAGATCAAAGGGGAGCTCGAAACTAAAGAAACTTTGACTTGAAGGTCCGGGTGCAAGACCTGCAGCCCGGGGACCGAGTACTGCTACGCAATCTAGGGGTCCCTGGAATATACAAACTTGCAGACAGATGGAGATCTGAACCCTATGTCATCTGTAGGAAGCTGCCGGGCCTACCTGTCTACAAGTTGAAGCCAGAAGGAAAGGTAGGACCACTGAAGACGTGGCATCGAAACCACCTGCTCCCACTTGCTGAAGCGGTCAGGATACCTCCAGTGAGGGACTCCCCTGAACCAGTCTCTATTCTAGATACCCCCAGGCCAAACACTCGCTCCCAGACCTCTTGGGCTGAAGATGGAGAGGCCTCTGAACTCAGTGGAGATGAAGGAAGAGAACTTGACTGGCTGTGGCCTTCCCCAACTCCAGGAACTTCTGCTATAGATCTTCCAACCACTGAAGACACTATAGATAGACAGCTGAATGCAGAAGCCACGGAGTTCATCCCATCTAGTCCTTCATCAGATTACTGGGAAGATGCTTGTGATACTTACTCTGAAAAGGACCCTAGAGACTCTATGTATCCCTCGGCTCCTGAAGCAGATGTTACAGAGCCTGCCGTGTCGCCCAAGCCTGTTACAGAAGAAGAGCCTGTGGCGCCAGAGCCAGTAACCCCAAGAGAACAAAGGGCTCGCAGAGTCATAAGGCCTCCCAAAAAGTTGACCTACCCACAAATGGGGAAGAGCTCAGAAGATTCTGTGGTCACTGCCAGGAGGAGTGTAGAGAATCCGGATCCCTCCACTGTTCATTGGGTGGAGGGCAACCCCCCACTCACTCTCTGGCACAGTTAGGCAGGCCACTCATGATAGTGTGACCTGTGGGCAAGGGAATTCAACCCCTTTGTTTTGGGGGGAATTCCCTATGCCAACATCATACGAAATGTTGTCTAGGGTTGTACGCAGTGTATGCTAGAATTGTCTTTGGGGACCAAAGAATTTAAGTGGGGGGAGTGTGTAGCGGGGTCCCCTTTAAGACTCCCAGGACTACCTTACCCAGAACCCCTTTCGGCAATGTTTCCACCCCAGAGACTCATGGGAGGGGTTATAAAAGGAGGAGGTGAGGCTGGGCTCGGTCTCTTTGGGACACGAGACTTCAAGGGAGAGATCTTCCTGTGCGGATCCGCTGTGGTGCAAGGCCTGAAGCCTGGGGCCTTGCGCTGTTACCCAAAGAGCCTTCCACCCCATTGCGAGCCTGGGTGGCATCTGACTCGGTTTTCTTCAACCGCTGCTGAGCCGGAGACCAGACTGCTGCAGAGCTGTGTGAGGAGACACAGCAGGTGGAAGTTCCCGGACTGGGATCGCGTCCGGAGGGGTGAGCGAGCACTTGCTCAATCCACAAATACTTTATATCATTGTTAGGCCTACAGACTGCCGTGGCCCACTAGTTCCTATTTGAGTTCTTTTCCCCATTTGAGATCCAAAGCAGAACTGAGTTAAACGGATCTTAAGTGGAGTGTACTGTGTTGGCATTTTTACCCCCCCCCCGGATTACAAATGTGTTCCTGAAATGTGCACCACCGTTTAAAGACTTGCATGCGAACAATTTTGCCCCTTCCTAGAGACTGAGTTATATGGTCAGGCCTGGCCATCTAGGTAGTTTATTTAGTTGCTGCGCCATAGGGCGCATAGTGAAATATTATTACACGTGGCGCGTGTGCGCCATATCTCTATGGTTATAGTGTGACTATTGCTGCAGGGCTCTGCAGATAGATTCTTATGATCTGTTATCACTGTTGATTTCCATTGCCATAGAAAGTAAATTCGTTATTCTCCTATCACTGTCTTGGTGTCTGCATTTAATCATAGAGCATAAGATATACACATTACCCTAGACTAACTGTGCCAGTAGGGGGTCGAGTAAATTGCCGGGGGTTGGCGGAGCTGTCTTCAGGGCCCAAACTAAATCTGCGGCCCTCTTAGTTGAAGGTATCGCTACATACACATGATCGGAATTTCTGATGAAAAAAGAAAATTTTTTCTTCGAATATTCCGACCGTGTGTGTGCCCCAACAGACTTTTTTTCCGTCGGAATTTAGAAAGAGAACATGTTCTCTTTTTTTCCGCCGAAAAAAAAATTCCATCGGAAATTCCGTTCGTCTGTATGGAACTCCGACGGAGAAAAAAACACGCATGCTCAGAATCAAGTCGACGCATGCTCAGAAGCATTGAACTTAATTTTTCTCGGCTCGTCGCAGTGTTGTACGTCACTGCATTCTTGACGGTCGGAATTTGGTGTGACAGTGTGTATGCAAGACAGCTTGAATGGAATTCCGTCTGAAAAATCAGTCGGAGTTTATCCCGACGGAAAATCCGATCGTGTGTACAAGACATTATTCTCTGTATACCTAAATTGTTACTATCTCCCCTTTCATTTATTTTAGCCTATTTCATTTCCCTTTTATTTATTTTTTTTATTTTTTTTTTATCCTTGAGCTGATATTGTTCAATGCTAAAATAAAATAAAGAATATAAAAAAATAAAAAAATGCAAACAGCAGAGCTTTACCTCTTTCACTAAGCTCTGGGGGAAAGTTCCTTTAGAAGGTCATTTTGCTCTGGAAGGGCAAGGTGACGTGGAGAATGATTAAGGTGGTTGTAAAGGCTCAAGGTTTTTTTTTTTTTTTTACAAAACAAAGGTGCTTTATTGGAATTGTACAGGGTAAAATCCGGGATACAAATTGACATAATACAATGCTCAATGTATCTTAAAGTGGGTAAATCAGGCAAAAATATACGCATATGCAGGAGAAACGCATATTGGCATTTAAAATACTAATGACTGTGGAACCTGTGGAATAGTGTCACCAGATACATAGTCAACTCCGGAGGAGCAGGGAAGGTGAGGCTGCAAAAGAAGGACAAGAAACGGGAGAGAGGGGGGGAAGGTTTTTTACCTTCATGCAATCTATGCATGAAGGTAAATAAAATTAACTTCTGTGTGCAACAGTCTCCTCAGGGTCTCTTTCTCCTCATTGGCTGAGAAAGCAGCGAGAGCCAATCACTGCTATTCACTGCCAGTGAGCCAATTAGGAGAGAACGGGCCCGAGCCATACTCCATGTGTGAATGGACACACAGAGCAGTGGCTCAGGTGCCTTCATAGCAGGCTACTTGTTGTGAGGGCACTTGGCAGGAGGGAGGGGCCAGGAGAACCAGCAGGAAACCTAAAAAGTGGAGAATAGGGGCTGCTCTGTGCAAAACCATTACACAGAGCAGGTAAGTATAACATGTTTGTTAGTAAAAAGTCTGCCTTTAACTAAAGGCAAACAGGCTGTTCACTTTGCAAGGGAATTTTCCCCAGAGCTTAGGCCCCTTTCACACTGGGGCGGGCAGGAGCGGTGGCGGTATAGCAGCGCGATTTTCAGCGCTGCTATACCGTCGTTCTTACCGCGGTATGCGGTCGCTAGGGGGGTTAATTTAACCCCCACTAGCGGCCGAAAAAGGGTTAATACCGCCCGCAAACCGCGGCTATTGCCGCGGTTTGCGGGCGGTATTACCGCGCTGTCCCATTGATTTCAATGGGAGACTGCGGTAAAGGAGCGGTGAACACACCGCTCCTTTACCGCTGTAAAGAAGCGGCTAGCAGGACTTTTGGAGCGGTCCTGCTAGCGCACCGCTTCAGTGTGAAAGCCTTCGGGCTTTCACATTGAAGGCACAGGGCAGGAATTTTTCATGCGGTATAACAGCGCTATTATTAGCGCTAAACCGCATGAAAAACGCCCCGGTGTGAAAGGGGCCTTAGTGAATGTGGTGAACTTATTCTTTGCATAGTGAAATTTCACCACATTCTCTAAGAATTCTCTCAGCTCTTGGGAAAATTCCTTTTACAATGTGCAACTTCCTTTACAAAGTGAACAGTCTATTTACCTTTAGTAAATCAACCCCTTAGTGCTGCACTGCAGCCACCACAGTGCTCCAGTGAAATAAAAAAAATATATCTGTATATTTTATGCAGTACTCATCTCCTCCCCGGCACGCCTCTCCAGTCCTTTTCAGCTTGTCTGCCCTGGATGAATGACAAACAGCGCCATTCAAACCGCTTCCTGTGATTCCAGGTTGTCATTGATCTTGCCCTTGAGGGTATATTATCACTCCAGCCTGGGCTTATAGGAGAACGTAGCAGAAAATGGAAATCTGCTACATCATTATGTGGCAGGAGTCTGGATCTTCCTTTCACCATAGGGTGAGGACAACCCATGAGGTCACAATACCAGACCAAAGATTGCTAGTAACAAGAAATGTATATCATTTTTAAGTATGTATATAATTTAACAGGTCACTATGGGGTCTATGTATAAAAATAATTTATTTACGAATGTGTCAGTTATTTGCAAAAGGAACAACATGTCTTCACCACCATTTGCTTAAAATGGATGTAAACCCACTCTTATCCTTTCTAAACTACTGCCATAGTGCTGATCTATAAGGATATAGATGCCTCCTGCATGTATCCTTACCTGTCAAATGTCTCCCCTCTGTCTGTTATAAGAACTAAAAAGCTGCAGATTCTGTGAGTGGATCTGTTGTCTGGAGCTCGGTGGGTGGAGTCGTGATGTCAGTAGACTCCCCGCCCACCTCTACACTCCCCTTGTCAACACACATTTTCTCCTGTGTATTCCTTCTGCTATGATCACTAACATCCAGTCAAAATCCAGAAAAGTAACCACATGACTTCAGAAAAGGAGTGGGGGTGAGAATTAAAAAATAATGCCTGTCTAAAGCTAGTGCACGAGATATGTAAATAACCTGTCACTCAAAGCAAGGGGGCGGAACGGACAAAGGTAACTCTGTTTGTCCGCTTTATCTTACTGAACAATAAAAGAGGATTGCTCAGACCTGGATTAACTCTTTGTGGCAAGACCTGGCACAAATGATAGGAAATCTTATACACTACATTGTGACAGCAAAAAAAATTAAAATTTAAAAAATAAAAATTTCGGGTTTACATCCACTTTAATGCAATTATCTCCTGTGATCATCAGCACCATCTAGTGGCAAGAATTCTGTATTTTTTTCTGATTGCAACATTGCAGGAAAAATACTGCATATTGCTACTAAATGGCACTGATGATCCTAGGAAATAAGCATTGCAGTCAAGATTCCTCGTGCCTGTTTAAATGGTTGACACATTCGTACAGCAAGTTTTTTTATACATGGATCCCCATGTGTTTAATTGTACAATGATAGATAGGGTTAAAGAAACGTTTTGAGCCGCGCACCCTGGACCAGTTACAAAATAAAATTATACAAATTTAATACAAAATTAATAATACAGTTGGTACAAAGAGCAGCCGTAGTGAGACCAAAGGTCTTTAGGTGAAAAAAAAAACATAAGTAAATATAATAAGATAAATTATATTTACATACCGTGCTTAACATATGCAAATAAATACAATATAAAGTCCATAAACCCCCACCAAAAATTCTTGAATCAAGTGAGAGTGAAGTAATCCTGTTTCTGTGAAAAATATAGTGACGTCTTCCACAGATTAATGGGCAAACATCCTACTCACCAAACCGACATGACACCCATTACAGGTAGTCAAAAACGCATGGATGGCAAAGAGATGTGTTCTCCAATGGAAAAAACGCCCCCCAGAAAAATAAGATCCGCCAAAGAAGGTTTGATCATATATCAAAGATAAAAGAGAGAACTCCTCATGGTGTAGCTTGTAACTATTTATTTTTCAAAACAAAGTATCCACTTACAGTTAGGTATACTTTCAAAAGCCCATGGAACGCCGATCGCGTTCCAGACGAATAGTGGAAGTGACGTGTCACGCACTAGATGACCCAAAGTGTTTCGTCAGCAATGTCTGACATCATCAAGGGTCATGTGATACGTTTCCCCTGATCACATGACCCCTGATGAAGTCAGACATTGCTGACGAAACGCATGACACGTCACTTCTGCTATTCGTTTGGAACGGGATCGGCATGCCTGCCCGGTTCCATGGGCTTTTGAAAGTATACCTAACTGTAAGTGGATACTTTGTTTTGAATAATTAACAGTTACAAGCTACACCATGATGAGTTCTCTCTTTTCTCTTTGATATATGATTAAACCTTCGTTGGTAGTTCTTTCTTTTCTGGGGGCCATTTTTCCATTGGAGAACACATCTCTTTGACATCCATGCGTTTTTGATTACCTGTAATGGGTGTCATGTCAGTTTTGTGAGTAGGATGTTTGCCCATTATTCAGTGGAAGACAGCACTATATTTTTCACAGAAACAGGATTACTTCACTCTCACTTGATTCAAGAATTTTTGGTGGTGGTTTATGGACTTTATATTGTATTTATTTGCATATGTTAATATTGTTTTTAAGTGCGGCATGGAAATATAATGTATCTTATTTTATTTAATTGTACAATACCCACATCTTTTGTAAAAAAAAAAATCTCATAACGTGAGAATTGGGACTTTAATTGTATCTAACTTGTACAAAGAAATCCATTTTGTTATTAAACTATTGAACCACTTAGTTAGATTTTATTGAACAAAATCATTAAAATAATTAAAAAATAACTCAGCTGCATTGTGCAAAGGGATCCGTCATTTTGATATTACATATTGTCAACATTCAGCAATGAGCATTGTATAAAAGTCGTATAGATTCCCACCATTACATACTTTTATAGATCTATGTCCTGGCATTATATCTTCCTCTGAAGAAGTTTCTTCAATGAAACGTGTCAGCCATTTGCATTCAAATAATAGTAATCAATTACAAAATGGGTAATGCTGGAAGTCTATAAGACTCATAGACAATGTAGATTGTCAAATGTTGACAATATGTAATATCAGAAGGATTGATCTCTTTGCATAATTCAATTTTTTTTTCTTTGCAGTGCCTTTTTAAATAAAATATAAATAAGTGGTTTTATGATAACTGATTGTATTCTTTCATACAAATTAGACATCATTAAAGCAACATTAAACTGCGGTTTTAAAAAAAATCTATTCAAGCATCTAACTTTTATTGCTTTCAACTTCCTTCAAATCTCCAAATTCCTTTTTTTGCTGCTGAGATCTGAGTTCCTGTTAGACCCGTCTTTCTCAACCACGGTTCCTTTGAACCCTAAGGTTCCCCCAGATGTTGCTAGGGTTTCCTTGAGAAATTAGGAATTTTAGCTTCTCAGATCAGTAACCACTGACACCAATGATTTTTGAGCTATCTGTACAGGAAACAGTCTTACCATTGACCACCAATGTGAGGAATGTTCTTTCCACTGGCCACCAATGTACAGAGCATCTTTTCCACTAACCACCAATGTAAGAAGCATTCTTCCCACTGACCACTAGAGTTATAAGACTCTTTCCATTTACCACCAATTTAAAGGAAGCCCCCATTGACTACCAATCTCAGATAAGTAACCATGGACACCAATGATCTTTTTTAGCTACAGTATCAGCACAGGAAGCATTCTTCCCATTGACCACCAGAGTTATAGGACTCTTTCCAATTACCACCAATTTAAAGGAAGCCTTGTTCCATTGACTACCAATCTCAGATAAGTAACCATGTGCACCAATGATCTTTGAGCTATCTGTACAGGAAGCACTCTTTGCTTTGACCACCAATATGAAGAATGTTCTTTCCACTGGCCACCAATATATGGAGCATCCTTTCCACTAACTACCAATATAAGGAACATTCTTCCCACTGACTACCAGAGTAAAGGACTCTTTCCAATTACCACCAATTTAAAGGAAGCCTTCTCCCACTGACTTCTAACCTGAGATAAGTAACCATGGACACCAATGATCTTTGAGATATCTGTACAGGAAACATTCTTTGCATTGACCACCAATATGAGGAACATTCTTTCCACTTGCCACCAATGTACAGAGCAGTGGTGGCTGGTGCTCAATGTTTTGGAGGGGACAGCAAACCAACGCAACTCCCCCCGTGTGGGAGACGGACGGGAAGGCGTGATCCCCCCACCAAACCCCTCCCACGGGAGACGGACAGTAAGGCGGCGGTCACCCCCCCTTGCGCGGGAGACGGACGATCAGAGGCCTAAGTACCTTAGGAGGCTGATGACAAAGATCCAGGGTAGGGCTGCTGCTCCCTCCTCCTCATTTTGGGGCCATTGCTTCTCCTCCCGGTCAACCAGGAAGTCCTGAGACCCGATTGGCCGGGAGGAGAATCAGGAAGACAATAGCGAATGTTAATTTGCTATTGTCACTCAATTGGGTGGGCTCAGGGCGCAGAGCCCACCTTTTTTTAAGCCAATTAGAGCCTCAGGCTCTAATCATGTGCTTTAAAAAAAAATCTATCAAAAATGATCCAAATAGATCCAAAATGGTACAGTCACAATGAAAAGTGAACAACAGGATAGGTGGCTAACGCGTTTCACATTGTGAAATGCTTATTCATAGCTGTTGGCTCAAACTTGTCGTGCATACACACGGTCACACAAATGTTGCTCTAAAATTCCCAACGTCAAGAACGCAGTGACGTACAACACTACGAGGAGCCGAGAAAAATGAAGTACAATGATCTGAGCATACGTCGAATTGTTTCCGAGCATGCATAGAATTTTTGTGCGTCGGAATTGGATACACACGATCGTAATTTCCGACAACAACTTTTGTTGTCGGAAAAATTGATAACCAGCTCTCAATCATTTGTTGTCGGAAATTCCGACAGCAAATGTCTGATGGAGCCTACACACGGTCGGAATATCCGACCAAAAGCTCACGTCGAACATTTGGAAATTTCTATTGCGTGTACACGGCATAAGAAACAATTTAATGCAAAACAGATTACAAGGCCATTAGGTTGTGGATGGATTAAATTTGAAAAAGAAAGATATCATTTAGTGAGTGGTAAGGAGGCTGTGTTTTAAACTTAAAAAAGGCTGACCCACTGCGTCGCAACTGCATGCATTGCTCGCAGTTGCAGCACAGTTGTGTTCACTTGAATAAGTCATGTTGAATGGCGGTACCAGCTGGTGAATGAGACATGCCATTTACATTTTGCCACGACACGTGTACAGCCCTGAGTGGCTGCATGCCTTTTCTTAGGTGGGTAGTTGGGGGGCAGTAAAAAAGAATCTCAACTGTCTGCTTTCATTACCCCCTAGCCACGCGTCTGAATAAGCCCTAACTGCCATTTTTGCTGGACAGCTTAGTCTGTCAAAGGAGGTTGAAAAATAACAGATTTTCTGGCTGGATCATCAGATGAAAAGAAAGGCAAAAAAGCCTAAAAAAAAAAGAAAAATAATACAGCCATCACATCTAAGAATTGGTAAGCTACAACATAAAATAAATCTTTAATTTTGGGTTTAATACCACTTTAACCACTTCCCATGCTGGGTATTGTCATATGATGGCCGCAAGGTGGCTCTGCCATCCCGGGCGGGCATCATATTACGTCCTCGGCTTCTCAGCGGTCTAGGGGGCGCACGCGCAACGCCGGCGACGCTCGCGCCCGCCGTGTCACTTAGGAGCCAATGCGCGTGCCTGGCGACCGCGATGTCTGCCAGGCACCCACGATTGCTGGTCACAGAGCAGGAAAGTGGATCTGTGTGTGTAAACACTCAGATCCACATCCTGTCAGGGGAGAGGAGACAGATCGTGTGTTCCTAGTATATAGGAACACCGATCAGTTACCTCTCCCAGTCAGTCCCCTCCCCCCACAGTTAGAATCACTCCCTAGGTAATACAGTTAACCCCTTGATCGCCCCCTAGTGTTAACCCCTTCCCTGCCAGTGACATTTATACAGTAATCAGTGCATATTTATAGCACTGATCGCTGTATAATTGTCAATGGTCCCAAAAGTCAAAAGTGTCCAATCTGTCCGCAGCAATGTCACAGTCCTAACAAAAATCGCAGATCGCCGCCATTACTAGTAGAAAAAAATAATTAAAAAAATGCCATAAATCAATAACCTGTTTTGTAGGCGCTATAACTTTTGCGCAAACCAATCAATATATACGCTTATTGCGATTTTTTGTTTAACCTCCCTGGCGGTATTCCCGAGTCTGGCTCGGGGTGAAATTTCAGCACCAAAAGCAGTAACCCCGAGCCAGACTCGGGATTGCATCGCAGTGATCCAGGCAGAGTTACTCACCTTGTCCCCTGGATTCTGCGATGCCTCTCCGCTGTGTGATCGAGCCGTCTCCTCGCTCGATTCACACACTTCCGAGTGCCGCCGAGCTCCGTTCCCTGCGGCGTTACGACGCACGGGGACGGAGATCGGCGCCAAATTCCAAAAAGTTGAAACACAGTACACACACAGTACACTGTAATCTTACTGATTACAGTACTGTATGTAATAATTACACACCCCCATTGTCCCTAGTGGTCTGCCCAGTGTCCTGCATGCACTTTTATATAATAAAAACTTTTCTTTCTGCCTACTAGAAACTGGGGATTGTCCATAGCAACCAAAAACTGTCCCTTTATGTCAAAAGTGGTTTTAGACCAACTAAAAAACAGCGATAATAAATTAGAATCACTCGCAGAATTAAGCGATAGCGATTTGTGGGGAAATTCGTCATCAAACACTGAAAAACACTTTTATTATTATTATTATATTATTTGTTATAATTATTTTATAGTTATTTATTTTATTATAATGTATAATTTTGTTTTTTGAACTTTATCATACCTGGGATGTCTACTAGACTCTGGTTTGGACAGATTTAAGTGAGTTATTCCTAAGAATTACAGGCCTGCAATATAAAACGCCAAATTTCCATGCAGAATAATGGTACCGCTTTCAGCACCTAAAATCTGACAGAATCATACCGCCAGGGAGGTTAATAAAAAAAAATATGTAGAAGAATACGTGTTGACCTAAACTGATGAAGAAATTTTTTTAATTTTTTTTTATTTGGGATATTTATCATAACAAAAAGTAAAAAATATTGGGGGTTATTTACGAAAGGCAAATCCACTTTGCACTACAAATGCACTGAAAGTGAACTTGGAAGTGCAGTCGCTGTAAATCTGAGGGGTAGATCTAAAAATGAGGGGAAGCTCTGCTGATTTTATCATCCAATCACGTGCAAGCTAAAATGCTTTTTTATTTTCCTTGCATGTCCCCCTTGGATCTACAGCGACTGCACTTCCAAGTGCACTTGTAGTGCAAAGTGGAGTTGCCTTTTGTAAATAACCCCCATTGTGTTTTTTTCAAAATTGTTGGTCTTTTTTCGTTTATAGCCCAAAAAATAAAAACCGCAGAGGTGATCAAATACCACCAAAAGAAAGCTCTATTTGTGGGGGAAAAAAATATCAAAATTTCATTATGCATGACCGCGCAATTGTCATTCAAAATGTTACAGCGCTAAAAGCTGAAAACTGGCCTGGGGAGGAAGGGGGTGAAAATGCCCAGTATTGAAGTGGTTAAACCTTACACAGCAAAACAGAAAAAAAGACAGTGCTTGCTTTTCGGGCTCTTTTTACTTTTTTCTTTGTTTGAACCATATTTTTAATCTCCCAAAATGACACAAGCTCCTTCAAGTATATTCTCTTTAACAAGCACTCCATCCCATAAGTTTATCAGTCACACCAGGTATAATAATGTATTAAAAAGGTGTGAATACTGCGCTGTCTAGAAAGGACAAATCAAATGAAAAATTTATATCGATACAAATGTAGAAATGCTGCAACTTAAAAATGTGAGACACACATAAATAGGCAAACTAAGAAAAAATCAAGCTGTGCAACAAAATATGAGAATCAGAACAAGAAATCCAGTAACTGGCATCTAAAAAACCCTGTACTTGAATAGGAAATATAGGTGACCATACAGATAGAAAAGTAGGGACAATGAACCCCAAAATTTAGTGTCCTGTTACACCAAACTAGTAGGAGAAATGAATATGACAAAAATCCATACAGTCCATGTGACTAATTGGTGTATAAAAGTCAGTAGAACTGGGAAGATAACGCTGAAGGTTACTGCTGTAACTATCGATCATCTTAGTAACCAATGGGGCCCCTTACACAGTTTCAGGCATGGGCCCCCTGGGGCAGAAGAAAACTGTGGGGGGGTGCTGCCGCCGCAAATTGAGAAGCGGGGGGGCTGCTGCGAATTGAGAAGCGGGGAGTGCCACGAATTGAGTAGCGGGGGTGCTGCCGCCGCGAATTGTTGAGGTCGGGGGGGTTTTTGGGTGCTGACGAACAAAAAAAACAAAGAACAAAAAAAAGGGGGGGGTTGCCATCCGGGGACCTCTGGGGACCTCTGGGCCCCTTACAAAAATAAAAAAAATAATTATAAAAAAATAAAATAAAAAATAAAAGATTTCTATAAAAAAAGGGGGGTTGCCATCCGGGGCCCTGGGGACCTCTGGGCCCCTTCCAAAAAAAAAAAAGGGGGTTGCCATCCGGGCCCCTTACAGGTGTACTGCCTGTACCCCCCTGATGGCGGCCCTGGTTCAGACAGAAAGGGATCCACCACCTCTAGTTAAACTGCCGCTTACCAGAAGTAATGATCCCTGCAAGGGATCAGTATACACAGTTGGCTATTACCCCTGCCCGGGTCTCTGAATGGCTCAATCAGTTATCCACGCTCATCTGATAGATATGTCTCCAATCGTTCCCATTGTGTTGAAATGAACTCGTAATGGGATGAAAGAGAAAGCCACCATAGCGTAATCCAGTAAAAAATGTAATAAAACAAATATAAGAAATACACTTACAATTGGTAGTAGATATAATAGCGTGTGATTTATGTGTAGCCGGCCGGAACTCACAGCCCGTTGTTTCCGGGACCTTGCGTTCGTGGTTGTGGTGGGAGGAGCGGCATGCTGACGTCATGTTCTCTTTTTTTCCCGATGAAAAAAATTTGTATCGGAACTTCGGTCCGTCTGTATGGAACTCAGACGGAGAAAAAAACACGCATGCTCAGAATCAAGTCGACGCATGCTCAGAAGCATTGAACTTCATTTTTTCTCGGCTCGTCGTAGTGTTGTACGTCACCGCGTTCTTGCCGGTCAGAATTTGGTGTGACAGTGTGTATGCAAGACAGCTTGAACGGAATTCCATTGGAAAAATCCGTCGGCGTTTATCCCGACGGAAAATCCGATCGTGTGTACAAGGCATTAGGTTCCAAAACATCTATCGCCGTGGCAGTAACATTAGGCTAGTCAGAGAAAAAGGCGTCAGAAATGGAAAAGGCAGTGTACTGTAAAAGATTATGGGGCCTATTCATCAAAGTGCCGAGAGCACGATAGTAAATTTGCATGTTGATGATCATGCTGTCCAAGGGATGATGGTGTTCAAGGAGGTGCGCTGTGAATAATTGCTTTCGCTGAGCTGTGCAGATCCTTATTCGGAGGGCTGCATAAAAACATCTTAACGCCAGATACTATAGGAGTGACACAGTCTCGTCTCCCAGCTGTCCGTCTTTCAGATCTAAATCCCTCCATCCCTCCGTCGCTCTTGTTAGGTCTGTTGTACAATCCTCTGTAGATGAGCATTGAGTCTTATCTCACCCTTAAAGAGACTATCAATATAAATAGAATGAAGGAAAATGAAGAAACATTTTAATACTTACCTGTACTGCTGCCTCCACCAACCAACTCTGCTGTGTTAAACCGGCCATACACTGTATACTCTGATTGTGCACTCTCTGTACAATCTCCTTTAGCTTTATCAAAACTTTATACTATGAGTAGACATGTGCACTGCCAAAAAATTTGTTTGTTTTCGTTTCATTCCTTTTTTTTTTTCTTCAGGTCATTCTTTATGTTTGAAATTCGTTGTTTTAAATAAATTTATCACTTTGAAAAAATTAGAATTTATTATGTTTCATTCGTTTAGATGCAATATTCGTAAATTCAAAAATTCGTAAATTCGTAAATAAGATAATTTGAAAATTAGACAATTCGTAAATTTGAAAATTTGTAAATTAGTAAATTTGAAAATTCGTAAATTTGGAAATTCGTAAAATCGAAAATTCGTAAACTTGTAAATTTGAAAAATCGTAAATGAGAAAATTCGTAAATTTGAAAATTACAAAATTCGGAAATGAGAAAATTCGGAAATTCAGAAATTCGAAAAAATCTGAAATAATAAATAACGAACTATTAAATAATAGGTATTGGAATTTAAAATTTGGCTGATTATGAACGTAACAAATACAAATTTATCCGAAGGTACGAATTATCCGAAATAACGAATACTGCAGCTAAATGAATGGAAACAAATTAATAATAATAAATTTGAATTTATTATGTTCCATTAGTTTAGATGCAATATTCGTAAATTTGAAAATTCGTAAATTCGAAAATTCGTAAATTCGTAAATAAGATAATTTGTAAATTAGAAAATTCGTAAATTAGACAATTCGTAAATTAGACAATTCGTAAATTAGACAATTCGTAAATTTGAAAATTCGTATATTTGAAAATTCGTATATTTGAAAATTCGAAAATTTGTAAATTTGAAGATTCGTAAATTTGGAAATTCGTAAATCCGAAAATTCGTAAATTTGTAAATGAGAAAGTTCGTAAATTTGAAAATTTGGAGATTCGAAAATTCGGAAATTCGAAAAAATCTGAAATGATAAATAACTAATTATGATTATGAACGTAACAAATACAAATTTATCTGAAGGTACGAATTATCCAAAATAACGAATGCTGCAGCTAAATGAATGGAACAAAGCTAATTATTAATAATAAATAATAATAATATTAATAAAAAGTTTTTATTATTTTTAATATTTATTTTTAATTAGTTACGTTCCATTCATTTAGATGCGGCATTCGTTATTTTGGATAATTCGTAACTTCGGATAAATTCGTATTAGTTACGTTCACTAACAGCCAAATTTGAAAGGAAATTCCAATACCTATAATTTAATACTTAGTTATTATTAGTTAGTTATTTATTATTTTGGATTTTCGAGTTTTCGGATTTTCGAATATACGAATTTACGAATACTGCATCTAAACGATTGGAACATAATGAATTAAAAAATTTCCGAAGTTATGATATTATTTGAAATTTCGATCATAACGAATGACCCGAAAAAAAAAAAAACATTCACTAACAGCCAAATTTGAAAAGAAATTCCAATACCTAAAAAGTAATAGTTAGTATTAGTTATTATTGTTAGTTAATATATGGGATTTTCAAATTTTTGGGTTTTCGAATTTTTGTTCTTATTTTTGCATTTTCGTTCTTTTGAATTTTCGGATTTTAATTCTTATTTTCGGATTTTCTCATTTTCGAATTTATGAGATTTCAAAAAAATTAGTTAAACAGGTTTTCGTTAATTCAAATATTTCCGAATTAACGAATTTGTCGAATTTCGTTGAAATTTTTTTTTGGATCGAAACGAATTGCACATGACCTATGACCCCAAACCTAAACAATCCAATTAGTAGCCAAACAGACAGGCTTTTCAACGACATACATAGGGGTTGATTTACTAAAACTGGAGGATGCAAAATCTGGTGTAGTTGTGCATAGAAACCAATCAGCTTCCAGTTTTTTTTTCTTTTGTCAAAGCCTAATTGAACAAGCTGAAGTTAGAAGCTGATTGGTTTCCATGCACCAACCACTGCACCACATTTTGCGCTCAACGGTTTTAGTAAAATAACCGCATAGTGTGTGGGCAGCCTTGAAGCGGAACTTCACCCAAGGGGGGGGGGGGGCGGGTATCTGGTTTTGACAGTTTGCCCCCCTCCCTCCTCCTTCCCCCGCAGCCATCCCATTCATAGAGCGCAGAACCAGCTGTGAAGCCACAAGGCCGGGTTCCCTTAGGCCTGGTTCACACTGGGGCGACAAACGCTCCGACATTGGGAGCTCATGTCGCATGACGTGTGAAAATCAATGTTTCCCTATGGGAGCCGTCTTAACTGGTCCGACACATGTCGGTCCGACTTTGAGAATGCTCCCTGTACTACTTTGGTCCGACTTTGATCCGACTTCAGCCCATTGACTATCATTGAAGTCGGATCAAAGTCGGACCGCAGTCTTGCATGGTCCGACTTTGGCATGCGACTTGTGCTGTACTGCTCTTGAGGGGGAACTCCAGGCCAAATTTTAAATAAAAAACCGGCGTGGGTTCCCCCTCCAGGAGCATACCAGGCCCTTGGGTCTGGTCTGAATTTGAACGGGCACCTCTACGCCGAAAAACGGCGTGGGGGGTCCCCCCAAAATCCAAACCAGACCCTTATCCGAGCACACAACCTGGCAGGCCGCAGGGGAAGAGGGGGGGACGAGAGAGCGGCCCCCCCTCCCTCCTGAGCCGTACCAGGCCGCATGCCCTCAACATGGGGGGTTTGGTGCTCTGGGGCAGGGGGGCGACCTGCGGCCCCCCCACCCCAGAGCACCCTGCCCCCATGTTGATGAGGACAGGGCCTCTTCCCGACAACCCTGGCCGTTGGTTGTCGGGGTCTGCGGGCGGGGGGCTTATCGGAATCCGGGAGCCCCCTTCAATAAGGGGGCCCCCGGATCCCGGCCCCCCACCCTATGTGAATGAGTATGGGGTACATCGTACCCCTAACCATTCACCTGGTGGAAAAAAATTGCAATAAAAAAACACTACACAGGTTTTTAAAGTAATTTATTATACAGCTCCGGGGGTCTTCTTCCGACTCCGGCGCTCTTCTTCCGACTTCCGGGAGTCTTTTCCGACTTCGGGGGTCTCCGGTGTCGTCTCCGCGCTCTCCGGTTCTTTCTTCCGCCGGGCCTCCGCTAACTTCTTTTTAGCTCTTTTGCTAGTGGAGGGGCCGGTCTTCCCGTTGTCTCGTCCGGCTCTCCGTTGTCCTTCTGCCGGCCCCTCCACTAACTTCTTGGTAGCTCTTTCGCTAGTGGAGGGGTCGGTCTTCCCGTCGTCGCCGTCGGCTTCTTCTTCCCTCTTCTCCTTCTCGATGTTGACGCGTCGCTTCCTCCCGCTGTAATACTGGCTCTCCGCTCCGCTCCGCATTAATATAGGCTTCTCATGACGTCACAGTCACATGTTCCCATGACGTCACAGTCACATGCTCCGGGGCCATGTGCCCCGGAACATGTGACTGTGACGTCATGAGAAGCCTATATTAATGCGGAGCGGAGCGGAGAGCCAGTATTACAGCGGGAGGAAGCGACGCGTCAACATCGAGGAGGAGAAGAGGGAAGAAGAAGCCGACGGCGACGACGGGAAGACCGCGCCTCCGTTAGCAAAAGAGCTAAAAAGAAGTTAGCGGAGGCCCGGAGGCCCGGCGGAAGAAAGAACCGGAGAGCGGGAGATGACACCGGAGACCCCCGAAGTCAGAAAAGACCCCCGGAAGTCGGAAGAAGAGCGCCGGAGTCGGAAGAAGACCCCCGGAGATGTGTAATAAATTACTTTAAAAATCTGTGTAGTGTTTTTTTATTGCAATTTTTTCCACCAGGTGAATGGGTAGGGGTACGATGTACCCCATACTCATTCACATAGGGTGGGGGGGCCAGGATCCGGGGGCCCCCTTATTGAAGGGGGCTCCCGGATTCCGATAAGCCCCCCGCCCGCAGACCCCGACAACCAACGGCCAGGGTTGTCGGGAAGAGGCCCTGTCCTCATCAACATGAGGGCAGGGTGCTCTGGGGTGGGGGGGCCGCAGGTCGCCCCCCTGCCCCAGAGCACCAAACCCCCCATGTTGAGGGCATGCGGCCTGGTACGGTTCAGGAGGGAGGGGGGCCCCCCTCTTCCCCTGCGGCCTGCCAGGTTGTGTGCTCGGATAAGGGTCTGGTTTGGATTTTGGGGGGGCCCCCACGCCGTTTTTTCGGCGTAGGGGCGCCCGTTCAAATTCAGACCAGACCCAAGGGCCTGGTATGCCTCTGGAGGGGAACTCACGCCGTTTTTTTTTTATGTAAAATTTGGCCTGGAGTTCCCCCTCAAGATTCATACCAAACACAGTGCCTGATATTGGCGGGGATCCAAGTCGGATCCCCGTTCATTGAAAGTCGGACATATGTCGGCTTCATGTCGCAGGGCAAAGTCGGATCCAAAGTAGGACAGATGTCGTGTCGCACTAGTGTGAACCCAGCCTTAGTGGAGATGGAGGCGGCAGCACCCAATAGCTGATTAAAAAATTGGCTCGAGTGAGGGGTCCAGTGTTAATTTTGTAGACTAAAACCGACTAAAACATTTTAGTCGACTAACTTAATACCATTTTAGTCAACTAAAGTACGACAAAAACTAAAATGCCATTTTAGTCAAAAGACTAAGACCAAAAACTAAATTGAAATTTGATGTCAAAATTAACACTGGTCTGTAGTGTTGTAATGTTCATACCTCAATACCATAAATAATAACATATTAGATTTTTCACTCCAGCAGTATATAATGAGTTTGCAATTTTGTAGAGAAATGCTTAAATAATGCATTACAATTTAACTACACCCATTAGATTTTAGATGAATAACATGAGTTTTAGTCGACTAAAATGTCCTGGAGATTTAGTCGACTAAATACGGCTAAAAGTAAAACAATTGCAGAAGACTAAAATGGGACTAAAACTAAAATGCCATTTTAGTCCTAAGACTAAAACTAAATCGAAATTTGCTAGCAAAATTAACACCGGAAGGGTCACCGCTGGATCCCTGGACAGGTGAGTGCCCTAATATTAAAAGTCAGCAGCTACAGTATTTGTAGCTAACAACTTTTAATTTTTGAGGAAGGAGCCTGGAGCTCCTCTTTAAAGAGAGAAGCTTGCTGGAAATTGTTTAGCATCTGGCACACTCTAATGCACTGTACCATTCTTTCTAAATCGCTTGCCGACCATCGCACGACGATATACGTTGACACAATGGCAGGGACAGGCAGAAGGGCGTATATATACGTCCCCTTTAAGAAGCGGCATTATGGACGCGCGGGCGCCGCCGCGAGCTCCGTGTGTCCGACCCCAGGTCCCGCGGACTCGATGTCCGCGGGGATACCCGCGATCGTGTCACGGTGAGGAAGAACGGGGAAATGCTGATGTAAACAAGCATTTCCCTAGTCTTCCTAGTGACAGGACAGTGATCACAGCTCCCTGTAATCGGTGATCACTGTCGTGTCACACACAGCCTATCCCCCCTACAGTTAGAAGCACTCCCTAGGACACACTTAACCCTTTCAGTGCCCCCTACTGGTTAACCCCTTCGCTGCCAGTGTCATTTTTAGAGTAATCAGTGCATATTTATAGCACTGATCGCTGTAAAAATTACAATGGTCCCAAAATGGTGTCAAAAGTGTCCGATGTGTCCGCCATAATGTCGCAGTCACGATAAAAATCGCTGATCACCGCCATTACTATTTAAAAAAAATATATATTAATAAAAATGCCATAAAACTACCCCTATTTTGTAGACGCTATAACTTTTGCGCAAACCAATCAATAACCGCTTATTGTGATTTTTTTTACCAAAAATATGTAGAAGAATACGTATCGGCCTAAACTGAAGAAAAAATATGTTTTTTTATATATTTTTGGGGGATATTTATTATAGCAAAAAGTAAAAAATATTGTTTTTTTTTTTAAAATTGTCGCTCTATTTTTGTTTATAGCGCAAAAAATAAAACCTGCAGAGATGATCAAATACCACCAAAAGAAAGCTCTATTTGTGGGAAAAAAAGGACGTCAATTTTGTTTGGGAGCCACGTCGCACGATCGCGCAATTGTCAGTTAAAGCGATGCAGTGCCGAATTGCAAAGTGGCCTGGTCTTTGGCCAGCAAAATGGTCCGGGGCTTAAGCGGTTAGAAGCACCCCAAATGTACTAAAAAAAAAAAAAAAAAAGAGAGAATTTTGTTGCGTGACAAAATACCCAAACAATTTGCAAAAATTGATACTCAAAAAAGAGCCAGAATCAGGTGAATAGGCTGCCCTACACTGTTGCACCAAAAACAAATGTGCAAAAAAAGTGCCCAACCTGCTACTCTGGCTGTGACCCATATACAAAGAAGTTTGAGTACCACTTATAGCACTACAAAGCTTTCCTCTGCGGTCCAAAGCACAGGTTGGGTGCCGACGTTCATGTCAAGCTCATCCAGGTTAGCAGAAACAGATTGGAAGTCATAAGGTGGAAACCCCACACACCGGAAACCCAGCCACTATAAAGATAGGTATAGATACAGCTTCAAAGCAAAACCAGAGAAAATTCCCAGCTCAACTCACCAACCAGTCTGCTTACCAACCGAATTAACCTGTCTAACAGTATGCGTTAAAAACAAGGGTTTAGTTAGCACACATTTGCAAACGCATGTGTAAGCTACAGGGCCCCTTCACGGCACCTTGTATTACCTGCAGTTCTAACCCTTGTACATTTATGAGAGACTCCAACAGTGGGAGCACTTGCATTCTAATGGATAGATAGAGGGCAGGTAGGCCTGGAGGTTGCCCAGTCCTCCTTAACACTGGACACCCAGCACATAGCAAAATGGCAGCAAAGGTGTCCAGTTTGTCCCCTCACCAATATGAAGGGGCCCTGCAGCTTACACATGCATTTGCAAATGGGTGCTAACTAAACCCCTGTTTTTAATGCATACTGTAAAGCCTGTTGACAGACTGTTGGCCTAAAATCTGACTGTTAGTACGCTCCTTTTGACAATTGTCCAACTTTCGGCCAACAAATGTTGGATGACAGGCTAGTAAATTTTCGGCGGACAGCGGTTTGACAGCAGATTTTCGTATGGTCAGTACACAAATCCATCACACAAAAGTCGAAAGTACAAACACGCATGCTCGGAATCAATGCTCACCAAACAAGAAATTAGCAGAAGGGGCCCAAAGGGTGGCGCTCAAGAGCTGAAACTCCTCGTAGTATGTCACTACGTTCGTGTTTGTTGCACGACAATTGTGTACCGTTAGTATGCATGACAAGATCCTGGCACGTGGCCTTTTGACAAAAATCTGACGCTCGGTTGGCCAACAATCGTATCGTGTGTACGAGGCTTTAGACAGGTTAATTCAGTTGGTAAGTGGACGTGCTCCTTGCTGTGAAGGCCAATTATAGATGGGGGCAGGGGCCATTTGTTTGTTAAAGATACAGCTTCAGCCTGAACTCCTCCTGGCTATGCTCCTCTGACATGTTTTTCCCTGCCTACATGGGCTCTAGGATTAAGTTCCGTAGGTATGGGTGAAACATGTCAGAGAAGCATAGCCAGGAGGAGTTCAGGCTGAAACCATATCTTTACCTCTTTAAATATTGGCTGGGTTCTGATGCCAATGTGGCTTTTTAAATTTAATGCCAGTCCAAAAATATGGCTGAAGTTGACCTTTAAAGATTTAGTTTTGAATTGTATAAGGGAAATAGACTATACCCCTTTAAGCCCCTTCCTTTGTTAGTGTCCCTTATTTTGCGAGAATAAAGGTGAAATTTAATTCATTTTGGTAATAGTTATTTTATTGCATAGATGAAGGCTAAAAATGCTGTTCCAGTTTTAAAATAATTGGGCTCGTTCATTCAGAAGGACAGGATCAACTGGTATCGGGCAGCGGTAAACCATGCATGAAACAGGGACACCCAGGACTTTTCCAAGTAGGTTTGTCAATGCAGAAGAGCTTTGTACAACAAATCCATAGCAAAAAAAACAAAACAAAAGAAAACATATGCTTGTCTGAGTTACTAACTAAGCTCAGCTCCATTCCTAATTACCCGTGTGTTCCTTCATGGGTTCCACAAACACATAGGCAGCTCTGGTACTGTATTAGTGTTCTTCCTACAGTCAGCTTAAGAAATAAAGCAACAACAAAGTTTGTTTCCTCTAAAGCAGACACAAACCCTGAAACTCCTCACCATATAGAGGATAGAAACCTAACTGGGCTTCCTAAATCTATAATTTTCCAATAGTGACCAGAAGCACCCCCCAAACTCACACAGTGCTTCCAGTTTCTCTGAGAGAGCCCTCAGAGCCCACAGTGTTCCCCAGCACCCTGCAGTCCCTTCTAGCTTGCTGCAAAGCCTCCAGCCCCCTCAGAGTGCTCCCAACCTCCAACAGTGTTCCTTGGCCTCCCCAGGGCCCTATAGAATCACACAGTGCCCCTACAGTGCCCCCAGCTCCCTCCAAAAACGTCATCCCTTACAGGGCCACCAAGTTTGCTGCAGAGTCCCCTGACTACCTCCAGAACCCCCATCTCCTCACAGTGAACTCCAGCTTCCTCCAGAGCCTTCCAACATTTCAATGCATATTTTGTATTCCTGTACTTTTATTGTGTGGGTAAACATTTTGTTACCTTTGGGGCATGGAAGGTTTTGGAAGAATTTACCTAGCCCTGGTCTCAGTAAGATTGAGAATATTGAGAACCACTGGCCTAAGTGACATGTATACACTGTCCACAAGCCTACCAGCCAGTGCCTCAAGAAATCAATTTTAAGGTAGCCATACATGGCTTGATTTTCCCTCGTTCAGCTTGGCTTGAATGAGTAAAGATCAATCAACTTTCCATCTGGTTATGTGAATGAATGAATCTCTACTGTTGGCTACAATATTCCAACAGTCTGTATACTCAAACAGGTTGGCCGATAATTTTTCACCCCGCTCAGTTGATTTTTAAAACATGTTTTTCAAGGTTAGTGGTGCTTACTCAAATTTTGGGCATTGGTGGCCCTAGCATGTCTATGGCCACTATTAGTTTCCTGTAATGGGTGAATCTTCCTGTTAGCAAACAGTTGTCTTGCAGATGTTATTGCATTTTAGGTTGGCGGTTGGCTACAATATTCCGATAGGCCAAATACCAAAACAGGTTGGCCGATAATTTTTCATCTTGCTCAGTTGATTTTTAAAATGCGTTGTCCAGGTTAGTGGTGCTTGCTCAAATTTTGGCCATTGGTGGCCCTAGCATGTCTATGGCCACCTTTAGTTTCCTGTAATCGCTGGATCTTCCTGTTAGCAAACAGTTGGCTTGCAGATGTTATTACATTTTAAGTTAAAGAAAACATAAATGCAAATCTGATTGGTTGCTATGTACATGGTCATTAAACTTTACTTGATCAGGTTTTAAACCAACCTTTATACAATTATAATACAACTTAGATCTTGCTTATAGTAGGTCAACTTTTTCATTCAATGTCGATAATGATAGTGGTCTACCAGCTTGTGTGCTTTTACCGCCCTTGTTATTATTTAAAATGTATTGCTATCAGGTTAATGATTGCCATTTGTTTTTCTCCATTAGACTGAGTCCTTATGAGTGGTACAACCCACACCCATGCCTTCGTGAGCGCCACCACATCCTTGAGAACCAATACACACTGGGGAACAGCCTGTGGTTCCCTGTAGGAGGGTTTATGCAGCAGGGGTCAGAGGTCATGCCTAGAGCACTGTCAACAAGATGCGTCAGTGGGGTCTGGTAAGTTTCATCCTTGGTGAAATGAGGAAACCCATGGACTTAGTGCAACTGGATGGGCAAGATTTAAGCCAAACCAATAAAATAGGAGATGGTTAAAAACCCTTCAAATTTTGGGGATATTTTCATTCATTCCTGTCCTGGAGATGCAACAGGAAGTGAGAAGAAATTTCTTAAATGTGAGGGGAATTCTCTTAGACGGCTTTCAATGGAACAGGTGTTCCTGTTGGAATACAGTTCAAAGAGGGATTAAGGTGCTGCAACCTGATAAGTTAAGTTTAAGCCTTAACCTGAGAGTTTCTTAACTAAAATATTAGAACCTGCTCTATTTTTTCTCGTAGTTTTTCACGTCGTTCTTTTTAACGTTGTGAAAAATGCTAGTGTGTATGCTTTTACGAGGGGAAAAAAACGAGCATGTTCAGAATCAAGTATGAGACGGGAGCGCTCGTTCTGGTAAAACTAGCGTTCGTAATGGAGATAGCACATTCGTCATGCTGTAACGGACTGAAAAGCACGAAGACTGAAAAGCGCGAATCGTCTCTCACCAAACTTTATTAACACGAGGATCAGCAAATGCAGCCCAAAGGGTGGAAATTCCCCTTTATAGTGCCGTCGTACGTGTTGTACGTCATCGCGCTTTGCTCAAGCGTTTTTTTTTTCATGAAAGTATGTGTATGCAAGGCAGGCTTGAGAGGAATCACGACGAGAAAAACTTAGTTTTTTTGCATGACATGAATAACGGTCGAGTGTACGCGGCATTACACTTATAGCTATGAGTAAGGTCACTTTTTGATAGAAACACATTAGCATTGGCTGCTCTATGGAAGATTTTACTTATTGGAATTAACAAAGAAGAAGCTTTTATACTCACCTTGTTGCCGACATGATTGATTTGGGTTCCTGTTGGAAGATTTCCCCTCATCTCTTCTGGTGAAATCTGTAAAATGTCGGAAATTATATCATTTTTTATTTTGGTCGACATCAGGACAAATAAAGACTGTAAATCTCCTCAGTGGGGACACAGGCAGCAAACAACCTGGCAGGTGTTCCAACACTTCCCTGATCTATCCAAAACTTTAAAATAAACAATTTGGCTATAAAAACCATTAAAATATTCCAGATTTGCTGAGAAAATAAAACAAAATCTACTACATATACTGCAAGGATTTACTTGCTCCTGTGGTGGGAAAATTGAAATTGCCTTTGGGGTGTGGATTTTTAAAAATAAGACAACATGTCCAAGCATCCTTCAGTTCTCTTGGGCTATCTGCATCAAGTCTGATGCAGACTGAAAGATAATGCTGTATAATGATAGTTATATTATTCTAATTATATATCAGTCCCTGTAGTATTACTACTGGTAGGATGGAAGTTAATGAGCTTGCAGGCTAACCATCAAGGAATTAAAGGTATAACTGTCTTTGGTGGTTTATTCAAACTATTAATAGTACATCCTTGAAATGGTGTTTTTCAAATGGCAATGGTCTGAAGCAGGCACTAGGGGAGGGCATATGAGGCATTTGCCTGGGGCTCTAAATATTTGTGGACTTCTTAGCCTGGGCAAGAAGTGGAGATGGTTTTTTACACATGCTAAAAATTGCAGATTAGGTGATCTCAGGTCATCCTTTTCTCTTTTTTTTTCTTTTGGAAGACCTAATTTATCTAATTTAAGGTTATTTTTAATATAAACAGCCACATGGCTAGAAAGGAGATTCGTGTTTTATATACAGTTTCACTAAAGTTTCTATACCAGGCCTCGCTTTCTCTGAAACCAGCCCTTGTACGGAATAGTGTAGGCCAGTGGCCCCGAAATTGCGGCCCGTGGCCAGATGTGGCTCGTTGTTTGCATTTATCCACCCCTTGGGACATTGTTCCCCCCACTGACAGCAACGGTTTCTGCCACTGACACAGACAATGGGCCACTATTCCTCCTACTGACACCAAAGGTGGGAAACAATTCTTCCCACTGACATCAATGATAGGGTACTATTCTTCCCACTGACACCAATGATGGGGTACTATTCCTCCCACTGACACCAATGATGGGGTACTATTCTTTCCACTGAGACCAATGATGAGGCACTATTCCTCGCACTGACACCAATGATGGGACACTATTCCTCCCACTGACACCAATGATGGGACACTATTCCTCCCACTGACACAGACAATGGGCCACTATTCCCCTCCCACTGACATTAACAATGGGGCACTATTCCTCCCACTGACACCAGCCATGGGGCACTATTCTTCCCACTGACACCAATGCATTTTCTAGTCCTGCTGGCCACAGTCTGGCCCCCCCTAAAGTTTGAAGGCGATGGTGTTGGTATATATGATATTGATTGACTTACTCCTGGGCTTCTCTCTAGGTGGGCCTTCACACTTATCATCATCTCCTCCTACACTGCCAACCTTGCTGCCTTCCTGACCGTACAAAGAATGGAGGTCCCTATCGAATCAGCTGATGACCTTGCTGATCAAACCAATATAGAGTATGGAACCATTCATGGTGGGTCCACCATGACCTTCTTCCAGGTTTGTAAATCCGTATTCTTACATACAAACATGACACTTTTTGACTTTTATTAAACCCTCGAGGTGAAATGAAATGGCATTAGCCAACTTATATTTCTTTGGGTTGGAATTAGTTGGGATCTTGATTGTTCTTTTCCTACTCCAATCATACATTTTGCTTCTTAGTAGTATATATTTTTATTAGGTCAGTTGTGACACCTTAGTCAGGCTATATATCTTTTTGACTCTTGTGTTTCTCCAGAACTCTCGATATCAAACCTACCAGCGCATGTGGAACTACATGAACTCAAAGCAGCCCAGTGTATTTGTGAAGAGCACGGAGGAGGGAATAGCGCGTGTCCTGAACTCTCGCTATGCTTTTCTATTGGAGTCCACCATGAATGAGTACCACCGCAGGCTCAACTGCAATCTCACTCAGATTGGGGGATTGCTCGATACAAAGGGTTATGGCATCGGCATGCCACTAGGTAAGGCAAGATTCTGCCTATTCATTTTCTTAGAATCTTTAGCAACTTCAGTTCCACAGCACCATTCGGCTCTGACGTGACTGCATGATAAATTAGTTTACATTTGTCTTCTAATAGGTGAATGTGCTCAGTGAATTAATCCACTGCAACTAATCATAAACAATTATTCGATTACTGATTGCTCCAGGCTATGAAGCTGATTGGTTGCTTTGAATTACTGCCCGTGATTACTCATTAACATGCTTTTTTAAAGGTAAACTGATGAAATAGGAGTCTTAGGATACAAACATGAACATTTTGAGTGTAAATTGTCTCAGAGGAGGCTGTCTATCCAGTTTTCATCCTGGCAGTTATCTCGTATAGTACCCTCATGTTCTGAATGGCCTGTGTAAAATACATGCCAGTATGTTTTCTGGTTCCAGGATCACTTTTATTCATTGTTGCAATTTGAATGACAATTGCGCAGTCATGCAACACTGTACCCCAAAAAAAAAAAATGTATCATCAAATATCAGCTGTATAGAAACATTGGACCAGGTGAGCATAGAGTTGCGGCTGCTAGTACCGCCTAAACCAATGGTCACCTGGGGGGGGGGATGTTGATTGGACTTTCGAGGTACTGATAACAAAAAGCAAAATTGATATAAAAATTATTTATTATACATAAAACTATTACAAAATTAAAAACTTATGAGCCAAACTAAGGTGACCAGATTTTTTAAATGAAATCCGGGGACATATTTTTTTTTTTACTCGTAATGTCGGCAATCAGCGACTCTCTGCTCGTCGCCGCCAGCCTCACAGCCTGTCAAGTCTTACTCTCCGGGCCCCAGCTACTACCAGGTGGGGAGCTGAGTAAGATCACTCCACCAATTCTGCACTGACTGTCTTTGAAATTGCCCCAGCTCCTGTTCAAATCCAATCCGGGGACAAAACCAGGGACAGACTTGGTCCGGGGACAGTGTCCTCAATCCGGGGACTGTACCCGGAAACCGGGGATGTCTGGTCACCCTAAGCCAAACCCCACATACAAAACAGCATTGGCTATTGACGGATGAACCGTCAGATGTCTGTTGCGGTGGAGTGAGGCCAGAAGCCTCAACCGGTTTTGCGGCTTAGCCGCTTCTTCAGGAGGGTTATCTGTATGACAAATGATACAGTATAATAAGCTAGCAAGGACATAAAAAACATTTTACACAGAAAATACAAAATATTAACATGTATAGTGCTTAACATTAGTGCAGGTCTGCTCACCAAATTGGGGCCATGGATCAGGCGAAGGCTCATAGAAGACCCCCCTGTGGCGAACGAGGGGGAAAAAAGTAAACATCCCTTGTGACAGTAATAGGTGGTGACAGGTACTCTTTATGGAGGGATCAGGGGTCTAATTAAGTTTAGGGCAGTATGTGTCCATCCTGCATTCTGAGCATTCGTCTACGGCTACACATGGCCCTGAACATTAGTATCACTTGGTGCACCTTTCAGCCACAGAAGCTGTCAGCCTCTCATAGAGTTTGGAAAAAAAAAAGAGAAAGCACCTCTTAGTGCAAATATTTAATAGCTACAGCAACATGTAATTTCCACACTTACATGTAAGTAATGGATGACAAGCGCCCAAGGAGTGAAGAGAGTGGAGCCTCCTGAGTCTGGCGCTCGGTGGTTCCTGGCGGACAGATCGGATGGAAGTCACTGAACAGAGAGGTCACGGTGTCCGATGGAAGGAGACCAACCAGCGATCTCAGCGTGCAGGACAAGGTGGCAGAGCTCCGTGCTGCGAGGAAGCCAGCTGGCGTGTGACGTCAATAAGGTATGGGAGAGAAAACACAACGCGTTTCAGAGCATGCGCCAAGCTCACAGTGGGCATGCGCACTCCTTTTTCAAGTGCCTGTGGTGCTGAATGGTGCAACTGTGGCCACCTCTACACCTAATTGCTGAAGTCATGCACCAAAAATAAACACCTAGTGTGTATCAGACCTTAAGGCTGGGTTCACACCTAGGCGCATTGGATGCCGCTTACACTGCATCCGATTCACAGAACATTTTAAAATCTATCACTTTCGATCAGTCTGGTTCACATACTGTACGTGCGTTGCATTCGCACTCTGCATTGCCCAAAAAACTTGTGCATTTTCTAAGCAGTGCGGTGCCAATTGATATTCTTCTATGGGAACGCATCTGATTTGCAGATGCATTCCATTTTGAACAGGCATTCTCTCCCCCACCTCACTACACCTCCCCCTCCCCCTGCTCAGCTGATCCACAGCTACAACAGAGAGGAAGCGCTGAACAGCTGCTTTTTCTCTTCGCACAGAGAACAGAGCTGGAATTCGCACCAGACCGGTGTGAATCCAGCCTTAAAGCGAAGTTCCACCCAAAGGTGGAACTTCCGCTTTAAGCACTCGTCGCCCCCTTACGTGCCACATTTGGCATGTAATTTTTTTAGGGGGGGAGAGTAGGCGCTTCGTTTTGAAGGGTACTTCCTGTCCCACTTCCTCCTTCCGCCTACAGGCCTCCTAGGCAACTCCTTTCCTCCCCCTAGGTGGCCCCTCCCTCTCGACAAACTTCTGGGACAAGTGACAGGTCCCAGAAGATTGCCTGTCCACTGGGAGGGCGCAGCGTGACTCGCGCATGCGCAGTGCGCGCACGGCCGTGAAGCCGAAAGCTGTCACGGCCGGGTGCCCACAGTGGCTATGACGGCGCCGGCGGAGAGGAGTGGGAGATGTCATCCTCCTTACGACATGACCCTGGGGAATACTGAGTAGCCCAAATCTCACAAGAGAACACCGCAGCGCAATGCAGGATCATCTTTTCACAAGATTTGGGCTTTTCTCAGAGATCTTGCGGGAAGAAGGATGACACCATCCTAGCCTAGAGCTGCAAAAGGAATCAGGGGAAAAGAAGGTAAAGGTTTCTTTTTTTTCTTTTTTTGCTTTTTCATCCAGCTTTTTAAGAATTGGAAATTATGGCTTTAGAGTCTCTGTTGTGATCTTTGAGGGCCATCGAGAATATATTACTTTGCAATAGTACCTAGAGCACCTAGAGAGCTCAGGGCTGGCTTGTTTCAAAAGCTCCTTTACTACTTGTTAAGAATATGTAAATACTTTAATATGCATAGTATGAGCAGAAGTGCATTTTAATACTTTTGGAGGTTTTTTTTTCTATTTTTCATATTTATGTGTAGTTGTTTGTTAAATAATGGTCCTCTTATTTTAAAATAATCTATAGCTTTTACTGATATTACTAATATCCTCACATCAAGGCAGCTAGACTAAAGCTCTAATTACATTGCGGTTCAATAATTTATGGCTGTAATGCATTTTAAATTCATCTTAGTTATTTTTGCTGTAAGCAGTTTCATTATTTTTGTTGTTTGTAATATTGAAAATGAAAATGAAGCGTGACTTGAGAACGTCGAATGTTGCTTTGGTGTTAGTAAAAAGTGAAAATATGGGCAGCGCGCAAAACATGGAAATACATATGTATACAAACTAATGTACACTGTGCAAAGACCACAAAAACGAATAATAATGAAAATGAGATGTGGAATTCACACTCAAACTAAAGTCCATGTGTCATCATACAAAAGTTGTTTTAAAACATAAACATAGCAGTCTTTAAAGCGGAGGTTCACACTAAAATGGAACCTCCGCTGTCGGAATTCCTCCCCCCCTCCGGTGTCACATTTGACACCTTTCAGGGGGGGGGAGCAGATACAGGTATTTGCACCCACTTCCAGGCATAGACCCTCGCATATCTACGATCTATGTCTACGCCACGTCCGGCGCCTCCCCCCCTGCTGTCTTCAGGGAGACACACGGGTCCCAGAAGACAGAAGGGACCATTGGCATTGCGCAGCGCGAGTTGCGCATGCACAGTAGGGAACCAGGAAGTGCTGATTCCCTTACCGAAGATGGCGGCGGCAGCATCCGAGGGACGGGTCGGCCTCGGGTGCCGACATTGCTGGCGCGCTGGACAGGTAAGTGTCCTTATTTTAAAAGTCAGCAGCTGCAGTATTTGTAGCTGCTGACTTTAAAAAAATATATAAAATTTGTCAGACCTCCGCTTTAAATAAACGGTGAAAACAAATTGTGTAACTTGAAGTGGGATTCCACGTGACTTCAATGTTGAGGTGAGTACACAGACAATAGAACCACCACCGGTTAGTGAGGAGGCTTACGGGAGTGAGAAGACTCAAATGGGCATATGCTCAGTGAGTCAACAAGGCTCAACCACCAAAATATGGGACCTCCACATCTGGGTTTCAGATCAAGTTGTAAGGCAATCCAATTGGTCAAAAAAAAGGGGAAAGGCCCTAGGGCCAAACGCTGCGCAAAATAAACCGTGCTAAAGTGTGTGATGAATCAAATGAATCAAAAATAAGTGAAAAGTAAGCTGCTAGCATATATAGCTAAATACAAATAAAACTATAAAAAATCAAATGTGGTCAAAAATATGCAGCGCTTATCAATGACATTAACATAATTGAACAAAATTAGCATATAATGATAAATGTGCTAAGTAATAAAACATTGATAAAAAATATAAATGAAGAATATATAAGGTGAAAAGAAAGTCCAAAAACTCAAACCGAGTGGAAATCCTATAAAAAGAACTGAGTCCAAAGTGAAGAAAACGATGTGCTCCAAAACACCTTGAAAAGAGTAGCTTCAACCCGTGAGTATAATCCTCTAGATAGTGCTGACACCCAAAGTGAAGGGAATATGTTTCTGCTTACCAGAAAGCCATGACTGTAAAATGACAGTCTCGCCTAGCATAGGAAATTAGGTATTCCCACAACCATAAAAACTCCAATACAGCAGGTTCCACAGTGTACCTTGATCTCAGACATAAAGGGAAAAGCTCATGGTGTAGTATGAAAAACCAGCGGAGTTTATTAAAAGTTAAATTGCACTTACAAAATCCAAAAGCAAGTTCAGCATTGATGCGATGAAGCAAACAATTACGGCATTCGTCCCTGTCTCTCACTAAGCTCCGTATGTTCCGCAACGCTGCTTCTCGTCCGAGGAAAGCGTGATGACGTCACCGGCCCCCTACACATTTCGTCACGTTGGGACATCAACTGGGGATTGGCCAAAATGTGGCTAGTTTTTCATACTACACCATGAGCTTTTCCCTTTATGTCTGAGATCAAGGTACACTGTGGAACCTGCTGTATTGGAGTTTTTATGGTTGTGGGAATACCTAATTTCCTATGCTAGGCGAGACTGTAATTTTACAGTCATGGCTTTCTGGTAAGCAGAAACATATTCCCTTCACTTTGGGTGTCAGCACTATCTAGAGGATTATACTCACGGGTTGAAGCTACTCTTTTCAAGGTGTTTTGGAGCACATCGTTTTCTTCACTTTGGACTCAGTTCTTTTTATAGGATTTCCACTCGGATTGAGTTTTTGGACTTTCTTTTCACCTTATATATTCTTCATTTACATTTTTTATCAATGTTTTATTACTTAGCACATTTATCATTATATGCTCATTTTGTTCAATTATGTTAATGTCATTGATAAGCGCTGCATATTTTTGACCAAATCCAATTGGTCAAGAGATGTCACCAAGAAGCGGTCTTCAGAAGCAGCCAACTTGTCAGACCAAATCCTCTCAAGTGTTCAAAATAGCATGACCTGTGATCATAATTGATGCTTTCGGAAGAACTGCCCTCCTTGCACCAGAAGTTTCTGCAGCGTTTCTTTTTCTTTTTCAACCCGCCATGTTGGATTTGGGAGCCAACTAAGTAGACTGTCCCGAAGCCTTCTGGGATGTGTGACATGGAAATTCCAGGAGACTGAGGGCAGCCAAGGACTACATCATTTTTGGCCCAGGGGAGGAATAAGAAAGTGGGAGGGTACCCCAACAAAATTCTTTTTTTTTTTGTGTAGCGATACCCCCAATTTAAGAGAGCCGCTGGTATTATTTCGGGCCCTGTACACAGCACTGCCAACCCCCGGCAATCTACTCGACCCTCCTCTGGCACAGCTAGTCTAGGGGATGAGGTATTGGTATAACTCTGTAATTGTCTGTGAGCAATCCCACAGTAATGCAAGTAGTAATAACATACAGTAATTGACACTAAGACTAGAGTACTTAACCACAGCAACTTTACTGATGGTATAAAAGGTTTCATAGAAATACAGTACATCATAACTCATGCAGAGCCCTGCAATTAAAATAACACCTAGCAATATTGTAAAAGAATGAATCATATACACCACGTGCAGCTATTCTCCCTATGAGCAATATGGCGCTTAATATTGTTCTACACAACCCAGTCAGGCCTGACTTAAGAAAGTGGGGGGTTTAGTCTTATGGTGAAGAATCTTCGCATGCAAGGGGTAATCGGTGGTGCACATTCAGGAACAACAATTTGTAAATCCAAAAGAACGGTATCTGATAACGGAGCAATTCACAGGAGACTATAAACTCAGTTCTGGAACTAGTCTCCTGCTAAGACAGTAGGTATAGCACGAAGGGCCAAAGCAGTCAATAGGCCTAGACAAAGTACTTGGCTATAGCTGTGAGCAGGTGCTTTCTCACCACACCGGACTTAGTCCTCGTCCGTAACTTCCACCGCTGTGTATCCACACACAGGGTATGCGACAGCCAGGTCTTCGGTCCTCCTGATGTCAGTCAAAGGCAAGAGGAGATCAGGTGCCACACAGGCTCCGCAGTGGGGTGGAAGGCTCTTTGGAAGTGCGCAAGGCCCTGGCTTCAGGCCTTGCACCAGCAGCGAGTCCGCACAGGGGGACCCCTCTTGTTAGAAGCGCGGTGTCCAAAGAGGCCGAGCTTGGCCTCGCCCCCTCACCTTTATAACCCACCCCAGGAGTCTCTGCGGGTGGCAATGGACCTTGGGTGCTAAACAGGGTTCTGGGAATCGTAGTCCGTGGGGCCTTAAAGGAGACCCCGCTACATTTGTATGAAACAAACAGTAATTATATGCAAGATTGAAAGGGAGGGAGAAACAATACAGAGAAAGAACAATTGGTGAAAGGTCTACTTTTAAACGCATTAAAGCGCAGCCACTTTTATTTTTTTTGTCATTCAATTACTTTTATCATATCAAAAGAGTACTCACTCTGATGTTTTTATTCATCCGCATTGCGATTCCGTCTGGAAGGATAACTTATATTTTATCAGTAAAGCCGTTTCCATTTTGCTTGTCGGCATGAGAAGCCCACAAGCACTTACTTCCTTGTTGCGGCGAATGCTGAACTCCAAGCATTCACTGCTCGTTCTCGCGCATGCTCAGTTCCGTCGCCGCCATCTTGCTACACTCCGCACTTCTGCACAGTTATGATAGAGTGAGAAGGGGGCAAGCGGACATATTGTTACACCCACCGGAGTTTTAGACTTCAGTTATTTTCAACACAAAATTTAAGCATATAAGCTCAGTTTTGTGTTGAAAATAACTGTGAAATCGAAAACTCCGGTGGGTGTAACAAGATGTCCGCTTGCCCCCTTCTCACTCTATCATTACTGTGCAGGAGTGTGGGGTGTAGCAAGATGGCGGCGAGGCTCCGCAATGACTCCTGAGAAAAGCTCCCAGGACACAGTGCGGGTGAAGGATATGACGCACTGCCCGCAGAATACCCGCAGAAGAGGGAGACAGGAAGCCGAGTGACAGATGCTGTAATCAAAGGTACTGTCACAGAAAAAAAAAGAATACCGTCCATTTTGTACTGTATTAAGCCCTGTACACACGATCGGATTTCCTATGGTTTTTTAACCAATGGATTTTTCCATCGGAAAACCGATGAAACTGACTTTCATCAGTCTTGCCTACACACCATCAGTCAAAAAACCGACCGTTCCAAACGCCGTGACGTAAAACACTCTGATGAGCCGAGAAAAATGAAGTTCAATGCTTCTGAGCATGCGTGGGTTTTTTTATCCGATGAAGTTCCCCACAGACGATAGTAATTTGCTATCGGTTTTTTAACCATCGGATAAATTTAAAACATGTTCTATTTCTAAACACCGATGGATGACTATTTTTAATCCTTATGTTGCTAGCACTAGTAAATGGATATGAATGTATATAATATCAGTCACTTCCTAAGCAAATTATGTCATACATCCCAGGAGTCTTCAGTAGGGGAGGAGGGTCTTTCTCAGCTAAGCACACCCTCTACTGCTTGCATGCCTGAGCTAAGGGCAGGTGTATTCCAGGAAGTAAATGCTACATGAATCGCCTGCCCTTACACAAGTGTTCTGCGCCCCGAGCCCACCCTTTGTTGAAGCCAATTAGACCCTCAGGCTCTAATCATGTGCTTTAAAAAAAAAAAAAAAAAACATTGAAATCCATGCGTCTGAAGCCCTGCATGTAGATTAGGGTCCGGGCACATGGATTAGGGGGGCGGCACACCTGCGCTCCTTATGGAGCGGCCGCCACTGGTCAAAAGGTTAGGGAATGGGAGTTTGGTGATGGGAAAACCATCAGTTTGTTTTTTTTTTGAAAGGGGGATGATGTCACACATTTCACAAACCCTACCTTCTGAATTACAAAGGTGCCGAGAGGAAGAGTTTTAGGAGGCGGGGTCAATACAGGAATTCATATTAGCAGGCAACAAGGAACCATGGGATATGTAGTCCTTAAAAAATAAAAGTAAACAGCAGGGGAAAAGATGAAAAGCATGCAGGGAATCCAGGAAGTTGTGGAAAGAGATGGTCAGCAGACAGGCAGAAAGCACTATATGAAAGGAAATTTTTCATCTATAAGTAAGCTTATATTAGATTGTCAAATATAACTATTATTTGTATTGCTTTACAATGCTAATGCTATACAGTTAAAGTGTATGCTGTAACCACAGAGCTCCTTTATGGGAAAGTATAATAATTGTCCGTCAGTTTTATTGCACAGTTATGCCGCGTACACACAATCGTTTTTTCCTATAAAAAAAGACCAATGGACTTTTTTCATTGGAAAAAACGATAGTGTGTGGGCCTCACCACAAAAACGATAGCAAATTCCGATCGTCTGTGGGGAACTCCATCGGTGAAAAAACCCACGCATGCTCAGAATCAAGTCGACGCATGCCCAGAAGCATTGAACTTCATTTTTCTTGGCTCGTCTGAGTGTTTTACGTCACGCTGTTTTGGACGGTCGGAATTTGGTCTGATGGTGTGTAGGCAAGACTGATGAAAGTCAGCTTCATCGGAATTCTGACGGAAAAATCCATCGGATTTTATTCCATCAGGAATCCGATCGTGTGTACAGGGCATCATGAATGGTTGTTTTATATATATATTTTTTCTCATTCATTGAAATCTTTTTTTAATAAACACTTTTAAAAGTGAGTGTCCATGGCATCAGAAAGCTCAGCACTAACTGACTACTTGCCGGCTGCCTGTGTCTAATTGACTATTTCAGACCCATCCCATCTCTGCTTGGCAAATCATTTAGCTGTGTGAAAGTCATTTGATCTCCTGCTCCTGCTGGTCTATTCACAACATAGGCTATTCAAGGAATTCACGGCAGTAAATCAGTTATCAGAAAAGCTTGTGCTTTGCCTCTGGCTGCCAGTAGTAAATATTAAATATTTATATGCAATATTTCATGTTTACCCGACTGGAAATAAATAATAAAAAAAAAAAATTCTATTTTTTGGCCCTGAATATTATAAATAAGAAAATGTATAACAAAATACTATAAATTCTGTTTATGGATGTATGTGTGTTGAACGCAAATGTTATGCAATATATTATATTTACCTGAGGAAAAAAAAAGTCTGACGATAATAAATCAGAAGCTATATGAACATAACACTATAAATCCCATCTAAGGATTTACTGTATACACTTTGAACTGCAAAGTGCAGATTAAAGCAACCCCTGGGTGTCCCGAGCACGGGACCCAGTTTGCCCTGGATCAGTGTCATACGTTTCTATGATGCAGCTGGGCCCTTTACACCATAGCAACGCATGACTTTTATCCAGGGCAGGGGGCATGCAAGACAGATTACCCCTCCCACCCTCTGCCGTGCTGAGGTGGTAAAAAGTAGAACTCTGATGTGAAGAGGGGGCTGTGAGATTGGGGGACTCTGTGATGGGGGACTGTGTAAATGGGGGGCTCTGTGATTGGGAGGTCCCTGTGATGGGGGACTGTGTGATTGGGAGGTCTCTGTGATGGGGGACTATGTGATTTGTAGGTCTCTGTGATGGGGGACTATGTGATTTGTAGGTCTCTGTGATGGGGGGACTGTGTGATTGGGAGGTCTCTGTGTTGGGGGACTGTGTGATTTGTAGGTCTCTGTGATGGGGGACTGTGTGATTGGGAGGTCTCTGTGATGGGGGACTGTGTGATTTGGAGGTCTCTGTGATGGGGGACTGTGTGATTGGGAGGTCTCTGTGATGGGGGACTGTGTGATTGGGAGGTCTCTGTGATGGGGGACTGTGTGATTGGGAGGTCTCTGTGATGGGGGACTGTGTGATTTGGAGGTCTCTGTGATGGGGGACTGTGTGATTGGGAGGTCTCTGTGATGGGGGACTGTGTGATTGGGAGGTCTCTGTGATGGGGGACTGTGTGATTGGGAGGTCTCTGTGATAGGGGACTGTGTGATTGGGAGGTCTCTCTGATCGGGGACTGTGTGATTGGGAGTTCTCTGTGATGGGGGACTGTGTGATTGTGAGGTCTCTGTGATGGGGGGACTGTGTGATTGGGTGGTCTCCGTGATGGGGGGACTGTGTGATTGGGAGGTCTCTGTGATCGGGACGGTGTGATTGGGAGGTCTCGGTGATAGGGGGAATGTGTGATTGGGAGGTCTCTGTGATGGGGGGCTGTGTGATTGGGAGGTCTTGGTGATGGGGGGACTGTGTGATTGGGAGGTCTCTGTGATGGGGGACTGTGTGATTGGGGGGCTCTGTAATAGGGGAACTCTGTGGTGATGGGAAGTTTCTGATGTGATTGAAAGATTCTGATGTTAAGGGGGTAGTCTGATGTGATGGAGACCCTGTGTATAGGAGGCCTCTGATGTATAGGGGTAAATCTGATGTGATGGGAAACCCTGATGTATAGAGGGGGCTCCAATGGGATGGGACCTCTGACATAACGTGGTGACTGTGATGTGAAAGGTGGAACTGTGATGTGATGAGGGGACTCTGATGAAAAAGGTATAAGTGTACTTTGTTTTAAAGTGCGCTAATGCTTTAAAGCTCAGCTGAACCTAAAGTTTATATTGGCTAAATAAATTCCATGTGCATCACAACCAAAGGTACAAGGTCTTACAGTTCAGTTTCTTCAGGAAGCAGTGTGACACGTTGGGGTTTCTTAGCCTAATGGAAGCGCCAAAGCAGTAAGTTTACTCCATGCCAGATATCGTTTTCAGGGCTTTCCTGCCTACTTTTATTTAAACAAACATCAAAAAGGTATGTCTTCCCACGCAGGGGGTTCTCACTTCTCACCATCACTGCAAAACACAACATTCAGCCATCTGGCTCTCTTATTGCAGCTTTACTGCTCCAAGTACCTCTTCAGAGTCTCCCCTGAACTTTAATACCTTTGTGGTTGACCATGAAGAACGCCCAGTGTTTATGCACAGACCTCAGCTTTGTGTCTTCCTTACAGCTTCCTAGCTGCTCTTGTCCCCCATGGACTTCCTCTGTACAGCTTCCTTGCTGCTTCTGTCCCTCATGGACTCTCTCTCAGGCTCGGGCCTTGCTCTGTCCAGAAAAAAATATACAAAAAGGTGTAGCGCTGGATGAGCAAAACTGTGTATGGCTATACAGTGAAAAAAATATATAATATAAGAAAAAGTATCAAAAACATGAGTGAATACTACAAATAAACAATTTAAAGTTCATTTGTGTCAGTGAAAAATATATGAAATCTTCTCCTCTATTTAAAGATGATAAGAGTTCTACAGAGTGCAGGTATCCGATGAAAATCATAGGCAAAATGCTCCAACACTTAGTAAAGATCCCGCCACCAAGGTGAAGAATGAAGGCTTACCAGACAGCCTGCGACCGCCCTTCTCAGGGGGGTCAAAACAGGCTCAGTAGAGTGATGTTTTACTCCATGGAAGGCAGGATGATTCTGCAGGAACGCTTCATCCACAATGGGAGAGTCTCCAGAGACGTTGATTGAACACCTGGCCAGAACTGGGAGTAGACACACTCTTTGCAGATCATAGTGGATGTTCCTCAGTAAGTAGGATAAAATCCAAAAGAGAAAGAAAAACTTTCCATAGTGTAGCGTTCATCCATAAAAAAGGGGTTTATTTTCACAAAGTATGCGATACAGAACCTCAAAGTAACAAGTCCTGAGATATTAAAATGCTGGTTAAAAAACTCCTTGCAAGGAATAAAAAGCTCCGTATTCTGTCAATCAAATGACCGTTCGCACGTGCGCAATGCATGCACGTGTCGCCCTTGCTCTGTCCAGACCTGGAGACCAGGGTGCAGACTAGCACCTCTCATGGCTCCTATAACACACTGACTCCCTCAGGAGGGTGGGGCTCTGAGCTCTATCTCTGGCTCTAATATGAAGCCAGCACACACCTGTGCCATTAGTGTGCTTGCTTCCTACAAAATCTGGCTTAAACCACCATTTCACCCAGTTGCACAGGGTCACCCTGCTACAGGAGCCAAAACTGAGTAGAAAAGTCTTTCTCCTGTCACCATTCTGCAGAAAAGGACTTTTTCTCTTTTTGTGAAAGCAGTGGTCTCTTTGCAAAGGTCCAACAAACTCCCTGTTGAGTCAGACCTTTAGCTTTGTGTAGCACCCTCTACCATAGGTAGGTAGGTTTCTAGGTTGGTAGTGTTTTTGTTACAGCCAGTGCATGTAAATTTAGGCAGGCCTAGCTGTGTTGTTTTGATCTGGGGGCTGGGAGTGGTTTTCAGTGTAGAAGCAGGTGACTGACATGTACTTCATCTCTCTGGTGCCTCTCCTGTTTCTAGAGGATTCTAGAAAAGAGGCAGAGGATTGGAGTGGCATGGAGTGTATCTGGGAGCCCTGACCAATCCCCAACTGTTGTGGGAGTTGTTGTTGGGTGGAAGAACTGAATGATGGACTGTTAGGCTGTGGAGACCCTTGAGGGAACCCCCTTTCTGGGGGGTGACCTTGAGCACAGGAGCTGGGAGGGAGTCTCTCTCTCTTTGAGAGATGTCCTGAAACAGGAGCAGGAGGAAGACAGCAGGGAGCACTGCCGGTAAAGTCATTCAGGAGGGATCCGTTCCGGGGTCGGTGAGTGAGAAGCACAGTGAGAAGCTCTTGGAGGGAGATGCCAGGATTGGATGTGAAGCCAGAGGGAGAGACTGTGGTGTAGTTGAAGTGAAGTTGCTGCAGCCAGGGAGGTTGGCAGGATTTGCATTGGACTTTCTGGGATCAGAAGTTCACCAAGTTTTAGTTAGCACAAATGTCCTTTTTCATCGCTATTGTTTGCTACACCAAAGGGGACTGCAGATCCCTGCCAGTGAATGGCTATTATTGAACTGTTGGGACTTATTCAGAGAGAGGCCTAACCATGTGCTAATGGTGACCAGAATCTAGGATTGTGCAGTAGAGAAAGCAAAGTGATCTCAATTAGTGTGCTGGAGGAGTGTGGAGCTTTAGAGACTGTCTTTGTTCAAACAAGCAAGATTCATTATCTGGACATCCCATGACCTTTTCCCCATCCAAGTTTAATCCCCTAAATAAAATAACAAAAAAAATAAAACAAGCTAAAGGACTGTTCATTGACTGGCAAAGTGAGTCTGAACTGAATGCCTGGCCAAGCAGGGTGACGTGTGGAACTTAAACACGCAGCGACCCCACGGGGGCACCGCTACATCAGCAAAGCGCGTCCTCCTTGCTGATTGGACAACTCTGGCTCTGACTGAGTAGGTGGCATGTAAAATCTCTCTAAAGAGACCACTGCTTCCAAACAAGCGTCCTTCTCTACAGCATGCTGGCATTAGTGCATATAGGGCAAATGATTAGTGATAATAGTTTTGTGCATGGCATTAGTGTAACGAGCCCCTTTGCTCGCTCGGCTCCACTCTCCCGACACTCCTCTGCTCTATTGGATCATCCGGTGCTCCAGGATTCAAACTACCGCTATGTGCCATTCGAATCCATTTGTGGTCGGTCAGAACAAACACCAGGCAGGCTGTATGTAAGTTTAACCAAGAGAGACTTTATTAGCACCAAAATCAAGTCTTATATACAGTAACAGAGGGGGTAACCAAAAACATAATTAACATGAGCTAATTAACTAAATCCTTTAGCCAGCCAAGGTGACTCATAGATATGACCGTTCAGGGTAGACATCCCGGCTCCTACCTGTCTCACCTGCTATACAATATACATTATCCTAAGTGTAAACATCACACATTTAGCAGGGTCAAAATAGCACAGAGGACAGACAGATGGCTGGAGGTGATTGCATTCGCATATCCTTAGAGGGAATGTGTGAAAATCCCAACAGTATGAATTAGTCACTCTAATATGGCATATACAGGGTCCCCAGAGTCTGTGTGTCTTGGGGGGACATGGACCTGAATCCGAAGTAACACCCCGACAAGGGTCCCCAGGCATACAGCTCACAAAGAGCACCGTTCCCCCAAATGCCAGGGCCCATGGTTGCAGGGCAAGAGGCTTGCATTCAGTCCCCTCCAAAAGCCCCTGTCCCGGCCAGGTCCGTCACACATCTCCCCTTTCGGCAGGAAACTAACATAGGAGGAGACCCCAAACGGGTTGACTCCGAAGTTAGTCCATAGTTCTATTCCCCCAATGCCGGTATCCACACAGTACCCCAAACAAATTGCTCCAAACAGAGAATCACTTACCCAGCCAACCTCTGCCTCTCTCAGAGAACACACCCGCCGCTGGGGAGAGGCCTGGACTGGCCCTTCTCCCTGGAGTCCTTTCTGCTGCTGGAGAGAAGACAGGGTGACTGGGCTCAGTCCGTCATGCTGTTGGGGATCTGGGTCGACTGCCCGGCCTCCCTGGGGTATACAAGTGGAGACTGAAGTCCCATCCACTTGTGGTAGGTGAAAATCTCCCAGTGCTTGCAAAGCAAGGCTCACATCCTCCTGTCTCAGTGTCACACCATTTTCTGGGGTTGTGTCAGTGAGGACTGAAGTCCCATCCAATACCACAGGAACTCCCGCTTCTGTTAGTTGGGAGCTGAGGCCCGTGGCGCTCGGCTCTGTTGCCAGCTCTTCTGCTGGGTTGCTGTGAGTGGGGACCGCAGTCCCATCCACCGATATCCGCTCAAGTGGCAGTTGTGTGCAGCGGCCAGTAGCATTCTGCCCTGCTGGCAGTGATTCAGCTGGGGGTAAAAGCTTTACCACCTCAGCTTGTTGCTGGGGAGAGGGGCCAACTGCCCCAGCTCCCTGAAACTCCACAGTGGTTTCCGGTGCTGGGCAGAGGTGGGTACCACTCTGCCCTGTTGCCAGCACTTCTGCTGGGGACTCCACACCATCTGCTCTGGTTAACTGTTGGGGGGGGAGATGGCCTGCTTCTCCTCCCTGCATCTCTCGCAACCTCCTTCCGAATTCCTCTTCCATGGCGGCTGGTTCTTTAGGCGTTGTCTCCGATTGCCGTATTACCGCCATTCTCCACTCATGTTGCCGCTCTAGTTCTCTCTTTTGTCGGGCATCCTGCAGCTGGATGTCTTTAATGGCTTCCTGTATGGCGGTCTCTGATGGGTTAGCCCCATATAATGCCAACCGCTGCCGCACTCGTTGCTGAAACAAATCTTCAACTGACCGGGGTCCTGCATCACCCTTCTTCTGGTCCATCTCGGCTCTCAAGTAGGTCTTTCAGCGTGACTTTCCTGCAGGCTGCATAGCTGGTCCTTCACTGTGGTGGTTTGGAGTGTCCCAGTAACTGGAGAGCAAATCCCACAGCTGCCAACCAATGTAACGAGCCCCTTTGCTCGCTCGGCTCCACTCTCCCGACACTCCTCTGCTCTATTGGATCATCCGGTGCTCCAGGATTCAAACTACCGCTATGTGCCATTCGAATCCATTTGTGGTCGGTCAGAACAAACACCAGGCAGGCTGTATGTAAGTTTAACCAAGAGAGACTTTATTAGCACCAAAATCAAGTCTTATATACAGTAACAGAGGGGGTAACCAAAAACATAATTAACATGAGCTAATTAACTAAATCCTTTAGCCAGCCAAGGTGACTCATAGATATGACCGTTCAGGGTAGACATCCCGGCTCCTACCTGTCTCACCTGCTATACAATATACATTATCCTAAGTGTAAACATCACACATTTAGCAGGGTCAAAATAGCACAGAGGACAGACAGATGGCTGGAGGTGATTGCATTCGCATATCCTTAGAGGGAATGTGTGAAAATCCCAACAGTATGAATTAGTCACTCTAATATGGCATATACAGGGTCCCCAGAGTCTGTGTGTCTTGGGGGGACATGGACCTGAATCCGAAGTAACACCCCGACAAGGGTCCCCAGGCATACAGCTCACAAAGAGCACCATTCCCCCAAATGCCAGGGCCCATGGTCGCAGGGCAAGAGGCTTGCATTCAGTCCCCTCCAAAAGCCCCTGTCCCGGCCAGGTCCATCACAATTAGTGAAAATGGTAAATGTAATCCCTGATAATAGCTAGAGGTGGCAGAAATTCAAAGTTTCCATTTTCACAAGATATTATGTGTGTAAAAGGAAAAAACAAACATAAAAATTAAAAAAAGGAGATAGCAATGTCAATAGTTCTACCCGCTCTAAGCCTCCTTGTTGGTTCATGGGTCTGTCCAGCACATCCAAGGACCAACATGAAAGGCTCTGGAGATTGGAGAGGATGGAGCCAGTCACAACTTTTACAGGGAAAGTCAAGATTTGTATATAACTTTGGTTGCCAATATTTTGAGACCTACTAATTGTTTTCACACATGGTTTCATGTACTCAGTTGGCTGCCTTTAGTGCTGTCAGAAGACATTAGTCTTCATCAAGCCTTAACATGGGTCCCCTAGTGCATCCTGTCATAATTTCATTAACATCGACTGCTCAAGCCCTGAAGAAGGGGAGGCCCTTTTCCCCCAAAACGGGTTAGATGTACAGTATTTGATGCTCCTAATCATTAAATGTTTCAAAAAGGCTTTTTAAAGATGGAATTTACGATCTGGCAAGCACTTCCTGTGTCTCTATCAGAGAGGTAGCAGCCAGTACCAGCATAGGGTCACTTATACTATATCTCAACCACCAGTCTGCTTCTTTAAAGGAAAAATCATGTTACGGTTGATCCATCATATTCTACCATAGTAATTCCATGGGAATTTATATGAGGTACAACACATACAACAGTCCAGTTAAAATAAACTGTAACAATAAAAGAGTATGTGTAAAAAAAACATGCCCTAATGAAACGAGCTAACAGATCTACTTTAATTAGAGCTTCAAAATTAAGACAAAATAATAATAATAATTATCAATGCCAAAATCAAATGCATTCCAATTCTTGACACGTTTCATGAACCTAGTTCACTTCTTTAGGAATAGATGCTATTGATATGGTATAGATAAGCTTGTAGTCTATAGAAATTATAAATTATTCAGAGACTTCCATATTATAACAGGCCAATTGGTATCTGCCCAGGGAAAATGCCCCCCCCCCCAAAAAAAAAGAAGGGCAACCAAGAAACCATGGCACATAGATAAGAGGAGAGGGACCCATAGTACCACCAACCTGACATAAATACATTTTTCAAAAAGATAGCACCGTGCCAGCAGATAACCAAAGTGGAAAAGATCAGTCATAATCAACTATTATTTCTAGCAGTCCAGCACTTTTACACACATGAGTTAGGTACTTATCATGTTTAATATTGAAAGCAACAGGTTTACTTTAACTATTACAAGAGGTGGGGCTTAAATGGGACAAATATCAGTCTTCAAAAATGTCCTAAAATATGACAACTCAACCTTCCCTGTCTGACTGGGCATATTGTTCCTTCAACGGCTAGAGGTGCATTTTAAATTGCTCTCTTATTCTTTATATTCCACCGATGTTCTATTATTCTGACAAGAGAATATATTTCTGGTCTTCCCTGTCATCCCCTCCTATTGATTTCATTTTTTTTCCCTTCCTTAGAATAATGCGCGGACAGTGGAAAACCACAGATTAATACAGATACCTCTACATGAAAGGGATCTGCACAGCCTCTGCCATGGCGTATTGGGTTTAACAGTCTCTCACTGACTGAATCCCTGAATACATTTGTGTTGTCAATAGCTTAAATCAAGCCGTTCCTCTGGGTTAACGTCTAAATGATGGTTGAGATGTTTTCTCTAATTTTGACGTACATCTGTCTGATCGAGTCACAATTTGCATTAACCCGCAGGAGTCGGCGGCAGCATTGTGAACGTTACACAGAGAGGAAAGAGAAGGGGGGGAGGGGAGCCTTTTTCCCAATACGCCAAAGGCAACAGAAGTTCCGAAAGCAGGCTTGGTGGAGGTTGCACACTGTGCTGGCTCTGTTGTTTACAATGCTTCGACACTGTTATCATTTCAGGCATCCAACTTCACGGTGCATGTTGACAATGTTCACACAGAGAAGCCACACGCATTATCAGTCAACAAGCGGCGCCGTTTCAATCAAGTGTACCTGCTATTTCCCCCCCTAATAGATTTTGCAGGGATAAAGATTCGGTCCTGGACTGCATCAAAAGCCCATAAAAAAAATAAACAGGAAGAAGTACTGAACGTTAGGAGCAAGTCTTTAGCTGGCCTTTAGGTTTTCGTTTAAACATTTGTGCGGAAATTCTGAAAAAACATTCCTCCTGAGGGTCTGGGAGGAGAATAATCCGAATCTGGAAGCCCCATTTAATAATAAGGGGGTCCCCAGATACCCCCCCTCCCCCAGTACAAATAAGTACGGGGTACATAGTTTTCATTTTCATGAAATGTTGTATGTTTCACCATCATTGTCAAATATCATTGGAGTCATAATTGAGGTGGTTTTGTGGATATTTAAGAGTGCAATGGGCTTTAAATGGCTCCTCAGCGTTAAATATGCATCTTTTTAATTGCTAGCTGTGAAAAAAATATGAGAAATTGTAAGAGAAGGGGATAGTAGTGTCAATGGATCCTCTACCCCTCCCTCACCCCAAGCCGTCTTATTTGTTAATGGGACTGTCCAGCACACCAAAGGATAAACAGGTAGATTCTGGAGGTTGGAGGTTGTCAGAGCCAAGATTTGCATATAACTTTGGTTGCCCATATATTAGGATATACAAAATATTTTGACACATGGTTTCATGTGCTCAGTTGGAATTGCTCCACTCACCATTAGAAAATCAAACAAAATTTCCAAAAACAAAAGGCCTTAAACCAAATCCTACTGGTATGTGGCCAACTATTTCTTGCGCTTCAAGATCTCCTTGCTCTTTTAGGCTGCCCCCTGCAAAGCTGCAAGTCCTTCTTGAAAGTATCTCTCTTCAAAGAAGCTTATTGAGTTCTGTAGTCATTTGTTACATATACTGGTCATCACACCTAAATGAGTTTTTGGATATGCCGTTCCAAAACCATTTATATGAAGTTGCTTCTCTCTTTGAGGCTATAACAGAATCTACTCTTCATATAGAGCATTTGTGAGATCAGGTACTGGTGTTGGACTAGAAGACCTGGTTTGCCCTTGGTGTTCCAGTTGATCTCAAAGGTGTTCAGTTGAGTTGAGGTCAGGGCTCTGTGCAGACTACCTAAGTTTCCCCACATCAAAACTCATCAAATCATGTCTTTATGGAGCTGGCTTGTACACAGGGGCACAGTCATGCTGGAAGAGTAAAGGACCTTCCCCAACCTGTTTCCACAAGTTTGTGTAAAATACCTTGTATGATGTACAGTAGTACCCTTAACTGGAAACAACTGTACTTAATGATTTAGAATGGGGTTTGGTTTCCATGTACTTTTAGCTATTTAGTGTAGTTACATACTGTAGTTAGTCTGGTTGATATAACAGGAGAAAAAATCCTTACAGGCTCTCAAAGGTATTGGATACTCCCTGGATCAAAAATGTACATTTCTTTTATAAATATTAACAGCCAGTTATATTTGTTGCTGTCATGGATATGCAGTAGTGTTTGTCTGTCAGCTTAGCTTCCTTCCCATGTGTTCATCTTAGAGGCCTGAGCCCTTTCACCTGGCTTCCTTTATAATCTCCTCCCAGCCAGACTCCACCCCAGGCCCTATCACAGAACACTATATTAACCTGTGCACTGCAAGCCTGCTTTGCTGATCAACGTGTTTGTTAGGCATTGTGTGTTTGGGTTCCTGCCTGCCGTGTGCTACGTCTGTCTCTCTGTTACATATTTGGCTTGTCCCCGACTATCCCTGTCTGCTCGTGACCCTGGACCTTCGGCTCGTTCTTTCGTTATCCTTGTCTGCTTGTGGCCCCTGACCTTCAGCTTGTTATTCGGTTCTCTCATATCTTGTGCTGCTGCTTCCCCTCTTTTCCCCTTATCCTACGGGGCGTGAGCTAGGAAACTCCAGGGGCCGCGACCTGGTCCCAGCCTGCAGCATAACATCCTCACCACTAGAGGCCCTGGAGAAGACCTGCTGGGTCTTAGACTCCGCGCCCTGGGGAATCTTGGCTCTAGCTTCCGTTAGGATCCCGGTTGTGCTCCTCTGGTCCCGCTTTCCACAACCACCCAGTTTCCTATCCGCAGCAGTCAGCCATAGGGTTCACTACCTTGCGGTGCACTCCTGTCCCCCTACGGTGTGCATCTGTCACCTGGCCACAGGTGACCTTGACAGTTGCATTTATCCAGCCATATTTAGATATAATCTAGCATTTTCCAGAACTAACTCCTGTGAAAAGCAATTCCACATTTTCACAGCTTACTGTAAACCAGGGGTAGTGAATTAAAATTCACGGGGGTCCGGTCAGAAAATTTTTCTCCTGGCGGAGGTCCGAGTGTCATGTTGGTGCTATGACTCCACATGATATCCTCCACATCGCAGCCTCCTGTGCACGTCACAGGCCCCTCATCTCAGACCCTCATCACAGACTGGTGCCCCCCATCACAGACTGGTCCCCCCTCATCACAGACTGGTCCCCCCCTATCACAGACTGGTGCCCCCTCATCAGAAACTGGTCCCCCCTCATCACAGACTGGTGCTCCCTCCTCACAGAATGGTCCTCCCTCATCACAGACTGGTCCCCCCCTCATCACAGACTGCCCCCCCCCCTCATCACAGACTGCCCCCCCCTCATCACAGACTGCCCCCCCATCACAGACTGGCCCCCCCATCACAGACTGGCCCCCCCATCACAGACTGGTCCCCCATCACAGACTGCCCCCATCACAGACTGGTCCCCCCATATCACAGACTGCCCCCCCATCATCACAGACTGGTCCCCCATCACAGACTGGTCCCCCCATCACAGACTGCCCCCCATCACAGACTGCCCCCCATCACAGACTGCCCCCCATCACAGACTTCCCCCCCATCACAGACTGGTCCCCCCATCACAGACTGGGCCCCCCATCACAGACTGGGCCCCCCATCATCACAGACTGGGCCCCCCATCATCACAGATTGGTCCCCCATCACAGACTGGTCCCCCATCACAGACTGGCCCCCTCATAACAGACTGGCCCCCCTCATCACAGACTGGTCCCCCCCATCATCACAGACTGGCCCCACAATAACAGACTGGTCCCCCTATCACAGACCCCTGACTCCTGACTCCTGTCCTCATAACAGCACAGCACTTCCCCCTCCCCACAGAGCCCTACCTTATTCACACAAGACGTTCAGCGCGGCCGCTCTGGACAACAAGCGGGACTTTTCAAGTTAAAGGTGAGTGATTGATTGCTGGGACCGCCCTGCTGCGTAGCAACCAATCACCCGCTTCTTAACTTAAAAAGTCCCGCCCTTTGTCCAGAGCAGCTGCGCTTCTCGTCTTGTGTAAGTAAGACAGGCGGAGGGCGGAGACACTGCAGCGAAGCAGAAGGGACAGACCAACCCGTGCGTGGCGCGTCTGTCATGCTGTGAACATAGCGGCAGGCGGGCAAGCCGACGGCAGAGGGAGGAGTGGGACACACAGGCAACTATTTGGCAAGGCTGCGGTCCGGTTAGTATGGCTACTGGGGCCGGAACCGGACCGCGGTCCGCCATTTAGTGATGCCTGCTGTAAACCCTTTCTGCATATAAGATACACTATATTACCAAAAGTACCTTGTTTGTGCACTGGTGCACAGTCAGTGTTGCCAACCTACCAGATTGAAATTTACCGACATAACAACCAAAATTTACTGGCACAACCACGTTTTTACTGACATTTCCAAAAGTTACAAAATTACAAATTTCAGTATATAAGTTACAAATACGTACAATATGCAATTATAAATGTGATTTAAGGTAGATATTAAGACAAAAAACACATTTCTTATTTTACTTTCGATATAGTAAGTAAGTGGCTCAGGGACAGGAGAAAAATAAATTAGAATGGACACACACACATGAAATTGACTCTCACAGTGACACTGACAGCAGTGTGCAGCAGCACAGATCACCTACACGACACGTCCCCTCCTGAGTCACAGTGCCAATTTCTCTCCACACCAGGTGGTCCCTCCACTCCAAACAGCACTGATAGTCCTGCTACTGGCCTGCCTTGCTCCCTCAGACCCGCATACAAGGCTCTGGCTGCTCCACTTGGCTCCCTTGCACCATGGCATCACACAACACTCTCAGACACCACTTCCACCAGTCCCGTTCCTTTGATGGCACTGACTGAACACACTGTAGCAGGCACTTGGGCGGTCTGGACCACCTCCAGACCCAAATTGCGCATTGGCAGTTCCGAGCTGAGTGTCACAGCCATATTTTTTACTGGCAACCTTTCCATCTTACTGGCATTTACTGGCAGGAGAAAAGTGCCCATTTTTTTACTGGCTGTCAGTAAAAATACTGACGGTTGGCAACACTGTGCGCAGTCATGTTGGAAGAGGAAGGGGTTATCCCCAAACTGTTCCCACAAAGTTGGGAGCATGAAATTGTCCAAAATGTCTTGGTATACCGATGTCTTAGGAGTTCTCTTCACTGAAACTAAGGGGCCAAGCCCAACCCCTGAAAAACAACCCCGCACCATTATCCCACCTCCACCAAAAGGATCAGTGAACAAAGCAAGGTCCATAAATACATGGATTAGTGAGTTTGGGGTGAAGGAACTTGACTGGCCTGCACAAAGTCCTGACCTCAACCCGATAGAACACCTTCGGGATGAATTAGAGCGGAGACTGTGAGACAGGCCGTCTCGTCAACATCAGTGCCTGACCTCACAAATGCGCAAATGCGCTTTTGAAAAAATGGTCAAACATTCCCATAGACACACTCCTAAACCTCGTGGACAGCCTTCCCAGAAGAGTTTAAACTGTTATAGCTGCAAAAGGTGGGTCAACTCAAAATTGAACCCTACAGACTAAGACTGGGATTCCATTAAAGTTCATGTGCGTGTAAAGTCAGGCGTTCCAATACTTTTGGTAATATAGTGTATTTTACTCAAGATTTGGCAGCAACTGTGTGCTTGCCTCTTCTTTCTTCAAAGACCAAACATGCAAGCTCACTCACTGCGAACTTCACACTTGCTTATTTCTACAAAGATCATGTTAAAAACCATGGAGTGGGTGAATTGTTTATTCATGGTCTGTTGTTATTTTACATGTTTCAGAGGCTTCAAGTGAACCTGAATTTTACCCTTGACTCTCTCTTCACCTAACTGACTCCTTTCCCCGCTGCCTATATTTAACTTGTCTTTGCTCCACCAGAGCTCAGTTCTCCTCTCAGGATAAAGAGAGAAGGCCTTGTGTAAGTTTCAGGTCACTAGCATAGCAACTGGTTATGATTTAGCAAACTAAATGTCACCCAGTTAGAGTTTAAACTGCTGGCATCACGGACACAGCTGTTCCAACTTGAGGACCATGGGGAACAAGCAAGTTGGGGAAAGAAAAGTAATGGGGAAACAAGAGTCAATGATAACAAATATAATCACCATATGTGAGACCGATATACAGTCAAAGGTATAAATATAACAGGTTTTTATTACACAAATATAAAACAAGTTTACCATGTACATGGTTATAGATTAAAAAATCGTTTTGTGACAAACATAAAACCACTCATATAGGCATACCATTGTTGCCAATGGAATGTCATACATATACAGTAGCATAGTATACAAGACTCAACATGTTTCGCGTTTTATGATTCCGTAGAATCCGCTTCTTCAGGAGCTAGATACAAGCAATATTTTTCGGTAGATAAACATGAGTTTTGTCACATAGCTATAAACAAAAAAATGTCATGATTAATGTAAAATAGGAAAATGTGGATATATAAAGTTATATTTTACAATAAAAACATGTATCCATCACATGAACCATAAAGCCAGACAGGGCCCCAAAGTCTCACCATGGAAGCTGGGCCACACAGTGGCCCTGTCTGGCTTTATGGTGTAATAAAAACCTTTTATATTTATACTTTTGACTGTATATCGGTCTCATATATAGTGCCAACATAGTCCATTTAAGCCTCTTCTTCCTATACAACATTTGATGGATCGAAGGCACCAATTTATATTTTTTCTGATACCATCAGCACTTCCACAAACAAATATTATCAGTATGCAGGTATGTAAAGGGAAACAAAGAATTATGTTCACAGTAGAGGAGAACTGAGATGAGATTACGTAGTATCTAAGGAGCTTTAGTGCCTCTTTAGATTCCACCTTTCTTAACTGATCCCGCTTCATAAGGGCTTGTGCAGGTGAGAGCTGGAAGAAAGCTAGACTGAGAGTAGATTTTATCTCTAGCATGGATCAAGGGCCTTCTCTGATGGCTAGCTTAGCAGCCTGCTTGAGGAATAAAAATGAAACTGAACTCTCAACCATACCATCTCTTAAGTCCAGTAAACATACTTCTGTCAGTCTAGGGAACATAGAAACGTAGAACATAGAAAAGTGACGGCAGAAAAAGGCAGAGTAGTCCATTGAGAACCTAAAGAACCTCCTAAAGAACCTCCTCCTTGTACCCATCAGATCCTAGAGAGCAGACTCTTAATAAAATATCAACTGATCCAAAATACCTACCAAAATAGTAATTCAGTGGACCGCCATTTGAGAAAGAATAGCCTTGTTGAAATGTCGACCAAAAAAATGTGTTCGAAACAATCCCGTGGGTGCCTCTTCTGCTGAACTGTTTGTATCAACTTGACTTGGGTGCACCCGGGTAGTCTTTGTTATTATCTGAATGTGGTTCCCACAATTGGACTTTCCAGTGCTTCATCATCAATAGATCTTCATCTAGGGGTGTTGAATCTCACTAACCTAGATGAAACTCAGAGAGAGAGAGAGAGAGAGAGAGAGGGGAGGAAAGAATTCCAGTGTAAACATAGTTAAAGTCCATAATGAGAAAATAGTCTAGGTGTGTGTAATGCCACCCCCGTAGGAGCCGATAAATAGATGCCAGGATCCCTTTTTCCAGTAGTTTCCTCGCAGCCAGGCACCCAATTTCGAACACTCTTCAAACTCATTAACCAGTCTAGTGGTATGCCTTCCTTGATGCTGTAATAAGAACATGGATAGGTAGTGGGAAATGGTAGGATACTCCAGTAACTCTTATGCCCTGTACACACAATCGGTTTTACCGATGAAAACAGTCCGATGGACTTTTTTCATCGGACAAACCGATCGTGTATGGGCCCCATCGGTCTTTTTTCCCATCGGTGAGAAAAAATAGAACCTGTTTTAAATTTATCCGATGGAAAAAGAAACAATAGCAAATTCCGATCGTCTGTGTGGAACTCCATCGGAGAAAAAACCCACGCATGCTCAGAATCAAGTCGAGGCATGCTCAGAAGCATTGAACTTAATTTTTCTCGGCTTGTCGGAGTGTTTTACATCACGGCGTTTGGGACGGTCGGATTTTTGACTGATGGTGTGTAGGCAAGACTGATGGAAGTCAGCTTCATCGGAATTCCGATGGAAAAATCCATTGGATTTGAATCCATAGGAAATCCGATCGTGTGTACAGGGCTTAAGTAACAATTTGAGGACACTTTGAGGACACTGAACTTTCCCTTCAGAACTGTGAGTCAAGTCCTTACACAAGTTGCGAAACTAGGAAGAAATTCTTGGACAGCTGCACTCCGAACAACGGTTCCTTTATTAAAAGATCACAAAAATCCACGCCACAGCAAAATAAAGGCAGACAAGCTGACGCGTTTCACACCGTAGGTTCAGTGCTTACTCAAGCTGTTGATGGACTGAGCTTTGTAGTAACACTTTGAGGAGATTAATCTTCCTCCTTGGACATCCAGCCAAAGTCCTTTCACTAGGAATTAAATAGACTAAGCTCTTCAGGACACATGACACAATGTCCCTTTTAAACCCACTGACTCTTGTACAAGAGGTATGGCAAGAGCGCACAGTCTCTAGCCGCTTGACGACCGCAGCACGACGATATACGTCGACAGAATGGCACGGCTGGGCATAAGGGCGTACAGGTACGTCCCCTTTAAGATTCCAGCCTTGGGTCGCGTGCGTGCCGCCAGCGGCGCTCTTGCGACCTGGTCGGGAGCTCCGTGACTGGACCCGATCGCCGTCGGTGTCCCGCGATCGGGTCACAGAGCTGAAGAACGGGGAGAGGTAAGTGTAAACAAACCTTTCCCCGTTTTTCACAGTGGCACTGTCAGTGATCGTCTGTTCCCTGTCATCGGGAACAGCAATCAGTGACGTGTCACGCCAAGCCATGCCCCCTAACAGTTACAAGCACTCCCTAGGACACACTTAACCCCTTCAGCGCTGCCCTACAGGTTAACCTCTTCACTGTCAGTGTCATTTTTACAGTAACCAGTGCATTTTTATAGCACTGATCGCTGTAAAAATGACAATGGTCCCAAAATGGTGTTAAAAGTGTCCGATGTGTCCGCCATAATGTTGCAGTCACAATAAAAATTGCTGATCGCCGCCATTACTAGTTTAAAAAAAATAATAATAAAAATGCCATAAAACTATCCCCTATTTTGTAGACGCTATAACTTTTGCACAAACCAATCAATAAACGCTTATTCCGATTTTTTTTACCAAAAATATGTAGAAGAATACGTGTCGGCCTAAACTGAGGAAAAAATATGTTTTTATATATATTTTTTTGGGGATATTTATTATAGCAAAAAGTAAAAAATATTGAATTTTTTAAAAAATTGTCGCTCTATTTCTGTTTATAGCGCAAAAAATAAAAACCACAGAGGTGATCAAATACCACCAAAAGAAAGCTCTATTTGTGGGAAAAAAAGGACATCAATTTTGTTTGGGAGCCACGTTGCACGACCGCGCAATTGTCAGTTAAAGCGACGCAGTGCCGAATCGCAAAAAGTGGCCTGGTCTTTAACCAGTGAAATGGTCCGGGGCTTAAGTGGCTAGGATCTCTCACACTGCCCTGTACTCACTAATGTCCTTAGGAGAATTCTTTGCCTCCTTCCAATATCCTCCAGACACTTTCACCTCTTGGTACCAGACCATCAGTCAGCTTCAGCAACTCTCAGCAAAGTAGGCCTCCGGCTAGATCCACTGAGGCCTCAGTAACCCACAGGCACATGGCAGAATGACCCAGGGAGCCAACACCCCTCCCTAGGCTGCGATCTCCTCATTAGGGAAAAAGACCAGGTTTCAGACTCAGAGTATTTATTCAGACTGCCAGTCACCATCTGGGCACCTCTCCCCAAGCATTTGCCAGGGGTGCATATATATTTATTGGACTCTTCTTGCCCACTAACTTCCAGAACATTTCAGGACAACCAAGGGGAAGCAATCAATCCTGCAGCCACTGAAACAATGAATAGACCAGAACAATCAAACACAGCCACACTTATTACAGTGAGCCAGAACTAAATTTACCTAATCCTGGCACCTATCTAGGAGGGTGCTACTTGTCTTTAAGGGGGAACTTCAAGAAGTGAGTTGCAGCTTCTCAACTTCTCTCTGTAAAAAATGCAAGTGTAGCGGACCCCCCAATAATAGGGGTTTAGAGGGTAGCCTGAGCTAATAGTTGGGCTCAGGCTGTTGAATTCTTCAAACAGGCTTCTGTTTTAAGGTAATGTTACCTGGCAATGCAGTTCCCTGCGGCCTGTGGTTGGCACTGTTGCCCCGGGCTCGGGTTGAACCCTGGGTAGCGTTGCAGCGCTATTGGGTGTCCTCTCTCGGCCGCCATTCAGTGGGCGAGGTCTATCCGCTGTGCATGCCGGGAGAGGGTACTTAAGGGGCAGACGCAATTAGGCGGGGAGTTTGGAGGTGATCCAGAGGACCCCTTGGTTCTAGGCGCATACCCCTCCTTCGGTGGCCCTCATGGCCAGGGGTACGTGCGTGTATATTCAGTCCCGGGCACCTTTAGCCTGAGTCTGCATCGTTCCAGGTAGGCCCAGCACATTTAGCTGAGGCCTACATTAGAAGAGGAGTCCCAGGGTGCTCAAGTAGGGGTAACACGCTCTGAAGGAGAGGAAACCAGGGGAGGACCTATCCAAGGGGATCGGTGAAGGAAGTCACTGTCTCAGGAGTGGCCTGGTTACCTATCAGAGGGAAGGACTCCATAATCCGCCACAAGCCTTGTAATGTGCCCCACTGGCACCTAAGGACTTAGATATTGCAAGTGCTGGGAAGTTCAAGATTTGGAAGCTGTCTCTTAAACCAGGGCTTGACAAATTTGCTTGGAATCTAGGGGCCAGCTAAAAAAGTTAGGAGCCAGGAACGCGCCCTGTCCCGCCGAGCTTGCGCGCAGAAGCGAACGCATACGTGAGTAGCGCCCGCATATGAAAGCGGTGTTCAAACCACATGTGAGGTATCGCCGCGATCGGTAGAGCGAGAGCAATAATTCTAGCCCTAGACCTCCTCTGTAACTCAAAACATGCAACCTGTAGAATTTTTTAAACGTTGCCTATAGAGATTTTAAAGGGTAAAAGTTAGTCGCCATTCCACGAGCAGACGCAATTTTGAAGCGTGACATGTTGGGTATCAATTTACTCAGCGTAACATCTTTCACAATATAAAAAAAAAACTGGGCTAACTTTACTGTTGTCTTATTTTTTTATAAAAAAAAAGTGTATTTTTTCCCCAAAAAGTGCGCTTGTAAGACCTCTGCGCAAATACGGTGTGACAGAAAGTATTGCAACGACCGCCATTTTATTCTCTAGGGTGTTAGAATAAAAAATATATATAATGTTTGGGGGTTCTAATTAGAGGGAAGGAGATGGCAGGGAAAACAGACAGGGAAACTCCATTAGCATTGCTGGTTGTCATACCAACGTCCACCACAAGATAGCGCTAGACCACAGAAGGAAGCATAGGCCTGCAGAAGGCCGCAAAGCCGCGGCCTCAATTACCGGCCGGCGCGGCACGACGCGATCCCGCGGCGCGGAGGGGGGAGGGCACAGAGACACAGGATACCCCAGCTGTGCTGCCCCAGGCGCCAGGTCGCTAATTCTAGTCGCCCGGGGTTTGTCGAGCCCTGTCTTAAACGTATCCCTAGGAAATTATAAGTGAATGTTCCGTGCTCCACACCGGCTGCTAGAACCGTGAGAGGGGACTGTCCGGGTGAGCAAATCCCACTCATGCCTGAGTGGCGATGATTGTTAGTTGCCGCGTGCCTGAACCTACCTCCCTGTTCACTTTTTCTCTATCTCCAACTTTCCTGTCAAGTTATCAAGCAAGCAAAATAAACCTTTCTTTATTGGGTTTAATACTGTCTGGACAATGACCTTCTTGAAATAAAGAGAGAGAATAGACTCTTCCCTACACTCTAGGGAAGAGAACCAACGGAAAGAGGTAACTCGCTGCAGGACCCAAAAAACAGATAACACCGCTCACCCTCTTCATCAAGGAGGATACTGGGCATGTGGCATGGTGTGTCCCACTTGCTAGCGGAGGTAAGCAAGCAAGGGATCTGTGTGCTACACAAGAAAAAAAAATGCTGCAACATCACTTTCACAACCACTCATGCACTTGGACACAGAGGTCTTCCACACCCAACCCGCTCCTTTTAAATGACACTTTGGTGATGTCTGTAGAGCTAAGGATAAATTGAAAGCTTTGGTGTTGATTTACAAAAGCTGGAGCAAAGCTACAAAGCTGGTGGCCAACAAAATGGCTGCCTTTTGTACCTGCAGATTACAAGTGCATGCTAAGAAACTGTGAACCCCCCCCCCCCCCCCCAAATGCAACAGGATACTGCATAGCTATCCATCCTTTTATACTATGACGATCATTCTGCTGTAAGCCTGTGCGTTCATTGTAACTGCTGCTGAAGTGTGACCTGTGTGCTCCGCCTGGTATTGTTCTTCTCCTGCGCCTGTCAGGTTTTGCAGTCAAATCACCAGTCTGCCACCCTTGTGAATCAAATGTTGCCTGCCAGACTGATGGGTGCCAATTGATGCAATATGATATGCTGGCCTGTGTACAGTACACTGGTGCCCCCTTGTGGTGTAACTGGTGGAATACCAGGTCTACAATTTACAGTTACGTTTTTCAATGCGTGTGCTTAGAGAACTGCAGAGCAAATACGGAAATGGTCCCTATATAAAAATAATCGTTATCTCAATTTAAATTCACACAATATGTGAGAATTTTATTTCCCAGTAAGATTGTTTTTAGAACAGTAATTGTGCATTTGTCAGTTACTTAAAGGGTCAGTCCATGCAAACCTGATTCTTTCTTCCTTTGGTGGATGCTCTAGAGCAGGGGTCTCCAAACATTCTAAACAAAGGGCCGGTTTATTGTCCTTCAGGCTCTTGGAGGGCCGGACTTTGGCCAGCGGGGGTGAAAAAATTTCTGGCATCAGTGGGGGTAAACATCTGGTATTAGGGGGAGGAATAGTGCCCCATTGCTGGTATCATAGGGAGGAATAGTGCCCCATTAGCGGTGTCAGTGGGGGAAATGGTGCTCCATTGTCGGTGTCAGATGGCAGAATAGTGATGAGCCGAACACCCCCGGGTTCGGTTCACACCAGAACCCGCGAACGGACCGAAAGTTCGCACGAACGTTAGAACCCTATTAAATACAATGGATGCGAACGTTCGAAATCTAAAGTGCTAATTATAACGACTATTATGCATTTTGTTGTCCTAAAAAGGGTTTGGGAACCTGGGTTCTGCACCAGGGGACATGTATCAATGCAAAAAGAAGTTTTAAAAACGGCAGTTTTTCAGGAGCAGTCATTTTAATGATGCATAAAGTGAAAAAAAAAAAAAAGTCAAATATTCCTTTAAATATCGTACCTGGGGGGTGTCTAAAGTATGCCTGTGAAGTGCCACGTGTTTCCCGTGTTTAGAACTGTCCCTGCACAAAATTACATTTCTAAAGGAAAAAAAGCCATTTAAAACTGCTTGCGGCTTTAATGTAACGTCTGGTCCCGGTAATATGGATGAAAATCTTTAAGAAAAATGGCATAGCTACCCCATCACCCCCCCCCCCACCCCAGCCCATTACCAGCCCCTTTGGGTCTTGTATGGATATTAAGGGGAACCCCGCACACAAAAGAAAAAAGGCCCTATATACTCTGAACAGCCGTATACAGGCGGTGCATACAAGACAGGGACTGTAGGTTTGTTCTTATGTAGAATCTGTTTGTAATTTTGAACAGGTACATTGTTTAAGTGTAGCTCCAGCCAAAAAATCTATTTTTAAGCTTTTTGGAAAACATAGGGAAGGGTTATCACCCCTGTAACATTTGTTTTGCTGTCTGTGCAGTGTGCACCTGTTCAGAACAGTTCACCTCACTTTCCGTCCTAATGACAAATGTTTTTTGAATATTTGGGGTTTTTATTGAAACAAGAATTGGTGATAAAGCATCAGTGGAGAGGAGACACTTTTTTCCCATATTAACTCTTACAGGAGAGAATTTGCCTTCCTAGGGGTAGATTTCCTCTCACTTCCTGTTGTATCCTTCCGTTTGCAAGGAGGAGTCGTTTGTAAGTTGGATGTTTGAAAGTAGGGGCCTGCCGTATATACTCTGCTGAAATTTGCCCCTTACAAGTTGGTGTTGCCACAACACTGTGAGCCCTCACAGTTACTCTTGGTGGGCGCATGAATGGGCCCTGCTGTGAATTATTAGATCAAGAATTGTAATTGCATGCTCCTGTTGAACAGGGGCTGAAAAATTGGGCCTTTGGTGGTGGTGGTGTTGACACAACACTGTAAGGCCTCACAGTTACTCTTGGTGGGCGCAGGAATGGGCCCTGCTGTGAATTATTAGATCAAGAATTGTAATTACATGCCCCTGTTAAACAGGGGCAGAAAAATTGGGCCTTAGGCACTGGTGCCACAACACTGCAACCCCTCACAGATACTGTACTTGGAGCACAGCAATGAGCCCTGTTGCAAAGTATTGCATCAAAAATTGCAATTACACGCCCCTGTTAAACAGGGGCTGAAAAATTGGGCCTTAGCCACTGGTGCTGGTGCCACGACACTGCAACCTCTCCCAGATACTCTAGTTGGAGTGCAGGAATGAGCCCTGCTGCAAAGCATTGCATAAAAAATTGTAATAACATGCCCCTGTTAAACAGGGGCTGAAAAATTGGGCCTTAGCCACTGGTGGCGGCACCCAGAAACAAAAATGTTCTTCCAAGCTATCATCATCAATCGGATCATTGAGGAGGAGGAGGATAGTCAGTCAACATAACAGGACAGTCTCTCAGCATCAGCATCAGTCTTGAAGGGATGTGACATTTGAAAATAAATTAGTCTGTTATATCAGCTTCAGGTGTTTGGTAGCTGGTGGTGATCCAGGACTGGTTCATCTTTATGAAGGTCAGTCGATCAACCGAGTCGGTGGACAGGCGCACCCTGTGATCCATGACAAATCCTCCAGCAGCACTGAATGTGCGTTCTGAAAGAACGCTGGATGCAGGACAGGCCAGTAGCTCAATTGCATACTGTGCAAGCTCTGGCCAGTGATCCATCCTCAAGACCCAGTAAGCCAGAGGATTTTCAGTGGGGAAGGTGTCCAAGTCTGACCTTGCCCCTAGGTATTTCTGCACCATGTATATCAGACGCTGGCGATGGTTGCTGGAACTGATCATACCTTGGGGCTGCGGAGTAAAGAATTGTCTGAACGCATCGGTCAGACGGCCACCTTCCCCACCGCTCCTTCTTTGACTGACCGAAGCCTCAGCAACTCGTTGTCCAGGACCAGGAGTTTGTAACCTCCCAGTCTCTGGGAACGCATTGCACAGACCTTTCTGCAAGGCCTCCCGGAGTTGTCTCATCCTCTGCTCCCTCTGCGACGGTAAGATAAGGTCCGCAACCTTACCCTTGTACCGTGGATCAAGGAGAGTGGCCAGCCAGTAATGGTCCCTCTCCTTGATCCAAAGAATACGAGGATCCTTCCGCAGGCTTTGCAGGATCAGGGAGGCCATGCAGCGTAGGTTAGCTGAGGCATTCGGTCCGGAGTCCTCTGGGTCACTAAGGACGACATGATCCGCAGCCACCTCCTCCCAGCCACGTACAAGTCCACGGGTTTCTTGGGACTGTAAATCATCCCTAAAAGACTGCTGCTGATGATGCTGAGTGCCAGGCTCCACCTCCATGCTGACACAATCCTCCTCCTCCTCCTCCTCCTCTTCCTGTGCGATGGGTGGGACAGAAGGAACACTGTCTGGGTAAAGGGGGCCTTGAGAGGCAAGGAAGTCCTCCTCTTCCTGCCTCTGTTCTGCCTCAAGTGCCCTGTCCATTATTCCACGCAGCGTATGTTCCAATAGGTGGACAAGAGGTACAGTGTCACTGATGCATGCACTGTCACTGCTCACCATCCTCGTGGCCTCCTCAAATGGTGCCAGGACAGTGCATGCATCCCTGATCATGCCCCACTGGCGTGGTGAAAAAAAACAGAGCTCCCCTGACCCTGTCCTGGTGCCGTAGTCGCACAGGTACTCATTGATGGCCCTCTGCTGCATGTGCAGCCGCTGTAGCATGGCCAACGTTGAGTTCCACCTGGTGGGCATGTCACATATAAGGCGGTTCTTGGGCAGGTTTAACTCCTTTTGCAGCTCAGCCAGGCGAGCACTGGCATTATAAGATCTGCCGAAATGCACACAGACTTTCCTGGCCTGCCTCAGGACATCCTGTAAGCCCGGGTACCTGCCCAAGAACCGCTGCACCACCAGGTTAAGGACGTGAGCCACACAGGGCACATGGGTCAGTTGTCCCTGTCGGAGGGCGGAGAGGAGGTTGGTGCCATTGTCGCAAACCACCATTCCTGGCTTAAGCTGGCGTGGCGTCAACCACCTCTCGGCCTGCCCCTGCAGAGCAGACAGAACCTCTGCCCCAGTGTGGCTCCTGTCCCCCAAACACACCAGCGCAAGCACGGCATGGCATCTTTTTGCCTGCGTACTTGCGTAGCCCCTTGAACGCCTACGGAGCACCGCTGGTTCCGAGGACAAAGCACAGGAAGAGGCCATGGAGGAAGAAGAAGAGGAGGGGGTGGAGGAGAGAGGTGTGTCACAACCAGTAGTAGCATTTTGGAGGCGTGGCGGCGGAACAACCTCCAACACTACTGCACCTTGTCCTGCATCCTTCCCAGCTGCCAAAAGAGTGACCCAATGGGCCGTGAAAGAAAGGTAACGTCACTGTCCATGCCTGCTGGACCATGAGTCAGCGGTAATATGCACCTTACCGCTGACCGCCCTGTCCAGCGAGGCCAAGACATTGCCTTTCACATGCCGGTAGAGAGCCGGAATCGCCTTCCGTGAGAAAAAGTGGCGTTTGGGAACCTGCCACTGAGGAACCGCACATTGCACAAACTCACGGAAGGGGGCCGAGTCTACCAACTGAAAAGGCAGCAGTTGAAGCGCTAGCAATTTAGCCAAGCTAGCATTCAACCGCTGGGCATGTGGATGGCTGGGAGTGAACTTCTTTCGACGGTCCAGCAGCTGGGGCAGGGAAATTTGCCTGCTAGAATCGGACATCGGTGTACTGCTAGCAGAGTGCCCGCAAGTACTTGGCTGTGACACACCTAATTCTACACCTTCATTCCTCTCAGTGCAGGTTTCAGAGAGGACTGAAGGTATAGTGGGGTTGGAGATCCCAGCTGATGCGGTGCAAGGAGAGGTCCGCTTTGTCCTTTGGTGTGGGTCTTTAAGGTAGGCTTGCCAACGAGCTGCATGGCAGGTCAACATATGTCTGGTCAAGCATGTGGTGCCCAAGCTGGTGATGTTTTGGCCATGCGATATACGCTTGAGACATATGTTGCAAACAGCAGCTGTGCGATCTGATGCACTCGACTCAAAAAAGGCCCACACTAAAGAACTTTTTGAATAACGGGCAGAGGCAGCGCCCTGCACAGGCGGAGCTCTGCGGTGTGATTCCGTCGGTGTGCTGCCCTTACGCTGGCCCCCCGAGGGCATCCTGCCTCGTTGGAGATGTGCCTCCTCCTCCTCCTCTCTCCTATTAGGCACCCACGTGGAGTCAGTGACCTCATCATCCCCTCCCTCCTCATCACTGGAGCCAATCTGGCAGTATGCTGCAGCTGCTGGAACATGACTGCCAGATTGGTGTCCTTCTTGAGCATCCCCTCTCTCTGCTCTCACGCTACTGCCTTCCTCTAGCTGGGTATCATCATCAGACCCTTCGAAACGCTGGGCATCCTCCTGGAGCATGTACCCAACACTGTGCTCAAACAGTTCGGGGGACTCCTCAGGAGGACATGGTGGGTCTAGGGAAGGAGTGACTGATGATGACATTGATACCAGGGAAGAGGACGCTTTGGCAGCTGCTTTGCCAGTACCCTGAGCCTGGGTGAGAGAGGATGAGGAGGATGAGGAGGGCTTGGTCATCCACTCTACCAAGTCTTCGGCATGATGCGGCTCAACACGTCCAGCTGCCGAAAAGAAGGACAAGCGTGTCCCATGGCCACGTGCTGATGGCGATGCACCGCGTCCACGACCAGCGCTGTTGTCTCTAGACACAGAGCCTGCTTGCCCTCTTTTATTGGCTCCTGACTGTCTGCCTCTCCTTGTTTGCCTTCCAGACATTCTAATGGCCTGCAGGGAGATGGGAAAACCAGCAATAGGGCCTAGCTTCAGGAGTATATTTTGCAGGAATCACACTACGCCTGCTGTAAGTGCTGCAAATGCCTGTTGGTGTAACACACTAGGAAAACACAGCAATAAGGCCTAGCTTAAGGAGTATATTTTGCAGGAATCACACTACGCCTGCTGTAAGTGCTGCAAATGCCTGTTGGTGTAACACACCAGGAAAACACAGCAATACGGGCTATCTTCAGGTGTATAATGTGCAGGAGGCACACTCCGCCCACTGTAAGTGCTGCAAATGCCTGTTGGTGTAACACACTAGGAAAACACAGCAATAAGGCCTAGCTTCAGGAGTATATTTTGCAGGAATCACACTACGCCTGCTGTAAGTGCTGCAAATGCCTGTTGGTGTAACACACCAGGAAAACACAGCAATACGGGCTAGCTTCAGGTGTATAATGTGCAGGAGGCACACTCCGCCCGCTGTAAGTGCTGCAAATGCCTGTTGGTGTAACACACCAGGAAAACACAGCAATACGGGCTAGCTTCAGGAGTATATTTTGCAGGAATCACACTACGCTTGCTGTAAGTGCTGCAAATGCCTGTTGGTGTAACACACCAGGAAAACACAGCAATACGGGCTAGCTTCAGGTGTATAATGTGCAGGAGGCACTCTCCACCCGCTGTAAGTGCTGCAAATGCCTGGTAGTGCAACACACCAGGAAAACACAGCAATAAGGGCTAGCTTCAGGTGTATACTGTGCAGGAGGCTTAGCAACAATGACACTGACACTGTCCCCTGCCTATCCTTCTCTCTCCCTGCACACAAGGTTTATCAAAGAATATGACACTGACACTCTCCCTGCCTATCCTTCTCTCTCCCTGCACACAAGGTTTAGTAAAGAATATGACACTGACACTGTCCCCTGCCTATCCTTCTCTCTCCCTGCACACAAGGTTTATCAAAGAATATGACACTGACACTCTCCCTGCCTATCCTTCTCTCTCCCTGCACACAAGGTTTAGCAAAGAATATGACACTGACACTGTCCCCTGCCTATCCTTCTCTCTCCCTGCACACAAGGTTTAGCAAAGAATATGACACTGACACTCTCCCTGCCTATCCTTCTCTCTCCCTGCACACAAGAATAGCACAAAGAATATCAACACTGTCCCTGCCTATCCTTCCTTTCCTTGCGCCGGAACACACTACACAAGGCCTTTTATAATGTGGGGCGTGTGCTAAACCCCCTGAGCTATAATTGGCCACAGGCAACCTGCCTGTGGCCAATTATGGCTCTCCTAGCTGCCAGCGCTGTGATTGGCCAAGCATGCGGGGTCACAGTGCATGCTTGGCCAATCACAGCGCCGGGATTGCACTGCGATGGCGCAGTGTATTGTGGGCCGTTCGCATCACTCGAATTTGGCGCGAACGGCCCAAATCGTTCGATGTTCGCCAAACGATCGAACAGCCGATGTTTGAGTCGAACGTATGTTCGACTCGAACACCGAGCTCATCCCTATGGCAGAATAGTGTCTCGTATCATTGGGAGGGATAGTGCTCCAAGGGCCATATAAAGGCAAGCAACGGGCCGCATCCGGCCCTCGGGCCGCAGTTTAGAGACCACTGCTCTAGAGCAGCCTTTTTCAATCTTTTCACCCCATAGGAACCCTTAAAATAATTGGGTTTAGAACTGCAAAGGCACCATCAGATGGGAGATCAATCATCCACAGCTCAAGGAACCCCTAGCAACCTCTGGAGAAACCCTAGGGTTCCACCGAACCCTAGTTGAGAATGCCTGCTCTATGGCCCGCAGGCCACATCTAGCCTTCTTCAAGGTTTTATCCAGCCAGATGTGCACAGACTAAGGGCCCAGATCAGTTGGTCTCTACTGATGTGGATCCTAATGTAAGGGGGCTCTGATGTAAGGGGGCTTTGATGTAAAGGGGGACTCTGATGTAAGGGGGGAATCTGATGATGGCTCCAATGTAATGGGAAACCCCTAAAGGTGGACTCTGATCCTGATGTAGAGAAGGATTTACTTTGTTTTACTTAAATGATTTTTCTTTTGTTCTGAATCATATCATGCTGTTTCCAAAGAAGATCCAAGTAAAGCATATTTAATAATAAATTATTCAATGATTTATAAAACTCATTTGTGTTCGGCCTGCAAATATTTGTAAATTATACAATGTGGCCCTCGTACTGAAAAATTTGGAGACCCCTGCTCTAGAGTTAACTTGATAACTTTTAATATTCCTTGGGAACTCTATTGAGTTTATTTGCTAGAGGCAATTAAGTTGTTCGCTTTACAATAGAACTTGCACTTTACTAAGGGAATGTACCCTTGGCTTGCCGAATGTGGTGAAAATTCACTTTACGAAGAATACCCACTCATGTGCAAGGAAGATTTAAAAAACAGTATTTTTTCAATTTGTATGCATGTGATTGGATGATGGGAGCTTTACCATATTCATTAAATTAAGGGAAAATTGCCTGGCTATAAGCAATTTCCCCTCAAAGTGAATGGCCTACTGTATTTGCTTTTAGTAATTCAACCCCAGTGAATGAGATCTTATGATTACCTGAGTCTGCCTACATGCTGTGCCCTCTGCTATTTTTTTGTATTTATTTTATATAATGGTGATAATAACTGGAGGAGCTGGAACACCCAAAGGTGGGCAAGGACAGCCAAAAATTCCAGGTGGACAGCAACAGTCGGGCAGGAAGGTCTTAGGCAGGCCATAGATGGGACACTTTTTTTTTTCTGCAATCTCGGGTTACAATTAAGGAAATTTATTGATTCCCCTCATCAACACAGTCACTGTTGATGGGGGAATCCCTCCCATGGAGCTATTGTGTTATCCCCGGCAGGGGGTGGGGGGAGTAAAACATGGGGAAGCGTCCCTGCCTGGAGAACATAGTGATTATTGCTAGCGGCTTTAGCCGCTGGCAATAATCACATCCTAAAAATCCAACATAGTGTTTGTACCCAAGTCGATCGATGGATCAACTTGGGTACACTCAGCCTGCTCATACATTGTCTAAATCTTGGCTGGTCCCTGCTGAACTGGCCAAGATTCCAACTGTCTATGGCCGGCCTTACTGTTGGTGCATCAATGACATATATGAAATCAGGAATTAACTCACCAACTACTACAATATCACTTCTAGATGGACTGACCCTTTAACAATATGACTACAGCTGTATGACTTATCATACATATGATTATGTTTATGTCTATTTCTCAAAAATAGCCTTCTTTCCGCTAAATCGTAGCTTTTTTCATATGCAGGGTTTAATAGAACCTGGACTCCAGATCTCTGTGCTAACTTTTAACTCTAATTTTATTAGGAAAATAAAAATAGTCTTCTCAAATCACTTATTTGCATTGCAAGAACTTGTGCAACCTCGTGCAGATTATTACTTGCGTCTGTTCTGTAGGCCCTTAGGTAGGCCATCGTATTGAATCTGTTCACATGAATGGGAATGTCAGAAGGTTTACTGTAGATTTGAAGGAAAGCATTGAGCAAACTGCATGAGCAGAGAGGTGAGAATTGTTTGATGTGTAGTGCTAACTTATTAACCTCTCCAAAAAAAAACAAGTTTTGGCTAAAGTTCTACTTAAAATTTGAATTCCAGACAGATATTAAAGACCAAAATGAATGCAGCTCTTTATTAATTAATACACCATTAACCACTTAAGCCCCGGACCAATATGCAGCATAAAGACCAGGCCCCTTTTTGCGATTCGGCACTGCGTCGCTTTAACTGACAATTGTGCGGTCATGTGACGTGGCTCCCAAACAGAATTGACGTACTTTTTTTCCCACAAATAGAGCTTTCTTTTGGTGGTATTTGATCACCTCTGCGGTTTTTATTTTTTGCGCTATAAACAAAAATAGAGCGACAATTTTGAAAAAAATGCAATACTTTTTACATTTTGCTATAATAAATATCCCCAAAAAATATAAAAAAAAAAAAAAAATCCTCAGTTTAGGCCGATACATATTCTTCTACATATTTGTGGTAAAAAAAATTGCAATCGGCGTTTATTGATTGGTTTGCGCAAAAGTTATAGTGTTTACAAAATAGGGGATAGTTTTATGGCATTTTTATTTTATTTTTTACTAGTAATGGTGGCGATCAGAGATTTTTTTCGTGACTGCAACATTATGGCGGACACATCGGACACTTTTGACACATTTTTGGGACCATTGTTATTTTTACAGCGATCAGTGCTATAAAATTGCACTGGTTACTGTAAAAATGACACTTGCAGTGAAGGGGTTAACCAGGAGGGGGTGCTGTAGGGGTTAAGTGAGCCCTGATTTGTGTTTCTTACTGTGGGGGGGCGTGGCTTAGCGTGTGATGTCTCTGATCTTTGTTCCCTATTACAGGGAACAGACGATCAGTGACAGGCACACTAGGAAGCACGGGGAGAGGTTTGTTTACACTTACCTCTCCCCATTCTTCCTCTGTGACCCGACGGGTCCGCTGTTCCCGCGGGGACGGTCACAGAGAAGAGGACCATGTCGTGAGCGCGCCGCCGGCGGCGAGCTCGCGACCCACGGCTGGGCTCTTAAAGGGGACGTACCTGTACGCCCATGTGCCCAGCCGTGCCATTTTGCTGACGTACATCGGCGTGCGGCGGTCCTCAAGTGGTTAAATTCAGGTACTTACATTGTGTGAACATAAGTGTGGAAACATTACATAGAGGAAATGTATTTATTTCTCTATGTGTGCAAGCTTTATGTATTTTTTCTTTGCTTCCTTCAATTTTGTAATAAAATAAATTTTTATACTATATGAGTTGTGACATAGTTTCACTGTCTAGTAGCACCCACAAAATCCCATATCCCACAATTGGGTTTTCTTTCTTATAAAGGGATAATGGTGCCAAACAAACAAACCTGGTAATAGATCACTCTAATTTATTAATTTATACTTACATTCAGTTTTTTCCTCTTATCAGCATGTTCCTTGTTAGCACATGAGAACTATAGTACAACTGATTGGCTCCTTGCGCTGCTTCTTCCTCTCCCAGTGTAGACTCTGCTGTCCAGTGGATCTCAAAACCCAATACTAAGTTAAATTCAGGTACTTACACTCCGTTGTACTCTAGCTGTCATGTGCTAACAAGGAACATGCTGAAGGAGGAAAAAACAGAATGACAGAGAGATAAGCTCATCAGTTTACTACAAACGTGCTCCTAAAATGTTCAGGCTCTGTATGGAGAACCAACATATGGCAGTCTGTGTAAATAATGTTAGCCCTCTGCAGCTAGAAAGGAACCAAAACACTGGGGATAGTGTTGTGCAAAAGAACAAACAACAAAAGGATTCCTCTTAATCCAGTGCTGGGGGGGGTGATGGCTACAAACTACTTGAGGCAAACCTCAAAGAAGTCATAAAAATGTCTATGCCACGGTTTGTGTAAAAAGATTTTTTGTAAAAATCAAAATATTCCAAGAATGGAAAGGGTTAAAACATGGCTGACAGATAATTAATGTTAACCTCCCTGGCGGCATGATTATGTCAGATTTTTGATGATGAAAGCGGTACATTGTTTCCCATTGAAATTTGGCGTTTTATATTGTAGGCCTGTAATTCTTAGGAATAACTCACTTAAATCTGTCCAAACCAGAGTCTAGTAGACATCCCGAGTATGATAAAGTTTGAAACACAAAATCCTAAATTATAATATAATAAATAACTATAAATAATTATAACAAATAATTATGTAATAATAATAAAAATTATTCAATAATGTAATCAAATCAAAAACACAGAAATTTGCTCAGTTGCAGAATTGTCGCTGTCATTACTTTCAGTGTCCGATGACGCATTTTCTCACAAATCGCTATCGCTTAATTCTACAAGTGATTCTAATTTGTTATCGCTGTTTTCTAGCTGCTCTAAAAGCACTTTTGACGTAAACGGACACTTTTTGGTTGCTATGGACAATCTCCAGTTTCCAGGCAGAAAGAACAGTATTTATAATATAAAACTGCATGCAGGGCTATGGACAGACCACTAGGGACAAAGGGAATGTGAAACTATTTGATACAGTACTGTAATCTGTAAAATTACAGTGTACTGTATCTATACTGTGTTTTTCACTTTTTGAATTTGGCGCCGAGCTCTGTACCCGTGCGTCGCAATGCTCGCAGGGAACGGAGCTCGGCACTGTGAATCGAGCGGGACACGGCGGCTTGCAAATCACAGCGGGGAGACATCGCAGGATCCAGGGGGCAAGGTAAGTAAGCTGTACATGGATCCTGCGATGCAATCCCGAATGTGGTTTGAGGTTACCGCTTTTGGTACTGAAAATTCACCCCGAGCCACACTCGGGAATACCGCTAAGGAGGCTAAACATCATGCTTGCTTTATTTACAGATACCAACATGAACCACAGACAAGCCCAGTTCTTAATAGATGCCACCAAGTTTTGCTTGGAACACAACTATTTTGTGTTCCAAGACAAGTTCTATGTTCAAATCAATGGCACCGAAATGGGAGCTAGTTTTGCTCCCTCTTACGCAAATTTTACAATGGGTTTTTGGGAAGAACGCTATATCTGGAGTCACAACCCCTATGCTAGGTACATTGTATTTTTTGGTCGCTACATCCACGACATTCTCCTCATATGGAGTGGTAGCCAAGAAGATTTTGCAGCCTTTGTTAGACACTGTAGCTGCAATGACCTAGGTCTAATATTTACGGCTTTGCCCCTTATCTTTGGTCTTCCGATCTTGAATTGTTTCATGAAGGAGGAGAGATTAAAACTAAAAATTACTGTAAACCCACTAGTGGGAACTCCTATCTTCATTTTTCTAGCTGCCACCACCCTGCGTGGAAGAATAACATTCCCCCGGGGGCAGTTCCAAAGGCTGCGCAGGAACTGTTCTAGGACAGAGGATTATGTCAATCAGGGTGCCAAGCTGACCAGTAAATTCAAACAAAAAGGATATCCCGAGACATTCATCAGTTTACTGTCTCTCCCTTCACTGTCCAATCACAAGCTGGAGGAGAGACAAGACCTGTAAGTCTTACTAAACTGCACCAAAGAAATTTCAGGTCTCCTGCCTTCCCAGACAGGACTGTGCTAAGTGCAGAGCTTTATAAATCTCATAAATATACATTCTTCAGCAAGTAAAATTACTTTCATATATATATTTTATCTATACATTTAGCTGATTGCAAGGAGTTAAGCTTTTAGCAGAAAGAGTTTTGCTTTTTATCTGGATTTCTTGTAACTTTTTTTATTTTTATTTTATTTTACCAGAAGTGCTACATCATTGTCGACTTTTACAGTGGCCGCAAGGCCAGGAGTCGGAAAGTCTTACCGGGCCAGAGAGTTTATTTTAATGCTACATAAAAGGAACAAGGGGCAGTATATTACAGTTCCGAGGCTGTTGCATGCTAATTCTTTTCACTGCTGCTTTCCTCTCAAGCTGTTTCAATTAATTGCTTTCTGGCAGATGGCCACTCTTCCTGGGAACTTTTAGACCATCTGGGTTGATGGTGCATCAATGTCCCTAAAAAAATATAGTAATTAAGATAGCGCAAGCAGGAAAGCGACTCACAGTAAGTCCACAGCACAAGCATACAATGGAAGCAGGTGGTCTTAGCTGGCACAGCATGCCAGTAGTCTCTTGACAGCTGAAAACTTAACTCTCTGTAGAGAACTTCAGTTGCTGGCAAAAGGGATTTGGGCATTTAATCTGAATCAGGTTTCCAGAGATTGATTGCATAAAGCGAAGAGCCTATATGAAAACATGTGGCCTATTGTGTAAGAATACCTCCCAATTTTCTGAGATGAGAAAGAGGGACGCCTTTTATCACAAAATATGAAAGCAAAGGACACACCACTGCCGCGCATCCAGTTCCGCCAACCATGAAGAATGCAAATACAGAAAAGGATTAGTAAGCCCCGACGTACTGTTTTCAGCTTTTCAAAATAGCAAAACAGTTTTTCTCAACCTCTTTACGCCAGGGGAACCTTTGAAATTATTTTCAGGTTTCGGGGAACTCCTGCAAAAACCAATTCAGTGGGAAGAATGCTCCCTACATTGGTGGCTAGTGGGAAAAATGGCCCCCCTAAAGCCAACCATAGACTGTTTGAATCTCGGCTGGTTCAACATGAACCAGCCGAGATTCAAACCATGTACGGGCAGGCTGAATGTACCAAGACGATTGATCAATCAACTTGGGTACAACCAGCCTGCCAGATTTTGCATGCGAGTATAGCTACACTTACATCTAGTATAGCTGCTAGCAATAATTACTGTCTTATCCCAGCAGGTATGGCTTCCCCAGCCCCCCATCGGGAAAACATAATGGCTCCGCAGGAGAGATTCTCCTGTCAACACTTTCTGTGTTGATGGGGGAATCGAGCAAATCTCACTCCATGTATGGCCTACTTTACAGTGGAGGTCAGACTGCGACCCTTACAGACAGCTAAAAATGTAATTGGTGTTGTTGGCTGTACCTTGTTGTACCAGCCCTAGAACTATGAAGGCAGCAACAAATCAGGTCATTCAGTTCAAGGAACCCCTAGCTAAGTGTAGGCAGGTGCAGTCTGCTTTCCCCACTGCAGGTGGCGCTCAACCACAGCATTATTGCAGAGGGAGTGGAAGTCAAGGGAAACTTGGTTCCTCTATGATTTCCTGGGTCACAGGGGCCAGCTATATGATTGGATGCTGGCACCCCATGTTACTCTGGTGGCCATCTTGGGTAAAGCAGGGTCTATTTAAGACACTGGCTCCCAGGCTTGGTGCATATTTCGTGTATGGCTAGAGTAGGGACAGGTCATCCGTCTGTCAGGAACAGGGATTAGCATCTGGGAGAAGTTCCAGTCAAGTAGGGAAGGTGCAGGGATACACTATCTTTCTTGAAACCCTCCCCACTTGGGTACAGACCGGCCGAGCCGCAGTTCGCCCCTCGAGAAAGACGCTGTCAGCACACCTAAATCTTCCAGTCAATTTTGTTGCTGTTACTACCTGTGAGTGTTCCAGGTTGGGCAGCCTTTCTTTTTGTTGTATTGCCAAACTTAATTTTCAATACAGCAGATGAACTCTGGGTGTTTTTTGCCATCTTGAGAATGGCTGATTTACACGCTGGATAAAATGTTTATTGATGTATGACACTTTTGGTAGTTAAATAGTATTTTTTCATAGGGGTCCATACATTCAACCAAAAACAAGGAAGAAGGAACAGAGAGATTTGGTTTAAAAGGGCAAATGTCCCTCAAAATAAGGGAGAAATGGTAGCTATGGTATAAGTAGATATACTGCATGTAGGCACAACTGTGGTAAAGGAGAAACTATTGTAGTTTATATCACATAGGTAGCTATTGTTCCATTGAGACACATGGATGCACAGTATATGCACAAAAACCATTGGGCATGTTTTTGTTTTTTTTGGCAGCTCTAGGCATAAACATGCATGTTCAGGTTCTTGTTCATGTATGCTTATTCCTGCAAGGTAGAAAGTAGGGGGCACAGCCAAAAACCTCTGCTTTCGTATTATATTGGGGGAAACAATAATGACCGGTAAAGGTTATTTAATTTAAATAGTGATCTTTTCTCCACAAGATTGGTTTGCCCAGAGTGTATGCTGGCAACAGTACTTTAATGCTGATGACACCAGTACCCAAATGGGTTCTATATAGAAAAATATGTAGCACCAGAGGGAGAACTAGGAAGTTCAATTTATGGCCACACCTTGGCTATCTTAGTAGTGTCAGATAACCTGAGTCCAGGTGACAGATGCACCCCGTTGGGGTCTGGAGTGCACCACAAGGTAGTGGATCCTATGGCTGACTGCTGCAGATGGAGCTCTAGGTGATACAGGAGAGCAGGTATTCTGTAGTACCAACACGGATGACACTGGGAGCTAGAGCATGAGATTTCGCAGGGTGCGGAATCTAAGAGCCAGCGGGTGTTCACCAGTGGTGGGGATGGATTTAGCTGCAGTCTGGCTCCAGGTCGCGACCCCTAGGGCCTCCCAGCTCACGCTCATGGTAGACTACAGGAAGGTAGAGAGGAAGCAGCAGACTGCAACAACAAAGGATAGTCAGGAAAATAGCCAAAGGTCAGGGCAACAAGCAGGTAAGGATAGTCAAGAACGAGTCAAGATCGGTAAATGGAATCGGACGTAAAACACACATCAAGTAGCACATGGAAGCCAAACACACAATATTGATCAGCAGGGCTGACTTGCAGTGCACAGGTTCAGTTCCCTGAAATGGGCTGGGGTGGAGCCATGCTTTGAGGCAAGATTTCTTAGACCCCTTTCACACTGGGGCGCTTTGCAGGCGATATAACACTAAAAATATCGCCTGCAAATCGCCCTGAAAGAGCCGCTGATGTCTCTCCAGTGTGAAAGCCCCGAGGGCTTTCACACTGCAGCGGTGCGCTAGCAGGACGGTAAAAAAAGTCTGCTAGCAGCATCTTTGGAGCGGTGAAGGAGCTCCTTCACCGCTCCTGCCCATTGAAATCAATGGGCACCACAGCAGCGGTTTGCGGGTGGTTTTAACCCTTTTCCGGCCGCTAGCGGGGGTTAAAAGTGCCCCGCTAGCGGCCGAATACCCCCGCAAATACGACGGTAAAGCGCCGCTATTTTTACCGCCGATGCCCCAGTGTGAAAGGGGCCTTAAGCAGCCAGGTGAGAGTGGCTGGCCTCTTAAGCTGAACACATAGAGAGGTAAGCTGACAGACAAACATTACTGCAGATCAATGACAAGTAGCACTGGATATGGGGAGAAGTGGAGTAGAGTGAAAGAGTTTTGGTGGGGATATCCCAACCCAGCAGGGTTAGGGTAATTGGTATTTTCGCATGTGTGCCATGTTTGATGAATTTCCAGTAAAGCGAACAGGTGTAAAATTTTAATATTTAGTAAAGCAGCATAAAGACCTATAGAGATGTGTAAATAAGTGCCACGTGTCATTTAGGTGTATTGACTACTGTATACAGGACTGGCAGAGGACTCTTGAACTAATTAATAATTTAACTAAATGACATTTAATTTGGTAAAGCACTGTGTAAATGAAACGATTGGCATTTTAAAAAAATGAAATGCTGCTTTCATCTTGTTTTTCAAACTGTTGTTGCATCTCAGTACTGGTGATCTTCTCCAATCTGTTTACCGCCACTTCCTATCTACGTTCATGCACTATAGCCATGGCTGTATGGCATTTCTCAGGGTGGGTTATCTAAAAATGACAACAATGGACCATGTCTGAGTATTATGTGTTCAATTGCCACTTGTAGCCTCCATCAGAAACCCATGTGACAGGGTGACACAAAAAGAACACAACTGGGAGATAGGGACAAAGTGTTGAAGTGCCTGTGAGAGATCACCAGGTGGTATTTAAAGAAAAGCTACAAATGTAAAAATATTAAAAAGGAGTTCTGAAATTTGATTAACACGTTAAGATTTAAATGAGATTTTAGTGATTGATTTTACATAGTACTTTAAAATGGAAGTAAACCCTCCATTACAACTTTCACCTACAGGTAAGCCTAGATTAAGGCTTACCTGTAGGTGTTTGCAATATCTCCTAAACCTACACGGTTTAGGAAATATTTGCCAAAAAGAATGCACCGTTGTCTACGACGTCGTAGACAATGGCGCAGGCACACTGAGAATGCCGCTTTTCTGAATGAAAAATGACAGCTTTGACGGCTCCCGCGCGCACGTGCGGAGTGATGTCATCGCCGCTCCGGCCAATCAGAGCGCCAGAGCGGCGATACCCGGAAGTAACCTCCGGGAGAAATGTCTGCGGCCGGAGGGGGAGACGTGGACGGCTTCGGGGGCTTCGATCTAAGGTAAGTAATGCATAATGAGCTAGTATGCTAGTAGCTCATTAAGCCTTTGTCTTGCAGGTTTTTATTTTTATTTTTAAAAAAAATTGGTTTTACAACCACTTTAAAAGGAAATACAGTTGATACCAAAAGAAGACCTGGGATTTTTCAATACTCTTAATACTGCAAAAGAAGAGTTTTTTTAATCCATATTTAATTTTTTTTTTTTTTAAATTCTGGCACATATATCATGGAAGAGAATTTACTCAAAACAAACCACATCCAAAAGAAATGAGAAAAAAACAAAATGCCAAACTAAATCTGATTACCAAAAAAATACAAATTAAACATTTTAATATATCTCATTCCTCTGGTAAGGAAGAGTTCTTTCAGTTGTTGAGATGTTTGTTTTAATTTTGTTTAATCTGCATCTTCATCTTTTATATACATATGACAGTTCAGGAAGGTTGGGTTGAGAGAAAGGTAGGTGTAACTACAGGGGGTCCCCGAGTTACGAACACAATAGGGACTGTAGGTTTGTTCGTAAGTCGAAGTTGTTCGTAAGTCGCAACACTGCATTTGTAAGTGTAACTTCCGGTCGGAACACTGCATTCGTAAGTGTTCGTAAGTGTAACTGCCGCCTGTGCATTGATGTGGGATGTTCTGGGCGCTTGTTATGTTATCTGGGGCGTAGTACGGCAGTGTGGAATGTGTCGGAGCTGCTCGAAATGTATCGTAGAGCACCAGTGGCCGGCATTTGAGGCCGTTCGTAAGTAGGAGTCGTTCGTAACTCGGGTGTTCGTAACTCGGGGACCCCCTGTACAATGCTTTGCCCCAGAAGCAGTTGAGAAGAGAGATTGGAGCTTCAGAGGGAAGACTAAAAGACTGGAGAAAATGTATTTCTTAATTGTGATCACAACATGTTTTTCTCTTTGTTCCCTCAGAATCACCGTACAGAGATGAGATCACACTTGCGATCCTTCAACTGCAAGAGAACAATCGCTTAGAGATACTAAAACGCAAGTGGTGGGAAGGCAGCAAGTGTCCCAAGGAGGAGGACCATCGAGCCAAAGGTCAGAGGTCTAAAGAGCTTTGTAGCCTCACGCTTCTGTCTGTTCAGAACCAAAGTATCAAACCTATCTATTCTATTTATCTTTTCATGTTTCAATCTCATTGCACATTCTCCTTCTCGCTATCTCAGACTGGAATAGAGAAACGTCCTCTACTGGATCATCTGTCACCTCGTCTCATGCTGGTAACTCATAGCATTAGCCTGTTCCTGCACCAGCTAAACAACCTTGCTTTTCAACATCTCAACTCAGCTTTGGTTTCATGCTTCATTTGACCAACTCCAGTCTCTCTCCTCATGTCATCTCTCTCTGTCCTGCATCTTCTTCCTTGTACTTTTCTGTTACAGGTCTAATGATTTTATACTGAGCCCTGGTGTAATGCCGCGTACGCACGACCGTTTTTCATGACGAGAAAAATGCCATTTTTAAATTTGGTCATTAAAAACGTGTGTGGGCTCCACAACGTGAAAAATGGGCATTAAAAATTTGGAACATGCTCTAATTTTTCTCGGCGTTTTTCACATCGTCGTTTTTCTCATCATGAAAAACGTCCGTGTGTAGGCTTTAACGACGTGAAAAAAACGTGCATGCTCAGAAGCAAGTGATTAGATGGCAGCGCTCATTCTGGTAAAACTAGTGTTCGTAATGGAGATAGCACATTCGTCACGCTGTAAAGGACTGAAGAGCACAAGGCTGAAAAGCGCGAATCGTCTCTCAACAAACTTTACTAACACAAGGATCAGCAAAAGCAGCCCAAAGGGTGGCGCCATCCGAATGGAACTTCCCCTTTATAGTGCCGTTGTACGTTTCGTACGTCACCGCGCTTTGCTCTAGCATTTTTTTTCATGATTGTGTGTAGGCAAGGCAGGCTTGAGAAGAAAACGGTCGTGTGTACGCGGCATAAGTGTGCTGGAGTTTGACTGTTTAAAGACATTTTAGAAACTATTTTATGCTTTCATCATGAAAAACATGAGACATTAAGGCTGAACTTCAGGCAAACACGTAGTCCTAGAGGGATCCAGAAGCCATCCCAATCTTCTATACACACTGCTCATGCCTGATGTTCCTGAAAAACACAGGGACTTTTATTTCTATTGGAGTGAAAGTTCCCTCATGATCTACAAACAGGAACCTCTGATGTCTTCTGTGCCCAGTGTCAGTGAGACAAGGTCATCTAACCTGACCAAATATTTTATTGAGGGCTTTTTTTCTCAGAGAATAGGTGCAGGTACTCCCCCACTTCCGAGTTACCCCCTGTCTACGCCACTTACCCACTTCTGAGCAACGGACCTTGCTTTAGGCTTGTGCAATTCGTTTCGTAATGAATCGAAATTCATACGAATTTAGCAACTTTCGGACATTCGGAAGCATTCGAATTTCCGAACAAAGCAATTACGAATAAAACCGAATCCGAAATAAATTATGTCGCAAATAGCGAATGCCCGAATGCCTTCGGCATAATTCGTTATGAAAAAAGTTACGAATGTACGAATCCATTCGAAGAACAATAACTCTCTTCTCTGCTCTCTGCTCCTCCCTCGCCGCGCTGAACGCCCTCTCAAAATGGTGTACAGGGGCGGAGGCTATAGCCGCCTGCAAAAACTAAAGTAAAATACGAGATTTTGAATCGTTACAAATAACCGCAATGTATTTAGAAAAGTACGAATACATTCGAAGCACGTTAGGCATAATAGGCAGCGCCATTGTGAGAGAGACACGGAAAATTATGAATCAACGAACCAAAAAAAAGAGTTTCGAAAGTAGGAGTTGTGTCCAGAATCAACGAAAAACAATGTACTCTACCGAAAGTACGAATTATAAATCAACTAAAAATAAGGCTTACATTAATACGAATCATTCCGATTCAACTAAAAATATCGCTTGCGAAACTACAAATTAGTTTGAACACGAAAAATCCCATTTAGCAAAATTACGAATGATTACGAATCAACAGGAACGAAAAGAAACTAAACTAAACAAATTTTTCCGTTGTGCACAAGTCTACCTTGCTTCCACCAACTACCCACCTCCCAGTACCACCCTTTTTAGAGAGTACAGAACCAAGTACAATTTATAGTGCTAAGTAATTTGTTTGGAATGTATTAATGGTAACAATTAAAGCAGTAAAATAGATCCCGTGTAGCCAGCTACAATAAACTACCCCCCTCCCCCCGCAACAAAATGCTCCCCCAGAATTAGTAGACCTCTCCCTCAACAGTAGTTCAAACAACAATTGACCCCCCCTCCGGCAACAATAGACCTCCCCAGAAACGATAGACCCCCAACAATAGATCTGCCATTGCAACAATAGATCCCACCAGCAGCCAGAAACAATAGACCCATCAACATCCCTCACCATTACATGCTTTCAATGCTGAAGGTGCCTGAACTAAGTTCCTCCACGTTCCCACAAAAAAAAGCCCTGATTTTGTTCCTTAAGAAGGTTTTTCAAGGTTGTCCAGCCCTGCCCCATAGACAGTGTACCAAATTAGGCCTGGTGGAGAGACAGTCATGTAACATCTATCCTAAAAGGGGGAGAAACACCAAAGAAAAGGCAGCAGGCAAAACTGTTATATAAGCAATCCCTTTGTTATGTTGATGTAAACTTCCAACACATATCAGGAATTTGAAGATACCCCCTTCCTCAGGGCTTATGAAAGAGGAGCATACAGCCATGAACTGTTAATATTGGAATAGTCATTACTTGTGTGTAGCTTGTGTGATTCACAATTGGCACGTGACAGATGTAAGCAATCTGGTCAAGAGCGTTTAACCACTTCAGCCCCGGAAGGTTTTACCCCCTTAATGACCAGGCCATTTTTTGTGATACGCCACTGCATTAATTTAACTAAAACTTGCGCGATCGTGTGACGTTGTACCCAAACAAAATTGATGTCCTTTTTTCCCCACAAATAGAGCTTTTTTTTGGGTGGTATTTGATCACCTCTGCGGTTTTTATTCTTTGCACTATAAATAAAAAAAATGTAAAAAAAACAAATCTCTTCTTCAATTTAGGCCAATATGTATTCTGCTACATATTTTTGGTAAAAAAAAATCCAAGAATCCATATTGATTGGGTTGTGCAAAAGTTATAGCATCTACAAAATAGGGGATATTTTTGTGGCATTTTTCTTTTTAATAGAAATGGCGGTGATCAGCGATTTTTAGCGGGACTGTGACATTGCGGACAATTTGGACACCTAACTGACACCTTTGACACTTTTTTGGGGAACCAGTGACAATATTACAGTGATCAGTGCTAAAAATATGCACTGTTACTGTACTAATGACATTGGCAGGGAAGGGGTTAACACCAGAGGCGATCAAAGGGTTAAGTGTGTCCCTAGGGGGTGCTTTCTAACTGTGTGGGGGATGGACTTACTGTATGAACAGAAAGATCTGTGTTCCTGCTCAGCAGGAACATAAGATCTCTCTGTTCATACTTGACAGGACGGCCTGTCAGGTATGAACTTGTTTACATACAGTACATAGGCAGAGCGCCGTCCTGTCTCTCTGGGGAGCGATCGCGGGTGGCCGGCGGACATCGTGTCCACCGGACCTGCTGATTGGCTCCCCCTGGTACTAAGTAATTTGTATGGAATGTGTTAATAATCACAAGAAAAGCAGTGAAATAGATTCCATGCAGCCAGCAACAATAGATCCCCCTCTCCAGCAACAATGGACCACCGGCAAAAAAATACCCCCTCCCCCAGCAACAAAAGATCCCCAGCAGCAATAACAGATCTCCATGCAGCCAGCACCAATAGACTCTCCAACAGCCAGCAACAATAGATCACCCGCAACAAAATACCCCCTCCCCCAGCAACAATAGACCCCCAGCAGCAACAACAGATTCCCCTGCAGCCAGCATCACTAGATCCCTCCCAGCAACAAATGACCCCCAGCATAGATCCCCAGCAGCTAGCATCAATACACCCTGAACAACTTGCCATTACATGCGTTCCCTGCATTCCCGCTGAAAAAAAGCCCTGGGTGTACCACAGGTTCCTATGATTTTAAAAGCAACCATTCTAAAGATTATACCAAGGTCTATATTAAGTCAGGTGACAATGTTTTTTCCAAACTGTCTTTCTAATGACGTCCTGTGGAAGTAGCAGGTTTCCATCAGGCCTTTCCTTTGTTAACCAGTGACAATAATAATGATGCACAATAAATGATTATGGTATTAAATATGGCTTGTTACCTGCTATACCAATAACCCCACCCTTCTATCTAATGACCACACCACGCAGAATTTGAGTAAATTGGCCATAGCAGCCATTTTTATTAACTAAAATATAAATATCCAATAATTAACATATCATAACATATCAAAACATAACATCCAGTTTATTAAAGAAAGGAGCCCAAGGTCCCAATAGGCATAAAACCAAACCGTACCTGCTAGTCACTTCTAAGGCCTCCAGTCGCTAAAACCACTGACTCAGACAACTCGCAGGTACCCAACTACCCATACACCAACCGGGAGCTGTACCTCAGATGGGTCCCTACACCATACCTTTTTGTGCCCATATGATCTAAAAGGACCTTGGACCCCGCCAATTGCACAACCGGCTCCCCAGGACACTCAAGTCCACAAAACACGAAATACCCACCAAATGTAGGACGGGAGGGTGGGAAGTTGTTCCACACTCTTCTTCCTTCCAACTGGAGACCACCCCCTTGTTCCGTCCCCTAATCACTTCCCCCCAAATCTCCAGCCCCCATACAACTTTAAACAGCCCTAAATAATGCCCCTGAAAATGCCCCTTACTGTTAACTCCCTGTGCCCCAAGCCCCTTTAACCCCTGTAATGCCGGCCCTCCGTTTATTGCCTTGGGGTTCTACTCTGGGCCTCTCTATACAATAAAAGGTCACTATACAGAGCACCTATATTGGAGGTTATCATTGTCCTCTACATACATCACTTAACAGATGTCAATGTAGATTTCAGGAGTGAATATCAAGGATGACTGTCCTGCAGGGGAGTAATGCTGCTAGACAATCATGGCTGCTACCCCTGCATTTTTCCAATATGCCATTGAATGCATTTAGCTGGTACCGCTGCACCACAGACCACGCCAATGCCCGCTGGATGATTTTTAGCCACGTGACTAGAATTTTGTTTCTGCAATCTATTTCCGACACTTGGTTTCCTTTAAAAACATAACTCCAGCCAAATGTTTTTATATTTGTTCAGAATGTGGAAGGATTAGAACCACTACCATGTTTCTTTGTTCCCATTCAGGAGAGTTCACCTCACTTCCTGTCCTGGAACAGAAACAGCAATGAAAATATGATATAACCGTTCCTCATATCAAAGACGACAGCCCAAAAAACTACCAGGATTAGGCTTTAAAGTGTATGTAAAATCAAGTTTTTGTGGTGAAGACACCTGGCATTTTCCCATTATTTCCTGTTTCCTAGAGACACAAGCTAAGGGAAAATTCTCCAAAGTGTCACAAGAACAGGTGTCCCTATTGGAAAATTTCCCCTAACCCCCTATTCTGGAGAGAACTCTAAAACTTTCTGTTGCGGTGACAATGGTCACCAGGACAAGTAGAGAGGATGAATTTACCCGGTAAGGAGATAGATAGATAGATAGATAGATAGATAGATAGATAGATAGATAGATAGAAAGATAGATAGATAGATAGATAGATAGATAGATAGATAGATAGATAGATAGATAGATAGATAGATAGATAGATAGACTGACTATAACTTCTTGCGATAACTAGACAAAGGCATGTTGCAGAGTTTGCCCCAGAACTACACAAACACGCACAATCAGAGGACCATTATGGGAAGATTGGACCAACTGGCAATAATCTAACAATCAAAACCAAATTCAATGGCAATCAGGTTGGAGTGGATGGTCATAGGAATGTTGTAACGAGTTGCAGAAATTTCCAGTCACATGGCTGAAAATCATGTTGTCGTTGCTTGGGTAGTTTGGGATTTATTACAGCTATTTCCATGTTTTTATCAGTGACCTGAAGAACATCCTTTCATTTATATGGTGTTTGTATTTACAGGGCTGGGGATGGAGAACATTGGAGGTATCTTTGTGGTTTTAATCTGCGGTCTAATCATAGCCGTATTTGTTGCGATTATGGAGTTCGTCTGGTCAACGAGACGTTCAGTGGACAACGAGGAGGTGAGGAGGCTTAGTGACAAAATGGAAAAAGTACAGTACATCACAATCAAGTGTTTGTCCACCTTCACAGCTCAGCACTGTCCCTGGTTGCAATGCTAATGCTTGCTTTTCAGTGACTTCTCAGTCCCTGACCTGGAACAAGTATAGAAATAAGGACGTCGGACACTTTTCTGACAATAATTTACAGCATGCTTGTTCCAGGTCTGTGACTTAAAGGTATCAAAGCCAGACACAGCTAGGCAACTAGCATTTTCAAAAGAGGCCAGCAATGGTAGCCCTCATATTTATGTCACTTTAAAGTGCACCTGTGCCCAGACTATGGGCAATAAACTATTTGCAAGGTCTTTACAAACAGTAAAAGAGCTTTGAAACAAGCCATCTCTTACCTCCCTAGCTGCTTTTTGTTTTTTTTTCTCAATATCCCCACAATAAAGAATTTAGAACAGGCTTTCTCAACCTTTTTACCATGGAGGAACCCTTGAGTCTTAGGCAACCCCTGCTAATAATTTTTATATCTTCAGCTCACGAGACATTAGAGTGAACATTATGTTGTAGGTCTAAGAATAAATGAAAGAATGAAAAATGTGGCGTACTTGGCATATTTGACACCCAGGACTGCTTTATGGAAAAATATTTTGTTTAATAATAAAAATTCAATAAAACAAATAATATTAATGTCCAGAAAAGAAAAGCAGGCAGTGAGAACTGTAGTGCACCCTAACATGGGTGATCAATAAAGAAGTCACCCATAGACTGGTCGGTGGAGAAGTGCCCCTTTATAATGGTGATCAGTGGGGAAAATGTTCTTTATATTGGGGGTCAGAAGCCCCCTTGCAAGTAGCTGGAAAAAATAAGTGGTGTCAGAGGTAGCTTATCTAAAGGATGGAAATTGCTCAATAACCCCCAGCTACCTCTCAACAAACCCCAGGGTTCCACCGACACCTGGTTGAGAAAGGCTGCTTTAAAGTAATGCCGCATACACACGAACAGATTTTCCGTCGGTAAAAACTTGGATGGTTTTTCCAACGGAAAAATAGAGAACCTGCTCTCTATCTTAAGTCCGTCGGAAATGTCAACAGAAAAAGTCCGATGGGGCATACACACGGTTGGAATATCCGACCAAAAACTCCCATCTGACTTTTTCTGTCGGAAATTCTGACCGTGTGTACGCGGCATTAGGTTTCAATCTGTTTCTGACAGCTTAGAAATATACACTATGCTTCTACATTAAAGGACTGACTGCCAATATTCTATTGTAATAGAAGAATAGCTAAGGTTTCTGTGAACTTTGAAAACAAATTTCACCCCAAGAAGATAAAAAAATAAAATAATAAAAGATACAGAAACAAATGTGGGCTTGTTTTAAATTGCTTTTACTGATCCACCGAATATGTAAATACTTTAGTATGCAATCATCTGGGTGCAGGTTCACTTTACCAAATGAAATTACCGCTAATGTTCCTCTCCTCCCCCTCCTCTACCATATTTAAAAGGGTTTTGTTGGAGAGGGGGCTGTTTGTACCTTTTTCTGATAGGTCCGCCCCCCTCCACTCCTGCTGCACTGCTAGATTGGTCCCGCAGCCTCCTGGGACATGTGACGTGTCCCAGGAGGCTCTGTGGCTTATCCAACAGTGCAATCTCACGCATGTGCCGTGCTGAGCCAGCTGTGAAACAGCAGGAAGTCAAAGCTGGCTCCCACAGCCAAGATGGCGATGCAGGGGATCTGAAGATTAGTAAATAACCCAAGTGAAGACAGCACTGGACTTCTGGGCTGGTGAGTGTCTGTTTATTAAAAGTCAGTGAGAAGAGTGCTTCCTTACATTTGTGGTCAACGGGAAGAATCTCCCACTTACAGACAGCTAAAGTACATCAGTGCTCAAAGAACCCCTAGTAACCTCTGGATAAACCCTGGGTTCTCACAGAACCTTGGCTAATAGCTACTCTAGGGGTTCACAGCTTCTCCCACATTTCCATAAGGAAGAATTAGAACAATAAAGTGTGTCTTGGTGTACCTCATGGCGCACCTCCATCCCTATTGAACAAACAAATACAGAATTTTTTTCCCTTGGGACTTTAAATGAGGTGTGACAATGGAATAATGAAATAAAGAACAACAGATTTATTGGTTCACACAAGATCTACAGTAGCCACAAACAGATGTCAAGTATATGAACAGATTCCTAATGTTGTACACATAATATTGCAGTAAAATATGATTTTCCATGATAAAGGTCCAAGATAAGTACAAGAATGCATCCTAGTGACCCAACGTGTGTCCTAGGGGTGTCCGTGGGTCACTAGGATGCATTATTGTACTTATCTTGGACCTTTATCATGGAAATATGTATTTTACTGCATTATTATGTGTACAACATTACAAATCTGTTCATATACTTAACATCTGTTTGTGGCTACTGTAGATCTTGTGTGAATCAATAAATCTGTTGTTTTTTATTCATTTAATACCAATGTCACACCTCATTTAAAGTCCCAAGGGCAAACATTTCTGTATTTGTATGTTGCAAAAGGAAGATGTCACCTTCTCCCAAGCTGATTCCTCAATAGTTTATTAGGAATTTTTAAGGAGAATTCTCTAGAGCACAGGTGTCAAACACAAGGCCCGCGGGCCGAATCCAGCCCTCCAGGCCATTTCATGTGGCCCTCGCACCTCTCCTGCAGCTGCAGGAGAGCTCCAGCCCTCCTCTGGTCTTCCTCAAGACCCTTACTTTATGCTTTCAAGCAATGCATCCAGCTTCTTCCCAGCAGCAGCATAAGGAAAGGGGGGTACACTGTGATGTAAGGGAGAGTGGGGGGCTCAACTTCTGATGGTGGGGTGGCTCTTGACATCTAATGTAAGGGGAGGGGATGTGCTGGACATCTAATCTTACAGATACAACCGGTCCTTTTGAGGGCAATCATAATGCTGATACGGCCCTCGATGAAATTGAGTTTGACACCCCTGCTCTAGATGCAATTTGTTTTTGGAATTCTATAGAAGTTGGGCAGAACTGAGCACCCTGAAGGAGATTTATCACCAATGTCCAAGAGATATCAGAATTCAGTATAGGACTGCCACTTTGACCTTAAACTCACAAAAGAAAATCTTTCCATAATATTGAGAAAAATTTACTCAATAATGATCCATGTGGCTCCAAGCACCTCCAACTCCTTAAACCTTTCGGTACCATCAGGTGTCCACCCAAGAGGGCATCCCCACTTGACAGACTCACTGCCAAATGGTAATAAATAGACTATAAACTGATTACATCACCAATGCTAAAAATAATCCAGTGACAAAGGTTCGCAATATGTCTTTCCGCCTGTCCTCCTCCTAGTGTTTCGCCCAAAGAGAGTCTGATCATGGAAGCACCAGGGTTGATTTACTAAAACTGGGGAGTGCAAAATCTGGTGCAGCTGTGCATGGTAGCCAATCATCTTCTAACTTCAGTTTGTTCAATTAAGCTTTGAACAATAAAAAAAAAACCTGGAAGCTGATTGGTTTCTATGCAGAGCTGTAGCAGCTTTTGCAGTCTCCAGTTTTAGTAAATCAACCCCACCATGTCTAGTAAATCAACCCCACCTTGGGTGAAATGCGTTGGAACAGGAGGAGGACAGACATGTTGTGAACCGTTGTCACTGAATTAAAATGTTTTAGCGCTGGTGGCATACCGTATATACTCGAGTATAAGCCGAGTTTTTCAGCACATTTTTTTGTGCTGAACATGCCCCCCTCGGGTTATACTCGAGTCACCTTTTTGCTCCTGATCTCCCGGATTTGGGGACCCAGGACTGGCCGGCCGTAGGTCCTCTGGACCCCAAACTTGTTACACATGTAGCCCAATTTCTCCTCTACAAGTGTGCAAAGTTTGTTATCTAGGGGACCTATGGCTGAGGAGAACCGATTTTTCAAAGCCGGGCACTCCTTCCATAGACTCCCATGTTAAACGGTCATTTCTCCGGTGAATTTGGGGACCCGGTATCGGCCGGTCGTAGGTTCCCTGGACCCCAATCTTGGCACACATATAAGGGTGCAAAGTTTGTTGTCTGGGGAACCTACGACCGGGGAGCACCGATTTTTCAAACTCGGGCACTCCTTCCATAGACTCCCATGTTAAACGTCAGTCTAGTCATGGACACAGTGAGGCATGGGCACAGTGAGGCATGGGCACAGTGAGGCATGGGCACAGTGAGGCATGGACACAGTGAGGCATGGACACAGTGAGGCATGGACACAGTGAGGCATGCACATGGACACAGTGAGGCAAAGTGAGGCACAGTGAGGCATGCAGATGGACACCCTAGGCTTATACTCGAGTCAATAAGTTTTCCCAGTTTTTGTGGTAGAATTAGGTGCCTCGGCTTATATTCGTGTTGGCTAATACTCGAGTATATACGGTAATCAATGTTTGGCCTGTTGAGGCCCTTTTGATGGTGAGTCTGTGGAGCAGGGACACACTCCTGGGTGGGCGCCTGGCAGGAGCCAGAAGATCAATGAGTGGGAGGCACTTTTCTTGATATTATGGAAGGATTTTCTTTTGTGAGTTTAAGGTTTTCCCCCTATGATATTAAGAATACTTGAGTATACTTTATGACACTTGCATATGCCAGAGTAGTTTATGTAGTACTGTAATGAAATACACCTCTTTGTACACAGTTCACCTCCATATACTCTTTGTTATTCCTTCATAAGATATAAATGAAACCTTTTCATCTAAGACTCCCCTGCTACGAGCACACACGGGGTATTTTATTGTCTCATAAGCCTGGTCTTTTTTTTTTTTTTTGCATCAGATTTTCTGAGCGGGCTCCCTGAAGGGGTCAGTGCATATTCTTCGCCCACTCTTCCCATCCCCTGCCGTTTGTGTTTGTTCTGCTGTTTTGCTCTCCGCTTCCCACACGGCCATTATTTCCTTTCCTCTTTCTTATTCTCCATCCTGTCATCTGACTCTTTATATTCTTATTTGTCATTTTTTTCTATTCTGCTGCTTTTTTTTTTTTCCTCTTTTCCATCTGTCGTATCTAAAGTTCAGTTCTGTGTAGATTGTAGAACGTTCTCCTAGAGATAAAATGACACAGAAACAAATCATCGAAAAGCAATAGTAGCAGCAATCAAAATGGTCAGAGGCACACACCTGTATGTGCTGGGAGAGTGCTGGAACACTTGAAGGCACTTTAGAATCAGAAAATATGAAGTGCTTTTATAGCTGATGCTCAACAAGTACTCTGTGTGGTACATTGCAGTGCCATCCATTTAGAATGACTTGGCCGCTAATGTGGGTGCAGTCACCTATGATTATTTTCTCCTGTCAGAGATTTTTACCCAGGAGTTTTTGTTTTAAAGTAGAACTATAGGCAATTTTTTATAATCATTTTGGATAGAGTAAGGGAGGGTTATAACTCCTGTCACATTTTTTTTTCGCCATCTGTGTCCCATTGCAGAGATTTCCCTTCACTTCCTGTCCCATAGACATACAGGAAGTGAGAGAAAATCCCTGAAAATAAAGGGAATTTCTTGGGACCCCCCAGGTCACCAGAACTAGTGTCCCCATTGGAAGATTTCCCCTCTATTACTTTTCTGGGGACAACCCAAAGTTTGGGATTTTCTTTTAATTTTACTTTCAATGATAATGGTAAATAGGACAAATAGAGGGGGTGAATCTCCTTAATGGGGACGCAGACAGCAAATAAAATTGACAGGTGCTCTAATCTCTCTCCACTCTATCCAAAATAAAAAAAAGGTTTTCGCTTTAGTTATACTTTAACCACTTGCCTACAGGGCACTTTCGCCCCCTTCCCGCCCAAGCCAATTTTCACCTTTCAGCACTGTCGCACTTTGAATGACAATTGCACAGTCATGCAACACTGTACCCAAATTAATGTGTTATCATTTACTTCACACAAATAAAGCTTTCCTTTGGTGGTATTTAATCACTGCTGGGTTTTAAAAAAATTTTACAAAAAAAATAATAAAAAATACTGAAAATATTGAAAAAAAAGTTTTTCTTAGTTTGTCAGTAAATTAGTAATTCTTCTTCACTTAAGGAGCGCTGATGAGGCTGTACTGATGGGCACTGATGAGGTGGCACTTATGGGCACTGATTAGGTGGCACTGATGGGCAGCACTGGTGGGCACTGATGGGCACTGATAGGTGGCACTGGTGGGCACTGATAGGTGGCAAGGATAGGCGGCACTGATGGACGGCACTAATGGGAGGCACTGATGGGCATTGATGGGCAGCACTGATTAGCAGGCGCTGATGGACAGTAAAAGGCATTAGTAACTGCCATCATGTTGATCGGCTCTCCTCGCCACACACTCTGTCAGTGTGAGGCAATGAGAGCCGATCACCGGCACTTCCGTGTTTACATGTGACCAGCTGTGTCCACAGTCGATCACATGGTTAAAGAGCCACATTAACGGCTCTTTACAGAGATCAGGGTTTTCATGTGTCCTAGCAACACGGCGAGGCCACGATCTCCATGTTGCGTGCCCCTGCACTGCTCCTCCGTATTTGGCGGTGGGCGGGCAACAAGCAGTTAAAGTTGCGCTCCACCCAAAGAGGAAAGCTCCGCTTGTTTGCTTTCTCCCCCTCCACTGCCACATTTGGCACCTTTCAGGGAGAGCAAGTGCCTGTTTTTGACAGGAGCCCGTACCCACTCCTGGGCGAGGTCCCTCAGAAATTTGCCCACCCTCCTCCTTCCCACGCCACCGGTCCATCCACAAAGCGTAGCTTGGAACCGGCTGTGAAGCCGCAAGGCTTCACTGACGGTTTTCCTTACAACGAATGGTGATGGCAGTACCCGATAGCCGATTAGAAAATCCGCTGGGGTGCCAACATCGCAGGATCCCTGGACAGGTAAGTGTCCCAATATTAAATATTGTAGCTGCTGACTTAAAAAATTTTGGTGGGGGCTGGAACGCCTCTTTAAGTACAACTGATACATTTGCTACATTGTTTAAGGCTGAAAAACCTTTTTCTCTCTACAGCTTTAGTTGCATTACTTACCTGTAAAGAAGTAAGTCCCACGATTTGCAGGCTGATGGATTCTGAAGAAATCTTAACTGCAGAGCTGCCCTGTCCTCTTCCTGCTGCTGAACTTCCGGCACTGAGGGGGTTAACAGCTTTGGGTCTCCGGGCTCAGCTGCACTAAAGATAATCTGATGGAGACACACCCCCCCTGCCATCTCCTCCATTGAGAAAAGTTATTTTAATGTTTACATTGCCTGCAACTTGATCTGTGAATGGAGGGGAGAGTCATGTGACTGTGTAGAGGCTCCCCCATTCACAGATCATGTTACAGACAGTATAATCAGTGAAATACATTTTCTCAGTGGAGGAGGAGAAGGAAGGAGGGGGCGTGTCCACATCAGATCAATTTTAGTATAACAGAGCCCAAAGCTGTTAGCCCACCTAGCACTATAAGTTTAGAGGCAGGAAGAGGACAGGGCAGACCTGCAGTGAAGATTTCCACATAGTTTAGCAGCCTGCACATTGTGGGGCATACTTCATTTGAGGTACGTAATGTAGCTAAAGCTGTAGAGAAGACATTTTTTTTTTTAACTAAACTTCAGCAGGTAAAAAAATTTGCATTTATTTTTGTAAGGAGCCTGCAGAGCATTGCACCCACAATCAGCAGATCATGGGTGCAATCTCTGGCTCCTGCAGACTCTCAGGATAGCTGTCTGCCTGTAGATTGTACGGACAGGCAGTTACCTGGGAGCAGGAAGATCAATGGACTACGAGAGTGCTCACCGGCACCCTCGCAGTTCATTAAGAACTACAAGCCATCAGTCGCAATGGCTGGCAGTACTTGTAGTCATTTATTCACAGGAAACTATGAATGAATGATGCGGCCATGTGGGCTGAGCTGTTTTCAAATTCTGACAACGGGTATGGGGAGAAGATCCCCCTCCCACTATCACAGGGAGGGTAGAATCGGGGAGGAGAACCTGTAGATGCTGGAACATTTTACATGTTCCACCCTAAAAACCGGGTGGAGCATGTAACATGTTCCAAAGGTGAACTTATTCTTTAAGCCCTGATGAAAGAGGCTTATTGGCTCCCAAAACACATTGGCTGCCTTTTCTTTTCTAATAATGTCGGACACTTGAGATGATCATTTAGCACTCTTTTTTGGCATATCTTTGCATTTATTTCATGTCATATGAATGCACAAGCAACACGCCTTGCAACGCACCACAATGAACATGCCATGCGTTGTTGAGTGCTGCATTAAAAGAAAGGTGCAGGACTGGTCTCCCTTGCATTGCCCTGAATTGGCAACCTATTCTAAATGAATTGTATACCTTTTGGCTTATGCGAATTGTATGTGGGTTTCTCTGCATCCAATTCGCACAACAGGAGATTGTGGTCGTGACCGGCTCTCTATGGAGATGGTTCACATATCAATGTTGCGGTTGCAGAGCGGCTTGCACGTTTCAGGGCTGAATTCAGGCAAATATTCTGCCCTGATTTGTCCCTGAAACGGAGAACAGGGATGCCCCAGGCCCCTGCTGTGAGCCGATTCCATCGGAGGTGTGAACCCAGCCTAAAGTAATGCACCGATAAAGCTAAATTTTGTCTTGGAAAAAAAAAGAAAATAGCACACAGCAAGGTCTCGTCTGCAAAAATCCTAACCTTCCTGATCACAAACTTCACGCATGTGCAGATCAGTGTACAGCCTCGGCATGTTTTGATTTCCGGGACAAATTGATTGCTGTGTATAGGCGTGGGAGTTGCATCATCCCTTGCTGAACAATCAAGATGATTGAAGATACTGAACCAGAAAGAAGACCAGGAGGAGATATCAGCATTTATGTGTGAGCTTGTGGACATTGCATTGCTAGAGGAGAGGTGACTATAACGGTGTTGAGTTCTGTTTATTGTACTTGCTGTAATGCACCACAATGGACTGTTGCTGTAGCTACAAAGGGGAGACACATGGTTTGATAAGGACGGTGTATGGCTACACAAAGCCCTGACATACACCTTACTGAACACATTTAGGATGAATTGAAACTCTGATTGTGAGGCAGGTCTTCCAATCAAACATAGGTACCTGACCCAGGGCCGATCCTAGGGTCACAGGCGCCTGGGTGCAAAAATATTTCTGCGCCCTCGCATGGGTGTGTTCATGGGTGTGTTCATTATACTAACTCCTCCCCTTTACAAATGTTTCTATGGCAACAAATTAAACACAGAGATGCTCCCCTAAGAAGTATTTGATACCCTGGGATCCTCATATGATCTCTTAACAATAAACAAAATACAGGAAGAGGGTGCTTTAATGGGAACTGGAGGGGGACCTCTCTAACGGACACAGAGAGGGCTGTTAGAAAGTCTGTTAGAAAGAGCCCCCAGACATACTGCAGACATAGTACAGGAGATGGTCAGAGACTGCAGACATGATACAGGAGATGGTCAGAGACTGCAGACATGATACAAGACATGGCCAGAGACTGCAGACATGATACAAGACATGGCCAGAGACTGCAGACATGATACAAGAGATCAATACCTCAATTGCAGCCTAGCAGTGCCCAGCAAATGAAGTTTGCCAGTGCCCCTGGATCACGCAGAGTGGCGACAATCTTCTCAGGCTTCTTCTGTTCTGTCAGAGCAACCTGCTATGCTGGGACCTGTAGTGCACTAGAGGGGACTGAAGAATGCATTCCCACTATGCTGGGACCTGTAGTGCACTAGAATAGAAGGGACTGAAGAATGCATTCCACTATGCTGGGACTTGTAGTGCCCTAGAGGGGACTGAAAAATGCATTCCCACTATGCTGGGACCTGTAGTGCCCTAGACTAGAGTGAACTGAAGAATGCATTCCACTATGCTGGGACTTGTAGTGCCCTAGAGGGGACTGAAGAATGCATTGCCACTATGCTGGGACCTGTAGTGCTTTAGACTAGAGGGGACTGAAGAATGCATTCCCACTATGCTGGGACCTGTAGTGCACTAGAGGGGACTGAAGAATGCATTCCACTATGCTGGGACCTGTAGTGCCCTAGAGCGGACTGAAGAATGCATTCCCCTATGCTGGGACCTGTAGTGCCCTAGAGGGGACTGAAGAATGCATTCCCACTATGCTGGGACCAAAGAATGCATTCCCACTATGCTGGGACCTGTAGTGCCCTAGAGGGGACTGAAGAATGCATTCCCACTATGCTGGGACCTGTAGTGCCCTACAGGGGACTGAAGAATGCATTCCCACTATGCTGGGACCTGTAGTGCCCTAGAGGGGACTGAAGAATGCATTCCACTATGCTGGGACTTGTAGTGCCCTAGAAGGGACTGAAGAATGCATTCCCACTATGCTGGGACCTGTAGTGCTTCAGACTTGAGGGGACTGAAGAATGCATTCCCACTATGCTGGGACCTGTAGTGCACTAGAGGGGACTGAAGAATGCATTCCCATTATGCTGGGACTTGTAGTGCCCTAGACTAGAGGGGACTGAAGAATGCATTCCACTATGCTGGGACCTGTAGTGCCTTAGAGGGGACTGAAGAATGCATTCCCATTATGCTGGGACTTGTAGTGCCCTAGACTAGAGGGGACTGAAGAATGCATTCCACTATGCTGGGACCTGTAGTGCCTTAGAGGGGACTGAAGAATGCATTCCCATTATGCTGGGACTTGTAGTGCCCTAGAGGGGACTGAAGAATGCATTCCACTATGCTGGGACCTGTAGTGCCCTAGAGGGGACTGAAGAATGCATTCCACTATGCTGGGACCTGTAGTGCCCTAGAGGGGACTGAAGAATGCACTCCCACTATGCTGGGACTTGTAGTGCCCTAGACTAGAGGGGACTGAAGAATGCATTCCCACTATGCTGGGACCTGTAGTGCCCTAGACTAGAGGGGACTGAAGAATGCATTCCACTATGCTGGGACCTGTAGTGTCCTAGACTAGAGGGGACTGAAGAATGCATTCCCACTATGCTGAGACCTGTAGTGCCCTAGACTAGAGGGGACTGAAGAATGCATTCCCACTATGCTGAGACCTGTAGTGCCCTAGAGGGGACTGAAGAATGCATTCCCACTATGCTGGGACCTGTAGTGCCCTAGAGGGGACTGAAGAATGCATTCCACTATGCTGAGACCTGTAGTGCCCTAGAGGGGACTGAAGAATGCATTCCCACTATGCTGAGACCTGTAGTGCCCTAGAGGGGACTGAAGAATGCATTCCCACTATGCTGAGACCTGTAGTGCCCTAGAGGGGACTGAAGAATGCATTCCACTATCATACCTCCCAACTTGGTGAAGTCCCACTGCGGGACATTGTTGATCTCCCCTCTCCCCTGCAATCGAAAGTTGTTGAGCGGGGGAGGGGGGTGGCGCGGGACATTGAAATATTTTTTATTCTCCCGAATGAAAGTTGTTGAGCGGGGGGTGCCGCGGGACATTGAAATTTTTTTTCTTCTTCAGAACGAAAGTTGTTGAGCGGGGGGGGGGGGGCATCGAATTTTATCATTCGTCCACAGAACGAAAACTGTTGAGGGGGGGAGGGGGGCCGCGGGACATCGATTTTTTTTCGAATTTTCCGACCATAAAACGAAAGTAGCTGAGGGAGGGGCGGGGGGAAAGGACATTTTACTGCTGTGATGGATGTGCGGGAAAAACACAGCTCTCGCGGGTATGCGGGAAGAAGGGCCCTGTGCGGGAGAAACCCGCGGAATCCGTGCCTGTTGGGAGGTATGCACTATGCTGGGACCTGTAGTGCCCTAGAGGGGACTGAAGAATGCATTCCACTATGCTGGGACCTGTAGTGCCCTAGAGGGGACTGAAGAATGCATTCCCACTATGCTGGGACTTGTAGTGCCCTAGACTAGAGGGGACTGAAGAATGCATTCCCACTATGCTGGGACTTGTAGTGCCCTAGACTAGAGGGGACTGAAGAATGCAATGAATATTCCTCAGTCCCCCCACAGAGGGCACTACAAGTCCCAGCATAGTGGGCTGCCACCAGTCCTCCACACAGCATGAGGAGATTGCAGCCTTCCACCCCTCCCATACACTCACTCCCTGGGGAGAGCCCAGTAGTAATGTAGAACTCACTTACGCCAGGGCTGGTCTCTGCAGGCTCTGACAGTAGATGTAGCAATCATACACTCAGGTGGATCTGTCTCCTCCATTGCTTAAAATTTCCCCCCCACACCCCTTTCTCGTGCACTAGTATCCAGGGATTGGAGTGTGGGCGGGGCAGACACAGAGGAGAGGGGCGGGAGAAGGATGAGCAAATCAATATCTCTCTCCTCTCCTGTCCCGTCTCTGCAGAAAGCTTGGCTTCGGGGAAAATCAACACTCACAGGTGCAGCTAGCTTGTCCATCCCACCCCGCCCTGCCATGCCCCGAGACAGCTTCTTCTCACTGAAATTTAGCAACACTGCCCAGGCACAATCTACATCCTGGTAGTTGTTGCCTGGGAGGCGGGCACACGGCACAGCACACCCCCCTAGATTCGGCCATGAACTGTCTGTGCTGTTCCAAAGCTGGGACAGTTCGGAAGTATTTTATTTCCGCACATAAGGAGGAGGCGGGTGGGGAGCACTCTGGCACTTCAGCGCCCCCCCTGTGCAGGCGCCTGGATGCGGTGCACGCGGCGCACCCGCCTAGGACCGGCCCTGACCTGACCTCACAAATGCTCTCTTGGCTGAATGGGCACAAATTCCCCCAGACACCCTCCAAAATCCTGTGGAACACCTGCCCAGAAGTGTGGAGGCTGTTATGACAAGAAAGAGGAGGATCTGGGGCCATCCAATATTGATGCTAACCACTGTGGCGTGGATTAGTGGAGAACCATGTTGTTTTAAGCTCTTATAATGTGAAGGTTAACCTTTTGTTAAGCGCTCTCTGTTGGTGGTGGTGATCTCTCACTCAGCGGTGTAATCCTTGATAACACTTGATGGCTACAGTGGGGCGGCACTGGACAGAATTTTTGCGAAAGTTTAAATTTATAGACATTTATGAGTTTTGTGTAATATGTATTATGTTTGTATGTTATATGAAATGACAGACGCAAGAGCACTTTATTGATATGAGTTATTGTGCTAAGGCACTTCATTCGGTTGATGAGTTATTGCACATTAAGCACTTTATTGTTTTAATAACTGAATATCAATTGTGAGTTGGTTTATAATATTTAAGCACATTTAGCACTTTATTGGATGACTAAAAGAGTCAGCGCACTATTTTTGTTTTTCCAGTTTTTCTTAAGAAAGCAGAGATCCAGCTCTATATCAATGCCCATGGTGTTGGGATTGGATGTTCAAGAAGCTCATATAGGTTTGATGGTCAGGTGTCCACAAACTTTGTGCAAAAAAGGAGAAGCTATATTTTTTTTAAATGCATTGGTAAGAAAAGTACCACTGAGAATAGTGAAAGAGAACCTTCTAGGTGCATTATGTGCAGGAAATGTTTTTATAGGGCAGAAATAAAAGTCAGAACCTAGTTACCCATGGTCAGCTGTGACATAAGCAGAAAGTGACCATCAAAATATACATTATAAAGTGCTTTGAAAAAGTATTCATACTCCTTGAAGTTTTCCACATTTTGTCATGTTACAACCATAAACTTAAATGTATTTTATTGGGATTTTATGTGATAGACCAACACAAAGTGGCACATATTTGTGAAAGGAAAATTATAAATGGTTTTATTTATTTTTTACAAATTGTTGTGCTTATCAAGGGACAGTTTGCCCGCACAATATTAATTTTAAGTTCTTTTTAACTAAAGATATTTTTGAATACAAGTCAATCTATATGATACAGTCATACAAAATAGCTACATTTATTGGTTGACAAAAAGCAGATATTTACATGAAATTAAAATACCAATTGCGTTACATGAACGACTTCAAAATCAATAAAATTACCCGCAAAATGGGCAATACAGTCCCTTAGACATAATGCTGTCATGATAAATTCTCAATAGGTTCAACAACCTTGTATAATTGAAAATGAAACAGAACGTCTGTATTTCACACATCCAACCGTTGCAGGTAAGTAATTAAGTGGTTAACAATGTGAAATAAATTGGACGTTAGTTTTGTCACTAAGATTGGAACTATGCAAAAATAAAAATATAATGAAAAATTGAATCTTTACAAAAAACATCTACCAGTTGTTGGTTAATGAGAATAAATCATAATTGCATAATATTCAATACTTCAATAATTTTGAGAACAACAATGAATTCAAGATAAAATCAAAAATGGCATAATTACCCATTCCACAATGGCAATTTCCTACTGGCAAGTGACCAGAGTTAAGATGGCTGCCGTGGCTTTCAGGTATCGGGTGTCTAGGAATATTCATGAGTGTAAAATGATGTCTTCATGTATGGTGCATCTGTCTGAGAGTTTGGCTCTCCCAGTGTGCCCCTCAGGGTGGGTCCCTGAGTGTGTGTGTCTTCTCAGTCTCTCATCTAATTTTTCTTCCCTTAAATATTGTCTCTGGACAATAAGATTATAAAAATTATGCTAAGTTCTTTCCAAAGGAGGTGGGTCTTCCACTCATTGGTGGCTGCAGATAGGGGAGTTACTGTCCAAAAATCTCTGGTTTCTATATGTTGGTAATTTAATAATTAACTGTTCTCTGGATTTTGGGATCCTCAAGTAATACCACTTTCAACCACCGGGGCATTAACTCTTTAAATTAATATACTCTTATTTTCAGAATGTGTACAATTTATATATTGTTGAGAAGACTATGTATGGATATTTATCTTCTGGTGATATGGTATATATAACATACTTCTAATATACTTTTTTATTCATTCATACAACATAATTGTTTTATATTCCTATCTAAAAATATATCTATAAACTGGTTTTTCTAAACGGGGTACAGATTATATGCCAATCAATATAACACAAAAATATTAATCTATATATTTTGAATACGTGTTAATCTCTAAACGTAGGTTCCTTTATTTTCTATAATCACAATTTGACGTATTTCATGCTGCTAATTAACTCTTTAAAACACTTCTATTTATAAAATCACATTGGTATCTATATTTATTCTTCTAACACAGTCCCTAGGTCAACAGATACTAAGATCATACTTTTCCCTATGACCTAAGATGTCATTTGATAATCTAAACATAATTTTTCATTTATTCCATACCTATATCTATATATACAGATATATAAGAAACATATATATGATTTGATTTGTTTATGGTTTGTAAAAGGTATTCCGATTGGCCTAACTTCACTCTGTTACTACTATGTGTTAGGATGCACTATCAAGCAGTTCTCCAAACGTATGGCAATATTGTAATATAGCATTTTATATATATATATATATATATATATATATATTGTGACAGCAGGAAGGTAAAGTCACCTGGTTGCATCCAGGGGGGTAGGTATATTTCTCCCAGATTCAGGCTTTATGCCGACTTATACAACTAGGGAGAAAGTTGATGAAGCCCAGCTGAGGCTAGTGGGCTCATTGATGACTCATACCTCTAGGGAGAGTGCTGGGCGTCGTGCAGGCAGGGAGTTGATGAGACCAGCTGAAGCTTGTCAGCTCGTTTAAGGCCTCTATAAAAACTCCCAGATTCATTAGGTGTTTGCTCATGCCTGGAACCAGACCTGTGTGGACTGTCTAGGGAGAGTGAACCCCTGTGCGGTGAGACAAAGCCTGTGTGGCTATTTGTTTGGACATTTACTAAACCAGGGACTTAGGGACTAGGACAGCACCAGGCTGATCCCAGTTGTTAGTTAGGGAAACCTGCATGTTTAGTCAGAGGTCAAGCTGACCAGGATTTATTTTGTTTATGTTTCTTTTTGCTTTGCTGTGTTTTTGTCACTGTAAATAGAGAAATAAACCGCACCTTTTGATCTTGAAAACCACAACCTCCGTCTGCTGGGCCTGTTTTTGTGTGGGGAGCCCATCCAGGGGGTCACACACACCCGCTACCGAGCTAACCCCCCCACAGTTGGTGGAGAACCAGTGGCAGTTTTTTTTTAAGCCAGCATGGAGGAGATACTGAAACAGCTGGCTCTAGCAAATGCCAATCAACAGCAGACAAATGCAGGTTTGCAAAAGAGCCTTGCAGCTCAACAACAGAGCTTCGCAGCCCAGCAACAAGCCCAGCAGCAATCTGAGGCCCGCTTCATAGACCTGTTGCAGAAGCAAGAGCAGAGACTACAACAACAGATGGAAGCAGTAATGCAGCAACGTCCGCAGACCAGTGAGGAAAGCCGTCCCACTAATACCGCGTCCTTTGGGGTGAGTCGTTTATTGACAAAAATGACTGGAGAGGATGATCCAGAGGTATTTTTGACCACATTTGAAAGGACTGCTGAAAGAGAAAAGTGGCCTGAGGAGCAGTGGGCGGGACTGGTGGCTCCTCTGTTAACTGGTGAATCGCAGAAAGCTTACTATGACCTAGAGCCTGACCAAGCAAAAGACTATGTGATGCTAAAAGCTGAAATATTGGCAAGGCTGGGTGTCACCCTGGCTGTCCGGGCTCAGCGTGTGCATAACTGGACTTTCCAGCTTGGAAAATCCCCCAGGTCTCAAATGTATGATCTCATTCACCTGAGCAGGAAGTGGCTACAGCCAGAGACTTTGTCCGCACCGGAGATTGTGGAACGTGTTGTGATGGATCGTTTCTTGAGAGCTCTTCCTACCGCCATTCAAAAGTGGGTAAGCCATGGAGACCCAGAAACGGCCGGTAAACTTGTGGATCCTGTAGAGAGATACTTGGCTGCAGAGAACCTGACGGCCTCTTCCAGAGACTCTCGGACTTTCCACCCTAAGACCAGACCATCCCCAGGGGCGGATAAGATGATTCCAAGGGGTGAGGGTGGAGAGAGTGAGAGGGTGGGAGCTCTGCCCAGGGTTTGGCGAGAACAGCCTGGGAAGTCGGGGGCTCAAGAGGCAGCCAAAAGGATTGTTTGCTACCGCTGCCGGCAAGCGGGACATATTGCAGCAAATTGCCCGGTTGTGGAGGAACCCATGCAATGTGACTTTATGACGGACAGACGTCAGTCGCTGTGTGCGACAGTCGCATGCACTGCCATTCGGGGAACTGAGAAACATTTATGCAAAATGTGTATTAATGGTAGAAATGTTGTGGTATTACTGGATTCAGGTAGCCTTGTGACCCTGATAAAGGCTGAATTAGTTAAAACAGAGGTCTCTGGGAATAGCAAGGTAGCTGTTATTTGTGTGCATGGGGACACCCGAGAGTATCCAGTGACTACAGTGTGTTTCAAGACCCCCAAAGGTACCCTCTCTCATCCAGTGGGGTTAGTATCTCAATTACCGCATGATGCCATTGTGGGAAGGGATTTTCCGAAGTTCTGGGAACTGTGGGATGATCCTGAGCCCCCCACTGGTGCCCCTATGTACCAGGAAGGTGATAGCCAGAACTCCTCTGAGAGTGGTGAGAACTCTCCAGAATTTCCCTTGTCAGTATTGGCAGGCGAGACTCAAGAAACTGGAGAGGAGCCCACCTCCTCAGACGAAAACCTACCATCTGTGGAGTTTTCTGATCTTGAGGTTCACAGGGAAAATTTTGCCACAGAACAGTTAAAAGACCCCGCCCTAATAAAGGCACGGGAAAACGTAGTGGAAATAGATGGCGAGTTAGTGAACCCAGATAATACCTGCACTTACCCATACTTCAGCGTAGAGAAGGACCTACTGTATCGGGTGGCAAAAAGGGCAGAAGAAACCGTTGAGCAGCTTGTGGTGCCCAAACCTTACAGGAAGTTGGTGTTGGAGTTGGCCCATGGGCACATTCTTGGAGGTCATCTGGGGACAGAGAAAACCCGAGAGAGGGTATTACAGAGATTCTATTGGCCTGGGGTGATGAAGGACATAGAAAATTATTGTTCCTCCTGCCCTGTGTGTCAGAGGTCGGCCCCGATGCCACATTTCCGTAGCCCGCTGGTCCCTCTACCCATCATTGAGGTCCCGTTTGAGAGGATCGCAATGGATTTGGTAGTGTCAGGGTCACCTGTGGCCAGGTGACAGATGCACACCGTAGGGGGACAGGAGTGCACCGCGAGGTAGTGAACCCTATGGCTGGCTTCTGTGGATAGGAAACTGGGTGGTTGTGGAAAGCGGGACCAGAGGAGCACAACCGGGATCCCAACGGAAGCGAGAGCCAAGATTCCCCAGGGCGCGGAGTCTAAGACCCAGCTGGTCTTCTCCAGGGCCTCTAGTGGTGAGGATGTTACGCTGCAGGCTGGGACCAGGTCGCGGCCCCTGGAGTTTCCTAGCTCACGCCCCGTAGGATAAGGGGAAGCAGCAGCACACGATAGAGAGAACCGAATAACAAGCCGAAGGTCAGGGGCACAAGCAGACAAGGATAACGAAGAACGAGCCGAAGGTCAAGGGTCACGAGCAGACAGGGATGGTCGGGGACAAGCCAATAACGTAACAGAGAGACAGACGTAGCACACGGCAGGCAGGAACCCAAACACACAATGCCTAACAAACACGTTGATCAGCAAAGCAGGCTTGCAGTGCACAGGTTAATATAGTGTTCAGTGATAGGGCCTGGGGTGGAGTCAGGCTGGGAGGAGATTATAAAGGAAGCCAGGTGAAGGAGGTCTGGTCTCTAGATGAACACATGAGGAGGAAGGTAAGATGGCAGACAGACATTAATGCATATCCATGACAGTACCCTCCCTCTTACGAGGCCTCCCCCTTCCCCGCCTGGGCCCAGGTTTAGAGGGAAACTTCAGATGAAACTCCTTTAACAGACGAGGTGCAAAGACCTCAGATGCAGTGATCCAAGACCTCTCCTCAGGACCAAACCCTTTCCAATGAACGAGGTACTGAAGAACGCCTTTACAGAGTCGGGAGTCCAGAATTTGACTGATCTCGTACTCCTGATTATCCTCAGAGACAGGCGCCACGGTAGGAAGAGGACGAGAGAATTTATTGAGGACTAAAGGCTTTAGAAGAGCAACATGAAAGGAGTTAGTGATTTTAAGGCTCTTAGGAATCTGGAGTTTGAAACAAACCGGATTCAGTTTAGCAGTTACCGTGTATGGACCGATGAATCGTGGAGCAAACTTCAGAGAAGGAACTCGGAGCTTGATGTTCCTGGTAGAGAGCCAGACTTTGTCCCCTGGCTGAAGAGAAGGCGGTTTACGCCTGCGGCGGTCGGCAAAGCCTTTGAATTTTTCAGCAGCTGCCCGGAGGGAATCATGAACGTGACCCCAAACGGAATTGAGAGACTCCTGAACCGAAGCCAAAGCTGGAATGTCTGGAGAACAGATCATAGGAAGAGGAAGTTGAGGGTGTTTTCCATAAACTGTGAAAAAGGGTGTCTTCTGTGAACTGGTATTCACATGATTGTTATGGGAGAATTCTGCCCACGGGAGTAGAGAGGACCAATCGTCATGGTGAGAAGACACAAAGGTGCGAAGAAAGACCTCTAACTCCTGATTAACCCTCTCAGTCTGTCCATTGGATTGGGGATGGTAAGAAGAAGAAAAATCCAAGACAATATTGAGGGATTTGCAAAAGGCTCTCCAAAAACGAGACGTGAATTGGACTCCCCTGTCGGAAACAATATGAGAAGGGACCCCATGTAGGCGGAGAATTTCTCGAATGAAAATGGGAACCAAGGCAGGGGCAGAAGGAAGACCAGGAAGAGGAACAAAATGAGCCATCTTGGAGAATCGATCGATTACCACCCAAATGACTGTATTATTCTCAGACAGTGGGAGATCGGTGATAAAATCCATGGCAATATGGGCCCAGGGTTCCTTAGGAATAGGCAAGGGCATGAGGAGACCAGCAGGAGCTTGTGTGGAGGATTTGGACTGAGCACAGACATGACAAGCTTTAACGTAGTCTTTGACGTCTGAGCGGAGATTAGGCCACCAGTAGTGACGACTGATGAGTAGGAAGGATCGGAGGAATCCAGAATGCCCTGCCACCTTGGAATCATGTCCCCAACGAAGGATCTTAGCTCTTAGCCCAGTGGGGACAAAGGTCTTACCAGGCGGAATTTTAGACTTCAGGGTGGTAGAGTGGGCAACAATGCATGAGGTGGGAATGATCGGCTCAGGTTCAGGGGCGGACTCCTCGTCCAAAGTGTCAAATGACCTAGAGAGCGCATCAGCCCGACCGTTGCAGGAACCAGGTTTGTAGGTAATCGTGAAATTAAAACGGGCAAAGAAGAGACTCCACCTGGCCTGTCTAGGATTCAGACGTTTAGCATTCTGTAGATACTGTAAATTCTTGTGATCGGTAAAGATCGTTATGGAGTGAGGGGAACCCTCCAAGAGATGACGCCACTCCTCTAACGCCAATTTAATTGCGAGAAGTTCCCGATCACCGATGGCATAATTCCTCTCTGCCTGAGAAATTTTTTTGGAGAAGAACGCACATGGTTGGCGTCTCTTCTCAAAGATTTGAAGAAGCACAGCTCCCACCCCCATTGAGGAAGCGTCCACTTCAATAAAAAATGCATTCCCAGGATTTGGTCTCCTCAAGAGGGGGCCAGAAACAAAGGCCTGTTTCAGGTTGTGAAATGCAGAGACAGCTTCGGGAGGCCAGTCTCTGGCATTCACACCCTTCTTGGTCAAAGCGATAATAGGCGCGGCAATGGAAGAGTAATTCCTTATGAACTGCCTATAATAATTAGTGAAGCCAAGAAAGCGCTGTGTGGCCTTGAGGCTAGCAGGAAGAGGCCAGTTGGTGATAGCCAAGACCTTCCCAGGGTCCATACGAAGCCCCGAACATGAGACAAAGCACCCCAAAAACAGGACCTCAGAACATTCAAAGGAACATTTCTCCAGCTTGGCATAGAGATTGTTCTCTCTAAGACGTTGAAGTACAGTGCGGACATGGTTTCTGTGGACGAGCAGATTTTCAGAAAAGATCAGAATGTCATCCAGATAGATGACAACAAACTGGTACAGCAGATCTCTGAAGATTTCATTGACAAAGTTTTGAAACACGGCTGGAGCATTACACAGACCAAAAGGCATCACCAGATATTCGTAATGCCCGTCTCTAGTGTTAAATGCAGTCTTCCATTCGTCACCCTCCCGTATTCGAATGAGATTGTACGCGCCTCTGAGATCCAACTTGGTGAAAATGGAGGCACCCTTCAACCTATCGAATAGCTCAGATATTAAGGGTAAGGGGTATCGATTTTTAATAGTAACCGCATTTAAACCCCGATAATCGATGCAGGGTCTTAAGGTACCATCCTTTTTGGCAACAAAAAAGAACCCTGCCCCTGCAGGCGACGAGGATTTCCGGATGAACCCTCTCTCCAGATTCTCTGCTACATACTCCGACATGGCCTGGGTCTCTGGGATGGACAGAGGGTAGGTACGACCCCTGGGTAGAGTTGCTCCGGGGACAAGATCAATAGCACAGTCAAAAGACCTGTGGGGAGGAAGCACCTCAGCTGATTTTTTACAGAACACATCCCGGTAATCGCTGTATGCGGCGGGAAGATCAGAAGAAACAGAAGTGGCAGCAACCGGAAGACTCTCCTTGGGGGTCACCTTGAGAAGACACGACGAGAAACATGAGGAACCCCAGGCCAGGATCTGCCCAGAGACCCAGTCCACATGTGGAGAGTGGAGCTGTAGCCAAGGGAGGCCCAATACAACTGGGGTAGAGGCCTTGGGTAGAATAAGAAAGGATATCCACTCCTGGTGGAGAATCCCTACCGACATCCTAATGGGTAGCGTCTGGAAGCGAATAGGGCCCCCTGGGAGAACAGTGCCATCAATTGCCGAGACTACCAATGGGGTAGTGAGAGGTGAAAGGGTAAGCTTCATAGAAGAAGCAGTTCTCCAATCCATGAAATTGCCGGCAGCCCCGGAATCCAGGTATGCAAGGGTTGACTGAGGAGAAGTGCCTACATGAAGGGACACCGGCAAGAGCAGGCGAGAAGGTGATGTTTCTGGGTCCAATACTCCACCTTCCAAATGTATTAGACCCGAGCGTTTCCCGGACGAAGCGAGCAGGAGTCACGAAAATGACCCTTGCCCCCACAATAGAGGCACAAGCCCAGAGTTCTGCGCCTAGCACGTTCTTCGGGGGTTAGTCTGGTCCGGCCCAGCTGCATAGGTTCTTCAGCAGGAAGAGGATGCTCCACGGAATGAAGGGAGGGGAGCTCAGACTGGCTAGGACCCAGAGAGTGCTGGCGTCTTTTTTCTAAGGACCTCTCTTGAAAACGAATGTCGATCTGGTTGCATAATGAAATTACATCGTCCAGACCGACGGGAATGGCTCTTCCCGCTAATTCGTCTTTCACTCGGTCAGAGAGGCCATGTAAAAAGGTAGCGACCAGGGCCTCATTATTCCAGCTCAATTCAGCTGTGTGGATACGGAACTGAAGAGCATATTGCCCCACTGAACTAGATTCTTGGCGAAGACGTAAGACAGCACTAGCCGCTGAAGAAGCCCGAGCCGGCTCTTCGAAGATATTACGAAAGAGCTTCAAGAATTCGGACAGACTGGAAACCACCGGATCGTTCCTCTCCCACAGGGGGGCAGCCCAGGCCAAAGCTTCACCGGAGAGGAGGGAAATGATATAGGCTACCTTAGCCCGGTCAGATAGGAAGCTTTGAGGCTGAAGCTCAAAATGAATAGTGCATTGGCTGAGAAACCCCCTGCAGGCCTTGGAGTCCCCAGAGAAACGGAACGGAGCTGGCAATCTTAGTGAGTGTGAGGCTGCGACTGGTGCGATAGGTACAGCCGCTGGTTGTACTTGGGGTTGCGGATTCGGGGTTCCCAAGGAGACCTGAAGCTGCTCGAATCGAGAAGCCAGATCCTGGAGGAATCGCATCACCTGGGTCTGATTTGATTCCTGGGTCTCAAGTCTGCGAACTATGCCCTGCAATGGATCATCCGCGGGAAGCGGGATGTCAGCCGGGTTCATGGCTGATCAAACTGTCAGGGTCACCTGTGGCCAGGTGACAGATGCACACCGTAGGGGGACAGGAGTGCACCGCGAGGTAGTGAACCCTATGGCTGGCTTCTGTGGATAGGAAACTGGGTGGTTGTGGAAAGCGGGACCAGAGGAGCACAACCGGGATCCCAACGGAAGCGAGAGCCAAGATTCCCCAGGGCGCGGAGTCTAAGACCCAGCTGGTCTTCTCCAGGGCCTCTAGTGGTGAGGATGTTACGCTGCAGGCTGGGACCAGGTCACGGCCCCTGGAGTTTCCTAGCTCACGCCCCGTAGGATAAGGGGAAGCAGCAGCACACGATAGAGAGAACCGAATAACAAGCCGAAGGTCAGGGGCCACAAGCAGACAAGGATAACGAAGAACGAGCCGAAGGTCAAGGGTCACGAGCAGACAGGGATGGTCGGGGACAAGCCAATAACGTAACAGAGAGACAGACGTAGCACACGGCAGGCAGGAACCCAAACACACAATGCCTAACAAACACGTTGATCAGCAAAGCAGGCTTGCAGTGCACAGGTTAATATAGTGTTCAGTGATAGGGCCTGGGGTGGAGTCAGGCTGGGAGGAGATTATAAAGGAAGCCAGGTGAAGGAGGTCTGGTCTCTAGATGAACACATGAGGAGGAAGGTAAGATGGCAGACAGACATTAATGCATATCCATGACAGGTAGGTCCTATAATCAAGTCCGCTAGGGGGCACCAGTACATATTAGTTATAATGGACTATGCCACCCGTTATCCAGAAGCGATCCCTCTCCGAAATACCTCGGCCAAAACCATAGCCAAAGAGCTATCTCTTGTTTTTAGCCGGGTGGGTATTTGTAAAGAACTGCTTACGGACCAAGGTACACCCTTTATGTCCCGGGTTATGAAAGAGCTGTGTAAATTGTTCAAAGTGACGCAATTGCGTACGTCTGTGTATCACCCCCAAACCGATGGGCTGGTTGAAAGATTCAACAAAACCCTAAAACAAATGTTGAAGAAAGTGGTGGATAGAGATGGAAAGGATTGGGACTGTCTACTTCCTTATTTGATGTTTGCTATTAGGGAGGTGCCCCAATCCTCTACGGGATTCTCCCCCTTTGAGTTACTGTATGGGAGACACCCAAGAGGGCTGTTGGATATTGCCAAGGAAACTTGGGAAAGTGAGAGTTCTCCCCACAGGAGTGTGATTGAGCATGTCGCCCTGATGCAAGATCGAATTGCACAGGTAATGCCCATCGTGAAGGAACATTTGGCCCAAGCGCAGTTGGCACAGCAGAGAGTGTACAACCGTGGAGCCAAGACCCGTACCTTTTCCCCGGGGGATAGGATATTGGTACTTGTCCCTACGGTTGAAAGTAAATTCCTTGCCAAATGGCAAGGCCCCTACGAGATAATGGAAAAAGTGAGCGAAGTGAATTACAAGGTCAGACAACCAGGAAGGCGAAAGCCCGAACAGATCTATCACGTTAATCTGTTGAAAGCCTGGAGGGATAGAGAGTCCCTAGTCGCAGAAACTTGGTCGCCAGCTCAAACTGGTTGCGTGATTCCGGAGGTTGGAATAGCAGCCACCTTGTCACAACCCCAACAACAGGAGGTTAAGGAGTTTGTGCTTCGCAACAAGGAGGTGTTCTCTGAGCTGCCGGGACAAACATCTGGGGTAGAGCATGATATTATTACCCCGCCCGGTGAAAGGGTGAAGTTAAAACCCTATCGGATCCCAGAGGCCCGACGGGAGGCAATACGGGAGGAAGTACAGAAAATGCTGAACTTAGGGGTGATAGAGGAGTCCCAAAGTGATTGGTCTAGTCCCATTGTGTTGGTGCCTAAACCGGATGGGAGCTGGCGATTTTGTAACGATTTTCGTCAGTTGAACAAAGTTACAAAATTTGACACCTACCCCATGCCACGTATAGATGAGTTGATCGACCGGCTGGGAACAGCCCGATACATGACGACTCTTGACCTCACAAAAGGGTATTGGCAAATTCCCCTGGCCAAGTCGGCCAAAGAGAAAACCGCATTTGTAACCCCAGACGGGGCGTTCCAATATAAGAGAATGCCGTTCGGGTTACAGAATGCGCCGGCCACATTCCAGCGGAAAATGGACCAGATACTGAGGCCCCATCGGAAGTATGCTGCGGCTTACCTGGATGACGTAATTGTCCATAGCACAGATTGGGCCTCACATCTGCCAAAAGTGCAAGCAGTCCTAGACTCTATCCGGGAAGCGGGGTTTACGGCTAACCCCAAGAAGTGTACCATTGGGCAGGAGGAGGCCAAATATCTTGGGTACACCATTGGCAGGGGAGTAATAAAACCCCAACTCAACAAAGTCGAGGCCATCCAGAGTTGGCCACGTCCCAACAGCAAGAAGCAGGTACGAGCCTTTCTGGGAATCGCGGGTTATTATCGGCGCTTCATTCCCCACTTTGCTTCTAAGGCTGTGCCCCTAACCAACCTGACGAAAGGGAAAGGGTCGGTCATGATTAAATGGACCCCCGAGGCTGAGGCAGCATTCCAATTCTTGAAACAAGCCTTATGTAGCCAGCCAGTGTTGTACTCACCCGACTTCTCTAAAGACTTTGTCGTACAAAGTGATGCGTCAGATGTGAGGTTAGGAGCAGTATTGTCCCAGGTCTGGAACGGGGAAGAGCACCCAGTCATTTACCTCAGCAGGAAGTTGAAGTCCCATGAGGTAAATTACGCCACGGTTGAAAAGGAGTGTTTAGCGGTGAAGTGGGCTCTAGATTCCCTTCGGTACTATCTGCTAGGTAGGCACTTTGACATGGTTACGGATCACGCTCCGTTAAAGTGGATGGCTCAAAACAAGGAGACAAATAGAAGAGTAAATAGGTAGTTCCTGGCCCTACAGGAATTCAACTTCACAGTAAAGCATCGCCCTGGCGTTCAAATGGGGAATGTGGATGCTTTGTCTCGAGTACATGAATGCCTGATTGCTGGTGTTCCAACCCCAAGGTTAAAACAAGAGGGGGGGGTATGTGACAGCAGGAAGGTAAAGTCACCTGGTTGCATCCAGGGGGGTAGGTATATTTCTCCCAGATTCAGGCTTTATGCCGACTTATACAACTAGGGAGAAAGTTGATGAAGCCCAGCTGAGGCTAGTGGGCTCATTGATGACTCATACCTCTAGGGAGAGTGCTGGGCGTCGTGCAGGCAGGGAGTTGATGAGACCAGCTGAAGCTTGTCAGCTCGTTTAAGGCCTCTATAAAAACTCCCAGATTCATTAGGTGTTTGCTCATGCCTGGAACCAGACCTGTGTGGACTGTCTAGGGAGAGTGAACCCCTGTGCGGTGAGACAAAGCCTGTGTGGCTATTTGTTTGGACATTTACTAAACCAGGGACTTAGGGACTAGGACAGCACCAGGCTGATCCCAGTTGTTAGTTAGGGAAACCTGCATGTTTAGTCAGAGGTCAAGCTGACCAGGATTTATTTTGTTTATGTTTCTTTTTGCTTTGCTGTGTTTTTGTCACTGTAAATAGAGAAATAAACCGCACCTTTTGATCTTGAAAACCACAACCTCCGTCTGCTGGGCCTGTTTTTGTGTGGGGAGCCCATCCAGGGGGTCACACACACCCGCTACCGAGCTAACCCCCCCACAATATATATATATATTATATAAATCGTAATGTAATTTTTAGTTCCAGTTTCAGTGGCTGTTAATAATGGACTGGATTTTCCTTAAGACAAGATACCATTCCAGCTGTATAAACAAATTCTCCTTATGGGCTCTTCTTGGTCAACATCATCCATTGTCCCTATACGGCTAGTATCAACCTTTCTGTGTACTAAAAAGCCTTTCTCACAATGGGTGAGTTAGAGAGAGAGCTTACCTCCCGGTGATAAATGTTTAGATTGCTATCTGTGGAAATTGTCCTCTATGGCAAAACTTCAACTAACCAACATATTAAACATTTCTTGTTTGTCTATTAAAACTGGGACAACATCCCTTTGTCTTGTGACGAAAGTCATCATTGTTTCTGAAGTCTCAAAACAGGCTCGTAAATGTTAGAGATGACTCATCCATTGACCATTGGAAAAACATGTGTTTTGCTCTGTAAGGTTCACAAGTACAATAGTTCGCTTTACCCTTGAGGCCTACTGGACTTCGAATTTTCTGCCAGTATATTTTTAAATGTATTATTATTATTATTATTAAGGAAAACCACAACATAATAGATATCTGAAAAGTGTGGCTGCATTTGTATTCAGCCCCCCTGAGTCAATACTTTGTAGAACCACCTTTGACTGCAATTACAGCTGCAAGTCTTTTTGGGGATGTCTCTACCAGCTTTGCACATCTAGAGAGTGAAATGTTTGCCCATTCTTCTTTGTAAAATAGCTCAAGCGCTGTCAGATTGGATGGAGAGCATCTGTGAACAGCAATTCTCAAGTCTTGCCACAGATTCTCAATTTTATTTAGGTCTGGACTTTGACTGGGCCATTCTAACATATGAATATGCTTTGATCTAAACCATTCCATTGTAGCTCTGGCTGTATGTTTGGGGTCGTTGTCTTGCTGGAAGGTGAACCTCCACCCCAGTCTCAAGTCTTTTGCAGACTCTAACAGGTTTTCTTCTAAGATTGCCTTGTATTTTTCTCTATCCATCTTCCCATTAATTCTGACTAGCTTCCCTATCCATGCTGATGAAAAGCATCCCCACAACATGATGCTGCCACCACCATGTTTCATGGTGGGGATGGTGTGCACAGGGTGATGCGCAGTGTTCGTTTTCCTCTACACACAGGGTTTTACTTTTAGGCGAAAAAGTTACATTTTGGTCTTATCTAACCAGAGCACCTTCTTCCACAAGATTGCTGTGTCCCCCACATGGCTTCTCGCAAACTGCAAATGGGACTACTTATGGCTTTCTATAATAATGTCTTTCTTTTTGGCACTTTTCCATAAAGGCCAGATTTGTGGAGAGCACGACTAATAGTTGTCCTGTGGACCGATTCTTCCACCTGAGCTGTGGATCTCTGCAGCTCCTCCAGAGTTATCATGGGCCTCTTAACTTCTTCTCTAAGTAATGCTCCCTTTGCCCGGCCTTTCAGTTTAGGAGGACAGCCATGTCTTGGTAGGTTTGCAGTTGTGCCATACTCTTTTCAGGATGATGAATTGAACAGTGCTCTGTGAGATGTTCAAAGCTTGGGATATTTTTTTATATACTAACCCTGCTTTAAACTTCTACACAACTTTTTTTCTACTTTCTTTTACAACTTTATCCCGACCTGTCTGGTATGTTCCTTGGCCTTCATGATGCTGTTTGTTCACTAATGTTCTCTAACAAACCTCTGAGGGCTTCACAGAACAGCTGTATTTATACTGAGATTAAATTACACACAGGTGGACTCTATTTATTAATTAGGTGACTACTGAAGGCAAATGGTTCCACTAGATTTTAGTTAGGGGTATCAGAGTGCCATGCCACATACGCTCCAACTTTGGGAGCACATGTCGCATGACGTGTATAAATCAATGGTTCCCTATGAGAGCGGTCTTAACTGGTCCGACACAAGTCGGTCTGACTTTGAAAAAGGTTCCTGCACTACTTTGGTCCGACTTGGGCATGATTTCAGCCCATTGATTTGAATGTAAGTCGCTTCCAAGTCGGATCATCGTCTTAACTGATCCGATTTGTGGCATGCGACTTGTGCTCTGAGAATCTTGAGGGGGGGGAAGACATCACCAGAGAGAGAAGAACCGGAGGGAGAAGACACATTGGAGCTACTTTAATAAAGGGCTTTGTCAAAAACCTGTGTACTGGCTTTATTTATTTTTGACACTTTTTTGAGTGAATGAGTAGGGGTACAATATAAGCCATACTCATTCACATAGGGTGTGGGGCCGGGATCTGGGGGCCCCCTTGTTAAAGGGGGCTTCCAGATTCTGATAAGTCCCCTACCCACAGACCACCACCCACAGTTGGCGGTAAGAGGCCCTTGTCCCCATCAACACGGGGACAAGGTGCTTTAGGGTGGGGGGTGCAGAGCCCCATGTTGAGGGCATGTGGCCTGGTATGGTCTGTTGGGCGCACGATCATCCCCCCCTTTTACCTGACCTGCCGGGCTACGTTCTCGAATAAGGGTCTGGTATGGATTTTGGGGGGGCCCACTCTGTTTTTTTTTGTCATCATGGGGTTTCCCCTTAAAATCCATTGTCTTGGGGGGGGGCCCACACCGTTTTTTTAATTATTTTGACGTGGGGTTCCCCCCTCAAGATTCATACAAAACTCAAAGGGCCTGGTATTGTTGGATCAAAGTCGGATCCTGTTCATTGAAGTCGCATCGAAGTCGGACATGAAGTCGTAGGGCAAAGTCCGATTGGAAGTCGTCCGACTTCCATGTCGGAGCAGTGTGAACCTGGCCTAAAGAGGGCTGAATAGAAATGCACGCCACACTTTTCAGATATTTATTTGTAAAAAAAATTGAAAACCATTTATAATTTTTCCTCCACTTCCCAATTATATGCCACTTTGTGTTTGTCTATCACATAAAATCCCAATAAAATATATTTAAAGCCCCATACACACTATCAGTTTTCCTGCAGATTTTTGTCTTCAGGTTTACCAAAACCATGTAGTGCAAGGGCCTGCCTGATTGCATACGAATTGAAACTCTTAAGGTTTGACCTCATATTAGATGGTTTTGGTAAACCTGAAGACAAAAACCTGCAGGAAAACTGATAGTGTGTATGGGGCTTAAGTGTTTAATTGTAACATGACAAAATGTGGAAAATTTCAAGGGGTATGAATACTTTTTCCAGGCACTGTAGATGCAAACGTAGCGTACTCGAAAGGCAAAAATTATGGAACACAGTGAAAGTTTTTTTTGTACAGAGCTGTAGAATCTTTCAAATGACTATGTGGTTATATTTAGGGCCTTTTTCTTGAAAGAGTCAATTGAGGAGGCCTTCTTTAACTTAATGGTTTTATTCCCTGTGCTGCAGATTTCCGTATGCCAAGAGATGCTGAGTGAACTTCGCAGTGCCGTGTCCTGCAAAAAGACCTCCCGCTCTCGCCATCGCCGTAGGCCACCTCGCCACCTGCACGGAAGGACTCTTCTCTCTCTCAGCCGGCCGCCTCGTGCCACCAGGGAGACACGCCTCTGTAATGGGCGACTGTACCAGACCCACCAGCACCCTCCAGCGCCACCTCAGCCTCCACCAGCCCCAGGTGCCCAGAGGCTCCACGAGGACCCCACATCTTCCTCAGGTCGGGGGGGAGGGTGCGCCCATTTCAGAATCTGCCAGGAGTGTCGGAGGATACAGACTCTGAGGGGACCACCGCCGCTGCCGAGACCACCCCAGTCTCCCAAACCACCACCCCCTCCTCCTCCTGAGGACCTGACACCCCTCTCACATCATCGCAGACTGGCAGACCCCTTAGATGCCAGTGCCCCCGAGTGATGTAGGAGGGGTCATGAAGACTAGTTGTATGGACCTTTAGTGTAAGAGGAGGAGAAGAAGAGGTATTAAAGAAAGAGAACATGGGGGCTTTCGGACCCTGAACGCACGTTCCTGTCCCTCCTGTACCCCCTAATGTTTTGGGGTTGGGGATCCTGAAGAAGCCTCCTCTGCATTCATCAGAAACACTGCGATGCCTCAGTATTTTACAATGTACGCTGTGCGTGCGAAAAATTGACTGCCCCCCTCCTGACACACATGTACTGTTGTCACCTCTACCATTTGTCAGTGCCCTGTCCTCTCAAGGTGCCCCAGCATTGATTAGAGTGTGTAGATGGGGCAAACCCAGGACGTTTGTCCCAGCTCAGGGTCTCAGTTCTCACCACATGCATTAATCCAGCATCGGCGGCACGGCACATGGAACGCTACATCTGCCAGAAGGTGACTGCTGCCGCTCCGATTTGCTGACTTCCAAAATCACAACTATCTAGAATGCACAGCCGGGTTTAGAAATATATCCTAGGTGCTGTGTGTTTTTGTTGATCTCTATATCAGCAATATACGTATTGCTGTTTATCCTTTTTCTTTTTATATCTGCATATCCGTGAGAGGACATGGGAGTGTCGTAGGTGTTTGGGAGATTGATTATGATACGTACAGCTTTGATACAAATGAATTAAGTGGAGCGTTGCGTGGTGTCTGTCTTTTTTTCATTGCCTTAAAGGGATATGTCATTAAAAATAACAAATCCTAAAAATGTCTTGCCAGGCAACATTGAATGGACCATCTATGCTGGGGAAATAAGACAAAAATAGCTTATGGACCATCTATGCTGGGAAAATAAGACAAAAATAGGTTGTATGTTGTTCCTCAAGATATCCAGGTATAGTTGGAGACATGCACCAACTTTATTAGCCAGAAAGAGAGGAAGCTGGAAACTGAGAAGGCTCACCATTTTGGCTCAATATTAGGAGAATCTTAAGCAGAGCTGCAACTATGTCACTGCTGATCTGTCTTTTAGGCCCCTTTCACACTGGGGCGGGGAGGTGCGCTGGCGATATAGCGGTGCTATTTTTAGCGCCGCTATGCCGTCGTTTTTACCACGATATTCGGCCGCTAGCAGAGTGATTTTAACCCCCGCTAGCGGCCGAAAAAGGGTTAATACCGCCGGCAATGCGCCTCTACAGAGGCGCATTGCCGGCAGTATTACGGCGGTTTCCCATTGCTTTCAATGGGCATCAGCGGTAAAGGAGCGGTAAACACACCACTCCTTCACCGCTTCAAAGATGCGGCTAGTAGGACTTTTGGAGCGGTCCTGCTAGTGCACCGTTTCAGTGTGAAAGCCTTTGGGCTTTCACACTGAAGACTGCAGGGCACGATTTTTTCAGGCGATATAGCGGCGCTATTTTTAGTGCTAAACCGCCTGAAAAACGTGTCAGTGTGAAAGGGGCCTAAAAGATTGCAAAAGAATGACCCCAATATAGATGTAATTTTAAATGATACAGGATGTGATACACAATAAAGCCAAAGGTTTGTAGACAACTGGAAACTGGAGCTACTTTAACAATCTCCACTTTTCTGGGAAGGCTTTCCACAAGAGTTTGGAGTGTGTCTGTGGGAATTTGTGCCCATTCAGCCAAAAGGGCAATTGTGAAGTCAGGTGCTAATGTTGGAGGAGAAAACATAGCCTTCAATGAATGTTCCAAAGGTGGTCAGTAGGGTTGAGGTCAGGGCTTTCTGCAGACCACTCGAGTTCCTCCACACCAAACTCAGCCCCACTGAGACAGAAAAGGGCCTTTCCCAAATTGTTTGTTCAAAGTGGAAGTGCACAATTGTCTAAAATGTATACTGTAGCTTTAACAGTACCCTTCACTGGAAACACCTGAACTCAATAATTTGGAGGGTTCTCAACATACCTTTTGGCCTCATAGTATAAATTCTGGGGCTAAGATCCAAGAGTTTTGAGCTTTTCAATTATTATTTGATTTTTATGTATATGTTGCAGTTATTACTAGCTGCCTAATTAAAGAGACTCCTGGAAAGCAAAATCTCACATGTGCTATGCTGCGGGAGAGAACCAAAGGCAGTCATTTATGGCTATGGCCTTTATATCAGTGTCCCCATCAGAACCCCCCTTACATCAGAGTCCCCATCAGTAGAGACCAACTGATCTGGATCCTTATGCTGTGCACATCCGGCAGGATAAAATCTTGTGGCAAGCTGTATGTGGCTGTGGCCCATGGTTTAGAGACCCATTCTGTAGACCAGTTTTTCTCAACCAGGGTTCCATAGAACCCTAGGGATCCTCCAGATATTGCCAGGGGTTCCTTAAGCTAAGTCTGGTTGACCTGTCATTGATAGTGCTAGAAAAGTCTGAGGTCCAATGTCACTTGGCTGAGCCAACTCAATGACATCAAAAATTGACATGACATTTTGGCAACCACTGTAAGGGGGGCATTCTTCCCACTGACCACCAATGCTAGGAGCATTATTCCCATGCCCCCGATGGACTAATCCTAGCCCTGAGACCTGAAATGTTTTTCAACAGTTCCACTGGGGTAAAAAGGATGAGATGGGCTGGTATAGCTTAACATTAGATTAAAATGGAAAGAAAATGGGGATTCTATAGACAGAATGGGAAGGCCAATAAAATGACAATATATGTTTAAGAATTAATACAGTAAGGATACCCATGAGGACCTGAAGCCTAGTTCACACGGCCGAGATTCTCGTCAGGAAAAAACCTGTCGTTTTTCCTGACGAGATTCTTGACAAGAATCTTGTCCCGGCCGAGTGTACACACACTCCATTCCAAAGAACCGCCGTTCTTTTGAATGGAACGAACGCAGTGACGTCATCGACTATGACGAGCATGCGCTCGTCACATTCGATGCCGTCGCCGACATCTTGCTACACCCTACCTATGCCTAGAAGGCTACCGCGCATGCGTCAAAGTAATTTCGAGCATGCGCGGTCTTACCGGAGGACAGGTAAGCTTGTTGCCGCATACACACACACAGCTTTCTCGTCGGGAAACAGGCCGACGTGAATCCCGACGAGAAAATAGAGAGCAGGTTCTCTATTTTTCTTGTCGAGATTCTGGGCAGTTTTCTTGACGAGAAACCTGAAAGCCTCGTACACACGCACGGTTTTCTCGGTGAGAAAGCTCTCCCAGCAGTTTTCTAGTCGTTTCTTGCCGAGAAAACTGGTCGTGTGTACGAGGGTTAAGGGTTAGACATCGGCGGTTGGCATCCATGAAGAAAATCTGTACACCGACCTGGCGTTGTTGTGAAGAAAGAAAAGGTATTTCATATCATTTCAGTGGCATCAGGAGATAAAGTCACAACACCTCCTCTCATCTGGCATTTGGTTGCAGTGGTTAGGAGACAGTGATATGTTTGCTCTTCCATATGTTTGTTATTGTATTAAATCTACAGATTTGCAGGTTAGCCACTAGAGCACCATTACTCTACCTTTTTTATGCAGAGGAACCCAAACTTTCACATCCCATGGAACCCCTGCTAATATATATTATGTCTACAGCTCACAGTACATTAGTGTGATGGTTACTGGAAAGAATGTTCCTTGATTAGGGAAAATCCCTCCTTTACAGATAGCTAAAAAGATCATTGTTGTCAGAAGGTACTTATCTGAGAAGCAGAAATTACTCATTGCACAGGCATTCTCTGGAGGAACCCTTGTTGAGAAAGGTTGCACTGGAGGGAGCTGTGCCTTTAACATATCCTTAGGCATAGGCGTGCGCACAGGGTGTGCCAGGTGTGCCCAGGCACACCCTAATCACCCTGTGCAGCACAGATTCCCCCTACTGCCCTGGCTCTCATCTTTCCCCCCTGCAGCGCTGCCAGCTTCCCTCCTCTCCTATCGGCTGTTGCTGCTGGGATGTTTTAGGAGTGGGGAAGGGGCCAGTATATATGTAATTTACCAGCCCCTTCCATTTCTGAATGAACATCGTGAGTGATTGGTAGTGTGTATTTGGGCTTTGGGGTGCACACCCTAATGCAATAGGCTGCGCACACCTATGTCCTTAGGCCTCGTACACACGATATGAAAATCAGAAGGGAAAATTTGCAAGACAAGCTTTTTGGTACGTTAGTACGGTGCTTTCGACAGCCGATTTGACTTTTTGGTCAGACAAAAGCTGGATCTGCAGGCTATAAAATTTTTGTCAGATGTGAACTCAACGTCTGATTTTCGGATGGTCAGTACAGAAATCATCACACAAAAGTTGAAAGTACAAACACGCATGATTGGAACCAAGGAACGAGCCGGAAGCGGCCGGCCTTGTAAACTACTGTTCTTTATCTAGAATTAACATTCGTGACGCGGCAATTGATGAAATGTCAACATTTTTATCTCTTTTTTTAACAGATACGTTTTTATTTATCAGCATAAGCAATGAAAGTAAAACGGTACACAGTACAGCGGTATACAAAGCAGGATTCACAAAAGTGCAAGTATACAGAGGGTCGTTAATCCAAGCAAAACATTAAAGCTACGAGTCCAAGGAACATAATTTCAGGTAATTGCAGTAGGAATAATCAGGCACATTAAAAGCAGGTGGTCCACTTAAGGGAGGGAGAAGTCTCTTGGAAGGAGAGGGGAAAACAGGGAGAGAGATGCGGGGAGGGGGGAGGAGCAGACATTAGAAATGTCACCCTTCAAGTAGAGCAGTACACATCATCAGGCTCACCACCTCCGTCAGTAAGAGGCCTAATCGGCATTTGGCCATTTCTTAACCCATTTCCCCCAGATTTTATTACGTTTCTTGGGACATTTTCGGCTCATATATGTTAAATTATACAGGGGGAGCACCATGGGCGTCCGCTCCATAGGACAAGGGGGGTCAATTGCCCCCCCCCCCTGGAATCGGAAGTCAGAGTGAAGGCACTTGCCCCCTGTGTTGCAATGGCCGCCTCCGCGGCAGCTGTGGACTTTTTTTTCTAAGTCTGCTGCTGGCCTGGGGGCTGGGGCTGCTCTGTCTTTTCCGACTACACATCCGTCCCTCCCTCCTTACCCCCGGCCCGAGCATCGGATTGGCTCTGCCCCGGCCGTCCGTGACTCGGCTGTTCCGTGATTGGCTGCTGCCTCAGCCTGCCTCTGCCTGTGTAAATGTATGCGCCGGTTCCTCCCACAGGTGCGTGGCGTGCAGTGGCCGAAACGAGAGGATACGCTGCTAGTGCCTGCCCTGGGCCTATCGCTGAAGAACTACAGGTAACAGCAGTGTCTGTGCCATGCCACGACACTACTGTGTACATCTTTTTGTATTTACCGTTATCGGTAAAGCGCCGATAGTTTTAGGGTTAAATGCAACTGTGTATCGCTGCTGCCGAAGCGGCGCTTCAGCAGCGGTGCCCATTTACCGGTATTTTAATGGGCAGGGGCGGTGGGGGAGTGGTTTATACAGCGCTGTTCCACTGCCCCAAAGATGCATGGATGACCTTAAAATGATGCCCCCTCCTGAAAAAAGTTCAGCGGACGCCCATGGGGAGCACCTACATTTTTATCTTTTTATTGGGATAATAATGAAGCTGCTATGCTGGTGATACTGATGTAGTTATGCCGAACGTATTTTAACATCCATTTGTGTTCTACAATCTGAAAATCGCGAATCAACGCTCACCAAACTTCTACTAACACGAAATTAGCAGAAGGGGCCCAAAGGGTGGCGCTTGAGAAATTAAGTTTCTCTTTATACTCTCATAGTACGTCACTACGTTCGTGTTTTTCAAACGACACTTTACAGATAGTATGCAAGACAAAATCCTGCACACGTGCTTTTGACAAAAATCAGACGCTCGGTCATACAACAATCAAACCGCGTACGAGGCCTTAAGGTTTGACCTCATATTATATGGTTTTGGTAAATTTGAAGACAAAAATCTGCATAAAATCTAACAGTGTGTGTAGGGCTTTATTCAACCTCCCTGTATAACCACCTCCCTACCGGGCTCGAAAACCCCCTTCCTGCCCAAGCCATTTTTCAGCTTTCAGCGCTGTCACACTTTGAATGACAATTGCGCGGTCGTGCGACGTGGCTCCCAAACAAAATTTGTGTCTTTTTTTTCCCACAAATAGAGCTTTCTTTTGGTGGTATTTGATCACCTCTGCGGTTTTTATTTTTTGCGCTATAAACAAAAGAAGAGCGTCCAGTTTGGAAAAAAAACACTATTTTTTACTTTTTGCTATAATAAATACCCATTTTTTTTTTTAAATAAAATTTTTCTCAGTTTAGGCCGATACGTATTCTTCTACATATTTTTGGTAAAAAAAAAAAAATCCCAATAAGCGCGTATTGATTGGTTTGCGCAAAAGTTATAGCGTGTACAAAATAGGGGATAGATTTATAGCATTTTTATTTTTTTATTAGTAATGGCGGTGATCTGCGATTTTTTATTGTGACTGCGATATTGCGGCGGACACATCGGACACTTTTGACACATTTTTGGGACCATTCACGTTTATACAGCGATCCCTGCTATAAAAATGCATTGATTACTGTATAAATGTGATTGGCAGGGAAGGGGTTAACCACTAGGGGGCGGGAAGGGGTTAAATATGTTCCCTCAATGTGTTCTTACTGTGGGGGGAGGGGACTGACTGGGGGAGGTGACTGATGGTTGTCCCTATGTACAAGGGACACACCATCAGCCTCCTCTCCCTCACAGGACGTGGATCTCTGTGTTTACACACAGAGACCCACTTTCCTGCTCGTTTCCCGGGCAATCGCGGGTGCCCGGCGGCAATCGCGGCCGCCGGGCACGCGCACCGGGGCCTTGTGAATGCGGCGGGCGCGCGCGCGCCTTCTAGCTCATTTTAATGGGAGGACGTCATATGACGTCCTCCCAGAACGAGAGTATCCTCCGCCCGCCGTCAATTGACAGTGGGCGGTGGACAAGTGGTTAACAACCATTATCAGCCATTAGACATTGTTTTCAATGGATTGGCTGACCTATAGACTTAAGCCTTGTACACACGGTATGATTGTTGGCCAAACAAGCGTCCGATTTTTGTCAAAAGGGCGTGTGCCAGGATCTTGTCTTGCATACTAACGTTACACAATTGTCGTGCCACAAACACGAACATAGTGACGTACTACGAGGAATTTCAGCTCTTGAGCGCCGCCCTTTGGGCCCCTTTTGCTAATTTTGTGTTCGGTGAGCATTGATTCCGAGCATGTGTGTTTGTACTTTCGACGTTTGTGCAACGAATTTGTGTGCCAACTCAAAAAATGTTTGATTGCCCATCACATCCTATTGCAGTGACAGTGGTTTCCTGGACAAAACTTGATGGTGAATCTCTACAAAGGGGACACAGAAAAAAATAAAAACCTGACAAGGACTCTACACCTTTCCAATCCCTTTAAAAATTATACAGGTTTGGTTATAGGAATACTTTTTTTAAATGTAAAGACTATTATTTTTAAACTGCCACATACGCTAGAAAAGTGGATGTATTAAATATGACCTTCTGGCCTTTTCCACAATTCTGGAGGGGCTTCCAAGCATTATGAGAAATATTGAGGCAGTAAAATGACAAGATATGTTTAAGAATTAATACAGTAAGGACACCCATGAGGAGCTAAGGGTTAGACATCGGCGGTTGGCATCCATGAAGAAAATCTGTACACCGACCTGGCGTTGTTGTGAAGAAAGAAAAGGTATTTCATATCATTTCAGTGGCATCAGGAGATAAAGTCACAACACCTCCTCTCATCTGGCATTTGGTTGCAGTGGTTAGGGGACAGTGATATGTTTGCTCTTCCATATGTTTGTTATTGTATTAAATCTACAGATTTGCAGGTTAGCCACTACTAGAGCACCATTACTCTACCTTTGTAATGCAGAGGGACCCAAACCTTCACATCCCATGGAACCCCTGCTAATATATACTATGTCTACAGCTCACAGTACATTAGTGTGATGGTTACTGGAAAGAATGTTCCTTGATTAGGGAAAACTCCTCCTTTACAGATAGCTAAAAAGATCATTGTTGTCAGAAGGTACTTATCTGAGATGCAGAAATTACTCATTGCACAGGCATTCTCTGGAGGAACCCTTGTTGAGAAAGGTTGCACTGGAGGGAGCTGTGCCTTTAACATATCCTTAGGCCTCGTACACACATAGTGACGTACTACGAGGAATTTCAGCTCTTGAGCGCCGCCCTTTGGGCCCCTTTTGCTAATTTCGTGTTCGGTGAGCATTTTGAAGCGCTTTTAAGGGCAGAGGCAGGGGCATTTCAATGGGCAGGGGCATTTTTGAGGTGCTTTTTAAAGCGCTCCAAACATGCCCCAAAGATGCTGCTTGCAGGAATTTTTTCACCGCCCCGGAAGTGCACCACCCCAGTGTGAAAGCATCAATTGAAATGAATGGGAGGTAGTTTTTAGGTGCTTTTCAGGCGCTATTTTTAGCGCAAAAGCGCCTGAAAACCGCCTCAGTGTGAAAGGGGTCTTAATCAACACCTATAAGATTATTTGTATCAAAGTGATCTCTTTTATATTTATATCTTGAAATCATTGGGGTTGATTTACTAGAGGCAAACAGACTATGCACTTTGCAAGGGCATTTGCTCTAGAGCTTAGTAAATGAGGGGAAGCTCTGCTGACTTCCATCATCTAATCAAGTTCAAGCAAAATTTTTGTTTTTTTACATTTTCCTTGCATGTGATTGGGTATTTTTTGCAAAGTGAAACTTCATCTCATTTACCAAGCTCTGAAGCAACTGTACTTGCAAATTATTCTTTAGTAAATCAATCCCATTGAATCATATGGTGACCAATATGTCATATACAGTAATCCTTCAGCTGTATTGGACTTTCTGAATCATCACATCCATTCCCCGTTCATAGGAATTACTCATAGATCACCATTGATTGTAAATTCTTAATCCCTAATCCATCTGAGACAATTCCACGGAAGCTAGCTATAGGTTTGACGCACGTGAATGTATGTGTCATGAAGCATGGCTCCATATAGGCTTAAAGTGGATGTAAACCCGATTCATGAAATTTGAGCTGGGCACATATATCTGCAGTATTTTGTAATCTCTCTTCAATGAGCTAAGTCCCATAGCTCTCTCCTGAACCGTTCCTCTGTTATCAGCCTGATAACTCCTGACAAATTCTCTGACCAGGGCCGCTGATAAGCCAGTACAACTGGCCCTGTTGTACCGGGCCTGGCCAGCAGGGGGGCCCGGCAATATAAACAGTGAATGAAAGAATGCAAAGTAATAAAAAAAAAAGTGTAGCCCTCCCCTTCTCCAGCCCGCTTACATTTGACTGTAATGTAAACAGTGCTGGAGTGGGGCTGAATGGGGGAGCCATGAGGGAGATGCAAGAAGGTATGACTACAGCAAGTTCTGCAGGAAACAACGGGAAGCACAGTAACATGTTGCTGGCCGACTGCAGTGTCTTCCAGATATCTATGTGATCTGGCAGGTTACCGATCAGCCTCCCCTCCCTGGTTACTTTTTTTTTTTATCTGCCTAACCTGACCTTCACATTGCCTGATCACACAGATACGATCTCTGGAAGACTCTGCAGCAGCTGTTAACCATTTCAGCTTATAATCAGCTGTAGCACACGGACCCTTTTTTCCCACCTTTGGCTCACTTGTAGGAAAAGGGCACACCGTACTATATGCCCGTACCCTCCTGTTTGAAGAGGTTGAGCGGTGTCATGTATTTGGGTCCCACAGCTAGGTTCTCCCTTGGTTGGTTCTCATCTCCTAGGATATAGGGACAAGTCTCCGTTCTCTCCCCCCAAGTAATTCCAATGTCCACACCACTCTAAACTCCAACGTTGAGTTTATTTTTCTCAATGTTCAGCAGATAGGAAAGGGTGGATAAGAGACATCACAGCAAGGTTTTGGGAGGTAGGTCCAGGCACAAGTAAATGTTACAATCACCACTCTATCCCAGAGTAGGTTCAGCTCACCCGGATAGTCTCCTGTAAAGTGGATCCTAGCAGCCGAAGTGATGCTCGGACGCTTAATCAAGTTATTTTCCTAGATACGATCGGGAGACTCTCTGCCACAGAATCTATCAGGCCCCAAACTTCTCAGCTTAGCAATATAAGGACAGGTGCCAGCAGCAGCACATTACTAGGCCCTTGGTGGATAGATGAATCCCTCCAGAAAGTTACCGGGCCCCTTCCTTCACCGTGAACTTTCACCGGTCCGTCAGAAAGGTCCTCCCCTGGCCTCCTCTTCTTAGAAGCGGGCTCCCTCGCAAGGGACACCCTGGGATTCCTCTTCCCAGAAGTGGGCTCCAGCTAAAGGTGCTGGGCCCAGTGTGGAAGCTGCAGCCCCAGGGCTAAAGGTGCCTGGGACTGATGCGCACGTGGCCCCATGGCCTGGAGGGCCGGGCGCCACGCACCTGGACTCCGACTCTCCTCACGAACTCCAGAGAGCGACCCCTCCCAGGCGGCGGCTGCCCCCCATGCATCTTCTCCCAGCATGCACAGCAGGCCAACCATGCCCACTGCACCGCCGCCGAGAGAGGACACCCCAAGGCACAGCAGTAGCACCGATGGTTCAACCCCGACCCGCCATGGCAGCGCCACCCACAGGCCACAGGGAACTGCACACCAGCACACCACCCGGAGAAACAAAGCAGCACAACCTATAAATGAGAATGGTCTGAGCCCAATCCCAGCCCTAAACGGGATGGGCGCTACACAGCTATTTAGCCAGAGTGTGCTGCACAGATTGTTTGGTGTTTTTTTGGAGGATTTACTGCTGGATCAGGCTAGAAACTTCACAGCCCCATTAACTGGCTACTGTCCTCCACTAATCCTGAGCAGTTCACTGTTTGTAAGAAAATATGTATTTTGGAAATTGGATGTGATGCTGTCTTCTGTCACTTGGTTGTACTTTCAAAGGAAAACCGCTGACTTGATCTTGCAGAGATGGTTTAAATAGAGTGGATCAGCCATGTAATACTATATACTTGTACACTGGGTTCAGCCATAAACGCAGTCTCCGACCATCTCCTGAATCAAGTCTGCGACCCCTAACCGACCATGTAGTATGTCTGCAGTCTCTAACCATTTCCTGTACTATGTCTGCAGTCTCTGACCATTTCCTGTACTATGTCTGCAGTCTCTGACCATTTCCTGTACTATGTCTGCAGTCTCTGACCATTTCCTGTACTATGTCTGCAGTCCCTGACCATCTCCTGTACTATGTCTGCAGTCCCTGACCATCTCCTGTACTATGTCTGCAGTCTCTGATTATCTCCTGTGCTATGTCTGCAGTCTCTGACCATCTCCTGTACTATGTCTGCAGTCTCTGACCATCTCCTGTACTATGTATGCAGTCTCTGACCATCTCCTGTGCTATGTCTGCAGTCTCTGACCATCTCCTGTGCTATGTCTGCAGTCTCTGACCATCTCCTGAGCTATGTCTGCAGTCTCTGACCATCTCCTGAGCTATGTCTCCAGTCTCTGACCATCTCCTGTATCACGTCTGAAGTCTCTGACCATCTCCTGTATCATGTCTGCAGTCTCTGACCATTTCCTGTGCTATGTCTGCAATCTCTGACCATCTCCTGTGCTATGTCTGCAGTCTCTGACCATCTCCTGTATCATGACTGCAGTCTCTTACCATCTCCTGTTCTATGTCTGCAGTCTCTGACCATCTCCTGTACTATGTCTGCAGTCTCTGACCATCTCCTGTACTATGTCTGCAGTCTCTGACCATCTCCTGTACTATGTCTGCAGTCTCTGACCATCTCTTGTACTATTTCTGCAGTCTCTGACCATCTGGGGAGGGGCCAGGGGTGGGGCTGAAGGAGGGACCATGGGCACGGCCAGGGGTAGGGCTGAAGGAGGGACCAGGGGTGGGGCTGAAGGATGGGCCTGGGACGGGACCAGGATGGGGATTAAGGGGACCCGTCAGGTAGGCTGTACAGGGCCCCATGATTTCTATCAGCGGCCCTGTCTCTGACACATCAGATAAAAGCAGCCTGACATTTCTGTCTGGGGAGTTTGCTATAAATAGATTAGCAGGGAGCTGGCCCTGTTACAAAACACCTCTGAGAGTCTCTGCCTATGTGGAGAGGGGTTGTGTGCCTTTCCTCCAATAAGCAATTTTAGCTATCTTGGCTGTATGCCCAGACATCACACTCTGTGTTAACCACTTAAGCCCCGGACCAATACGGACCATAATGACCAGAGGTGATTTCACAATTTGGCACTGCGCTGCTTTAACTGGAAATTGTGCGGACATGCAATGTTGTACCCAAACGAAATTTGCGTCCTTTTCTTCCCACAAATAGAGCTTTCTTTTAATGGTATTTGATTGCCTCTGCGATTTTTTTTTTTTGCGATATAAACGGAAAAAGACTGAAAATTTTGAAAAAAAATGATATTTTCTACTTTTTGTTATAAAAAAAATCGAATAAACTCAATTTTAGTCATACATTTAGGCCAAAATGTATTCAGCCACATGTCTTTAGTAAAAAAAAATGTCAATAAGCGTATATTTATTGGTTTGCGCAAAAGTTATAGCGTCTACAAACTAGGGTACATTTTCTGGAATTTACACAGCTTTTAATTTATGACTGCCTATCTCATTTCTTGAGGTGCTAAAATGGCAGGGCAGTACAAAACCCCCCCAAATGACCCAATTTTGGAAAGTAGACACCCCAAGGAAATTGCTGAGAGGCATGTTGAGCCCATTGAATATTTTTTTTTTGTCCCAAGTGATTGAATAATGACAAAAAATAAATAAAATTACAAAAAGTTGTCACTAAATGATATATTGCTCACACATGCCATGGTTATATGTGGAATTGCACCCCAAAATACATTTTGCTGCTTTTCCTGAGTACGGGGATACCACATGTGTGGGACTTTTTAGGAGCCTAGCCGCGTACGGGACCCCAAAAACCAAGCACCGCCTTCAGGATTTCTAAGGGTGCAAATTTTTGATTTCACTCCTCACTACCTATCACAGTTTCGAAGGCCATAAAATGCCAAAATAGCACAAAACCCCTCCAAATGACCCCATTTTGGAAAGTAGACACCCCAAGCTATTTGCTGAGAGGCATGGTGAGTATTTTACAGCTCTCATTTGTTTTTGAAAATGAAGAAAGAAAATATATATATATATATATATTTTTTTTTAATTTTCAAAACTTTGTGACAAAAAGCGAGATCTGCAAAATACTCACCATACCTCTCAGCAAATAGCTTGGGGTGTCTACTTTCCAAAATTGGGTCATTTGGGGGGGTTTTGTGCCATCTGGGTATTCCATGGCCTCCGAAACTGTGATAGGCAGTGAGAAGTGAAATCAAAAATGTACACCCTTAGAAAGCCTGAAGGCGGTGATTGGTTTTTGGGGTCCCGTACGCGGCTAGGCTCCCAAAAAGTCTCACACATGTGGTATCCCCGTACTCAGGAGAAGCAACAGAATGTATTTTGGGGTGTAATTCCACATATGCCCATGGCATGTTTGAGCAATATATCATTTAGTGACAACTTTGTGCAAAAAATAAATAAAAATGTTTTTTCTTTTTTTCCGCAACTTGTGTCAACATATAAAATATTCCATGGACTCGACATGCCTCTCAGTATATAGCTTGGGGTGTCTGCTTTCCAAAATGGGGTCATTTGGGGGGGTTTGAACTGTCCTGGCATTTTATACACAACATTAGGAAGCTTACATCCACTCTTCTAAGCACTTAAAGACAAAGCCCTTTCTGACACTTTTCATTTACATGAAAACATATTTATTTTTTTTTGCAAGAAAGTTATGTTGAACCCCCAAACATTATATATATTTTTAAAGCAAAGGCCCTACAGATTAAAATGGTGGGTGTTGCATTTTTTTTTTCTACACAGTATTTGCGCAGCGATTTTTCAAACGCATTTTTTGGGTTAAAAAATACACTTTTTTTAATTTTAATGCACTAAAACACACTATATTGCCCAAATGTTTGATGAAATAAAAAAGATGATCTTAGGCCGAGTACATAGATACCAAACACGACATGCTTTAAAATTTCGCACAAACACGCAGTGGCGACAAACTACATACATTTTTAAAAGCCTTTAAAAGCCTTTACAGGGTACCACGTTAGATTGACAGAGGAGGTCTACTGCTAAAATGACTGCCCTTGATCTGACCTTCGCGGTGATACCTCACATGCATGATGCAATTGCTGTTTACATATGACGCCAGACCGACGCTTGCGTTCGCCATTGCGCAAGAGCAGGGCGGGACAGGGGTGCTTTTTTTTTTTTATTATTATTAATTTTGCTTTTTTATTTTATTTTTAAACTGTTCTTTCCATATTTTTTTTTTTTTTTATCATTTTTATTGTTATCTCAGGGAATGTAAATATCCCCTATGATAGCAATAGGTAGTGACAGGTACTCTTTTTTTGAAAAAACTGGGGTCTATTGGACCCTATATCTTTCCTCTGCCCTCAAAGCATCTGACCACACCAAGACCGGTGTGATAAAATGCTTTCCCAATTTCCCAATGGCGCTTTTTATATCCGGGGGGGGGGACATTCCCTCCCACTGCTTGTAAAAGCAGTCCAGAGGCTAATTAGCCGCTAGGATTGCTTTTACATGAAAGTCGGCCGCTGGCTCAAAAGAATGATACCAAGATGATACCTAAACCCGCAGGCATCAATCTGGTATAACCATTCAAAGTCCAGCAACATACCAGTACGTTGCTGGTCCTTGTTGGACATGTATTGTAATCTTTTTTTTCATGCAGCCTGTTGGCTGAACGAAAAAAAGAGATTGATCGGTAGGTATGCCCACCATTAGAATACCTCCCTTCATTCACCCACTTCTAATGATGGGCATACATGCACCATTTATATATGCCGAAGCATGGGGGCATCCTCCCGCAAAAGATATGCCGCACACACATGGTCGGACTTTTCCACGGGCAAGCCTCCGTCGGAATTTTGACCGTATGTACGCGGCATTAGGAGAAAAATCGCTCCTCCGCCCCTGCTGCCCCCATGCTTCGGCATATATGGTCTTTTTTTTTTAACTGTGGTGGTGAAATCACCTCCTACAGCACTGGAGTCGCAGGGATCAGGCCTGTCTCTGCGAACACTGCAGTTATGTGTGTTTTTGTTTTGTAAGTGACAGTGATCGATCGATACTGCACTTGGGTGGCCTGGGCTGGACGGAGGGGCAAAACGCAGGTGCTAGCAGGTATCTGGGCTGATCCCGCTAACACTGCATTTTTGAGAACCCTAAACTGCTGGGGACGCTAGTATAGATCTGATCAGATCAGATATTGATCTGTTCAGATACTATACCACTAAGGGAGGTGTATGCTTCACGCGTGGGTGTTAGCGCTACTGGCTGTCATGGATATGCATTAATGTCTGTCTGCCATCTTACCTTCCTCCTCATGTGTTCATCTAGAGACCAGACCTCCTTCACCTGGCTTCCTTTATAATCTCCTCCCAGCCTGACTCCACCCCAGGCCCTATCACTGAACACTATATTAACCTGTGCACTGCAAGCCTGCTTTGCTGATCAACGTGTTTGTTAGGCATTGTGTGTTTGGGTTCCTGCCTGCCGTGTGCTACGTCTGTCTCTCTGTTACGTTATTGGCTTGTCCCCGACCATCCCTGTCTGCTCGTGACCCTTGACCTTCGGCTCGTTCTTCGTTATCCTTGTCTGCTTGTGGCCCCTGACCTTCGGCTTGTTATTCGGTTCTCTCTATCGTGTGCTGCTGCTTCCCCTTATCCTACGGGGCGTGAGCTAGGAAACTCCAGGGGCCGCGACCTGGTCCCAGCCTGCAGCGTAACATCCTCACCACTAGAGGCCCTGGAGAAGACCAGCTGGGTCTTAGACTCCGCGCCCTGGGGAATCTTGGCTCTCGCTTCCGTTGGGATCCCGGTTGTGCTCCTCTGGTCCCGCTTTCCACAACCACCCAGTTTCCTATCCACAGAAGCCAGCCATAGGGTTCACTACCTCGCGGTGCACTCCTGTCCCCCTACGGTGTGCATCTGTCACCTGGCCACAGGTGACCCTGACAGTTTGATCAGCCATGAACCCGGCTGACATCCCGCTTCCCGCGGATGATCCATTGCAGGGCATAGTTCGCAGACTTGAGACCCAGGAATCAAATCAGACCCAGGTGATGCGATTCCTCCAGGATCTGGCTTCTCGATTCGAGCAGCTTCAGGTCTCCTTGGGAACCCCGAATCCGCAACCTCAAGTACAACCAGCGGCTGTACCTATCGCACCAGTCGCAGCCTCACACTCACTAAGATTGCCAGCTCCGTTCCGTTTCTCTGGGGACTCCAAGGCCTGCAGGGGGTTTCTCAGCCAATGCACTATTCATTTTGAGCTTCAGCCTCAAAGCTTCCTATCTGACCGGGCTAAGGTAGCCTATATCATTTCCCTCCTCTCCGGTGAAGCTTTGGCCTGGGCTGCCCCCCTGTGGGAGAGGAACGATCCGGTGGTTTCCAGTCTGTCCGAATTCTTGAAGCTCTTTCGTAATATCTTCGAAGAGCCGGCTCGGGCTTCTTCAGCGGCTAGTGCTGTCTTACGTCTTCGCCAAGAATCTAGTTCAGTGGGGCAATATGCTCTTCAGTTCCGTATCCACACAGCTGAATTGAGCTGGAATAATGAGGTCCTGGTCGCTACCTTTTTACATGGCCTCTCTGACCGAGTGAAAGACGAATTAGCGGGAAGAGCCATTCCCGTCGGTCTGGACGATGTAATTTCATTATGCAACCAGATCGACATTCGTTTTCAAGAGAGGTCCTTAGAAAAAAGACGCCAGCACTCTCTGGGTCCTAGCCAGTCTGAGCTCCCCTCCCTTCATTCCGTGGAGCATCCTCTACCTGCTGAAGAACCTATGCAGCTGGGCCGGACCAGACTAACCCCCGAAGAACGTGCTAGGCGCAGAACTCTGGGCTTGTGCCTCTATTGTGGGGGCAAGGGTCATTTTCGTGACTCCTGCTCGCTTCGTCCGGGAAACGCTCGGGTCTAATACATTTGGAAGGTGGAGTATTGGACCCAGAAACATCACCTTCTCGCCTGCTCTTGCCGGTGTCCCTTCATGTAGGCACTTCTCCTCAGTCAACCCTTGCATACCTGGATTCCGGGGCTGCCGGCAATTTCATGGATTGGAGAACTGCTTCTTCTATGAAGCTTACCCTTTCACCTCTCACTACCCCATTGGTAGTCTCGGCAATTGATGGCACTGTTCTCCCAGGGGGCCCTATTCGCTTCCAGACGCTACCCATTAGGATGTCGGTAGGGATTCTCCACCAGGAGTGGATATCCTTTCTTATTCTACCCAAGGCCTCTACCCCAGTTGTATTGGGCCTCCCTTGGCTACAGCTCCACTCTCCACATGTGGACTGGGTCTCTGGGCAGATCCTGGCCTGGGGTTCCTCATGTTTCTCGTCGTGTCTTCTCAAGGTGACCCCCAAGGAGAGTCTTCCGGTTGCTGCCACTTCTGTTTCTTCTGATCTTCCCGCCGCATACAGCGATTACCGGGATGTGTTCTGTAAAAAATCAGCTGAGGTGCTTCCTCCCCACAGGTCTTTTGACTGTGCTATTGATCTTGTCCCCGGAGCAACTCTACCCAGGGGTCGTACCTACCCTCTGTCCATCCCAGAGACCCAGGCCATGTCGGAGTATGTAGCAGAGAATCTGGAGAGAGGGTTCATCCGGAAATCCTCATCGCCTGCAGGGGCAGGGTTCTTTTTTGTTGCCAAAAAGGATGGTACCTTAAGACCCTGCATCGATTATCGGGGTTTAAATGCGGTTACTATTAAAAATCGATACCCCTTACCCTTAATATCTGAGCTATTCGATAGGTTGAAGGGTGCCTCCATTTTCACCAAGTTGGATCTCAGAGGCGCGTACAATCTCATTCGAATACGGGAGGGTGACGAATGGAAGACTGCATTTAACACTAGAGACGGGCATTACGAATATCTGGTGATGCCTTTTGGTCTGTGTAATGCTCCAGCCGTGTTTCAAAACTTTGTCAATGAAATCTTCAGAGATCTGCTGTACCAGTTTGTTGTCATCTATCTGGATGACATTCTGATCTTTTCTGAAAATCTGCTCGTCCACAGAAACCATGTCCGCACTGTACTTCAACGTCTTAGAGAGAACAATCTCTATGCCAAGCTGGAGAAATGTTCCTTTGAATGTTCTGAGGTCCTGTTTTTGGGGTGCTTTGTCTCATGTTCGGGGCTTCGTATGGACCCTGGGAAGGTCTTGGCTATCACCAACTGGCCTCTTCCTGCTAGCCTCAAGGCCACACAGCGCTTTCTTGGCTTCACTAATTATTATAGGCAGTTCATAAGGAATTACTCTTCCATTGCCGCGCCTATTATCGCTTTGACCAAGAAGGGTGTGAATGCCAGAGACTGGCCTCCCGAAGCTGTCTCTGCATTTCACAACCTGAAACAGGCCTTTGTTTCTGGCCCCCTCTTGAGGAGACCAAATCCTGGGAATGCATTTTTTATTGAAGTGGACGCTTCCTCAATGGGGGTGGGAGCTGTGCTTCTTCAAATCTTTGAGAAGAGACGCCAACCATGTGCGTTCTTCTCCAAAAAAATTTCTCAGGCAGAGAGGAATTATGCCATCGGTGATCGGGAACTTCTCGCAATTAAATTGGCGTTAGAGGAGTGGCGTCATCTCTTGGAGGGTTCCCCTCACTCCATAACGATCTTTACCGATCACAAGAATTTACAGTATCTACAGAATGCTAAACGTCTGAATCCTAGACAGGCCAGGTGGAGTCTCTTCTTTGCCCGTTTTAATTTCACGATTACCTACAAACCTGGTTCCTGCAACGGTCGGGCTGATGCGCTCTCTAGGTCATTTGACACTTTGGACGAGGAGTCCGCCCCTGAACCTGAGCCGATCATTCCCACCTCATGCATTGTTGCCCACTCTACCACCCTGAAGTCTAAAATTCCGCCTGGTAAGACCTTTGTCCCCACTGAGCTAAGAGCTAAGATCCTTCGTTGGGGACATGATTCCAAGGTGGCAGGGCATTCTGGATTCCTCCGATCCTTCCTACTCATCAGTCGTCACTACTGGTGGCCTAATCTCCGCTCAGACGTCAAAGACTACGTTAAAGCTTGTCATGTCTGTGCTCAGTCCAAATCCTCCACACAAGCTCCTGCTGGTCTCCTCATGCCCTTGCCTATTCCTAAGGAACCCTGGGCCCATATTGCCATGGATTTTATCACCGATCTCCCACTGTCTGAGAATAATACAGTCATTTGGGTGGTAATCGATCGATTCTCCAAGATGGCTCATTTTGTTCCTCTTCCTGGTCTTCCTTCTGCCCCTGCCTTGGTTCCCATTTTCATTCGAGAAATTCTCCGCCTACATGGGGTCCCTTCTCATATTGTTTCCGACAGGGGAGTCCAATTCACGTCTCGTTTTTGGAGAGCCTTTTGCAAATCCCTCAATATTGTCTTGGATTTTTCTTCTTCTTACCATCCCCAATCCAATGGACAGACTGAGAGGGTTAATCAGGAGTTAGAGGTCTTTCTTCGCACCTTTGTGTCTTCTCACCATGACGATTGGTCCTCTCTACTCCCGTGGGCAGAATTCTCCCATAACAATCATGTGAATACCAGTTCGCAGAAGACACCCTTTTTCACAGTTTATGGAAAACACCCTCAACTTCCTCTTCCTATGATCTGTTCTCCAGACATTCCAGCTTTGGCTTCGGTTCAGGAGTCTCTCAATTCCGTTTGGGGTCACGTTCATGATTCCCTCCGGGCAGCTGCTGAAAAATTCAAAGGCCTTGCCGACCGCCGCAGGCGTAAACCGCCTTCTCTTCAGCCAGGGGACAAAGTCTGGCTCTCTACCAGGAACATCAAGCTCCGAGTTCCTTCTCTGAAGTTTGCTCCACGATTCATCGGTCCATACACGGTAACTGCTAAACTGAATCCGGTTTGTTTCAAACTCCAGATTCCTAAGAGCCTTAAAATCACTAACTCCTTTCATGTTGCTCTTCTAAAGCCTTTAGTCCTCAATAAATTCTCTCGTCCTCTTCCTACCGTGGCGCCTGTCTCGGAGGATAATCAGGAGTACGAGATCAGTCAAATTCTGGACTCCCGACTCTGTAAAGGCGTTCTTCAGTACCTCGTTCATTGGAAAGGGTTTGGTCCTGAGGAGAGGTCTTGGATCACTGCATCTGAGGTCTTTGCACCTCGTCTGTTAAAGGAGTTTCATCTGAAGTTTCCCTCTAAACCTGGGCCCAGGCGGGGAAGGGGGAGGCCTCGTAAGAGGGAGGGTACTGTCATGGATATGCATTAATGTCTGTCTGCCATCTTACCTTCCTCCTCATGTGTTCATCTAGAGACCAGACCTCCTTCACCTGGCTTCCTTTATAATCTCCTCCCAGCCTGACTCCACCCCAGGCCCTATCACTGAACACTATATTAACCTGTGCACTGCAAGCCTGCTTTGCTGATCAACGTGTTTGTTAGGCATTGTGTGTTTGGGTTCCTGCCTGCCGTGTGCTACGTCTGTCTCTCTGTTACGTTATTGGCTTGTCCCCGACCATCCCTGTCTGCTCGTGACCCTTGACCTTCGGCTCGTTCTTCGTTATCCTTGTCTGCTTGTGGCCCCTGACCTTCGGCTTGTTATTCGGTTCTCTCTATCGTGTGCTGCTGCTTCCCCTTATCCTACGGGGCGTGAGCTAGGAAACTCCAGGGGCCGCGACCTGGTCCCAGCCTGCAGCGTAACATCCTCACCACTAGAGGCCCTGGAGAAGACCAGCTGGGTCTTAGACTCCGCGCCCTGGGGAATCTTGGCTCTCGCTTCCGTTGGGATCCCGGTTGTGCTCCTCTGGTCCCGCTTTCCACAACCACCCAGTTTCCTATCCACAGAAGCCAGCCATAGGGTTCACTACCTCGCGGTGCACTCCTGTCCCCCTACGGTGTGCATCTGTCACCTGGCCACAGGTGACCCTGACACTGGCACTAACCTGACGCTGCCTGGGGTGTGACGCAGACCCTCTCTGACGCTAAGACCTAATTGATATCACTCGCCGGGCGATCAGGGGGTTAAACCTTCATTGGGTTATATACGGCGGGTGCCCTGACACTATAAAAAGCAAACTAACTAACCAGCGTCACCCGTAACACTTATATGGTGATCACTGGTGAAAGGGTTAACTAGGGGCAATTAGGGGGTTAAACCTTTATTAGGTAATATATGGGGGTACCTGACGCTATATGAAAACCTGACGGGGAACCTAAATAACAAAATAACTAACTGGCTAACCAGTGTCACCAGTAACACTTATACAGTGATCACTGGTGAAAGGGTTAACTAGGGGCAATTAGTGGGTTAAAACCTTTATTAGATAATATATGGGGGTACCTGACGCTATAAAAACCTGCGGCGAACCTAAAAAAAATAACTGGCTACCTATCGGCACCAGCATAACTAATACAGCGATCAGATAAACGATCGCTTAGTGACACTGGCAAAAGGGGGTGAAAGGGTTACCTGGGGGGCGATCAAGGGGGTAAACCTTTATTAGGTAATATATGGGGGTACCTGACGCTATAAAAACCTGCGGCGAACCTAAAAAAAATAACTGGCTACCTATCGGCATCACCGACACTAAGACAGCGATCAGAAAAACGATCGCTTAGTGACACTGGCAAAAGGGGGTGAAAGGGTTACCTGGGGGGGCGATCAAGGGGTTAAACCTTTATTAGGTAATATATGGGGGTACCCGACGCTATAAAAACCTGTGGCGAACCTAAAAAAAATAACTGGCTACCTATCGGCATCACCGACACTAATACAGCGATCAGAAAAACGATCGCTTAGTGACAGCGGTGCTAGGGGGTGAAAGGGTTACCTGGGGGGTGATCAAGGGGTTAAACCTTTATTAGGGGGGTTAGGGGGCTACACTGGACCTAAAACACTATGCCCTGACTTTTACAGTCACAAATGTCACTGATTGCAGTGATCAGTAAATAAATGGTCACTGCAATCAGTGACACTGTGACTGGGGGTTGGGGGTTGATCTGGGGGGGGCGATCGTGTGCCTATGTGTGTGGTGTCAGTGTGCTGTTATGTGCACTAACCTCTGTCTTCTCTCATGCGGCGCTCGGTATATGTGAGCGCCGCATGAGAGATGACATCACTTCCTCCTGCCTGTGTAAACACTACACAGGCAGAGGAAGCATTTGATTCGCCGGGAGCGATCGCGAGGGGGTGGCCAGAATCGAATGGCGGCCCCCTCATCATGGATCGCTCCCGAAGCGATCCCGGCCGCTCACTGTACCAGAGGGGGGTCCGATCGGACCCCCCACCCATACGAAGGCAGGCACGTACAGGTACGTGATTGTGCCTGTCCGTGCCATTCTGCCGACGTATATATACAGTGAGCGGTCGTTAAGTGGTTAAACAGGAAGAGAAAATTTCCTAACATGATCTGTACTTTCTAAACAGTATATAAATGTGAAGACAGCAGATATGGGTGTACACATGATCGGAATTTCCGTCGGAAAAAGCTTGGCAAGCATACACACGGTCACACAAAAGTTCTCTGAAATTTCGACCGTCAAGAACGCGGTGTCGTACAACACTACGACGAGCTGAGAAAATTAAGTTCAATGCTTCCGAGCATGCGTCAAATTGTTTCCGAGCATGCGTAGGAATTTTGCGAGTTGGAATTGCATACAGACGATCGGAATTTCCGATAGGAACTTTTTCCGTCGGAAAAATAGAGAACCTGCTCTCTATCTTTTGCTGGCGACAGCAAAAGTCCGATGGAGCATACACACGGTCGGAATTTCCGACCAAAGGCTCACATCGGACTTTTGCTTGCGGAATTTCCGATCGTGTGTACGCGGCATCAAACTTATGTAGGGAGATTTGGTTCATCTCTGTGTATCATCTGAGGCTGTTCACTTCACTGGGTGTATGGAGGGTTTACATCCACTTGTATCGCCTTATCAATTATTTATACATGTACAGTACAAAAGATCAGTGTAATTTAACCCTTTCCTCCTGGCCATACGCATATATGTGGCAGCATGGAGCAGGGGCCTTATTCTGTACTATCACATATATGCATCACTGTTGTGCACTCAATCACGGGACCCCAGCATTGTGACCATGATGTCACCGACAGCTCCTGGTCACAGCGAGGCAACAGGGGGGCTGGTAGGATGGGCTCCTGATAACAGGAATACTGTGACAGTCACTCACAGTGAGCAATAAACGATATTCCCATTGAGCACAATCCTGGGGTTGGCTGAGAAATGAATTGGGTGCTGCAGCAAGAACCAGCTGGGAATTGGTAAGATCACAGCAGGGGTCCTACGTGGCCCTAAAACATTTCACTTTTCTGTTGAGGTGCGTTTTTTTTTTTTATGAAAGCTTTTGGACGTCATTCAAGGATCCATGTGCTAGCAAATTTGTAAGCCAATCAAAGTGATCATATGATCAGGAAGCCCATAAAATGCATCCTCTTCTTTCCAGCTGCAGCTTTAAGCATCATCCTGGTATTGTTTTTTTCAGGAGGCGATTGGCTGTTTTGCAAAAGCCATCTGAGTGGCTAATTAGCCGCTGGATTGCTTTTTCAAGGGGCGGCAGAGGAAGTGGTGTCTCTTTGGGATCTCCATCCCTCAGGAGAATCCAGAACTGAAGCTGGCAGTTCCCCCGGCTTACCATAGAGCTCACAGAGGACCAGAAGGTCTCCAATGAGCTCTATGGTATAGGAAACTAGAAGCAACAAGTACTGCTGTCACTTCTGACATCACACCATGCCATTGTTAAATCTGGAAAGCATTTGATCATTGGTGTGAATAAATGGTTATAGTGCAGAGGAGACATCTGGGGTCTCTCTCCATAAAGAGTGCCTGTCACTGCCTATTGCTATGTTTATATGCCTTGTGACAGTAATAAAATTAGTTTAAAAAAAAGAATTAAAGAAGCAGTGTAAAAAAAAAAAGTAAAGCGTCCTCATGCATATATTTTACAAAAAAATGGGTATTATATTGTGTTTGTGAGCAATAAAACTCATTGAAAAGTATTTTTTCCCCAAAAATTGCATTAAAGAAACTGCTGTGCAAATACTGTATGACATAAAAAATTGCAAAACCTACCATTTTATTCTCTAGGGCCTTTGCTAAAAAATATGTAAAAACATGTAGCACACCCCCAGAAGGAGGGAGAGGCCGCTCAGGTGTGGCTATCTTCACGTGTAATGGTACTCACAAACACCCTGGGTGCAGGCTCTGCATATACAAGGCAAAAGAAAGGAAGTATCTTCTAGACAGCCGAACACCGAATAAAATGCCATTTATTTGTAAAATCACCACAGCACTGCAAGTCACAGCACACCTGGTCAAGCTGACGCGTTTCATACTGTACTAGTGTTTAATCATGATTAAACACTAGTACAGTGTGAAACGCGTCAGCTTGACCAGGTGTGCTGTGACTTGCAGTGCTGTGGTGATTTTACAAATAAAAGGCATTTTATTCGGTGTTCGGCTGTCCAGAAGAAACTTCCTTTGTTTTGCCATGTAGCACACCCCCGTAGGAGCTGCTGGTTTTAATTCGGGCCTTGCACGTTACCTCCGTATTCGTTGTCTAGGGGAAGAAAGTCTGTAGAAGCTCCAATGTCCACACAAGATGTAAAACCTTAATCAGTTTTATTTTCCTTTTTTGCATAAACATATAGAAGGGTGAAGGGAAAGGGGTAGGTTCAGGCGCACGGTACAGATCACTGGGGAAGAACTCCTCAAAAATACAGCCACTCACCACTCTCCCTGGAGTGGGTATTGCTCACCCGGATAGGCCCCTCTCACCTGGCCTAGCAGCCGGAATGATGCACGAACAATAATCAGGATCAGTCTCTGCCACAGACTGGCGGTGCACAGAATTGGATAATCCGGGATCCTCTGCCACAGGACTTAACGCCCGAACTTCCAGCCAAACAGCCAAGAGCCTTTAAGCCGACCCGGCAGACTGTAAGGTAAACTTTAGTTGCGGTGCATCCTCCAATAGATTTACCAGGCCCTCCTCAAGACACCAACCTTCCGCTTGGTCTTTTCCAGGACAGGTCCTTCCCTGGTTTCCTCCATTGAGTGGCTTCCTCCCTCAGGACCGACAGCCCAAGATCACCTTCGAGGTGCAGACCCATTCAGCATAACTGGGCCCACTTGTTGGAGTTGCGGCCTCGGACCAGCATGGTTCCGAGGCCAAAAATCACACAATACACCCCTCACGACAGGAGGGCCGTGAGGGGACGAAGGACCCCAAAAAATGGTGTCTGCCCCTTAAGTACCCTTCCCCAGCATTTTCAATGGGTAGACCACGCCCACTGAACTGTTCCCAGGGGAAGGTACCCAATACACTCTGGCTTGTCAGTCTTCCACATTGGCCTGAGATGGTAACACCACCTACAGGCAACAATGGAAAGTTTTCCCAGCACAGCCATAGCCGGAACAGAGGCTAATTTAACATCAATTATTTAAATCTGAGCCTAGCTATTGGCTCAGATACCCTCTAAACTGAAACATAGCACCCAGTCATTGGGAGCAGGGCGCTACAAACATATAATGTTTGAGGGTTCTAAGTAATTTTCTAGCAATTTATCAAGCAAAAAAATACTGTTTTTTAAATGTAAACAAAGTGTCAGCAAAGGCTGGGTCTGTCAGAAAAGTGGTAAGTTCTGCTGCCTGTTTTGCTGTGCTACACAATGATTGTGTTTTCCTGCTTCTTCTGACCGTGAAAGTCTATGAGTCAGCTCATCCATAGAAACAATGCTCTCCTTGTGTGGCTGATAACTTAACAGTTGCTGAAGTGTTTGTTACCCAGCATTTCATATTCCTGATATGTGCCGGCTGTACTATGTACTTGTATGAGAAAGTATCCTGTTCTCTTTGTATTGCTTCCTTTGTGAGAAATCCCTGGTGTTCCTTCCAGTCCTTGCTTTCCTATTAGAAACTGACCACACTAAGCAGAAGAACACACCATGATCAGTTCTCTAGCTATGCTAGGAACTCCATGTGCTCTCCTCCAATGATCAGACTTGTCCTGACACACATGCCCTGCACAGCCATTCACTGGGGCGTTTAGTGTGCTAATGCTTCTCCTCCCCCAGCTCTTATGCAGCTGAAAGTGAATGTGATCACTTATAAAAAAAGGTATTAATAATGTTTTTTTTTATATCTATACACAAATGTTTGCCTTCCATTTCAAATTTAAACTGAATAGGTTGTTTTACAATGTGATTGTTTACAATCACTTTAAGCAGGGAGGTTAAATGAGGCCGAGTCAAAAGCAGAGCTCCCTCTAGTGGCTTATCTGTATATTTAATACATTAAAAAAATTATGGAAGTGCAAACATGTCACTGCTGTCCCCAACCGCCTCCCTAATACAAGTTCATGAGCCCATCAACTAACTGAAAACAATGCATTCTCTGTGTGGCTGATATCTTATCTTTATAGTTGATAAGCTTTTGGTAAGTGGTATTAAAATAGCTATTCTGTGCTGTTTTCAGTGGAAAATATGTTCATGTAGAGCTGGCCTCCAGCCTTCCCTTTAGTCTTGCACAGTTGTACCGGCTCCTCTCCTTTATTGAAATTACTTACTCTGATTACACTGCACACTGTGAGCTTGTGCATAACAAGCTGTAGCAAGTCAGATAAAGCTTGCATCATTTCCTGGCTTGAGGACAACCTGCCTCAGTACTTCTCGCAAGACATTTCATCCATGATGCAAGCAGTGGGTTGGCTCTTGGGAGGAGTTCTGCAATGATCAAAATGCCTTGAAGGGAGGATGTCAGCCTGGAGGAGTGGGAGTCTTAAGCAGGCTTTGCATGCAGACCCCCCCCCCCCCCCCCCTGGGTAGAAGAACTGAATTCTAATGATTGAAAGAGGTGGCCCGGGGAAGAGCTAGATGATGCTGGAGGTTCTCCAGCCAGAAAATAAGGCAGACTCGATCTGACTTACTGTAGATTCTAATGCACATTATGAGAAGCTCACAGTGTGCAGTGAAATCAGATTAAGCAACCTCAGTACTTGAGAGAAGCCTGTACAACTGTGTGAGACTGAAGGGAAGGCTTTAAAGCGGAACTCCAGGCACACAGCCAATAAACACATGAAATACATAGGTAATGGACATTTAACCAGCTCTGTCACACAGCACAGCCATCTCTGGCAGGGTAGGGGGCCTGATATCTTTCTGCTGCAGTTTCACTTTTACTTACAGGTCTCTTACCTACGGCCAATGAAATGAGAAACAGGACATTTGATGACATTTAATGCACATAATAAATAATGGCACGTGTTCAAGAAAGCATTTAACCTACACCACAACATTATTTTGTCTGAGCTCCAGGCTCTGGAACATTTTGGTTAGCTGGTCAAATCATTTCTCTGTTTGATTGTATGACATCACCCTGCAAAATTCATTTAAATCTGCAGTAAATACATACGTCCACTAGAGGGAGCTACTAGTAAGTGACCTAAACTCTCCCAAAGAGCGTTAGAAGCTTACTGCATGCACCTGAAAGCTCGTCTAAAGCCCATTTTTTTATGTTTTTTTGTTTTGTTTTGTTTAAGATAAAGTGGCAAAGTTGTTGGATTTTTGTCAGCTTTTTATTATTACTCTTTGTGTGCCAAATGAGGAGATTTCCTTATTCTTATGATATGACCCATATCTCTGAGATAGAATGTGCTGGGAAATCCACAATTGTAGTTCTAAGAGAAGATCTAATAAAGATGTCTATCCTGCTGAAATGTCCTTACTTATCATCAGCACATACATAAGCTTCCCACTAGGTTACAAACAGCAACGCCTCCCCCAAAAAACTGGGGTATTAACCATCTAATTCTAATCCATCAAAATGTATTATCTTTAAAGAGGCGCTGTCACCATGCTGTCACCATGCCTCAATTTTTATTGTAAAGCTTTGTTGTAGTGTGAGGCCTCGTACACACGACCGAGTTGCTCGGCAAGAACCAGCAAGAAACTTGCTGGCAGAGATGTCTTGCCGAGAAACTCGTTCGTGTGTATGGTTTCTCGTCAAGAAAACCGACAAGTAATCTCGACGAGAAAATAGAGAACCTGCTCTCTATTTTCTCGTCGAGATTCTCGTCGGCATGTTTCTCGACGAGAAAAGTGAGTGTGTGTACACTTACCTGTCCTCCCGGAAGCCCGCGCATGTTCGAAATGAATTCGACGCATGCGCGGTAGCTTCCTAGGCATAGGTAGGGTATACCAAGATGGCGGCGACGGCATCGAATGTGACGAGCGCATGCTCGTCGTAGTCAATGACGTCACCGCGTACGCTCCATTCAAAGAACCGCGGGTTCTTTGAACCGAGCGTGTGTACACTCGGCCGGGACACGTTTCTTGTCCAAGAATCTCGTCGAAAAAAACGACATGTTTTTTTCGACGAGAATCTCGGCCGTGTGTACGAGGCTTCACAGTAGATCTTAATATGGTTCTTTAAAGTTCACCATATACTTTACAATCTGACTGAATAATCTTTGTAGAACCTACAGAATCTATCCAATTTGTATCCAATCAGGCAGACCCTTGCACTACATAGTTTCTGGTCGATCTAATGGAGATTGTACAATCAGATTTGATAGTGTACGGCCACTCCTAACCACTGCAATCTGTGTGTTACACTTTACTGACCCCTGCACTCTGTATATTACACACTCCTGACACCTGCACTCTGTGTGTTGCATACTCTTGATCCCTGCATTCTGTATGTTATGCACTCCTGATTTATGCACTCTGTGTGTTCCACTTTCCTGACCCCTGCACACTTTATTGACCCCTGCACTCTGTGTGTTACACACCCCTGATCCCTGTACTCTGTGTGTTACACTTTCCTGTCCCCTGCACACTTTATTGGCCTCTGCACTCTGTGTGTTACACTTTGACCTCTGCACAGTTTCCTGACCCCTGCACTCTGTGTGTTACACTTCCCTGACCCCTGTCACTGCACACTTTCTTGACCCCTGCACGTTTTGCTGCCTGCAGTAAAAAGCTTCCCATCCTGAATGTGATTCTTCTGTGTTCAGGAGAGGAAGGTTAGGGGAGGTTGAACCTCCCCAAACCGCAGCAGCTCCTAAACTGTCCCAAAAGCCTATGTGTACACGGGCACATAGGTTTTTATAGAGTTAAGTTTAGGAGGTTTGGCAAAAAAAAAGCCAAAAGCTCATAAACTCAAGTTTAGGAGCTGCTAGTGTACATGGTGCCTTACACTTTCCTGATCCCTGCAATCTGTGTGTTAGGCACTCCTGAAACTTGCACTCTGTGTGTTACACACTCCTGTCCCCTGCACTCTGTGTGTTAGGCACTCCTGACCCCTGCACTCTGTGTTTACACACTCCTGATCACTGCACTCTGTGTTTTAAACACTCCTGACCCCTGCACTCTGTGTATTACACTTTCTTGACCCCTGCATTCTGTGTGTTAGGCACTCCTGACCCCTGAACTCTGTGTGTTAGGCACTCTTGACCCCTGAACTCTGTGTGTTAGGCACTCTTGACCCTGCACTCTGTGTGTTAGGCACTCCTGATCCCTGCACTCTGTGTATTAGGTACTCCTGACCCTGCACACTGTGTGTTACACACTCCTGACCCCTGCACTCTGTGTGTTACACACGCCTGACCCCTGCACTCTGTGTGTTACACACTCCTGATGCCTGCACTCTGTGTGTTACACACTTCTGATCCCTGGTTCTGGGCAGCAGTGTGGCTCCCTCTCTTGTGGTGCTGGCAGCATGGCTCGCTCTCTGGTGGTGTGGGCACAGCATGGCGTTCTTTCTCTCTGGTGGTACAGGTACAGCGTGGCGCTCTCTCTGGTGCGGGTACAGCGTGGCTCTTTTTATGGTGGTGCGAGTACAGCGTGGCGCTCTCTCTCTGGTGGTGCCGATACAGCGTGGTGCCCTCTCTCTGGCTTTCCCCAGCACAGTCCTCTCTTTTTCCTGTAGCAGTCACTCAGCTTGTTCCTGGGTTCCAGGCTTTCAATCTTTCCCCCAGCAGAGTGCATGCTTGGGCTGAAGTCAGCTGCCTGTGGACAACAATGGGGCTGACAATCTTCTGAGACTACATGTCCCATGATACAAAAAAAGGTCACTGCTCCTACCTATAACTGGTGTTCACAGCAAGGAGCACTGGAAGGGCAGACGCATGTCAAATAAAACCAAATAATTTCCGTGCTCAACTTACCAACCAGCCAGCAGCCAACCGAATTAACCTGTCTAACATTATGAGTTAAAAACAGGGGTTTAGTTGCACACATTTGCAAATACATGTGTAAGCTGCAGGCCCTGTCAAGGCTCCCTGTATACTGCAGACCCTAACTCTAAATTTAAAGAGTCTCCACAGTGGAAGCACATGTATGCTGATGGATAGATGAAGGGCAGATGACTTGGAGGGAGCCTAACCCTCCTTAAAGGCACAGAAACACACTAAACACCCTGGTGGTGCTGGTACAGCATGGCGCTCTCTCTCTGGTGGTGCGGGTACAGCGCGGCTCTTTCTATGGTGGTGCGAGTACAGCGTGGCGCTCTCTCTCTGGTGGTGCGGGTACAGCGTGGCACTCTCTCTCTGGCTTTCCCCAGCACAGTCCTCTCTTTTTCCTGTAGCAGTCACTCAGCTTCTTCCTGGGTTCCAGGCTTTCAATCTTTCACCCAGCAGAGTGCATGCTGGGGCTGAAGTCAGCTGCCTGTGGACAACAATGGGGCTGACAATCTTCTGAGATTTCATGTCCCATGATGCTCCCCTAGCCTCTTCTGATTGGCCCTTCACTGTGGCCAATGGGGAGGGAAGCAAACCGGGCACCAATCTGGGCGGTGAACAGGATGAGAGCCGCTCTCTCTTCTCCACTGCTGACAGGGGAAGGGGCAAGTGGGGGAGATATGCTGACATCCCGCAGCTCACCTCTCCCTTGTCTCAGCACGGCCGCTTGTGTTCACTGGCGGACTGCACCCCTCGGCCTCCCCATAGCGATGCCAATGCCACTGCACACAACAAGGAGAGGAGGAGGGAGGGGAGCACTCTGACACTTCGGCACCCCCCCGTTTGTGGCGCCTGGGTGCGGTGTACCCCACGCACCCACCCAGGATCGGCCATGCCCCCTCCACACAGCACACAGGAACAGAGTTGAGGCTGCCAATCAGCTGGAGGTCCCTCCCCTGTCATCTTTTTTCCCTTGGTGTCAGGAAAACTTGTCAGAAGTGACTCATGCTGATAGCAGAGGAAGGAAGCAGCAGACAGAAATGACACTTAGTGCTCTGGATGGAGACAAGTACACACTATAGAGGGATATGCTTTGTTCATATTTCATGTCTGAGGTTTACAATCACTTTAAATTATAAAAGTTTCTTTTGATACAATATGCACCTCCTCTTCAGCACTGAAGAAGCTTTTTTCTTTATCTAATTTGAAGGGACACTAAATAATATCCTTATTCTCCAAAAATAATCCATAAACATCCACTACTTAATGGCCTCCTAAACAATTTTTCATGAAATCTTTCCATATTGTGTTTTTCTACCTCCTTGGTTTATTTGGAAGGAACAGTGCACATTAGTTGAGGCAGGGGCGGATCCAGGGGGGGGGGGCAACAGGGCAATTCCCCCCCCCCCCGAGACCATCTGTCACACTCACTTGCTCTGTTTTTTTTTGCGCCTGATCTCCCAGAATTTGGGGACCCGGTACCGGCCGGCCATAGGTCCCCTGGACCCCAAACGTGGCACACATGTAGCCCCATGTTTTCTCCACTAGTGTGCAAAGTTTGGTGTCTGGGAGACCTACGTCCGGGGGGAATCGATTTTTCAAAGCCGGGCACTCCTTCCATAGACTCCCATGTTAAACATCAGTCTAGTCATGGGCACAGTGAAGCATGGGCACAGTGAGGCATTGGTACAGTGAGGCAAATTGAGGCACAGTGAGGCATGCAGATGGACAGTCTAGACTTATACTCGAGTCAATAAGTTTTCCCAGTTTTTTGTGGTTAAAATTAGGTGCCTCGGCTTATATTCAGGTCGGCTTATACTCGAGTATATACAGTACTTGTTCTGCGGCTGCCGCTGCCTCTCTGAGTCTCTCTCTCAGTTTCTCACATCAGCCATTCAGCGGCACCGAGAGAGAGACTCGTCTAATGCAGTTACGCGGCGCACTGACACGATACCAGGAGCGGAGGAGGAGGTGGGTGGAGCCTCTTCCCTGCACTCGTTGCTAACGCCTGGGCCGCTTGGCGTCTAGCAACGAGTGACGTCAGTGAGTCACATCGGGCCGCTCTGCGGGCAGGTGCGATAGCGTGCGGCTCCACAGACGGGTAAGAAAGCGGGCGGCTCTGCTTGCGGCACGGTTTCTGGGCGGGCGGCGCGGTTTCTGGGCAGACCGTGCTGCTCAGTGTGTTGGCAGCGCAGGTGAGAGTGAGAGAGCAGGCTCAGTGTGGCAGCTGGCCAATCAGCTAGCCGGGAGTGGGGGAGCAGAGAGATGAGATCATCTCTCACCGCCCGTGCCTGCCCTGCATTCCTGCAGTGACCTCCGCCCTCACTGTGCAGGCAGCAGAGAGATTACATTATCTCTCTGCTGTCTGACTCTGGGAGTCTGGGACACAGCAAGAGACAACCAAAACTACACCTTAGCAGGCAAGTTAGTGACAATCCGCAAGGTGTGGCAGGCGGTGTGGCAAGTGACAATCCGCAAATTGTGTCAGGTGACGTGGCAAATGTCAATCTGCATCTGGTGGCAGGCAAGTGACAATCAGCAAGGTGTGGCAGGTGACGTGGCAAGTGACAATCCGCAAGGTGCGGCTAGTGACAATCTGCAAGGTGTGGCAGGTGATGTGGCAAGTGACAATCCACAAGATGTGGCAGGTGACGTGGCAAGTGACAATCCGCAACGTGTGGCAAGTGACACGCTCAGGGCTCCCACTAATTGCAGGCGATGGTGGCAAGTGACACACTCGGGGCTCCCACTGATTCTGCATTGAACTCTTTAATTTTATATTACAATGTAATAATAGAAATAATGCGCTTCAATCATCCTAACACCATAACAACCATGGTGCCGGGATGATTGAAGCGCCAACACCAGCCATTTCCCCGATAAATTTCCCACAAAAAAAAACATATTTTTTGGCAGTGCCCCTCCCGAGAAAAGACTCTGGATCCGCCCCTGAGTTGAGGACATGTACACTGATTTGTGCACGCTACACATTCCATAGATCTTCTCAGGGTTGAGCATGGGTGGCTACATTCCTATATGCAATGGGACCATGGAGAACGAGCGTAGCCACCCTCTAAGAGGAAGTCAGATTACAGCAGGAAAAAAGTAGAGATTTGGAGAAGGCTAAGAGCAATAGAAGAGACTTTTTGAATTACTTGAAAAGAGTTTTTTGTTTTTTAAAGCACAATTTAATGCTACTTTAAATGACCCCCAGCATCATTTAACTCACTTCCTTTGAGCTCAAAGTATCATGGACCCACCCCTTGGGGGCAGCCTGGGCCCATAGGTCTAGTACTGAATGGAAAGCTACTCATGTCATGTCATTATGTGACTGCAAATCCATGCAGGTTAAAGGCAGCATTGCCACCGAAGGAAGAAAAGAAGGAATGGGGCCCATGGATGTCACTTGACTGAAGAGCAGATGCCGAGATTAAAAAGGAACATATTGTAAAAAAATAATTTAAATAAAAAATAAAGAGGTGGGATGGGGTGAGCCTAAAGCCTCATACACACGATTGGACTTCCATCAAACTTTTTCGTGCTCCGAAGGGCGTTGTCCGTGAACTTGGTATGCAAACACACCATCTCCATCGGACATTTGTTGCTGGAAAGTTTGTCTGTTCTCACAGCGAACATTTGTCCGATGAAAAATCGAAAAGGTTTGTCTGATGGAGTGTACACACGGTCGGATTGTCCGATCAAACAGGTCCGTCAGGGGTTTGTTGCCAAAAAGTCAGATCGTGTGTATCGGCCTTTAGTCAAGCGGAAGGAGGGAGTGTAGTAATGTGCTCTACCTGGAGTTGGGCTTTAATTTTTGAAGCAGTTTATGTAGTAGTGAATTATTTGGTTCACATTCTCTTGAGGGATGCCAACTATCTAATAAACTTGAGGCAGGTGCCTTCATTTCACACAAGTGTACAATTTGAAGGTCAATGTGCTGGATGGCAGAGACTAGTTATTCATTCCAAATTAAGTTAGCGTTCGGCTGACTTGCAAATTTCACACCTCATCAGGACATAGCAGCTGTTCCTAGTGTGAACATTAGAGGGTCATTTAACAAAGCAAACACAGTGTAATGTGGAAAGAACTAGATATTTTTGTCCTAGGAAAAATAAAGAGATACACAAGGCTTAAAGAGTCTATTCTGAAACGCAGGCGATGAGGCCGAAATCTGTGCCTTCGTTGCTTGTAACTTATTTTTAATGGAAAATGCCGCTGACTTAAAGGACTCGGGACTGTCCGGCTTCCCAACTGGTGAGTCACAACTGCAATTTACAGCAGATGGTAGGAAGGAATATTGGGAGTTCATGGCAGAGTTGAGCTGTCTTTTTTCGTTTATTAAATAGACGGATAACCAAAGAAGCATCTGTTATATGGTTAAACATTTGTGGACACTTGACCATCACACCAACACTATATGGCCAAAAGGATGTGGACACCCCTCCAAAGTATTGGGTTCAGATGTTTTTAGTAAAGGCTACTGTAAATGCTACAGCATACAAGACATTTAGATAATTGTGCACCAACCTTATGGTAACAATTTGGGGTAGGTACTTCTCTGTTCCAGCATGACTGTGCCCCTGTGAAGTCAGCTCCGCATGGTTTGAAGAGTTTGATGTGGAGGAACCCAAATGTCCTACACAGAGCTCTGACTTCAACCCTACTAAACACCTTTGGTATGAGATTAAATGCTAATTGCAAACCAGGTCTTCTCTTCCATCAATACCTGTTAATGCTAAAGCATACAAGACATTTACTGTAGATAATTGTGCACTTCCAATCTTATGGTAACAGTTTGGGGTAGGTACTTTTTTGTTCCAGCATTACTGTGCCCCTGTGCACAAAGCCAGGTTCAAATGGTTTGATAAGTTTGGTGGAGAGCAGGGGTCTCCAAACGTTCTACACAAAAGGCCAGTTTATTGTCCTTGAGGCTTTAGGGGGGCCAGAATTTGACTGTTAGTAGTAGAAAATGCCCTGCCGTCAATGGGCGTAAGCAATACCTAGTATCAGCTGGAGCTATAGTGCCCCATTTTTGAGGTCGATGGCAGTAATAGTGCCCCATTATTGGTGTAATTGGGAGGAATAGTGCCCCATTGTTGGCATCAGTGGGAAAAACGGTGCTCCAAAGGCTAGATGAAGTCAATCAAAGGGCCACATCCAGGCCGGGTCACAGTTTGGAGACCAATGGTGTAGAGCACACGTGTCAAACACAAGGCCCAGGATCCGAATCCGGTCTGCCAGGCCATTTCATGTGGCCCTCGCATCTAGGGCTTTTTTTCAACCAGGACGTAACGGAACTCTGTTACGTCACCTCAGGCTCTCTCCCTCCACTCCCCTCTCACACTGTGCATAGCACACTCCAAACCCTGCACTCTGTATGTAGTGCACTTCTCAACTCTGAACTCTGTACACAGAGCACCCCTGAATACTAGGGGTGCCGAATTTAATTGCTGCATCGGTGCATCGCGGTTCAGGTGTCCCCGATGCGGCATCGATGCAGGCAACCCTAATAATCGATGTTTACCCCCCATTATATCTACTCGCCGCAGCCACCGCGAGTAGATGTAATGTAACACTAACAAACTGCAAGCCGCCGTCTGCCTACCTGAACAGCGTGTCATGCAGACAGACGGCGGCCATTGCAGTTTTCAAAAGCCGCGCCTCCCGGGTCCTAGTTGCCTGTGATAGGCGGAACACTCAATTTCCTAGCAGGCAGTGTTCCGCCTATCACGGACATCCTCTCATCCTCGTCTGTGTTATGAGGATTAGAGGATGTCCGTGATAGGCGGAACACTGAATGCTGGGAAATTCAGTGTTCCTCCTATCACAGACGACGAGGTCTCGGGAGGCGCGGCTTTTGAATACTGTGTAATGGCCGCCGGGAAGCCGCCGATCAGGTAGGGGCATTGAAGCACGGGCACAGTGAGACACGGGGCACAGTTAGAGGCATTGGGCACAGTGAGGCATTGGTCACAGTGAGGCATTGGGCACAGTGAGAGGCATTGGGCACAGTGAGAGGCATTGGGCACAGTGAGGGCACAGTGAGGCATTGGGCACAGTGAGAGGAATTGGGCACAGTGAGAGGCATTGGGCACAGTGAGGCATTGGGCACAGCGAGGGCACAGTGAGGCATTGGGCACAGTGAGACATTGGGCACAGTGAGGTGTTGGGCACAGTGAGGCATTGGGCACAGAGAGGCATTGGGCACAGAGAGGCATTGGGCACAGTGAGAGGCATTGGGCACAGTGAGGGCACAGTGAGGCATTGGGCACAGTGAGAGGCATTGGGCACAGTGAGGGATCAGTGAGGCATTGGGCACAATGAGGGCACAGTGAGGCATTGGGCACAGTGAGATATTGGGCACAGTGAGGCATGGGGCACAGTGAGACATTGGGCACAGTGAGGCATTGGGCACAGTGAGGCATTGGGCACAGTGAGAGGCATTGGGCACAGTGAGACATTGGGCACAGTGAGACATTGGGCACAGTGAGGCACGGGCACAGTGAAGCATGTTTAGTAGATTTTAAATTAACAGCAATATAAACCAAATCTACAAAAGGAAAATATTTTATATGCAAAATTAAAGGCTAAGTTCACCTTTTCGGGCAAAATTTCAAACAGAAAAAATGGAGTACTTCATTTTTTTTTTTTTTATGAAAACCATACGCACTTGCGCTGTAATCATGATGCATCGTGATGCATCGCGGAATCAAATCGAATTGAATCGTTGACATGATAATCGTAATCGAATCAAATTGTGAGGCCAGTGAAGATGCGCACCCCTACTGAACACTGCACTCTGTACGTAGCACACCCCCTGAACTCTGCACATAATGCACTCCTGGTATTTATTGTCCCTTTAAGATCCTCCCACTGTTTGGCCACATCCACCATTCGGGGCATGGTTAAGTTACTCCACCTACTCTGAACAAAAAGCACTGAATAAATTTATATAGTCTTACAGATACAATTGGCCCATTGAGGGCAACCATAATGCTGATTTAGCCCGCAATGAAATTGAGTTTGACACCCCTGGTGTAGATGAGCCCAAATGTCCTACACAGAGCTCTGACTTCAACCATACTGAACACCTTTGGTATGAGTTGGAACACTCATTGTAAGCCAGCTGCATTAATACCTGACCTTTTGGATGAATGGGCACAGTTTCCCACAGACACATTTCAAAATGTTGTAGAAAGTCTTCTGAGAAGAGTGGAGATTATAGGCACAAAGTGGAGGTCTAACTCTATATTAATGCCCATGATTTTGGAATAGGAAGTCCAACAAGCTCATAGAGGTGTGATGTGTGATAGAGGTGTGATACACAAACTTTCAGCCATATTATTTGTAAGCTTTTCAAAAATTCTATGTTGACTAGAGTGATTTCATTGATTAACTGAATTAGCCAATTAATAAACCTTGAAGTAAAAACATTGGAGGTCATGTACGGTACTTTCAAGACAAGGGACCTCCTTTGTGAAAAGGTCTAAAAGGAAGGTTGTATGTAAAGTCCACAAAATCTTCTCAGAATCCAATGGTCATTTTCAACCATTGGACGTGATGTCCCTTGCCTATATAAGAACTGCCAAAGCCAAAGAAAGGGCCGTCGGCGGGTAGCCTCTTAGGAGGCAAAGCATTTTTTGCCATTTTTCTATTTTTCGGGTCAGCGGGCATCATGATTGACAAAGGATGTACATTGAGGGACACTTTTTTTTTTCTTTTAATAAAGGACTTGTCAACTGTGTTTCTTACTTTTTGTCACTTTTTTGGGTGAATGGGTACGGGTACGAGGTACCTGATACTTATTCACATGGGGGGGCGGGATCTGGAGGCCCCCTTGTTAAAGGGGACTTTGAGATTCCGATAAGCCACCCCACCCCCGACAACCACAGCCCAAGGTTGTCCAGAAGAGGCCCTTGTCCCTATCAACATGTTGAGGGCATGTGGTCTGATATGATTCAGGAGGGGGGGGGGGCACTCGCTCTTCCCCCCCCAATTTCCTGACCTGCCAGGCTGCATGCTCAGATAAGGGTCTGGCATGCATTTTGGGGGGGGACCCCACGCCATTTTTGTTTGTTTTAACATTTTTCTATTGCTGGGCAATGGCCGGTATTTATTATCTTTAAATTCATCTGTCAGTGGGGAAGCCAACTGACAGATGATGACTGCTGGTTGTTAGTGATGCGGGCGGCCCGGCTTCCCGGCCCGCTGCTTAACAATTACCTATTTCTTCACACAGAATTTGAATTGGTCGATCGTTTTTCGGCCGATCCGAATTCGAATTGTTCTGAAAGTTGGAATTCGTTAGAAAATTAATAAATGAAACAAATTTTATTGAAAATTTAACTAAATTCAACGAAAATGAAATGAAACTAAATGAATTCCAAAACCAAACTAAACAAATTCCATAACGAAACAAAATTAGTAACATAACGAATCTATCCGAAACAAAACTAAACTAGTTTTTCTATTCTGCACATGTGGTTGAGAATGCAGAATATATTGTTAACCGTTCCAGATACAAAAATTTAATCTCTTCAACAGTAATGACTGAGCAGCAACATCACAACAGGAGAGCGGTAGTCTGAGGCCAGGAAACAAAGAAATGCTGGACGGCCACACTCCGATAAAACACCTTTATGGTGTCAATTGAATAAAATCCAAACAGTCAATCCATACAGTGACAGAGGTTTAGTGGCAAAAGCTAACGCGTTTCACACCACTAATGGGTGCTTAGTCATAGCTGACCGAGGCCGGTGGCACCTGGCACAGAGGCGGTAGGCAGGCAGATGCATTAAGCACAATAATGGAAACGTTTCCCAATAAATCTGCTCCAATCCTTATACTGTCTCTTCGCCTCTGGAACATGTCTCTGCGCTAAGTTCACTCTCCCTGTCAAGCGAGTTCCTGCCCTAACCTCACCATATGCAGACTGCACACCAACAACAGTGGGCCAGAACATTTTGTAAGCTCTGCCCTCAACAAAGATGACTGCGGGATCACCTGGGTGGCAGCGTTCAATTGGACAAAAGCCCACCGGAAGACCGCGCAGGGCCCTAAGAGGATTACATATTTCTCCTGTCCTCCACTCTCCCTGCAAGGCAGATGCAACAGTTCCACCTGTGTAGGGAGGTCAACCTGCAACTGCCTACACATGCACATTAATTGACTTTTGGGCTGGGTTTTCTACGCCATATTGTCCTTTGGTGTTTTTTTGAGCATGGCAACCATCTGGTAACCTTACCCTGAAGCTGCTTTTCCATACTGATTCGCCTCTTGTAGACCTCCAACATCAGGTCCAGCATTATATGTGTGGACTGTGAGGGCCTGCCCTCAAACGGGGATTTATCAGTGAGCCATATAACCTACCTTCACAGCCAGCTACATATTGGAAAGAATTTAAAGGTTGTCTTTTACGAAAAGTTTATAGCTGTGACCATATGGGTCACATGGGTCACATAACTTTTGTGCTAAGGAAATTAAAGTGAGAGATTTTTATTGTTTATATATCTTCTAGTCTGGCCACCTTGAGAATTGTGTAATGTGATTTGACTGACAGACCGTGCAGCCCAATTATAGCTAAGGGTGATGATTGGTATTTACAAATGCTGCACTTTAATTAACAGAAGACTGTTTTGGAGCCTAACGAGACCATGAATTTACATCAATCTCTGGCTGCCACACAAGCTTCAGGAGAAAACTGTAGCATTTTTTGCAGTAATTGCTCTCGCTTATGCTTGTGTATTGGAAAGAGAGTGATCATCCTTCAAGTCAGTGCAGTTCTAATGCTGCCTATTAGGGGTGAGACTCACTGAACTTTCTATTAATAAATGTGCAGGGTGTTCCAACGCCCATCATATCACCCTATTAGAGCAAAGAGCCCTAGAACATCAAACAGCGATATTTCAGCTGCTCAGAGATGCTGGAAAGTTAAAGGGAAAGTGCAATTTATGTTCGTCAGACACACATTTTGACGTATTATTTGATCGTTCACCATAAAACAATTTTTGTTGAAGCTTTCACATTTCTACATGTTAACTAGGGCTGCAACTAACGATTATTTTCATAATCGATTAGTTGGCCGATTATTGTTTCGATTAATCGACTAATAGGTTAATAAACGTAAAAAAAAGGTAATTTTGCTGCGATTTGCATTTTTTATTTTTTTTGCCCAATTTGTTGTTGGGCAGATTACAAAACACAAATTGCCGCAAAAACACATTACATGCTTTTCTGCAGCTTCTCCATTGAAGTATATTAAACCAAAAAAACAAAATAGCACAGTTTTGCGTTAAAAAAAAGTCCTTGTCCTTTCCAAATACGCAGCAGCTGAAAAAATCATGGATGTGAACGTGTCCCATAGGAAACCATGTAAATGAACTGTAGTGTGTTTCTGCAAAAAGCACCAAAAAACAGAAGAGTGACCCAGGCCTGAGATGTTTAGTAACATAATGGGGTTAAAAAAACTAAAATTTAGTACAAAAAGAGCAAATAATCGCTACTGTAAGGGGTTAATTTTTTACTGTGGGACAGTGAAAGTAATATTTACAGTAGCGATTTGCTCTTTTTGTACTATAAAGGGCTAATTTTAGTTTTTTTTTTAACCCCATTATGTTACTGGCCGATTAATCGATTATGAAAATTGTAATCGATTAATTTCATAATCGATTAGTTGTCGATTAATTGATTAGTTGTTTCGGCCCTAATGTTAACACTACCATATTTTTCTTATCCTTTTGAATATAGGTCTTCATAGATTAGCCACTAGAGGGAGCTCTCAATGTTAATTTGCTCTCATTCAATGAGAGATTCTGTAAAGGTTCATTCACACACTCATGGCTAAGGGGCAGTAAAACCAGATGGTTTTGAGCAGCTACCTAAACACAGACATGTCGCCCCCTCACCCCCTGCCAATCACTTTTTGGAGGAGTGGCAAGGGCTCGTTTACATTTGTGGTAGCCCTCTAAAGGATGATATACAGTGGATTGCTTTTCAGTGGGCACATGACAGGTGTTGTGGAAGCATTATGTTGCGTCCTTACCGCCTGTTTTTACCCCTTAACCCCCGCTGAGCCCATTCACTTAAATGGAGCATTTGGTGGGCAGTACTGCCCACCATCTGCGCAGGGGGTTAATTTTTTTTACCCCTATTTGGCTGCCTTAGCCGCTTGAGGGGGGAGGGGTGTTGGTAAAAGTGTGTCTCAATCATCTGTTTTTACAGGCTCCTAAACTCTAAATAGCCGATGTAACCACGACACCATATGCCTGGAGTTTGCATGTTCTCCCTGTGCCTGCGTGGGTTTCCTCCGGGTACTCCGGTTTCCTCCCACACTCCAAAGACATGCTGGTAGGTTAATCAGATCCTGTCTATAAATTGGCCCTAGTATGTGTATGTATTTGTTAGCGCGTCAGGACCCTTCGGGGTAAGACCGCGCTATATCAAGATACCACTCAACTCAACCCAACTTAGGTCTTACTTATTTATTCAGACCAACAGAGCAGTGAGCAAAGGTATCACTGGGTGGAGGGTTGTTCCTTCAAAGAGAACCTGTCACCTGGCCTATATTGGTAAAGTGACAAATTCTCTTCCTGTAATAAAAGAAAATTAAGGTTTGCATCGCTTTTGATGAAAATGCTAGTTGCCTGCTTGCCATGCTCTACCATGCCATGCTCTACCATGTGGAAACAAAAAAAGTGTAGCGCTAATCTGAATATATAAATGAATAAATAAATATGTAAAAACTTGAATAAATAAATACGTAAAAACTTGATAAATAAAAGTGCTCAAATGATAATAGTGAACAGTCTGGATAAGAATGTCCTCATAAGCACACAATGAATGTCTATATGCAGGAAAATCAAAACAGGTGCAAAAATGCTAAAACTATCTGTCCTTAAAAGTGACCAAAATTTGGTGTTGACAAAGTTCAAAATATGGTGACGACTTCAAACCATGCAAATCTGTGCAAGTAAAGAGGTGATGAAGTAAAGGGAACCACCCCCACAGGTAAGAGACTTACCAGATTGTTTGAACCCTAGAGAACCTACGTTCAATGGGTCAAACAGGCTTGCGTGGTGGAACCACTGTGTACTTTGGGTAATCCTATGGGCTTCAAGATGCTGTGCCAGGGATGACAAAACACCAACAGGATGGAGAGAGTCACAGAGAAGGGTGGCTTCCTAGTGGGTTATCTCATAAGTGGTGATGGTCCAGGGAATCCCAAATGGATGTGGAAGGGTTATTTCATATAATGGAAGAAAAAAACGGCCTCATAGCGTAACTCTGTATTACATATCAAAAGTTTAATGAAGTCAGAACACTTACATTTGTGATGATATTCAAGCGCTTTGTATAAAATGTGGCAACAATGGAGTCCCCCTGACGTGTTTCGTCCGCTAGGACATCATTTATTTTTGACCCATTTTATACAAAGCGCTTGAATATCATCATATGTGCTTATGAGGAAATTTTTATTCACACTTTCACTATTATCATTTGAGCACTTTTATTTATCAAGTTTTTACGTATTCATTTATTCAAGTTTTTACATATTTCTATATTCAGATTAGCGCTACACTTTTTTTGTTTCCACATTGTTGCAATTTGTCTACTTGGTGTGTTAGCAGCTTATCCTTAAGGCAGCACGGAATTATTTTGTATACCATTCATGCTCTATCTTGCCATGCTCTACCTTTATCCCAATTTGCAGAGAAGAGAGTGCCTGTCAGGTCACCTACGGCCAGGTGACAGATGCACACCGTAGGGGGACAGGAGTGCACCGCAAGGTAGTGAACCCTATGGCTGACTGCTGCGGATAGGAAACTGGGTGGTTGTGGAAAGCGGGACCAGAGGAGCACAACCGGGATCCTATAGGAAGCTAGAGCCAAGATTCCCCAGGGCGCGGAGTCTAAGACCCAGCAGGTCTTCTCCAGAGCCTCTAGTGGTGAGGATGTTATGCTTCAGGCTGGGTCCAGGTCGCGGCCCCTAGAGTCTCCTAGCTCAAACACGTTGATCAGCAAAGCAGGCTTGCAGTGCACAGGTTAATATAGTGTTCTGTGATAGGGCCTGGGGTGGAGTCTGGCTGGGAGGAGATTATAAAGGAAGCCAGGTGAAGGGGGTCTGGTCTCTAAGATGAACACATGAGGAGGAAAGGTAAGATGGCAGACAGACATTAATGCATATCCATGACAGTGCCAAGTTATTTTAATAGTCCAGATGAAGTTCATAGGTCAGGTAATCATTTAGAAAGCCAACACATTTGATGGGTTCTGAGGGGATTCATCAGGGCTTATAAACATTAAACAATATCCGATCTGAACATGTCATTAGATCTTGGAATTCTATAAAAAAAAAAGCATACAGGCTGCTCTGGATCTGGCAGGCTGCTAAACTAACATTGTTTGCTTTTGATATACACTATATTGCCAAAAGTATTGGGACACCTGCCTTTATACGCACATGAAATTTAATGGCATTCCAGTCTTAGTCTGTAGGGTTCAATATTGAGTTGGTCCACCTTTTGAAGCTATAACAGCTTCACTTCTTCTGGGAAGGCTGTCCACAAGGTTTAGGAGTGTGTCTATGTGAAGGTTTGACCATTCTTCCAGAAGCGCATTTGTGAGGAAAAGCTCTCATCTGAGTTTTCCCGACAGGAAAACCGAGCGTCTGTACGGTGGAAAAGTAGAGAGCAGGCTCTCAGTTTTCCCCTCGGGATTTCCAACGGATCTTTTCCTGTCGGGAATCCCGGTCGTGTGTACTAGGCATCAGGGTCGAAGCGCATCTATCTACAATGAGAATGAGAGTGCACAAAACAAACTGAGGTGTGCTAGAAAAAACCTTTGCCATCCGAAAAGAATAAGACTATAGTTTACTATTCAACATAGAGGCAAAGTATAGGCTTTCTGGAACAATATGCTGTGAACAGTTTAACCAAAGATTTGTTGTTTAGTCATGGTAAGAATGGATGGGGGGAATTTATCGGAATTGAAGCAGACAAATCTGGAGCAGCTGTGCATGGAAACCAATCAGCTTATCTTTAGCTTGTTCAGTTACATTTTGAGAATTAAAGATAGAAGCTGATTTTTCTCTATCCTTTGCAGAGCTGCTCCAGATTTTGATTGCTCAAGGTTTGATAAATACCCCTCACCATGTTTGGCACAAAAGCAGCACTCTGCCTTGAAAAAGGCATTAATAATATGTACATAGGCAGTCTTCCCACTGACCACTAGGGATGAGCTTCGTGTTCGAGTCGAACATACGTTCGACTCGAACATCGGCTGTTCGATCGTTCGACGAAGATCGAACGATTTGGGCCGTTCGCGCCAAATTCGAGTGACGCGAACGGCCCACAATGCACTACGCCATCGCAGTGTCATCCAGGCGCTGTGATTGGCCAAGCATGCACTGTGACCCCGCATGCTTGGCCAATCACAGCGCCGGCAGCGAGGAGAGCAATGATTGGCCACAGGCAGGATGCCTGTGGCCAATTATTGCTGAGGGTGTTTAGTACACGCCCCACACTATAAAAGGCCGCCAGCACGGCGGCCTAGTGTAGTGTGTTCCGGAGCAGGGATAGAGCAGCATAGGCAGGGACAGTGACTTTTATTTCTTTCTTGCTTAACCTGGATTCCTTTAGTTTAGGGAAAGAGAAGGATAGGTAGGGAGAGTGTCAGTGTGTTTTGTGCTTGTGCTATAGTGTGCTTAAAAAAAACATTTTTTCTAGGGACAGAAAACTGTAGGTAGGGAGAGTGTCAGTTTCTTTCACTGTGCAAGTCCTTGTTTCTAGGGACCTGGAAGGACAGTGAGTGAATTCTCCTTGTGCTATATTGTGCTTAAAAAAAACATTTTTTCTAGGGACAGAAAACTGTAGGTAGGGAGAGTGTCAGTTTCTTTCACTGTGCAAGTCCTTGTTTCCAGGGACCTGGAAGGACAGTGAGTGAATTCTCCTTGTGCTATATTGTGCTTAAAAAAAACATTTTTTCTAGGGACAGAAAACTGTAGGTAGGGAGAGTGTCAGTTTCTTTCACTGTGCAAGTCCTTGTTTCTAGGGACCTGGAAGGACAGTGAGTGAATTCTCCTTGTGCTATATTGTGCTTAAAAAAAACATTTTTTCTAGGGACAGAAAACTGTAGGTAGGGAGAGTGTCAGTTTCTTTCACTGTGCAAGTCCTTGTTTCTAGGGACCTGGAAGGACAGTGAGTGAATTCTCCTTGTGCTATATTGTGCTTAAAAAAAACATTTTTTCTAGGGACAGAAAACTGTAGGTAGGGAGAGTGTCAGTTTCTTTCACTGTGCAAGTCCTTGTTTCCAGGGACCTGGAAGGACAGTGAGTGAATTCTCCTTGTGCTATATTGTGCTTAAAAAAAACATTTTTTCTAGGGACAGAAAACTGTAGGTAGGGAGAGTGTCAGTTTCTTTCACTGTGCAAGTCCTTGTTTCTAGGGACCTGGAAGGACAGTGAGTGAATTCTCCTTGTGCTATATTGTGCTTAAAAAAAACATTTTTTCTAGGGACAGAAAACTGTAGGTAGGGAGAGTGTCAGTTTCTTTCACTGTGCAAGTCCTTGTTTCTAGGGACCTGGAAGGACAGTGAGTGAATTCTCCTTGTGCTATATTGTGCTTAAAAAAAACATTTTTTCTAGGGACAGAAAACTGTAGGTAGGGAGAGTGTCAGTTTCTTTCACTGTGCAAGTCCTTGTTTCTAGGGACCTGGAAGGACAGTGAGTGAATTCTCCTTGTGCTATATTGTGCTTAAAAAAAACATTTTTTCTAGGGACAGAAAACTGTAGGTAGGGAGAGTGTCAGTTTCTTTCACTGTGCAAGTCCTTGTTTCTAGGGACCTGGAAGGACAGTGAGTGAATTCTCCTTGTGCTATATTGTGCTTAAAAAAAACATTTTTTCTAGGGACAGAAAACTGTAGGTAGGGAGAGTGTCAGTTTCTTTCACTGTGCAAGTCCTTGTTTCTAGGGACTGGGAAGGACAGTGAGTGAATTCTCCTTGTGCTATAGTGTGCTTAAAAAAAACATTTTTTCTAGGGACAGAAAACTGTAGGTAGGGAGAGTGTCAGTTTCTTTCACTGTGCAAGTCCTTGTTTCTAGGGACCTGGAAGGACAGTGAGTGAATTCTCCTTGTGCTATATTGTGCTTAAAAAAAACATTTTTTCTAGGGACAGAAAACTGTAGGTAGGGAGAGTGTCAGTTTCTTTCACTGTGCAAGTCCTTGTTTCCAGGGACCTGGAAGGACAGTGAGTGAATTCTCCTTGTGCTATATTGTGCTTAAAAAAAACATTTTTTCTAGGGACAGAAAACTGTAGGTAGGGAGAGTGTCAGTTTCTTTCACTGTGCAAGTCCTTGTTTCTAGGGACCTGGAAGGACAGTGAGTGAATTCTCCTTGTGCTATATTGTGCTTAAAAAAAACATTTTTTCTAGGGACAGAAAACTGTAGGTAGGGAGAGTGTCAGTTTCTTTCACTGTGCAAGTCCTTGTTTCTAGGGACCTGGAAGGACAGTGAGTGAATTCTCCTTGTGCTATATTGTGCTTAAAAAAAACATTTTTTCTAGGGACAGAAAACTGTAGGTAGGGAGAGTGTCAGTTTCTTTCACTGTGCAAGTCCTTGTTTCTAGGGACCTGGAAGGACAGTGAGTGAATTCTCCTTGTGCTATATTGTGCTTAAAAAAAACATTTTTTCTAGGGACAGAAAACTGTAGGTAGGGAGAGTGTCAGTTTCTTTCACTGTGCAAGTCCTTGTTTCCAGGGACCTGGAAGGACAGTGAGTGAATTCTCCTTGTGCTATATTGTGCTTAAAAAAAACATTTTTTCTAGGGACAGAAAACTGTAGGTAGGGAGAGTGTCAGTTTCTTTCACTGTGCAAGTCCTTGTTTCCAGGGACCTGGAAGGACAGTGAGTGAATTCTCCTTGTGCTATATTGTGCTTAAAAAAAACATTTTTTCTAGGGACAGAAAACTGTAGGTAGGGAGAGTGTCAGTTTCTTTCACTGTGCAAGTCCTTGTTTCTAGGGACCTGGAAGGACAGTGAGTGAATTCTCCTTGTGCTATATTGTGCTTAAAAAAAACATTTTTTCTAGGGACAGAAAACTGTAGGTAGGGAGAGTGTCAGTTTCTTTCACTGTGCAAGTCCTTGTTTCTAGGGACCTGGAAGGACAGTGAGTGAATTCTCCTTGTGCTATATTGTGCTTAAAAAAAACATTTTTTCTAGGGACAGAAAACTGTAGGTAGGGAGAGTGTCAGTTTCTTTCACTGTGCAAGTCCTTGTTTCCAGGGACCTGGAAGGACAGTGAGTGAATTCTCCTTGTGCTATATTGTGCTTAAAAAAAACATTTTTTCTAGGGACAGAAAACTGTAGGTAGGGAGAGTGTCAGTTTCTTTCACTGTGCAAGTCCTTGTTTCTAGGGACCTGGAAGGACAGTGAGTGAATTCTCCTTGTGCTATATTGTGCTTAAAAAAAACATTTTTTCTAGGGACAGAAAACTGTAGGTAGGGAGAGTGTCAGTTTCTTTCACTGTGCAAGTCCTTGTTTCTAGGGACCTGGAAGGACAGTGAGTGAATTCTCCTTGTGCTATATTGTGCTTAAAAAAAACATTTTTTCTAGGGACAGAAAACTGTAGGTAGGGAGAGTGTCAGTTTCTTTCACTGTGCAAGTCCTTGTTTCTAGGGACCTGGAAGGACAGTGAGTGAATTCTCCTTGTGCTATATTGTGCTTAAAAAAAACATTTTTTCTAGGGACAGAAAACTGTAGGTAGGGAGAGTGTCAGTTTCTTTCACTGTGCAAGTCCTTGTTTCAAGGGACAGAGAAGGACACCTGAAGGTAGCCCTTATTGCTTTTTTCCCATCTCCCTGCAGGCCATCTATTAGAATGTCTGGAAGGCAAACAAGGAGAGGCAGACAGTCAGGAGGCAATAAAAGAGGGCAAGCAGGCTCTGTGTCTGGGGGCAACAGTGCTGGTCGTGGACGCGGTGCATTGTCATCAGCACATGGCCATGGGACACGCTTGTCCTTCTTTTCCGCAGCTGGACATGTTGAGCCACATCATGCCGAAGACTTGGTAGAGTGGATGACCAAGCCCTCCTCCTCCTCCTCATCCTCTCTCACCCAGGCTCAGGGTACTGGCAAAGCAGCTGCCAAAGCGTCCTCTTCCCTGGTATCAATGTCAGACTCATCATCAGTCACTCCTTCCCTAGACCCACCATGTCCTCCTCCTGAGGAGTCCCCCGAACTGTTTGAGCACAGTGTTGGGTACATGCTCCAGGAGGATGCCCAGCGTTTCGAAGGGTCTGATGATGAAACCCAGCTACAGGAAGGCAGTAGGGTGAGAGCAGACAGAGGGGATGCTCAAGAAGGACACCAATCTGGCAGTCATGTTCCAGCAGCTGCAGCATACTGCCAGATTGGCTCCAGTGATGAGGAGGGAGGGGATGATGAGGTCACTGACTCCACGTGGGTGCCTAATAGGAGAGAGGAGGAGGAGGATGAGGAGGAGGCACATCTCCAACGAGACAGGATGCCCTTTGGTGGCCAGCGTAAGGGCAGTACACCGACGGAATCACACCGCAGAGCTCCGCCTGTGCAGGGCGCTGCCTCTGCCCGTCATTCAAAAAGTTCCTTGGTGTGGGCCTTTTTTGAGGCTAGTGCATCAGATCGCACAGCTGCTGTTTGCAACATATGTCTCAAGCGTATATCGCGTGGCCAAAACATCAGCCGCTTGGGTACCACATGCCTGACCAGACATATGTTGACCTGCCATGCAGCTCGTTGGAAAGCCTACCTCAAAGACCCACACCAAAGAACAAAGCGGACCTCTCCTTGCACCGCATCAGCTGGGATCTCCAACCCCACTATAACTTCAGTCCTCTCTGAAACATGCACTGAGAGGAATGAAGGTGTAGAATTAGGTGTGTCACAGCCAAGTACTTGCGGCCACTCTGCTAGCAGTACACCGACGTCCGATTCTAGCAGGCAAATTTCCCTGCCCCAGCTGCTGGACCGTCGAAAGAAGTTCACTCCCAGCCATCCACATGCCCAGCGGTTGAATGCTAGCTTGGCTAAATTGCTAGCGCTTCAACTGCTGCCTTTTCAGTTGGTAGACTCGGCCCCCTTCCGTGAGTTTGTGCAATGTGCGGTTCCTCAGTGGCAGGTTCCCAAACGCCACTTTTTCTCACGGAAGGCTATTCCGGCTCTCTACCGGCATGTGGAAGGCAATGTCTTGGCCTCGCTGGACAGGGCGGTCAGCGGTAAGGTGCATATTACCGCTGACTCATGGTCCAGCAGGCATGGACAGGGACGTTACCTTTCTTTCACGGCCCAATGGGTCACTCTTTTGGCAGCTGGGAAGGATGCAGGACAAGGTGCAGTAGTGTTGGAGGTTGTCCCACCGCCACGCCTCCAAAATGCTACTACTGGTTGTGACACACCTCTCTCCTCCACCCCCTCCTCTTCTTCTTCCTCCATGGCCTCTTCCTGTGGTTTGTCCTATGAACCAGCGGTGCTCCGTAGCCGTTCACGGGGCTACGCAAGTACGCAGGCAAAAAGATGCCATGCCGTGCTTGCGCTGGTGTGTTTGGGGGACAGAAGCCACACTGGGGCAGAGGTCCTGTCTGCTCTGCAGGGCCAGGCCGAGAGGTGGTTGACGCCACGCCAGCTTAAGCCAGGAATGGTGGTTTGCTACAATGGCACCAACCTCCTCTCCGCCCTCCGACAGGGACAACTGACCCATGTGCCCTGTGTGGCTCACGTCCTTAACCTGGTGGTGCAGCGGTTCTTGGGCAGGTACCCGGGCTTACAGGATGTCCTGAGGCAGGCCAGGAAAGTCTGTGTGCATTTCCGCAGATCTTATAATGCCAGTGCTCGCCTGGCTGAGCTGCAAAAGGAGTTGAACCTGCCCAAGAACCGCCTTATATGTGACATGCCCACCAGGTGGAACTCAACGTTGGCCATGCTGCAGCGGCTGCACACGCAGCAGAGGGCCATCAATGAGTACCTGTGCGACTACGGCACCAGGACAGGGTCAGGGGAGCTTGTTTTTTTTTCTCCACGCCAGTGGGGCATGATCAGGGATGCATGCACTGTCCTGGCACCATTTGAGGAGGCCACGAGGATGGTGAGCAGTGACAGTGCATGCATCAGTGACACTGTACCTCTTGTCCACCTGTTGGAGCACACGCTGCGTGGAATAATGGACAGGGCACTTGAGGCAGAACAGAGGCAGGAAGAGGAGGACTTCCTTGCCTCTCAAGGCCCCCTTTACCCAGACAGTGTTCCTTCTGTCCCACCCATCGCACAGGAAGAGGAAGAGGAGGAGGAGGAGGAGGAGGAGGAGGATTGTGTCAGCATGGAGGTGGAGGCTGGCACTCAGCATCATCAGCAGCAGTCTTTTAGGGATGATTTACAGTCCCAAGAAACCAGTGGACTTGTACGTGGCTGGGAGGAGGTGACTGCGGATCATGTCGTCCTTAGTGACCCAGAGGACTCCGGAGCGAATGCCTCAGCAAACCTACGCTGCATGGCCTCCCTGATCCTGCAAAGTCTGCGGAAGGATCCTCGTATTCTTCGGATCAAGGAGAGGGACCATTACTGGCTGGCCACTCTCCTTGATCCACGGTACAAGGGTAAGGTTGCGGACCTTATGTTACCGTCGCAGAGGGAGCAGAGGATGAGACAACTCCGGGAGGCCTTGCAGAAAGGTCTGTGCAACGCGTTCCCAGAGACTGGGAGGTTACAAACTCCTGGTCCAGGACAACGAGTTGCTGAGGCTTCGGCCAGTCAAAGAAGGAGCGGTGGGGAAGGTGGCCGTCTGACCGATGCGTTCAGACAATTCTTTAGTCCGCAGCCCCAAAGTATGATTGGTTCCAGCAACCATCGCCAGCGTCTGATAAACATGGTGCAGGAATATCTAGGGGCAAGGTCAGACTTGGACACCTTCCCCACCGAAAATCCTCTGGCTTACTGGGTCTTGAGGATGGATCACTGGCCAGAGCTTGCACAGTATGCAATTGAGCTACTGGCCTGTCCTGCATCCAGCGTTCTTTCGGAACGCACATTCAGTGCTGCTGGAGGATTTGTCACGGATCACAGGGTGCGCCTGTCCACCGACTCGGTTGATCGACTGACTTTCATCAAGATGAACCAGTCTTGGATCACCACCAGCTACCACACACCTGATGCTGATATAACAGACTAATTGATTTTAACATGTCACGTCCCTTCAAGACTGATGCTGAGTGCCTGTGCTGTTATGTTGACTGGCTATCCTCCTCCTCCGAGTCCTCAATGATACGATTGATGATGATAGCTTGGAAGATCATTTTTGTTTATGGGTGCCGCCACCAGTGGCTAAGGCCCAATTTTTCAGCCCCTGTTTTACAGGGGCGTGTACTTACAATTTTTTTAGCAATAATTTGCCATAGGGCTCATTGCTGTGCTCCAAGTACAGTATCTGTGAGGGGTTGTAGTGTTGTGCCACCAGTGCCTAAGGCCCAATTTTTCAGCCCCTGTTTAACAGGGGCGTGTCATTACAATTTTTGAAGCAATACTTTGCAACAGGGCTCATTGCTGTGCTCCAAGTACAGTATCTGTGAGGGGTTGTAGTGTTGTGCCACCAGTGCCTAAGGCCCAATTTTTCAGCCCCTGTTCAACAGGGGCATGCAATTACAATTCTTGATGTAATAATTCACAGCAGGGCCCATTCCTGCACCCACCAAGAGTAAGTCTGAGGGCTTACAGTGTTGTGGCAACGCCACCACCACCACCACCACGAAAGGCCCAATTTTTCAGCCACTGTTCAAAAGGGGCATGTAATTACAATTCTTGATCTAATAATTCACAGCAGGGCCCATTCCTGCACCCACCAAGAGTAACTCTGAGGGCTTACAGTGTTGTGGCAACACCACCACCACCACCACCACCACGAAAAGCCCAATTTTTCAGCCCCTGTTCAACAGGGGCATGCAATTACAATTCTTGATCTAATAATTCACAGCAGGGCCCATTGCTGCACCCACCAAGAGTAACTGTCAGGGCTTACAGTGTTGTGGCACCAGCACCACCATCAAAGCCCCAATTTTTACTACCACTGTTCAACAATTATATGTAATTAAAATTCCTGATATAATAGTTGACAGCAGGGCGTTCCAGCACCAACCAAGAGTAACTGTGAGTGCTTACAGTGTTGTGCCAACACCAACAACTAAGGGGCCTATTTCTGCAGAGTATATACGGCAGGTCCCTACTTTCAAACATCCAACTTACAAACGACTCCTACTTGCAAACGAAAGAAGACAACAGGAAGTGAGAGGAAATCTACCCCTAGGAAGGAAAATTCTCTCCTGTAAGAATAAATATGGGAGAAAGGTGTCTCCTCTGTACTGATGCTTTATCAGCAATCCTTGTTTCAAGAAAAACACCACATTTCAAAAACAGTTGTCATTGGGACGGAAAGTGAGGTGAAATGTTCTGAACAGGGGCACAGACAGCAAAACAAATGTTACAGGGGTGATAACCCTTACCTATGTTTCCCAAAAAGTTTAAAAATAGATTTTTGGGCTGGAGCTACAGTTCAACAATGTACCTGTTCAAAATTACAAACACATTCTACATAAGAACAAACCTACAGTCCCTGTCTTGTATGCACCGCCTGTATACGGCTGTTCAGAGTATATAGGGCCTTTTTTATTTTATGTGCGGGGTTCCCCTTAATATCCATACAAGACCCAAAGGGGCTGGTAATGGGCTGGGGTAGGGGGGGGGGTCATGGGGTAGCTATGCCATTTTTCTTAAAGATTTTCATCCATATTACCGGGACCAGACATTACATTAAAGCCGCAAGAGGTTTTAAATGGCTTTTTTTTCCTTTAGAAGTGTCATTTTGTGCAGGGACAGTTCTAAACACGGGAAACACGTGGCACTTCACAGGCATACTTTAGACACCCCCCAGGTACGATATTTAAAGGAATATTTGACTTTTTTTTTTCACTTTATGCATCATTTAAATGACTGCTCCCGAAAAACGACCGTTTTTAAAACTTCTTTTTGCATTGATACATGTCCCCTGGTGCAGAACCCGGGTTCCCAAACCCTTTTTAGGACAATAACATGCATAATAGTTGTTATAATTAGCACTTTAGAATTCGAACGTTCGCATCCATTGTATTTAATAGGGTTCTAATGTTCGTACGAACTTTCGGTCCGTTCGCGGGTTCTGGTGCGAACCGAACCCGGGGGTGTTCGGCTCATCACTACTGACCACCAATGTAAGGAGCATTCTTACCTTCTACCACCAATGTAAGGAGCATTCTTACCTTCTACCACCAATGCAAGGAGCATTCTTCCCACTGACCACCACTGTAAGACATTCTGCCCATTGACCACCAATGTAATGAGCATTCTTCCCACTGACCATCAATGTAAGGAACATTCTTCCCACTGACCATCAATGTAAGGAACATTCTTCCCACTGACCATCAATGTAAGGAACATTCTTCCCACTGACCATCAATGTAAGGGACATTCTTCCCACTGACCATCAATGTAAGGGACATTCTTCCCACTGACCATCAATGTAAGGGACATTCTTCCCACTGATACCCAATGTAATGAGCATTCTTCCCACTGACTGACAATTTAACCACTTGACCACTGGGCACTTAAACCCCCTTAACCACTTGACCACTGGGCACTTAAACCCCCTTAATAACCAGACCAATTTTCAGCTTTCGGTGCTCTCACATTTTGAATGACAATTACTCAGTCATACAACACTGTACCCATATGATTTTTTTGTCCTTTTTTTCACACAAATAGAGCTTTCTTTTGGTGGTATTTAATCACTGTTGGGTTTTTTATTTTTTGCGCTATGTGAGGGGGTTAACTCGGTAGCGGGTGTGTGTGACCCCCTGGTTGGGCTCCCCACACAAAAACAGGGCCAGCAGACGGAGGTTGTGGTTTTCAAAATCAAAAGGTGCGGTTTATTTCTCTATGTACAGTGACAAAAACACAACAAAGCCAAAAAGAAACATAAACAAAATAAATCCTGGTCAGCTTGACCCCTGACTAAACATGCAGGTTTCCTAACTAACAACTGGGATCAGCCTGGTGCTGTCCTAGTCCCTAAGTCCCTGGTTTAGTCAATGTCCAAACAAATAGCCACACAGGCTTTGTCTCACCGCACAGGGGTTCACTCTCCCTAGACAGTCCACACAGGTCTGGTTCCAGGCATGAGCCAACACTTAATGAAGCTGGGAGTTTATATAGAGGCCTTAAACGAGCTGACAAGCTTCAGCTGATCTCATCAACTCCCTGCCTGCACGACGCCCAGCCCTCTCCCTAGAGGTATGAATCATCCATGAGCCCACTAGCCTCAGCTGGGCTTCATCAACTCCCTCCCTAGTTGTATAAGTCGGCATAAAGCCTGAATCTGGGAGAAATATATCTACCCCCCTGGATGCAACCAGGTGACTTTACCTTCCTGCTGTCACATACCCCCCCCTCTTGTTTTAACCTTGGGGTTGGAACACCAGCAATCAGGCATTCATGTACTCGAGACAAAGCATCCACATTCCCCATTTGAACGCCAGGGCGATGCTTTACTGTGAAGTTGAATTCCTGTAGGGCCAGGAACCACCTATTCACTCTTCTATTTGTCTCCTTGTTTTGAGCCATCCACTTTAACGGAGCGTGATCCGTAACCATGTCAAAGTGCCTACCTAGCAGATAGTACCGAAGGGAATCTAGAGCCCACTTCACCGCTAAACACTCCTTTTCAACCGTGGCGTAATTTACCTCATGGGACTTCAACTTCCTGCTGAGGTAAATGACTGGGTGCTCTTCCCCGTTCCAGACCTGGGACAATACTGCTCCTAACCCCACATCTGACGCATCACTTTGTACGACAAAGTCTTTAGAGAAGTCGGGTGAGTACAACACTGGCTGGCTACATAAGGCTTGTTTCAAGAATTGGAATGCTGCCTCAGCCTCGGGGGTCCATTTAATCATGACCGACCCTTTCCCTTTCGTCAGGTTGGTTAGGGGCACAGCCTTAGAAGCAAAGTGGGGAATGAAGCGCCGATAATAACCCGCGATTCCCAGAAAGGCCCGTACCTGCTTCTTGCTGTTGGGACGTGGCCAACTCTGGATGGCCTCGACTTTGTTGAGTTGGGGTTTTATCACTCCCCTGCCAATGGTGTACCCAAGATATTTGGCCTCCTCCTGCCCAATGGTACACTTCTTGGGGTTAGCCGTAAACCCCGCTTCCCGGATAGAGTCTAAGACTGCTTGCACTTTTGGCAGATGTGAGGCCCAATCTGTGCTATGGACAATTACGTCATCCAGGTAAGCCGCAGCATTTTCTGTACTTCCTCCCGTATTGCCTCCCGTCGGGCCTCTGGGATCCGATAGGGTTTTAACTTCACCCTTTCACCGGGCGGGGTAATAATATCATGCTCTACCCCAGATGTTTGTCCCGGCAGCTCAGAGAACACCTCCTTGTTGCGAAGCACAAACTCCTTAACCTCCTGTTGTTGGGGTTGTGACAAGGTGGCTGCTATTCCAACCTCCGGAATCACGCAACCAGTTTGAGCTGCTGACCAAGTTTCTGCGACTAGGGACTCTCTATCCCTCCAGGCTTTCAACAGATTAACATGATAGATCTGTTCGGGCTTTCGCCTTCCTGGTTGTCTGACCTTGTAATTCACTTTGCTCACTTTTTCCATTATCTCGTAGGGGCCTTGCCATTTGGCAAGGAATTTACTTTCAACCGTAGGGACAAGTACCAATATCCTATCCCCCGGGGAAAAGGTACGGGTCTTGGCTCCACGGTTGTACACTCTCTGCTGTGCCAACTGCGCTTGGGCCAAATGTTCCTTCACGATGGGCATTACCTGTGCAATTCGATCTTGCATCAGGGCGACATGCTCAATCACACTCCTGTGGGGAGAACTCTCACTTTCCCAAGTTTCCTTGGCAATATCCAACAGCCCTCTTGGGTGTCTCCCATACAGTAACTCAAAGGGGGAGAATCCCGTAGAGGATTGGGGCACCTCCCTAATAGCAAACATCAAATAAGGAAGTAGACAGTCCCAATCCTTTCCATCTCTATCCACCACTTTCTTCAACATTTGTTTTAGGGTTTTGTTGAATCTTTCAACCAGCCCATCGGTTTGGGGGTGATACACAGATGTACGCAATTGCGTCACTTTGAACAATTTACACAGCTCTTTCATAACCCGGGACATAAAGGGTGTACCTTGGTCCGTAAGCAGTTCTTTACAAATACCCACCCGGCTAAAAACAAGAGATAGCTCTTTGGCTATGGTTTTGGCCGAGGTATTTCTGAGAGGGATCGCTTCTGGATAACGGGTGGCATAGTCCATTATAACCAATATGTACTGGTGCCCCCTAGCGGACTTGATTATAGGACCTACCAAATCCATTGCGATTCTCTCAAACGGGACCTCAATGATGGGTAGAGGGACCAGCGGGCTACGGAAATGTGGCATCGGGGCCGACCTCTGACACACAGGGCAGGAGGAACAATAATTTTCTACACGATCCACAAGACCACCGGCTGTCTCTGGGTCTCCATGGCTTACCCACTTTTGGATGGCAGTAGGAAGAGCTCTCAAAAACCGATCCATTACAACACGTTCCACAATCTCTGGTGCGGACAAAGTCTCTGGCTGTAGCCACTTCCTGCTCAGGTGAATGAGATCATACATTTGAGACCTGGGGGGTTTTCCAAGCTGGAAAGTCCAGTTATGCACACGCTGAGCCCGGACAGCCAGGGTGACACCCAGCCTTGCCAATATTTCAGCTTTTAGCATCACATAGTCTTTTGCTTGGTCAGGCTCTAGGTCATAGTAAGCCTTCTGCGATTCACCAGTTAACAGAGGAGCCACCAGTCCAGCCCACTGCTCCTCAGGCCACTTTTCTCTTTCAGCAGTCCTTTCAAATGTGGTCAAAAATACCTCTGGATCATCCTCTCCAGTCATTTTTGTCAATAAACGACTCACCCCAAAGGACGCGGTATTAGTGGGACGGCTTTCCTCACTGGTCTGCGGACGTTGCTGCATTACTGCTTCCATTTGTTGTAGTCTCTGCTCTTGCTTCTGTAACAGGTCTATGAAGCGGGCCTCAGATTGCTGCTGGGCTTGTTGCTGAGCTTCCAGACTCTGTTGGTGAGCTTGCTGCTGGGCTGCAAGGCTCTGTTGATGAGCTTGCTGCTGGGCTGCAAGGCTCCTTTGCAAACCTGCATTTGTCTGCTGTTGATTGGCATTTGCTAGAGCCAGCTGTTTCAGTATCTCCTCCATGCTGGCTTAAAAAAAACTGCCACTGGTTCTCCACCAACTGTGAGGGGGTTAACTCGGTAGCGGGTGTGTGTGACCCCCTGGTTGGGCTCCCCACACAAAAACAGGGCCAGCAGACGGAGGTTGTGGTTTTCAAAATCAAAAGGTGCGGTTTATTTCTCTATGTACAGTGACAAAAACACAACAAAGCCAAAAAGAAACATAAACAAAATAAATCCTGGTCAGCTTGACCTCTGACTAAACATGCAGGTTTCCTAACTAACAACTGGGATCAGCCTGGTGCTGTCTTAGTCCCTAAGTCCCTGGTTTAGTCAATGTCCAAACAAATAGCCACACAGGCTTTGTCTCACCGCACAGGGGTTCACTCTCCCTAGACAGTCCACACAGGTCTGGTTCCAGGCATGAGCCAACACTTAATGAAGCTGGGAGTTTATATAGAGGCCTTAAACGAGCTGACAAGCTTCAGCTGATCTCATCAACTCCCTGCCTGCACGACGCCCAGCCCTCTCCCTAGAGGTATGAATCATCCATGAGCCCACTAGCCTCAGCTGGGCTTCATCAACTCCCTCCCTAGTTGTATAAGTCGGCATAAAGCCTGAATCTGGGAGAAATATATCTACCCCCCTGGATGCAACCAGGTGACTTTACCTTCCTGCTGTCACAGCTATAAGAGAAAAAAGACTGAAAATTCCTTTAAAAAAAATGGGGTTTTTTTCGTTTCCGTTATAAAATTTTGCAAATTACTATTTTTTCTTCATAAATTTTGGCCAAAATTTATACTGCTACATATCTTTGGTAAAAATAAGTACAAATTGGTGCATATTATTTGGTCTTTGTGAAAGTTCTAGAGTCCACAAGCTATGGTGCCAATATCTGAAAATTGATCACACCTGAAGTACTGATGGCCTATCTCATTTCTTGAGACCCCAACATGCCAGAAAAGTACAAATACCCCCCAAATGACCCCTTTTTGGAAAGAAGACATTCCAAGGTATTCAGAAAGAGGCATTGTGAGTTTTTTGAAGTTGTCATTTTTCCCACAATTCTTTGCAAAATCAAGATTTTTTTTTTCTCTTTTGTTTTTTTCACAAAATTGTCATATTAGCAGGTTATTTCTCACACACAGCATATGCATACCACAAATTACACCCCAAATCACATTCTGCTATTACTCCCAAGTATGGCGATACCACATGTGTGAGACTTTTACACAGCGTGGCCACATACAGAGGCCCAATAGTGATGAGCCGAACACCCCCGGGTTCGGTTCGCACCAGAACCCGCGAACGGACCGAAAGTTCGTACGAACATTAGAACCCTATTAAATACAATGGATGCGAACGTTCGAATTCTAAAGTGCTAATTATAACAACTATTATGCATGTTATTGTCCTAAAAAGGGTTTGGGAACCCGGGTTCTGCACCAGGGGACATGTATCAATGCAAAAAGAAGTTTTAAAAACGGTCGTTTTTTGGGAGCAGTCATTTTAATGATGCATAAAGTGAAAAAAAAAAAGTCAAATATTCCTTTAAATATCGTACCTGGGGGGTGTCTAAAGTATGCCTGTGAAGTGCCACGTGTTTCCCGTGTTTAGAACTGTCCCTGCACAAAATGACACTTCTAAAGGAAAAAAAAGCCATTTAAAACTGCTTGCGGCTTTAATGTAATGTCTGGTCCCGGTAATATGGATGAAAATCTTTAAGAAAAATGGCATAGCTACCCCATGACCCCCCCCCTACCCCAGCCCATTACCAGCCCCTTTGGGTCTTGTATGGATATTAAGGGGAACCCCGCACATAAAATAAAAAAGGCCCTATATACTCTGAACAGCCGTATACAGGCGGTGCATACAAGACAGGGACTGTAGGTTTGTTCTTATGTAGAATCTGTTTGTAATTTTGAACAGGTACATTGTTGAAGTGTAGCTCCAGCCCAAAAATCTATTTTTAAACTTTTTGGAAAACATAGGTAAGGGTTATCACCCCTGTAACATTTGTTTTGCTGTCTGTGCCCCTGTTCAGAACATTTCACCTCACTTTCCGTCCCAATGACAACTGTTTTTGAAATGTGGTGTTTTTCTTGAAACAAGGATTGCTGATAAAGCATCAGTACAGAGGAGACACCTTTCTCCCATATTTATTCTTACAGGAGAGAATTTTCCTTCCTAGTGGTAGATTTCCTCTCACTTCCTGTTGTCTTCTTGCGTTTGCAAGTAGGAGTCGTTTGTAAGTTGGATGTTTGAAAGTAGGGACCTGCCGTATATACTCTGCAGAAATAGGCCCCTTAGTTGTTGGTGTTGGCACAACACTGTAAGCACTCACAGTTACTCTTGGTTGGTGCTGGAACGCCCTGCTGTCAACTATTATATCAGGAATTTTAATTACATATAATTGTTGAACAGTGGTAGTAAAAATTGGGCCTTTGATGGTGGTGCTGGTGCCACAACACTGTAAGCCCTGACAGTTACTCTTGGTGGGTGCAGCAATGGGCCCTGCTGTGAATTATTAGATCAAGAATTGTAATTGCATGCCCCTGTTGAACAGGGGCTGAAAAATTGGGCCTTTCGTGGTGGTGGTGGTGGTGGTGGTGTTGCCACAACACTGTAAGCCCTCAGAGTTACTCTTGGTGGGTGCAGGAATGGGTCCTGCTGTGAATTATTAGATCAAGAATTGTAATTACATGCCCCTTTTGAACAGGGGCTGAAAAATTGGGCCTTTCGTGGTGGTGGTGGTGGTGGTGGCGTTGCCACAACACTGTAAGCCCTCAGAGTTACTCTTGGTGGGTGCAGCAATGGGCCCTGCTGTGAATTATTAGATCAAGAATTGTAATTGCATGCCCCTGTTGAACAGGGGCTGAAAAATTGGGCCTTAGGCACTGGTGGCACAACACTACAACCCCTCACAGATACTGTACTTGGAGCACAGCAATGAGCCCTGTTGCAAAGTATTGCTTCAAAAATTGTAATGACACGCCCCTGTTAAACAGGGGCTGAAAAATTGGGCCTTAGGCACTGGTGCCACAACACTCCAACCCCTCACAGATACTGTACTTGGAGCACAGCAATGAGCCCTATGGCAAATTATTGCTAAAAAAATTGTAATTACACGCCCCTGTAAAACAGGGGCTGAAAAATTGGGCCTTAGCCACTGGTGGCGGCACCCATAAACAAAAATGATCTTCCAAGCTATCATCATCAATCGTATCATTGAGGACTCGGAGGAGGAGGATAGCCAGTCAACATAACAGCACAGGCACTCAGCATCAGCATCAGTCTTGAAGGGATGTGACATGTTAAAATCAATTAGTCTGTTATATCAGCATCAGGTGTGTGGTAGCTGGTGGTGATCCAAGACTGGTTCATCTTGATGAAAGTCAGTCGATCAACCGAGTCGGTGGACAGGCGCACCCTGTGATCCGTGACAAATCCTCCAGCAGCACTGAATGTGCGTTCCGAAAGAACGCTGGATGCAGGACAGGCCAGTAGCTCAATTGCATACTGTGCAAGCTCTGGCCAGTGATCCATCCTCAAGACCCAGTAAGCCAGAGGATTTTCGGTGGGGAAGGTGTCCAAGTCTGACCTTGCCCCTAGATATTCCTGCACCATGTTTATCAGACGCTGGCGATGGTTGCTGGAACCGATCATACTTTGGGGCTGCGGACTAAAGAATTGTCTGAACGCATCGGTCAGACGGCCACCTTCCCCACCGCTCCTTCTTTGACTGGCCGAAGCCTCAGCAACTCGTTGTCCAGGACCAGGAGTTTGTAACCTCCCAGTCTCTGGGAACGCGTTGCACAGACCTTTCTGCAAGGCCTCCCGGAGTTGTCTCATCCTCTGCTCCCTCTGCGAAGGTAACATAAGGTCCGCAACCTTACCCTTGTACCGTGGATCAAGGAGAGTGGCCAGCCAGTAATGGTCCCTCTCCTTGATCCGAAGAATACGAGGATCCTTCCGCAGACTTTGCAGGATCAGGGAGGCCATGCAGCGTAGGTTTGCTGAGGCATTCGCTCCGGAGTCCTCTGGGTCACTAAGGACGACATGATCCGCAGCCACCTCCTCCCAGCCACGTACAAGTCCACTGGTTTCTTGGGACTGTAAATCATCCCTAAAAGACTGCTGCTGATGATGCTGAGTGCCAGCCTCCACCTCCATGCTGACACAATCCTCCTCCTCCTCCTCCTCCTCCTCCTCTTCCTCTTCCTGTGCGATGGGTGGGACAGAAGGAACACTGTCTGGGTAAAGGGGGCCTTGAGAGGCAAGGAAGTCCTCCTCTTCCTGCCTCTGTTCTGCCTCAAGTGCCCTGTCCATTATTCCACGCAGCGTGTGCTCCAACAGGTGGACAAGAGGTACAGTGTCACTGATGCATGCACTGTCACTGCTCACCATCCTCGTGGCCTCCTCAAATGGTGCCAGGACAGTGCATGCATCCCTGATCATGCCCCACTGGCGTGGAGAAAAAAAACCAAGCTCCCCTGACCCTGTCCTGGTGCCGTAGTCGCACAGGTACTCATTGATGGCCCTCTGCTGCGTGTGCAGCCGCTGCAGCATGGCCAACGTTGAGTTCCACCTGGTGGGCATGTCACATATAAGGCGGTTCTTGGGCAGGTTCAACTCCTTTTGCAGCTCAGCCAGGCGAGCACTGGCATTATAAGATCTGCGGAAATGCACACAGACTTTCCTGGCCTGCCTCAGGACATCCTGTAAGCCCGGGTACCTGCCCAAGAACCGCTGCACCACCAGGTTAAGGACGTGAGCCACACAGGGCACATGGGTCAGTTGTCCCTGTCGGAGGGCGGAGAGGAGGTTGGTGCCATTGTCGCAAACCACCATTCCTGGCTTAAGCTGGCGTAGCGTCAACCACCTCTCAGCCTGGCCCTGCAGAGCAGACAGGACCTCTGCCCCAGTGTGGCTTCTGTCCCCCAATCACACCAGCGCAAGCACGGCATGGCATCTTTTTGCCTGCATACTTGCGTAGCCCCGTGAACGGCTACGGAGCACCGCTGGTTCATAGGACAAACCACAGGAAGAGGCCATGGAGGAAGAAGAGGAGGGGGTGGAGGAGAGAGGTGTGTCACAACCAGTAGTAGCATTTTGGAGGCGTGGCGGTGGAACAACCTCCAACACTACTGCACCTTGTCCTGCATCCTTTCCAGCTGCCAAAAGAGTGACCCAATGGGCCGTGAAAGAAAGGTAACGTCCCTGTCCATGCCTGCTGGACCATGAGTCAGCGGTAATATGCACCTTACCGCTGACCGCCCTGTCCAGCGAGGCCAAGACATTGCCTTCCACATGCCGGTAGAGAGCCGGAATAGCCTTCCGTGAGAAAAAGTGGCGTTTGGGAACCTGCCACTGAGGAACCGCACATTGCACAAACTCACGGAAGGGGGCCGAGTCTACCAACTGAAAAGGCAGCAGTTGAAGCGCTAGCAATTTAGCCAAGCTAGCATTCAACCGCTGGGCATGTGGATGGCTGGGAGTGAACTTCTTTCGACGGTCCAGCAGCTGGGGCAGGGAAATTTGCCTGCTAGAATCGGACGTCGGTGTACTGCTAGCAGAGTGGCCGCAAGTACTTGGCTGTGACACACCTAATTCTACACCTTCATTCCTCTCAGTGCATGTTTCAGAGAGGACTGAAGTTATAGTGGGGTTGGAGATCCCAGCTGATGCGGTGCAAGGAGAGGTCTGCTTTGTTCTTTGGTGTGGGTCTTTGAGGTAGGCTTGCCAACGAGCTGCATGGCAGGTCAACATATGTCTGGTCAGGCATGTGGTACCCAAGCGGCTGATGTTTTGGCCACGCGATATACGCTTGAGACATATGTTGCAAACAGCAGCTGTGCGATCTGATGCACTAGCCTCAAAAAAGGCCCACACCAAGGAACTTTTTGAATGACGGGCAGAGGCAGCGCCCTGCACAGGCGGAGCTCTGCGGTGTGATTCCGTCGGTGTACTGCCCTTATGCTGGCCACCAAAGGGCATCCTGCCTCGTTGGAGATGTGCCTCCTCCTCATCCTCCTCCTCCTCCTCTCTCCTATTAGGCACCCACGTGGAGTCAGTGACCTCATCATCCCCTCCCTCCTCATCACTGGAGCCAATCTGGCAGTATGCTGCAGCTGCTGGAACATGACTGCCAGATTGGTGTCCTTCTTGAGCATCCCCTCTGTCTGCTCTCACGCTACTGCCTTCCTGTAGCTGGGTTTCATCATCAGACCCTTCGAAACGCTGGGCATCCTCCTGGAGCATGTACCCAACACTGTGCTCAAACAGTTCGGGGGACTCCTCAGGAGGAGGACATGGTGGGTCTAGGGAAGGAGTGACTGATGATGAGTCTGACATTGATACCAGGGAAGAGGACGCTTTGGCAGCTGCTTTGCCAGTACCCTGAGCCTGGGTGAGAGAGGATGAGGAGGAGGAGGGGGGCTTGGTCATCCACTCTACCAAGTCTTCGGCATGATGTGGCTCAACATGTCCAGCTGCCGAAAAGAAGGACAAGCGTGTCCCATGGCCATGTGCTGATGACAATGCACCGCGTCCACGACCAGCACTGTTGCCCCCAGACACAGAGCCTGCTTGCCCTCTTTTATTGCCTCCTGACTGTCTGCCTCTCCTTGTTTGCCTTCCAGACATTCTAATAGATGGCCTGCAGGGAGATGGGAAAAAAGCAATAAGGGCTACCTTCAGGTGTCCTTCTCTGTCCCTTTACTTAAGGATTTCTAAATATGGTTGAGGATTATTGCTTTTGCACAGAATAGCACAACGACAATTTCCCTGACTGTCCAAAAAACAAGGATTTCAAAGATGGTTGATGAGGAATGCTTTGGCACACTATAGCACAAGGAGAATTCCCCTCACTTTCCTTCTTTGTCCCTAGAAACAAGGACTGGCACAGTGAAAGAAACTGACACTCTCCCTACCTACAGTTTTCTGTCCCTAGAAAAAATGTTTTTTTAAAGCACACTATAGCACAAGGAGAATTCCCCTCACTTTCCTTCTTTGTCCCTAGAAACAAGGACTGGCACAGTGAAAGAAACTGACACTCTCCCTACCTACAGTTTTCTGTCCCTAGAAAAAATGTTTTTTTAAAGCACACTATAGCACAAGGAGAAATTCCCTCACTTTCCTTCTTTGTCCCTAGAAACAAGGACTGGCACAGTGAAAGAAACTGACACTCTCCCTACCTACAGTTTTCTGTCCCTAGAAAAAATGTTTTTTTAAAGCACACTATAGCACAAGGAGAAATCCCCTCACTTTCCTTCTTTGTCCCTAGAAACAAGGACTGGCACAGTGAAAGAAACTGACACTCTCCCTACCTACAGTTTTCTGTCCCTAGAAAAAATGTTTTTTTAAAGCACACTATAGCACAAGGAGAAATCCCCTCACTTTCCTTCTTTGTCCCTAGAAACAAGGACTGGCACAGTGAAAGAAACTGACACTCTCCCTACCTACAGTTTTCTGTCCCTAGAAAAAATGTTTTTTTAAAGCACACTATAGCACAAGGAGAAATCCCCTCACTTTCCTTCTTTGTCCCTAGAAACAAGGACTGGCACAGTGAAAGAAACTGACACTCTCCCTACCTACAGTTTTCTGTCCCTAGAAAAAATGTTTTTTTAAAGCACACTATAGCACAAGGAGAAATCCCCTCACTTTCCTTCTTTGTCCCTAGAAACAAGGACTGGCACAGTGAAAGAAACTGACACTCTCCCTACCTACAGTTTTCTGTCCCTAGAAAAAATGTTTTTTTAAAGCACACTATAGCACAAGGAGAAATCCCCTCACTTTCCTTCTTTGTCCCTAGAAACAAGGACTGGCACAGTGAAAGAAACTGAGGCCTCGTACACACGACCGATTTTCTCGTCGTAAACAGTCAAGAAAAGTGCCGCGAGAGTTTTTTTGTCTAGAAAAACGTTCGTGTGTATGGTTTTACGACGAGAAACTTGACGAGAATCTCGACGAGAAAATAGAGAACCTGCTCTCTATTTTCTCGTCAGGAGTCCAGATTTCCTCGTCGTGTTTCTCGTCGGCCTGTTTTGTGACGAGAAAATGGTTCGTGTGTATGCTTTTACGACTCTTCCAAAAGCGCGCATGCTCACAAGCAACTATGAGACGGGAGCGCATCTTCTGGTAAAACAAGCCTTCATAATGGAGAGAGCACATTCGTCACGCTCATAAATATTTCATCGTTTAAATGTTCTGCATTGAATTCTTCGTTAGAATGTTACATTAATCAAAACGAGAGACCTTCTTTTGCTGCTGATATTCACACAGAGTTATGCCTTATTTTTAACCTTTTTCATGCTGCTCTTTATAAGATTTATGTGTATTATATCGTGCAAGTTTTTAGGAATAATTTAAATGGTTAGATTTTTCAAAATTATGTTAATTATAATTTCTCAATGTTTTGATAGCGATCTCCCATTTAATTTTCTAATCTATATTTTTAAAATTTCACACCATGTTTTTGAGCTAATCAGATTTAGTTATTCTTTTGGGGGGGGGGGGGGGGTGATATCTGTGCCTTTTATTGTCAGTCAAATGTATCTGCTTACTCCAAAGCTTGTTTTTTTTTATTTAAAAATACACATAGTCAAGTATGAACTTAAACAAAAAACACATTTATTCATGTTTATAAATTAAATAAAGAGAAGGCAGCGCTGGAGAAGCTGCTGCCATTTGTGCATCCCAGGGACCCCAGAGCACACAGCAACCCTGTGTGGACACTAAAATTGGGAGCTTGAGAAGGCCCACATTTCAGAACACAATCTGATGCTGGCCTCCCAGAGGTCAGGAACAGCAGCAGGTGAGATATATGTCCCAAGTGTGTGGTACTACAACAGGCTGCCTTCTGTCCGACCAGTGCGACCACAATGAAGCAAGGCCATCACTTCCTCTTCTTCCTGGCAACCTTCCCTGCAGCCTTTACTGAAGCCTTCCTTCTTCGTTTAGCTGGAGGCTGGCCCACTGGAGGGGTACTCCTGTCAGGAGGAGGAGGTGGAGGTGTAGCAGAAGGGGGTGGGGCAGAAGAAGAAGGTGGAGGTGTAGCAGAAGGGGGTGGGGCAGAAGGTGGAGGTGTAGCAGAAGGGGGTGGGGCAGAAGGTGGAGGTGTAGCAGAAGGGGGTGGGGCAGAAGAAGAAGGTGGAGGTGTAGCAGAAGGGGGTGGGGCAGAAGAGGAAGGTGGAGGTGGAGGTTGAGGTTGGGTCAGTTGGGCCACCTCACATATGGCGGTATTGGGGGTAATTTGCTCCATCACCCCCTTGTTGAGCAAGGTGATGAGCAGGGGTTCGCATAGGAGGCGTTGCTCCATGCTCATCACCTTGAACTTAGCCTCCACTAGGCCGGCAATGGCCTCTTCAGGGGATGTGGGCTCCTTGAGGGTGGCATGGGCCTCTTTAATAAGGGCCATTGCTGCCTCACTGGTGGTCCTGTCCCTCCTGCCTCTTTTGTGAAGCCTGATGGGAGGCACCTGGGATCTGGTGCTTCTCCTTTGCCCTGCCACCTCCTGTCTGCCACTGGGCCCTGCCACCTCCTGGCTGCCACTGGGCCCTGCCACCTCCTGTCTGCCACTGGGCCCTGCCACCTCCTGGCTGCCACTGGGCCCTGCCACCTCCTGGCTGCCACTGGGCCCTGCCACCTCCTGGCTGCCACTGGGCCCTGCCACCTCCTGGCTGCCACTGGGCCCTGCCACCTCCTGGCTGCCACTGGGCCCTGCCACCTCCTGGCTGCCACTGGGCCCTTCCTCCTCCTGCCTGACAGTTTCCAGACCCTCCTCCTGGCTGATTTCATCCTGTGTATGAAAAAGAAACATAGTTTAATATGTTGGTTTAATCTTTGCATCAAACTTTGTAATCCTGATGGAAGCAATTAGAATGTAAATGCATAAATCCTTGCTTTAAATTTACCACTATATCAGCTTGACTATTTACCACACAATTAAGTGCAGAATAATGTCTACAGATCATGATTTCACTTGTTGAATACAAAATAATGTATGTTTCTCATCCTGACATATTTGGGAAACATTAATTTTATCCCACTACATTTTCAGTTAATACTATACCTGGCTCCAGATGGCCAAATCAGGATCATCCAGGATGGCTGCCTCCTCTTGCTCCAGAGAAGGCTCAGGTTGGCTGCAGGGAAGTCTGGGGGGAAGAGTGGAGAGTGATGGCCTTGGCTCAATGTGGTCATCCAGGAAGGACATCCTGCTGTAGTACCACAAAACCGGGACATAAACATCATCTGCTGCTGCTCCTGACCTCTGAGAAGCCAGCACCTTAGAGCGTTCAGTCCTGTAGGTACCTCTCAAGCTCCCAATTTTAGTGTCCACTTGTTTTGCTGTGGCTGTGGGCACCTTGGTATGCACAAATGGGAGCAGCTTCTCCAGCGCTGCTTTTCTCACCCCTTTTTTTTTATGGATGGGGTTTTTGGTCTCCCACAGAGCCGGCAGCTCCCTTACCCGGTCAATAAATTCCGCCAGGAACTCTTTGTCGCTAATAAATACATTCATATTGTATCTGCAAGTAAAATAAATTATATTTAAATAATGTGAGGCAAACAGTCTAACCTCCTTCACATCCTAGTCACCATATATATCCTCCAACAATCTCAAGACAGTATAGGCCAACAATTTTAACAAGTCTCACAAAATCACATACCTTCGTTCGCACGTCCGTCACTTGAACTCCTCTCTCCGCACACCGAACGTACTATAGTCACATGTGTGTTTGCTATATACACACCACGCATGCGTCCAAATTCGAACACGTCGCTCCGCACACGTCGCCCGCCCATGACGTTCTAACTAACATCTTTTCCCCGCCCCTTCTCTTTCGGCGCGCAGACAGATATGGCGGAGTTACAGCAGGTGTCTGATAATTCCGCAACTAGCGAGGAGACAAGCCCGGAGACCGAGGACACGTCACGATCAAGGAGGAGATTCAAGGCATCGAATATGTCTTTGGCGGAGATGGCGGAGATGGTGGACATCTTGGTCAAGGCTGATTATGATGCCAAGCATGGGCCGTATAGCAAACCAAATAGAAGGAAGGCCAAAATCCTCACTAAAGTTGTGAAGAGTCTGAGGGCGAAGTTCGGGGTGAAACGCTCAAATGAGCAGCTCAGAAAGAGGTGGTCAGACCTCAAACTGAGGGAGCCAGACCAGTTGAGGAGCATAAAGAGGATGCTCGCTAAAAGTAAGTAAAATGACGACCTTTCTGCTATTAATCTTTTTAGAAACTGACTTTTTTTTTTTTTAAAGCATATTGGACTCCCTTCCAAAATGTATTATTTTGAACTAGGTTGGGCACAGTAATCGTTCGTTACGTTACCGACACTTCGTTCGGCCACTATCCGTGGTTTTGGCTTATTTAAGACCCCCAAAAGTAATTAGACATCTGCCATTTTTGATCAAGTATTGTGGATAATTTTTAAGTCTAGATGATGTGTTTGTAAGGAGAATGAAATGCAAACTTTAATCAGTGTAAAGGAGAGGACACTCAGCAGCTGCTTCCACATCTGTACTTTGGAGCACTATAGTGTGGGCCACCAGACCCGCCTTTTTTGGGTGTCCCACACAGGTGCATCAGAGTTTATTTGTGGTGCCTCCATGTCCAAAAAATTACATCCAAATGTGAATAATAAACATATTTGGGGTCATAAAGAATGCATTTTTCTTTAAATTCCGCACAAACACACACTTGTACCCCACTTCCAAACAATTTAGCCTGTTTTAAGTTTAAAAATGAGATTTTTACAGTGTGATAAATAGACCTTTGGTTTTATTCTCATAGGGGAGAGAAGACTGGGAGGAGGACACTCCAGGGAGCACATGCACCCCACAACTTCCAAGCAACCCCAAACTCCCAAAGATCCACAACCGAAAGATGTGCAGGAAGTTGAGGTGGAGGAAGGAGAAGTGCAGGAAGGAGAGGTGGATGACGTTGTGGATCTGGTCACCACAACAGGTCAGTATCTGACACCACAGCTTAAGGTAAGCGAGGTAGGCCTGCAGAGTTTTATTAATTTTTTTTTATGGTTTTTAGGGGATGGAAATGTTGTGAAGGATAGCACACCGTTCTCTGCTGACAGTGCCCTCCGCCTCATCCAGCAAGTGATGGAATGTAGCACGGAACTGGACCTAATTAAACAAAGAATCCATGTGATGGAACAAACATTTAAAGACATTCTCGATGTTTTGGGGAGAATTCAATAAGCCATCCAAACACATTTGTTTTTACATGTTTGTTTTTATATTTTTACTAATTTTTTGAGTAACAAAGCAGCCAAAAATTGAATATGCACACAGTGTGTGAACATGTGCTATCTGCCATCAGGGGATATCCATGTACGTCTTTTGTGGGTGCAACCCCTTCCTCGTATCAAAAGGGGGGGGAACTGAGGAAGGGGATGCACCCCCAAAACACATCCATTGATCACCCCTGATGGCAGATAGCACATGTTGACAATAGGGATCAGGATTGTAAACTTCCTATTTGCAAAAAAGTAAAAATGTGTGCATATTGAATTTTTGGCTGGGCAAGGGGTGGCAGGACCCCATATTAGGACGGGCACATAGAGACATAGTTTGTGTAACTGAATGTCTCAGATTGCTCAGAGGTATCCAATGTTGTCATTTTAGAAATGCAAGTGGTATTTTTGTATTTTCATAAGCCAAAATTTGACGGGTTGTGGTCAGGCCAACCCCAAAGTAAAACAAAAAAAAATGTGCAGAGAGTAAAATATTTGACCACAAACAACGTGTAGCTTCTTTTTATAATACACTCTAAGCTTATTTGGTTCTTTTGTAAGGTAACATAGTGAAATTGGTTGTTATTTACTAAAGTAAAATACACTTGCCACTACAAATGCACAAAGACAAACTAGGAGACAGGAAAGAACAAATAATTAAAGGTTTAAACAAGATTTTTATTGGGATACTTAGACATAGGCTGGCATAGGAATTGCCCCCCTACCCGTGAAATACTCCATGTATTTGTCCCGAACCACACGGGCATTTTGGGGGGGCAAGCCAAGACGGGCAGATTCCAGGCCCGGAAGGGGATTTGCAGGGGAAAGTCCAGCCTCTGGCAAAACTGAGGCCATATATGAATTCGCTTTGCGGCAAAGAAAATTGTGTAGCACACAGCAGCATAACACTACATAGTTTATTTTGTAGTCCGCCAAGTGGATGGAAGTCATAAAAAGGCGGAACCGGCTGGCCATTATGCCGAAGGCATTTTCAACGACTCTTCGGGCCCTGGCCAGCCGGTAATTGAACACACTCTTCTCTGGGGTCAGGGTCCTCTGTGGAAATGGCCTCATAAGATGCCGTCCGAGTCCGAAGGCTTCATCAGCCAAGAAAACAAAGGGGAGTCCTTCAATATTCCCTGCATCCGGTGGCAATGCAAGGTCGTCACTCTGGAGACGGAGGGCAAACTCCGTCTGGATTAAGGATCCCCCATCGGACATCCGGCCATTCTTCCCTACATCAACATAGAGGAATTCATACCGTGCTGACACCACCGCCATCAGCACAATGCTATGAAACCCCTTGTAGTTGTAGTAGTAGGATCCAGAACGGGGTGGCGGCACGATGCGGACGTGCTTCCCGTCTATGGCACCACCGCAGTTGGGGAAGTCCCACCGCGTGGCAAACTCCGATGCCACAGTCTGCCATTCCTGTGGCGTTGAAGGAAGCTGTGGAGTGAAACAAGATGAAATAATATTAGAAAAACAAAGGCATACATTACAAGCAAATTCAAGACCAAAAAATTAGAGACCAACATCAATCTAATTATACGTTTATTAAGGTGTGTAAAAAAAGTATAATGGAAGGCTCATTTATCATATTCATCACCCCCTCTGATGGGCCATTACTAAATTATTTTGGGGGGGGGAGATGTGTTTGGCCACAGGATAGCATTGCAGTGGCGGTGCGTCCAGAGTGGGCGCTGGAGCACTGTCCCCTCTCTCCTGTGCCCATCACTCAGAACAATACATAGGTTCATGCGTTGCATGAACCTATGTATTGTCTATGCCGCACACTATTCAGGTGGATGGCCTCTTGTAAAGCGACCGACATATGATTAATTGCATCATTTAGGGGGTTAAAATTGCAGAGCAGAAACAGGTATTAAAAAAGTCTTGCAAATTACAACCTGAGGGATGTAATTGGCTTCCTCCAAGAAAAATCGGGGACGCAAGGAGGGGGCATTCCTTGTGTAAACACTGACAGGCAGCTCTGGCAATCATGTTCACCAAGTCTGTTTAATGGTAACATGATTGGCTGATGCAACATGAAGGGAAGGAGAAGACATCAAGGACAGAAGAAGGATGGCGCTGACCACAAGAAGGTAAGTGCAGGGCTGGGGGGAAACTGGCTGCAATAGAGGGGACTAAATGGCTGCATTGGAGGGGACAACTGGGGGCGTTTATTAGGCAACAGAGCAAAAAAGGAGGAAGTTTATTTCCGAAATTGGGGTTGTAACCCCCCAACATTTGGAGCAACAGGCGCCCCTGCTGGAAAAGTTAGTGAGGGGAAATATTTAGGGAGGATAAAAAAGGGGCATTTAAAAACTTCCAGCATGCATGGGGACAAAGGGGACATTCTCAGCATATTACAATCATGGTAATTAGGAAAGGATGAAAGAAATACAATACATTAGCATACATGTAATACATAAAATGTGATGTGAAGGGAGAAAACTTACCCTAATATAGTCCTCCTGCAGGACTTGTATAATAGCAGAACAGGTGTCTGGGATTATGAGGCCCAGAGCCTGGGGGGAGATGCCTGTGGTGAACTTCAAGTCCTGAAGACTTCTCCCTGTCGCCAGGTAACGCAACGTGGCGATGAGCCTCTGCTCAGCACTGATGGCTTCCCGCATAACGGTGTCCTTCCTGGTAATATAGGGGGACACCAAAGCCAACAGTTCCTGAAAAACGGGGTCAGACATCCTCAGAAAATTCCTGTAGTCCTCAGGATTATTCTCGACGATCTCCCGCAGCAGAGGCATGTGGCAGAATTGGTCCCGCTGGAGCAACCAATTCTTGGTCCATGAACTCCTCCTCACACCATTCATAGACTGGTCTTGGTCCAAAACAAGCAGACCAACACCAAGCGCACGCACAGCACGAACTCGACGACGAGAACGTCCAGGCGACATGGCTAGGAAACGGTCGTCTAATCAGAACGTACAGAACAGAACGCACTTTAGAACAGCAAGGCCTATGAATAACGAACTGAAATTCAGAAACGAACAGGCAAGAACGCACTGTAAAACAGATACGACCTGCCTAGACGCCCTGAAAGTCAAGATACGAACCCACAAGCACAAACTGAACGGCAGAAAACGATCTGAAAAGTACGAAGACTGAAAAGCGCGAATCGTCTCTTCCCAAACTTTTACTTCACACGCGGTAACACGAGATCAGCAAAAGCAGCCCAAGGGGTGGCGCCAAGAAAAAAGATCTTCCCCTTTATAAAGCCGTCGTACGTGCTGGACGTGAGCGCAGAGAACCACGAGGAAATTGGGAAATGACAGTGTGTAGGCATAGAAAGCTTGACGAGAAAATCGACAAGCTTAACAAGAATCTCGTCGAAAAAAACGACGTGTTTTTTACGACGAGAAAATCGGTCGTGTGTACGAGGCCTCACACTCTCCCTACCTACAGTTTTCTGTCCCTAGAAAAAATGTTTTTTTAAAGCACACTATAGCACAAGGAGAATTCCCCTCACTTTCCTTCTTTGTCCCTAGAAACAAGGACTGGCACAGTGAAAGAAACTGACACTCTCCCTACCTACAGTTTTCTGTCCCTAGAAAAAATGTTTTTTTAAAGCACACTATAGCACAAGGAGAATTCCCCTCACTTTCCTTCTTTGTCCCTAGAAACAAGGACTGGCACAGTGAAAGAAACTGACACTCTCCCTACCTACAGTTTTCTGTCCCTAGAAAAAATGTTTTTTTAAAGCACACTATAGCACAAGGAGAATTCCCCTCACTTTCCTTCTTTGTCCCTAGAAACAAGGACTGGCACAGTGAAAGAAACTGACACTCTCCCTACCTACAGTTTTCTGTCCCTAGAAAAAATGTTTTTTTAAAGCACACTATAGCACAAGGAGAAATCCCCTCACTTTCCTTCTTTGTCCCTAGAAACAAGGACTGGCACAGTGAAAGAAACTGACACTCTCCCTACCTACAGTTTTCTGTCCCTAGAAAAAATGTTTTTTTAAAGCACACTATAGCACAAGGAGAAATCCCCTCACTTTCCTTCTTTGTCCCTAGAAACAAGGACTGGCACAGTGAAAGAAACTGACACTCTCCCTACCTACAGTTTTCTGTCCCTAGAAAAAATGTTTTTTTAAAGCACACTATAGCACAAGGAGAAATCCCCTCACTTTCCTTCTTTGTCCCTAGAAACAAGGACTGGCACAGTGAAAGAAACTGACACTCTCCCTACCTACAGTTTTCTGTCCCTAGAAAAAATGTTTTTTTAAAGCACACTATAGCACAAGGAGAAATCCCCTCACTTTCCTTCTTTGTCCCTAGAAACAAGGACTGGCACAGTGAAAGAAACTGACACTCTCCCTACCTACAGTTTTCTGTCCCTAGAAAAAATGTTTTTTTAAAGCACACTATAGCACAAGGAGAAATCCCCTCACTTTCCTTCTTTGTCCCTAGAAACAAGGACTGGCACAGTGAAAGAAACTGACACTCTCCCTACCTACAGTTTTCTGTCCCTAGAAAAAATGTTTTTTTAAAGCACACTATAGCACAAGGAGAAATCCCCTCACTTTCCTTCTTTGTCCCTAGAAACAAGGACTGGCACAGTGAAAGAAACTGACACTCTCCCTACCTACAGTTTTCTGTCCCTAGAAAAAATGTTTTTTTTAAAGCACACTATAGCACAAGGAGAAATCCCCTCACTTTCCTTCTTTGTCCCTAGAAACAAGGACTGGCACAGTGAAAGAAACTGACACTCTCCCTACCTACAGTTTTCTGTCCCTAGAAAAAATGTTTTTTTAAAGCACACTATAGCACAAGGAGAAATCCCCTCACTTTCCTTCTTTGTCCCTAGAAACAAGGACTGGCACAGTGAAAGAAACTGACACTCTCCCTACCTACAGTTTTCTGTCCCTAGAAAAAATGTTTTTTTAAAGCACACTATAGCACAAGGAGAAATCCCCTCACTTTCCTTCTTTGTCCCTAGAAACAAGGACTGGCACAGTGAAAGAAACTGACACTCTCCCTACCTACAGTTTTCTGTCCCTAGAAAAAATGTTTTTTTAAAGCACACTATAGCACAAGGAGAAATCCCCTCACTTTCCTTCTTTGTCCCTAGAAACAAGGACTGGCACAGTGAAAGAAACTGACACTCTCCCTACCTACAGTTTTCTGTCCCTAGAAAAAATGTTTTTTTAAAGCACACTATAGCACAAGGAGAAATCCCCTCACTTTCCTTCTTTGTCCCTAGAAACAAGGACTGGCACAGTGAAAGAAACTGACACTCTCCCTACCTACAGTTTTCTGTCCCTAGAAAAAATGTTTTTTTAAAGCACACTATAGCACAAGGAGAATTCCCCTCACTTTCCTTCTTTGTCCCTAGAAACAAGGACTGGCACAGTGAAAGAAACTGACACTCTCCCTACCTACAGTTTTCTGTCCCTAGAAAAAATGTTTTTTTAAAGCACACTATAGCACAAGGAGAAATCCCCTCACTTTCCTTCTTTGTCCCTAGAAACAAGGACTGGCACAGTGAAAGAAACTGACACTCTCCCTACCTACAGTTTTCTGTTCCTAGAAAAAATGTTTTTTTAAAGCACACTATAGCACAAGGAGAAATCCCCTCACTTTCCTTCTTTGTCCCTAGAAACAAGGACTGGCACAGTGAAAGAAACTGACACTCTCCCTACCTACAGTTTTCTGTCCCTAGAAAAAATGTTTTTTTAAAGCACACTATAGCACAAGGAGAAATCCCCTCACTTTCCTTCTTTGTCCCTAGAAACAAGGACTGGCACAGTGAAAGAAACTGACACTCTCCCTACCTACAGTTTTCTGTCCCTAGAAAAAATGTTTTTTTAAAGCACACTATAGCACAAGGAGAAATCCCCTCACTTTCCTTCTTTGTCCCTAGAAACAAGGACTGGCACAGTGAAAGAAACTGACACTCTCCCTACCTACAGTTTTCTGTCCCTAGAAAAAATGTTTTTTTAAAGCACACTATAGCACAAGGAGAATTCCCCTCACTTTCCTTCTTTGTCCCTAGAAACAAGGACTGGCACAGTGAAAGAAACTGACACTCTCCCTACCTACAGTTTTCTGTCCCTATAAAAAATGTTTTTTTAAAGCACACTATAGCACAAGGAGAAATCCCCTCACTTTCCTTCTTTGTCCCTAGAAACAAGGACTGGCACAGTGAAAGAAACTGACACTCTCCCTACCTACAGTTTTCTGTCCCTAGAAAAAATGTTTTTTTAAAGCACACTATAGCACAAGGAGAATTCCCCTCACTTTCCTTCTTTGTCCCTAGAAACAAGGACTGGCACAGTGAAAGAAACTGACACTCTCCCTACCTACAGTTTTCTGTCCCTAGAAAAAATGTTTTTTTAAAGCACACTATAGCACAAGGAGAAATCCCCTCACTTTCCTTCTTTGTCCCTAGAAACAAGGACTGGCACAGTGAAAGAAACTGACACTCTCCCTACCTACAGTTTTCTGTCCCTAGAAAAAATGTTTTTTTAAAGCACACTATAGCACAAGGAGAAATCCCCTCACTTTCCTTCTTTGTCCCTAGAAACAAGGACTGGCACAGTGAAAGAAACTGACACTCTCCCTACCTACAGTTTTCTGTCCCTAGAAAAAATGTTTTTTTAAAGCACACTATAGCACAAGGAGAATTCCCCTCACTTTCCTTCTTTGTCCCTAGAAACAAGGACTGGCACAGTGAAAGAAACTGACACTCTCCCTACCTACAGTTTTCTGTCCCTAGAAAAAATGTTTTTTTAAAGCACACTATAGCACAAGGAGAAATCCCCTCACTTTCCTTCTTTGTCCCTAGAAACAAGGACTGGCACAGTGAAAGAAACTGACACTCTCCCTACCTACAGTTTTCTGTCCCTAGAAAAAATGTTTTTTTAAAGCACACTATAGCACAAGGAGAATTCCCCTCACTTTCCTTCTTTGTCCCTAGAAACAAGGACTGGCACAGTGAAAGAAACTGACACTCTCCCTACCTACAGTTTTCTGTCCCTAGAAAAAATGTTTTTTTAAAGCACACTATAGCACAAGGAGAATTCCCCTCACTTTCCTTCTTTGTCCCTAGAAACAAGGACTGGCACAGTGAAAGAAACTGACACTCTCCCTACCTACAGTTTTCTGTCCCTAGAAAAAATGTTTTTTTAAAGCACACTATAGCACAAGGAGAATTCCCCTCACTTTCCTTCTTTGTCCCTAGAAACAAGGACTGGCACAGTGAAAGAAACTGACACTCTCCCTACCTACAGTTTTCTGTCCCTAGAAAAAATGTTTTTTTAAAGCACACTATAGCACAAGGAGAAATCCCCTCACTTTCCTTCTTTGTCCCTAGAAACAAGGACTGGCACAGTGAAAGAAACTGACACTCTCCCTACCTACAGTTTTCTGTCCCTAGAAAAAATGTTTTTTTAAAGCACACTATAGCACAAGGAGAAATCCCCTCACTTTCCTTCTTTGTCCCTAGAAACAAGGACTGGCACAGTGAAAGAAACTGACACTCTCCCTACCTACAGTTTTCTGTCCCTAGAAAAAATGTTTTTTTAAAGCACACTATAGCACAAGGAGAAATCCCCTCACTTTCCTTCTTTGTCCCTAGAAACAAGGACTGGCACAGTGAAAGAAACTGACACTCTCCCTACCTACAGTTTTCTGTCCCTAGAAAAAATGTTTTTTTAAAGCACACTATAGCACAAGGAGAAATCCCCTCACTTTCCTTCTTTGTCCCTAGAAACAAGGACTGGCACAGTGAAAGAAACTGACACTCTCCCTACCTACAGTTTTCTGTCCCTAGAAAAAATGTTTTTTTAAAGCACACTATAGCACAAGGAGAAATCCCCTCACTTTCCTTCTTTGTCCCTAGAAACAAGGACTGGCACAGTGAAAGAAACTGACACTCTCCCTACCTACAGTTTTCTGTCCCTAGAAAAAATGTTTTTTTAAAGCACACTATAGCACAAGGAGAAATCCCCTCACTTTCCTTCTTTGTCCCTAGAAACAAGGACTGGCACAGTGAAAGAAACTGACACTCTCCCTACCTACAGTTTTCTGTCCCTAGAAAAAATGTTTTTTTTAAAGCACACTATAGCACAAGGAGAAATCCCCTCACTTTCCTTCTTTGTCCCTAGAAACAAGGACTGGCACAGTGAAAGAAACTGACACTCTCCCTACCTACAGTTTTCTGTCCCTAGAAAAAATGTTTTTTTAAAGCACACTATAGCACAAGGAGAAATCCCCTCACTTTCCTTCTTTGTCCCTAGAAACAAGGACTGGCACAGTGAAAGAAACTGACACTCTCCCTACCTACAGTTTTCTGTCCCTAGAAAAAATGTTTTTTTAAAGCACACTATAGCACAAGGAGAAATCCCCTCACTTTCCTTCTTTGTCCCTAGAAACAAGGACTGGCACAGTGAAAGAAACTGACACTCTCCCTACCTACAGTTTTCTGTCCCTAGAAAAAATGTTTTTTTAAAGCACACTATAGCACAAGGAGAAATCCCCTCACTTTCCTTCTTTGTCCCTAGAAACAAGGACTGGCACAGTGAAAGAAACTGACACTCTCCCTACCTACAGTTTTCTGTCCCTAGAAAAAATGTTTTTTTAAAGCACACTATAGCACAAGGAGAAATCCCCTCACTTTCCTTCTTTGTCCCTAGAAACAAGGACTGGCACAGTGAAAGAAACTGACACTCTCCCTACCTACAGTTTTCTGTCCCTAGAAAAAATGTTTTTTTAAAGCACACTATAGCACAAGGAGAATTCCCCTCACTTTCCTTCTTTGTCCCTAGAAACAAGGACTGGCACAGTGAAAGAAACTGACACTCTCCCTACCTACAGTTTTCTGTCCCTAGAAAAAATGTTTTTTTAAAGCACACTATAGCACAAGGAGAAATCCCCTCACTTTCCTTCTTTGTCCCTAGAAACAAGGACTGGCACAGTGAAAGAAACTGACACTCTCCCTACCTACAGTTTTCTGTTCCTAGAAAAAATGTTTTTTTAAAGCACACTATAGCACAAGGAGAAATCCCCTCACTTTCCTTCTTTGTCCCTAGAAACAAGGACTGGCACAGTGAAAGAAACTGACACTCTCCCTACCTACAGTTTTCTGTCCCTAGAAAAAATGTTTTTTTAAAGCACACTATAGCACAAGGAGAAATCCCCTCACTTTCCTTCTTTGTCCCTAGAAACAAGGACTGGCACAGTGAAAGAAACTGACACTCTCCCTACCTACAGTTTTCTGTCCCTAGAAAAAATGTTTTTTTAAAGCACACTATAGCACAAGGAGAAATCCCCTCACTTTCCTTCTTTGTCCCTAGAAACAAGGACTGGCACAGTGAAAGAAACTGACACTCTCCCTACCTACAGTTTTCTGTCCCTAGAAAAAATGTTTTTTTAAAGCACACTATAGCACAAGGAGAATTCCCCTCACTTTCCTTCTTTGTCCCTAGAAACAAGGACTGGCACAGTGAAAGAAACTGACACTCTCCCTACCTACAGTTTTCTGTCCCTATAAAAAATGTTTTTTTAAAGCACACTATAGCACAAGGAGAAATCCCCTCACTTTCCTTCTTTGTCCCTAGAAACAAGGACTGGCACAGTGAAAGAAACTGACACTCTCCCTACCTACAGTTTTCTGTCCCTAGAAAAAATGTTTTTTTAAAGCACACTATAGCACAAGGAGAATTCCCCTCACTTTCCTTCTTTGTCCCTAGAAACAAGGACTGGCACAGTGAAAGAAACTGACACTCTCCCTACCTACAGTTTTCTGTCCCTAGAAAAAATGTTTTTTTAAAGCACACTATAGCACAAGGAGAAATCCCCTCACTTTCCTTCTTTGTCCCTAGAAACAAGGACTGGCACAGTGAAAGAAACTGACACTCTCCCTACCTACAGTTTTCTGTCCCTAGAAAAAATGTTTTTTTAAAGCACACTATAGCACAAGGAGAAATCCCCTCACTTTCCTTCTTTGTCCCTAGAAACAAGGACTGGCACAGTGAAAGAAACTGACACTCTCCCTACCTACAGTTTTCTGTCCCTAGAAAAAATGTTTTTTTAAAGCACACTATAGCACAAGGAGAATTCCCCTCACTTTCCTTCTTTGTCCCTAGAAACAAGGACTGGCACAGTGAAAGAAACTGACACTCTCCCTACCTACAGTTTTCTGTCCCTAGAAAAAATGTTTTTTTAAAGCACACTATAGCACAAGGAGAAATCCCCTCACTTTCCTTCTTTGTCCCTAGAAACAAGGACTGGCACAGTGAAAGAAACTGACACTCTCCCTACCTACAGTTTTCTGTCCCTAGAAAAAATGTTTTTTTAAAGCACACTATAGCACAAGGAGAAATCCCCTCACTTTCCTTCTTTGTCCCTAGAAACAAGGACTGGCACAGTGAAAGAAACTGACACTCTCCCTACCTACAGTTTTCTGTCCCTAGAAAAAATGTTTTTTTAAAGCACACTATAGCACAAGGAGAAATCCCCTCACTTTCCTTCTTTGTCCCTAGAAACAAGGACTGGCACAGTGAAAGAAACTGACACTCTCCCTACCTACAGTTTTCTGTCCCTAGAAAAAATGTTTTTTTAAAGCACACTATAGCACAAGGAGAAATCCCCTCACTTTCCTTCTTTGTCCCTAGAAACAAGGACTGGCACAGTGAAAGAAACTGACACTCTCCCTACCTACAGTTTTCTGTCCCTAGAAAAAATGTTTTTTTAAAGCACACTATAGCACAAGGAGAATTCCCCTCACTTTCCTTCTTTGTCCCTAGAAACAAGGACTGGCACAGTGAAAGAAACTGACACTCTCCCTACCTACAGTTTTCTGTCCCTATAAAAAATGTTTTTTTAAAGCACACTATAGCACAAGGAGAAATCCCCTCACTTTCCTTCTTTGTCCCTAGAAACAAGGACTGGCACAGTGAAAGAAACTGACACTCTCCCTACCTACAGTTTTCTGTCCCTAGAAAAAATGTTTTTTTAAAGCACACTATAGCACAAGGAGAATTCCCCTCACTTTCCTTCTTTGTCCCTAGAAACAAGGACTGGCACAGTGAAAGAAACTGACACTCTCCCTACCTACAGTTTTCTGTCCCTAGAAAAAATGTTTTTTTAAAGCACACTATAGCACAAGGAGAAATCCCCTCACTTTCCTTCTTTGTCCCTAGAAACAAGGACTGGCACAGTGAAAGAAACTGACACTCTCCCTACCTACAGTTTTCTGTCCCTAGAAAAAATGTTTTTTTAAAGCACACTATAGCACAAGGAGAAATCCCCTCACTTTCCTTCTTTGTCCCTAGAAACAAGGACTGGCACAGTGAAAGAAACTGACACTCTCCCTACCTACAGTTTTCTGTCCCTAGAAAAAATGTTTTTTTAAAGCACACTATAGCACAAGGAGAAATCCCCTCACTTTCCTTCTTTGTCCCTAGAAACAAGGACTGGCACAGTGAAAGAAACTGACACTCTCCCTACCTACAGTTTTCTGTCCCTAGAAAAAATGTTTTTTTAAAGCACACTATAGCACAAGGAGAATTCCCCTCACTTTCCTTCTTTGTCCCTAGAAACAAGGACTGGCACAGTGAAAGAAACTGACACTCTCCCTACCTACAGTGTTCTGTCCCTAGAAAAAATGTTTTTTTAAAGCACACTATAGCACAAGGAGAAATCCCCTCACTTTCCTTCTTTGTCCCTAGAAACAAGGACTGGCACAGTGAAAGAAACTGACACTCTCCCTACCTACAGTTTTCTGTCCCTAGAAAAAATGTTTTTTTAAAGCACACTATAGCACAAGGAGAAATCCCCTCACTTTCCTTCTTTGTCCCTAGAAACAAGGACTGGCACAGTGAAAGAAACTGACACTCTCCCTACCTACAGTTTTCTGTCCCTAGAAAAAATGTTTTTTTTAAAGCACACTATAGCACAAGGAGAAATCCCCTCACTTTCCTTCTTTGTCCCTAGAAACAAGGACTGGCACAGTGAAAGAAACTGACACTCTCCCTACCTACAGTTTTCTGTCCCTAGAAAAAATGTTTTTTTAAAGCACACTATAGCACAAGGAGAATTCCCCTCACTTTCCTTCTTTGTCCCTAGAAACAAGGACTGGCACAGTGAAAGAAACTGACACTCTCCCTACCTACAGTGTTCTGTCCCTAGAAAAAATGTTTTTTTAAAGCACACTATAGCACAAGGAGAAATCCCCTCACTTTCCTTCTTTGTCCCTAGAAACAAGGACTGGCACAGTGAAAGAAACTGACACTCTCCCTACCTACAGTTTTCTGTCCCTAGAAAAAATGTTTTTTTAAAGCACACTATAGCACAAGGAGAAATCCCCTCACTTTCCTTCTTTGTCCCTAGAAACAAGGACTGGCACAGTGAAAGAAACTGACACTCTCCCTACCTACAGTTTTCTGTCCCTAGAAAAAATGTTTTTTTTAAAGCACACTATAGCACAAGGAGAAATCCCCTCACTTTCCTTCTTTGTCCCTAGAAACAAGGACTGGCACAGTGAAAGAAACTGACACTCTCCCTAACTACAGTTTTCTGTCCCTAGAAAAAATGTTTTTTTAAAGCACACTATAGCACAAGGAGAAATCCCCTCACTTTCCTTCTTTGTCCCTAGAAACAAGGACTGGCACAGTGAAAGAAACTGACACTCTCCCTACCTACAGTTTTCTGTCCCTAGAAAAAATGTTTTTTTAAAGCACACTATAGCACAAGGAGAATTCCCCTCACTTTCCTTCTTTGTCCCTAGAAACAAGGACTGGCACAGTGAAAGAAACTGACACTCTCCCTACCTACAGTTTTCTGTCCCTAGAAAAAATGTTTTTTTAAAGCACACTATAGCACAAGGAGAAATCCCCTCACTTTCCTTCTTTGTCCCTAGAAACAAGGACTCGCACAGTAAAACACACTGACACTCTCCCTACCTATCCTTCTCTTTCCCTAAACTAAAGGAATCCAGGTTAAGCAAGAAAGAAATAAATGTCACTGTCCCTGCCTATGCTTGTCTTTCCCTGCTCCGGAACACACTACACTAGGCCGCCGTGCTGGCGGCCTTTTATAGTGTGGGGCGTGTACTAAACACCCTCAGCAATAATTGGCCACAGGCATCCTGCCTGTGGCCAATCATTGCTCTCCTCGCTGCCGGCGCTGTGATTGGCCAAGCATGCGGGGTCACAGTGCATGCTTGGCCAATCACAGCGCCTGGATGACACTGCGATGGCGTAGTGCATTGTGGGCCGTTCGCGTCACTCGAATTTGGCGCGAACGGCCCAAATCGTTCGATCTTCGTCGAACGATCGAACAGCCGATGTTCGAGTCGAACGTATGTTCGACTCGAACACGAAGCTCATCCCTAAGGCCCAACATGCAGGGAGCCCCTTCAGGCGTTCTGGAGCACCGAGGCCAATTCTGACATTTCTCTCCTACATGTAAACATCATCATTTATTTGCTATAAAATTACATAGAACCCCAAAACATTATATATGTTTTTTTAGCAAAGATCTTAGAGAATATAATGGTGGTTGTTGCAACTTTTTACCTCGCACGATATTTGCGCAGCAAATTTTTTTACGCGTTTTTTAGTAAAAAAAAATGTTTTGTGCTTAAAAAAAAAACAAAAAACAGTAAAGTTAGCCCAATGTTTTTGCATAATGTGAAAGATGAAGTTACGCCAAGTAAATAGAAACCTAACATGTCACCCTTAAAAATTGCACACGCTTGTGGAATGGCGCCAAACTTCGCTACTTAAAAATCCCCATAGGCGACGCTTTAAATATTTTTACTGGTTACATGTTTTGAGTTACAGAGGAGGTCTAGGGCCAAAATGATTGCTCTCACTCTAACGTTCGCAGAGATACCTCACATGTGTGGTTTGAAAACCGTTTTCATATGTGGGCGGGACTTACGTATGTGTTCGCTTCTGTATGCGAGCTTACGGGGACAGGGGCGCTTTAAAAAAAAATATATTTTTTTTATTGTTCATTTTACTTTATTTATTTTAGTTTGACATGTTTTTCCGCCCCAAAATTTTTTTTGATCACTTTTATACCAATTACAAGGAACGTAAACATCCCTTGTAATAAGAATATGGCATGACAGGTCCTCTTTACAGTGAGATATGGGGGGGGGGGGTGTCAATAAGACCCCACATCTCACCTCTAGGCTGGGAAGCCTGAAAAAAAAAACAAAAAAAAAAAAACAATCCTGGCTTTGATCGTAGCGGTGAGTCGGTAGAAGCACCGGAGGGCGGCGGGGGGGGGACATCCCCTCTCACCTCCCGTAAGAATGATAAAGTGGCGGAACAGCCACTATGATTGTTGTTATGGTGTAGGGAATCGCCGGCTGAAAAAGCTAATATCTGAATGATGCCTGTAGCTGCAAGCATCATTCAGATATCCCCGCACAAAGTCAAGGACGTCATATAACGGCCGGCGGGCGGGAAGTGGTTATTGCAGAGTATTGCCGGGCATTGCGGAGTATTGCTGGGCATTGCGGAGTATGGCAGGGCATTGCGGAGTATGGCAGGGCATTGCGGAGTATGGCAGGGCAATGCGGAGTATGGCAGGGTATTGCGGAGTATGGCAGGGTATTGCATGGGGTATTGCACAGGGGGTATTGCACAGGGTATTGCAGAGTATTGCGCAGGGTATTGCAGAGTATTGCACAGAGTGTATTGTGCAGGGTATTGCAGAGTATTGTGCAGGGTATTGCAGAGTATTGCGCAGGGTATTGCAGAGTATTGCGCAGGGTACTGCAGAGTATTTTGCAGAGTATTTTGCAGAGTATTGCGCAGGGTGATGCAGAGTATTGTGCAGGGTATTGCAGAGTATTGCAGAGTATTGTGCAGGGTATTGCGCAGGGTATTGCAGAGTATTGTGCAGGGTATTGCAGAGTATTGTGCAGGGTATTGCAGAGTATTGCGCAGGGTATTGCAGAGTATTTTGCAGAGTATTGCGCAGGGTATTGCAGGGTATTGCAGAGTATTGCGCAGGGTATTGCAGAGTATTTTGCAGGGTATTGTGCAGGGTATTGCAGAGTATTGCGCAGGGTATTGCAGAGTATTGCGCAGGGTATTGCAGAGTATTGCACCAGGGTATTGCAGGGTATTGCAGAGTATTGCGCAGGGTATTGCAGAGTATTGCACCAGGGTATTGCAGAGTATTGCAGAGTATTGCACCAGGGTATTGCAGGGTATTTTGCAGAGTATTGGCAGGATATTTTGCAGTGTATTGGCAGGGTATTGCACAGGGATGGCTGAGCAGGGATGGATGGATGGCTAGATCTGTGACTGCAATTGTCACAGATCCAGCCCACAGTGCTGATGCTGCCATCCGCTCTCTCCCCCTCCCCTCTCACACTGTACCGATCGGTACAGAGAGGGGAGAGAGGAACCGGCATCATCACATGACGCCGGTCTGTTTACAAGTGATTGCTCCGTCATTTAACGGAGCGATCACGTGGTAAACGGCCGCTATCAGCGGCGATTTACCGCGATTCGTGATGCGCCGGGTCCTCTGGACCCGGTGGTCACGGAGTTTCCCGTGTGCGCGCCCCAGGGGGCGCGCGGGAGCGCGATTCTGGGAGGACGTTATATAACGTCCTCCCAGAGTTAAGCAACCACCTTGTCAACGTTATTTGTCGGCAGGTGGTTGTTAACTGGTTAAGGAACATTCTTCCCACTGACTGCCAATGTAAGGAGCATTCTTCCCACTGACCACCAATGTAATGAGCATTCTTCCCACTGATCATCAATGTAAGGAGCATTCTTCCCACTGACCATCAACGTAAGGAGAATTTTTCCCACTGACCACCAATGTAAGGAGCATTCTTCCCACTGACCAGCAACGTAAGGAGCATTTTTCCCACTGACCATCAACGTAAGGAGCATTTTTCCCACTGACTGCCAATTTTAGGAACATTATTTCCACTGACCAACAATGTAAGGGGCATTCTTTCCACTGACCACCAATGTAAGTGGACTTCTTCCCACTGACCACCAACGTAAGGAGCATTCTTCCCACTGACTGCAAATTTAAGGAACATTCTTCCCACTGACTGCCAATGTAAGCAGCATTCTTTCCACTGACCACCAATGTAATGATACTTCTTCCCACTGACCACCAATGTAAGGAGCATTCTTCCCACTGACCACCAATCTAAGGAGCATTCTATTCACTGACTGCCTGCCAATGTAAGAGGCATTCTGCCCAGTGACCACCAATGTAATGAGCATTCTTCCTAATTACCACCAAAGTACGGGGCATTCTTCTCACTGATCACCAATGTAAGGAATATTCTTCCTCGTGAGTGCCAATGTAAAAGGCATTCTTCCCAATGACCACCAATTTGAGGAACAGTAGTCATACTGACCACCAAAGTATACAGCATTCTTTCCTTTGCCCACCATGCTAATGTACTGTGAGCTGTAGGTATAGAATTTTTTTCGGAAAGGGGTTCCCAGAGACCTGAAAGCTATTTCAAGGGATCCTCCATGTTAAAAAAAGGTTGAGAAACACCGATATGCACCGTGCTTCCACCATGGATCTGGTTCCTTGAAAGAAAATGCTTTACCACTGCATACCCATCAGAACCAAATCTCTGTCCAGCCCTATCACAAACACACAATTAAAAAAAATATTCAGAAGACTATACAGTACATCCCCTTTAACCTACCTAAAGCTCAGTATACAGATTGTTACACCTAAAACTCAATGATGGATGGGATAAGTCGTCAGGAGGTATGTCGGTAAGTTCTCAGTGTTTAGAGTCCCCAGAAGACATAAGAAGCCTTGATCTGACTCAGCCAACCAGACTCCACCTACAACTGAATTATCACATTTGGGTGGATTGCTCCTTTAATAGCCACAAGAGTTTACAATACAACACAGCTGGTGACAATGGGGCTGATATGGAATGAATACTCTATGGGTATCTAAGGCATAATGAATTGTAAATACAGACCTGATTACGAGTCTGTTTTGAATGCGGCATTACTAATACGTATTAATGCAACCTCTACATACGTGATTACAGTGACTATTCTCTCATCGCCTATGCCATGTATTTACATATATTTATGATAACGCTTTGTGTTCCGCATATTGGATTGAACCAGTGAAAGTAGCTAGAAGTGCAATTTAATGGTTTGGTGGCCGGAAAGCCGGTTGTGCTGTAGAGATAAGGGGCTGCTGTTGAAGAGAGGTGCATTGCAGTACTGAGCAGAATGGAGAGGTGCGAAGCTGCTGCTGTATTGTATGGAGGCTAGGTGCATTAACACGTGATAGGAATAACACCATATGAGCTCTTCTCACGGCGCCTGCTTAGGCTGTTCAGTTTTTTTTTTTTTGTTCTGATCTCCGGTTTTAAATGAACTGCCTGAATACAGGAGCATCTAAACCGAGGGAAGCAGCAGACTTAGCGAGACTTCTTGAAAGCAGAGCTAAAGCCTAGCCAGTGTTGGACTGGAGTACCAAGGGTTTGACAAAGAAAACAAGAGTGAGGGCCCACCCATGAGGGGCACAGGCAGCATCCTGCAGTAAAACCAGGTGTGGCTTACCTTGAGTGGGTGTGGTTAAAAACAACCACCATCGTGACCATAGAAAAGCAGGGCCAGAAAGAGAGAGAATAATAATTAGTTTTTTTAGTTCTGTAGCAGAATAGCCAATCCTACCTGCAATGCGGTGTTACTTATGTATGTCCAGATAATATTTATACATATACAGCACTGTGCAAAAGTTTTAGGCAGACTTGAAGAAATATTGTAAAGTAACAATGCTTTCAAAAATACTTTTTTTAATTGTTTTTTTTTTTACAAAATGCAAAGTAAGCGAACAGAAATCAAGTCTGAATCAAATAAATGTTTGGGGTTACTACCCTTTGGCTTCAAACCAGCATCAATTCGTACGCTTGCACAAAGTCAGGGGGGGTTTTGTAGGATTAAAGTCAGGTGTATGGATAACCAATTATACAAAGCAGGTGCTAATGATCATCAATTTCATATGGAGGTTGAAACACAGTCACTAACTAAAACAGAGAACCAAACACAAGACCCCGCCCCCTCTGACTCAACGGGGAAATTCCGGGGTTACCCAGTGACGCGTCGCCCCCTCTGACGCATGACAGGAAACCCACGTTGCGTCAGAGGGGGCGGGGTCACCCGTACACGTCACTGGGTAACCCCGGCATTTCCCCTTGCGTCAGAGGCGGGCGGGGTCACCCGCACATGTGACGGGTGGCCCCGCCCTCGGTTAAAAAAGAACTGTCAGGCAGCTCTCGCGTCATTCAGCCGGGCGCCTCCTATGGAGGCGGTATCGTTCGTAGCAGCGGTTCGGACTCGTAGAAGGATAACGGCGCTGGATTATAATTTTTTTAAATTTTTTTATTAAAGGACTTGTCCCAAGCTGTGTGTGTGTTTCTTTTTTCCTTTTTTCTCACTTTTTTGGGTGAAATGGTAGGGGTACAATGTACCCAGTTACCAATTCACATAGGGGGGGCCGGCATCTGGAGGTCCCCTTTGTTAAAGGGGGCTTCAAGATTCCGATAAGCCCCCCACCCGCAGACCCCCACAACCACCGGGCAAGGGTTGTGGGGATGAGGCCCTTGTCCCCATTAACATGGGGACATCCTCCCCATGTTGAGTGCATGTGGCCTGGTACGTTCAGGAGGGGGGGCGCTCTCTCGTCCCCCCCTCTTTTCCTGCGGCCTGCCAGGTTGCGTGCTCGGATAAGGGTCTGGTATGAATTTTTGGGGGGAACCCCACGCCATTTTTGGGGGGAACCCCGCGCCATTTTTTTTAAAATTTTGGTTCGGGGTTCCCCTTAAAATCCGTACCAGACCTGAAGGATCTGGTATGGATTTTTGGGGGGAACCCCACGCATTATTAATTTTTTTTTGGTTTGTTCGTTTTTTTTGGTTTTGGTCGTTTTTTTCAATGACTTTTATCTGTATTGCCGGGACCCGACAATTCATTATAGCCGCGAGTAGTTTAAAATTACTTTTTTTCCTTTAGAAATGTCATTTTGTGCAGGGACTATTCTAAACACGGGAAACATGCGCTAATTCACAGGCATACTATAGACACACACCCCAGGTACGAAATGTAAAGGAATATTTCACTTTTATTGTTTCACTTTAAGCATTATTAAAATCACTGCTCCTGAAAAAAATGCAGTTTTTAAAACTTTTTTTTGCATTGATACAGGACCCAGGTCCCCAAACACTTTTTATGACAAAAACTTGCATATTAACCTTTTAAAATGATCATTTTTGATTTCTCCCATAGACTTTCAAAGGGTGTTCCGCGGCTTTCGAATTTGCAGCGAACACCTCAAATTGTTTGCTATTCGGCGAACGGGCGAACAGCCAATGTTCGAGTCGAACTGATGTTCGACCCGAACATAAAGCTCATCCCTAGTCAAGATGTGCTGTTCAAGCTCTTTTGAAGAAGCACAAAGAAACAGCCAATGTTGAGAACCGTAAACGCAGTGGTTGACCAAGGAAATGACACATTTGACACAGATGAAAGACACATCATGCTTAATTCCCTTCAACATTGGAAGATGTCCAGCAGTGTCATCAGCACAGAACTGGTGGAAACCAGTGGGACCCAGGTACACCCATCTACTATCCGGAGAAGTCTGGCCAGAAATGGTCTTCATAGATAATTGTGGCCAAAAAGCCAAACGTCTGAAATGGAAATAAGGGTAAGCGACTCAACTGTAGGTTGGACTTGATGGACTTGTGGCTTTTTTCAACCTCACCTACCTACTTAATGTAACTATGCAGGAAAACATAGAAACTGGGGTACAGAAAAATGGCAACAAGTGATCTGGAAGGATGAGTTAAAAGTGAAAAAAGTATTTGGCTGTAGCAGGTGGCAGTTTGTTCACCGAAGGGCCGGAGAGCGGTACAATAATGAGTGTCTGCAGGCAACAGTGAAGCATGGTGGAGGTTCCTTGCAAGTTTGGGGCTGCATTTCTGCACATAAATTTGTAGATTTGCTCAGGATCAATGGTGTCCTCAATGCTGAGAAATACAGGCAGATACTTATCCATCATGTATCTATCATACATTATTACACTTATTTATATAAGGCCAACAGTTTATTTATCCCTTACTTCACATATTGTACATTCACATCAGTCCTTGCCCTCAAGGAGCTTCTAAACTAAGGTCTCTAACTCATATGCGTACATAGACATACTAGGGCCAATTTAGACAGAAGTGGAATACCTACAGGCATGTCTTTGGATGTGAAAGGAAACTGGAGTAGGTGGGGGAAATCCATTTAAAGTGGTTGTAAACCTCGGACATGAAATACGAACAAAGCATATCCCTAAGACCACTAAGTGTCATTTCTGTCTGCTGCTTTGTTCCTATGTTATCTGCATGAGTCACTTCTGACACGTTTTCCTGACACCAAGAGAAAAATGGTGACAGGGGAGGGATCTCCAGCTGATTGACAACCTTAGCTCTGTTCATTTGTGCTGTGCGGAGGGGGGCTTGTCCCTTCCCTTCAATCAGCTCTCAGAGCTCCTTTGACAGAGCTCTGCAGAGAGTGTAACTTCAGCTCTACGCTCCCTTTTTTCGGAACTCTCATACTTTAAAATTCAACATTTTGAATTGATGTAGAGAAGACTCCAGATAAACAAGTACAACTTATGTAGGAGGATTTATTGCATCTCTGTGTATCACCTGAGGCCAGTCACTTCACTGGGTATATGTAAGGGTTTACAACCACTTAAGCACAGCGAAAACATGCCTTCATGCAGAGGGTGTCATGGTTGAATTGAACACTGGTTGGGACTAGACATGTGCACTGCCAAAAAATTAGTTACTTTTCGTTTCATTCGTTTTTTTGTTTTTTTCGTTTTTCGGGTCATTCGTTATGATCGCAATTTGTAAATCCGTACATTCGTAAATTTATACATTCGTAAATTCGTACATTCAGAAATTTGTAAATTTGTACATTCTTACATTTGGAAATTCGGAAATTTGGAAATTCGAAAATCCGAAAACCCGAAAATGTGAAAATCTGAAAAAATAACTATTAAATTATAGGTATTGTAATTTCCTTTCAAATTTGGCTGTTAGCGAACGTAACAAATACAAATTTATCCGAAGTTACGCATAACCTGAAATAACAAATGCCACATCTAAACAACTGGAACGGAACAAATTAATAATAAATAATAATAGTAAAACGTTTTTAGTATTATTATTGTTATTTATTATTATTATTAATTCATTATGTTCCGTTCGTTTAGATACGGCATTTATTATTTCGGAAAACAATTTGTAACTTCGGATAAATTTGTATTCGTTAAGTTCACTAACAGCTAAATTTGAAAGGAAATTCCAATACCTATAATTTAATAGTTAGTAATAGTTAAGTTATTTTTAGTTAATTATTATTTCAGATTTCCGAGATTACTAATTTACGAATTTATAGATTTACGAATGTGCGAATGTACAAATTTACAAACGTACGAATCTACGAATTTTCGAATATTCTAATTTACGAATATTCGTTAAAATTCGTTTAACGAGTTTTCGTTAATTCGGATATTTCCGAATTAACTAATTTGTCGAAATTCGTTAAAAAACGAATTCGGAACGAAACAAATTGCACATGTCTAGTTGGGACTAAGGATGAACTCAGGCTTGTTCAGATCTTAGTCCAAATTCACCTGAGGTATCCCATTAGGAAGCTGTCACAGTGGCCACCAATCATAAGCAGTCGAGGCAAGGGGTGTGTATGCATCCTACATCAGGGCGGGAATGCCTCTGCCACTCATGACTGGTGGGGGGCCATGACAGCTTCCTGATGTTATAGCTCAGGTGAGTTTGGACAATGGAGCTCATTCCTAGTTGGGACACACATATATACAGTATTGTCAAAAGTATCGGGACACCTGCCTTTACATGCCCATGGCCTTTAATGGCATCCCAGTCTTAGTCCGTAGGGTTCAATATTGAGTTGGCCCACCCTTTGCAGCTGTAACAGCTTCAGCTCTTCTGGGAAGGCTGTCCACAAGGTTTAGGAGTGTGTCTATGGGAATGTTTAACCATTCTTCCCGAAACGCATTTGTGAGGTCAGGCACTGATGTTGGACGAGAAGGCCTGGCTCGCAGTCTCCGTTTTTAATTCATCCCAAAGTTGTTCTATCGGGTTGAGGGCAGGACTCTGTGCAGGCCAGTCAAGTTCCTCCACCCCGAACTCGCTCATCCATGTCTTTATGAACCTTGCTTTGTGCACTGGTCCAAATCATTTGGTGGAGGGGGGATTATGGTGTGGAGCTGTTTTTCAGGGGTTGGGCTTGGCTTCTTAGTTCCAGTGAAATGTTACTAAACCCACAACAGTAAAATCAGTCTGTATATGCAGTAAAGCATGCTTGTTATACTCAGTGTGGAATCTAAGGGGTTAATCCTCTACATTGTGTAAAAAGGCTGTTTGGTCTTCTTTGTACAGATCCTCCCCTTCTTGCACTGTCTCAAAAACATGTCCAGATAAGATAGAGTTACTGGAGTCAGGCTGCACGTGATCAGTTTGGTGTGTATTGCTAGAGAGTTTTTTTTTTTCTTGGGAGGGCGCATGTGATCAGCACAGGGCCAATCAGCACTGTCCAGACAGATGGTGAGGGGTCCTGCATCCTGATAGGTCAGCCAGTGCAGTATGACAACTCCTCCTACAAGCATTAACCAGGCACTGATAGAAGCCACAAGACTGCTATATACTGCTGATGAGAAAAGGTATTTAGCAGTTTATATTTACTAAAATGATTGCATTTCCATGTTCTGTGTACTGTGGGAGACCAGATATAGTGAATGCAAAGTCCTGGGTTTAGTAACACTTTAAGACGTCAGCATACCAAGACATTTTGGACAGTTTCATGCTCCCAACTTTGTGGGAACAGTTTGGGGATGGCCCCTTCCTGTTCCAACATGAATATTTGGTTCCTGGGTGGTCTGTATACCATCATTAGTGAACCTATTACTTAATGATGATTCCCTTCTCAGGCCTCGTACACACGGCCGAGATTCTCGTAGAAAAAAACATGTCGTTTTTTTCGACGAGATTCTTGGACAAGAAAATTGTCCCGGCCGAGTGTACACACGCTCCATTCAAAGAACCCGCAGTTCTTTGAATGGAGCGTACGCGGTGACGTCAAAGCTCTCGGGCTTTCACACTGGAGTGAATGTAACAGCTTTTTAAGGGCGGATTGCAGGCACTATTTTTAACGCTATAGCGCTTGCAATACGCACTCAGTGTGAAAGGGGTCTTAGTAAATTTAGATCTGAGGAATGATTAGCTCCCTTTGTAATAGAGGATGGTTTCAGAAATCAATGTAACCCCAGCCATGGCACTGCCAGCCTGGAGTTTATATGTTCTCCCTGTGCCTGTGTGGGTTTCCTCCGGTTTCCTCCCACCCTCTAAAGACATGCTGATAGGTTCTTTGGCTCCTGTCTAAATTGTCCCTAGTATGTGTATGTATGAATGTGACTTAAGCCTCGTACACATGATCCGATTATCCGACAGGAATTGTGTGATGACAGGCTGTTGTCGGAAAATCTGACCGTTTGTACGCTCCATCGGACAATTGTTGTTGGATTTTTGACAAATATTGGATAGCATGTGTTAAAATTGTCTGCCAACAAATGTGTGATGTTGGATTTTCCGATCGTGTGTACACAAGTCCTTTGGACAAAACTCCAAAATACAAACACGCATGCTCAGAAGCAATTCTCACCATAACACAATATTGGCAGAAGTTGCCCTAAGGGTGGCGCTAAAGAGCTGAAAAACCAAGTCGTTTCGTGTTTGCTGGCCGACAATTCTTTGCCGTTTGTATGCAATACAAGTTCCTGGCAAACGCCCTTCGGACAAAAGTCAGGGACTGGTATGAATGTACAATATATATGTGTAAAACGCTGCGTAAAATTGACCTTGCTAGTATCGGGTTGGACCCCCCTTTGCCATCAGAACTGCCTTAATAATTCATGGCATAGATTCAACGTGGTGTTGGAAACATTCCTCAGAGATTTTGGTCCATAGTGACATAATAGTATCACACAGTTGCTACAGATTTTCCGGCTGCACATCCATGATGCCAATCTCTCATTCCACCACATCCCAATGGTGCTCTATTGGATGGAGATCAGGTGACTGTGGAGGACATTGGAGGACAGTGACCTCATTGTCCAGTGGTGAGATGATCTGATCTTTGTGACATGGTGACATTATCCTGCTGGAAGGAGCCATCAGAAGATGAGTACACTGTAGTCATAAAGGGATGGACATGATCAGCAACAATACTCAGGTAGGCCGTGGGATTTAAATGGTGCTCAAGGGCCCCAAAGTGTGTCAAGAAAATCTCCCCCACATCATTACACCACCAGCCTGAACCGGTGATACAAGGCAGGATGGATCCATACTTTCATGTTGTTTACACCAAATTCTGATCCGACCATCTGAATGTTCCAGCTGAAATCCAGACTCATCAGACCAGACAATGTTTTCCAATCTTCTATTGTCCAATGTTGGTGATCCTGTGCGAATTGTAGCCTCAGCTTCCTGTTCTTAGCTGACAGGAGTGGCACCCGGTGTGGTCTTCTGCTGCTGTAGCCCATCTGCTTCAAGGTTCGATGTGCTGTGCGTTCAGAGATGGTATTCTGCATACCTTGGTTGTAACGAGTGTTTTTTTGAGTTACTGTTGCCTTTCTATTATCTCAAACCAGTCTGCCCATTCTCCTCTGACCTCTGACATCAACAAGGCATTTTCCTCCACACAACGACCGCTCACTGGATATTTTCTCTTTTTCGGATTCTCTGTAAACCCGAGAGATGGTTGTGCGTGTAAATCCCTGGAGATCAGCAGTTTTTGAAATACTCAGACCAGCCCGTCTGGCACCAACAACCATGCCACGTTCAAAGTCACTTAAATCCCCTTTCTTCCCTATTCTGATGTTTGGTTTGAACTTCAGCAAGTCATCTTCACCACGTCTAGATGTCTAAATGCATTGAGTTCCTGCCAAGTGATTGGTTGATTAGCAATTTGTGTTACCAAGCGATTGAACAGGTGTTCCTAATAAAGTGGCCAGTGAGTGTACAGCACCTGTAACAAATAAAATAAATAAACCAGCCATAGTAGCCCATGTTATTCTATTGCAATCATTGTATTTTCAGTAAGGGATGCAGTTCTCTTGAAGAGCCAATCCACCAAAACGGATAAATCAGCCTGGATATTGGTGGGATGGATTACCCGCCATCTTTTTTTATGTTGAATTACTTGCCTCTATGGGGAACCAGCTGAAGAAGTGAGCAGGAGCATGGAACGCACAGAAGCACAAAGAGAGAAACGGCAGTTCCGGGATAGACTGATGACATCAGACATCGATGTGGGCGTGGCTACGTATTTCAGGGCATACACGCCCTTTTTTAAGCCAGAAAGGGCAGTGTATGCCCTGAAATGCGTAGCCAGGGCAGTGTATGCCCTGAAATGCGTAGCCAGGGCAGTGTATGCCCTGAAATGCGTAGCCAGGTCCACGTACCACGCCCACGTGGACTTCTGACGTGCTTTCGCGCACTCTACAGTGTTTCTGATTACCGCCCCACACTCACAGCCACTGCCTGGCATCACTCTGCAGTGCCTGGCCGTCTCCCTGACAAATTCTGCACGCTGTTATCCATCTTGAGCCTGCCAGTAGTGATTCCCTTTCTTTGGATGTTATGCCTGCTCATTTGAACCACATGTGAGTGCATTCATGCCTTTATCTGCGGTCTTAATACAATTGCTACACTTGGATGGTCGCCCCCCTCTGCTTGCTTTTTATTCCTAGTTCTAAGTCTGGAGGATGTGTGTTTGTTGAGGAGCTGCAACCATTCATGAGTGGCTTTCATTAATACTTTTAAAGGGGCTGGTTCCCATACTATACACTTAATATTGCTCCATACAATTCACTGTTTATTCCAGAAGGTGTTATACCACCTCATTACCGTCTATCAAATGCTCTCTGAAAAGAAATCTGAAAATGCGTATGATAAGGCTTTGTTTGACTTACTTGTAACGGCTACAGGGCTGGTGCAAGGATTTTTGACACCCTAGGCAAACCCTAATTTTGCCCTCCCCATTGGCTCCACCCCTGACTCCACCCCCTTTGTCCTGCCCATGTCTTCCCCACCTTTTTAATGAAGTGCCCATCAAATGCAGCCTTACCAGTGCCCATCAATGCAGCCTCACCAGCGCCCATAAAAACAGCCTCACCAGCACCCAGGGCCAGATTAAGAACATCATGGGCCTGGTGCTGAGGATTTTGGTGGGCCTTTTATAAATAATAAATAAATAAAAATGCAAACGATTTTTTGTTATAAAAAATTAAATTAAAGATAGAGAGGGAGGATGACAGAGAGAGAGAGAGAGATATATAGAGAGAGAGAAAAAGGATGAGAGAGGGGTGAGGGGTAAGGGAGGGAGGATGAGAGAGAAAGGGGGATTGAGAGAGAGAGGATGTGCATGAGCATGCGTGGGAATGACATCAACGCATCCCAGCCAAGGCAAGGGACCGAAGGCACAGAACCCAGAAGGAAGGCCGGGTGAAGATGGAAGCGCCCAGGACCCGCCGGATTGATCACAGCACAGCACCGGAGGGCTTAGTCTGACAATTTAAGTGTACCTAATGTGCTAATGCGCTGTGCATACTTGTACATTATGGCATAACCTACATCAGGGCCTCTAAAAAGTAGTAATGCTAGCGAAGTTTACTACCGCTTTAATATCACAGGATCCCAGGAGCCTCTCATGGGACCCCTACTGACCCGTAGGGACACTTTTTTTTTACAAGTGCTATATCTAGAGTAGCTGAGATCCCCTTTGTTCCTCTATACATCACAGTAGCAATCACAAAATAAAAAGAGTACTAAAAAAGGGGCAGAACAAATATGAGGACTGAGATTTCCTTTAGTTGAACTAATAAAAGTGTGCCCATTCTAGAGCTGGTAAAATTGAGGATATTCAGTATCATTTTAAAGACCTGTTTTTGTGGGTAAGAGGCATACCTCCCAACCCGCACGGATTCTGCGGGTTTGTCCCCGCTCAACATTGTTTCCAAGCAAGTCCTTTAAAAACGAAATTGCGGTCCCGCGGCACCCCCCGCTCAATAACTTCGAAAATTATGTTATAAGACCTGCAAATAATAACTAACTGTCCCGCGGCACAATCCCCCCCCCCCCCCCGCTCCCTCGCTCAACAACTTCTAAAATTAAGTTACAAGTCCTGTTGTCCCGCAGTGGAATTTTTAAATGTTGGGAGGTATGATAGGGGAGGAGTATGGACGGTATAAAAGTGGGAAGTATGTGCAGGTGAGGGAGAGGAATGTGGAGGGTCTAACAGTGGGCACCATGTACAGGAGAGGAGTGTGGAGGGTAAGACAATGAGCAGTATGTACAGGAGAAGAGTGTGGAGGGTAAGACAATGAGCAGTATGTACAGGAGAAGAGTGTGGAGGGTAAGACAGTGAGCAGTATGTACAGGAGAGGAGTGTGGAGGGTCTAACAGTGGGCACCATGTACAGGAGAGGAGTGTGGAGGGTCTAACAGTGGGCACCATGTACAGGAGAGGAGTGTGGAGGGTAAGACAATGAGCAGTATGTACAGGAGAAGAGTGTGGAGGGTAAGACAATGAGCAGTATGTACAGGAGAGGAGTGTGGAGGGTAAGACAATGAGCAGTATGTACAGGAGAGGAGTGTGGAGGGTAAGACAATGAGCAGTATGTACAGGAGAAGAGTGTGGAGGGTAAGACAATGAGCAGTATGTACAGGAGAAGAGTGTGGAGGGTAAGACAGTGAGCAGTATGTACAGGAGAGGAGTGTGGAGGGTCTAACAGTGGGCACCATGTACAGGAGAGGAGTGTGGAGGGTCTAACAGTGGGCACCATGTACAGGAGAGGAGTGTGGAGGGTAAGACAATGAGCAGTATGTACAGGAGAAGAGTGTGGAGGGTAAGACAATGAGCAGTATGTACAGGAGAGGAGTGTGGAGGGTAAGACAATGAGCAGTATGTACAGGAGAGGAGTGTGGAGGGTAAGACAATGAGCAGTATGTACAGGAGAGGAGTGTGGAGGGTAAGACAATGAGCAGTATGTACAGGAGAGGAGTGTGGAGGGTAAGACAATGAGCAGTATGTACAGGAGAAGAGTGTGGAGGATATGACAGTGGGGACCAGGGATGAGCCGAACACCCCCCTGTTCGGTTAGCACCAGAACCTGCGAACAGACAGAATGTTCGTGTGAACTTTAGAACCCTATTAAATACAATGGACTCGAACGTTCGAAATCTAAAGTGCTAATTATAAAGGCTTATATGCAATTTATTGTCCTAAAAAGTGTTTGGGGACCCGGGTCCTGCCCCAGGCAGGGGACATGTATCAATGCAAAAAGAAGTTTTAAAAAATAGACGTTTTTTCGGGAGCAGTCATTTTAATAATGCTTAAAATGAAACAATAAAAGTGAAATATTCCTTTAAATTTCGTACCTGGGGGGTGTGTATGATATGCATGTGAAGTGGCGCATGTTTCCCGTGCTTAGAACTGTCCCTGCAAAAAATGTCATTTTTGAAGGAAAAAAAGTCATTTAAAACTCACTCGCGGCTATTAATGAATTGTCGGCTTTTATCAATACATAGAAAAGTCATTGATAAAAAAAAAAGCGTGGGGGTTCCCTCAAATTCAATTACCAGGCCCTTTAGGTCTGGAATGGATATTAAGGGGAACCCTGCCGCAAATTTAAAAAAAAAATTGCCTGGGGTTCCCCCAAATATCCATTCCAGGCCCTTGAGATCTGGCATGGATTTTAAGGGGAACTCCACCCCAAATTGAAAAAAAATAATTTACACAGTGAAGGAAGTTTCCCGCTCAGGCCAATGACGTAGGCGGGTCCGACATACCGAGGTGGCGGACTTGATGGGGAACTTCATTCGCTGTGTAATACATGTATAGACCCGCCCCTTCTCATGTTCCGCATCTGGTCCGCTGAGCGGACCTGATGGGGAACTTTAGAAGGGGCGGGTCTATACATTTAAAACACAGCGGAGGAAGTTCCCCATCAGGTCCGCACAGGCACAACCAATGACGGACAGCACTGGACATCGGGATCGCCGCGGTACACTGGATTTCATCGCTGGAATGTTTATTTTTTTTTATTTTATTTTTTAATAAAGGACTTTTCCAAGGTGTGTGTGTTTTTATTTACATTTTTTGACACTTTCTTCGTGAAATGGTAGGGGTACAATGTACCCCTTACCAATTCACATAGGGGGGGGGCCGGGATCTGGGGGTCCCCTTTGTTAAAGGGGTCTTCCAGATTCCGATAAGCCCCCCGCCCGCAGACCCCCACAACCACCGGGCAAGGGTTGTGGGGATGAGGCCCTTGTTCCCATCAACATGGGGACATCCTCCCCATGTTGAGGGCATGTGGCCTGGTACGGTTCAGGAGGGAGGGGGGGCCGCTCTCTCGTCCCCCCCGCTTCCCCTGCGGCCGGCCAGGTTGCGTGCTCGGATAAGGGTCTGGTATGGATTTTTGGGGGGACTCCACGCCATTTTTTTTAAAAATTTGGGGTGGAGTTCCCCTTAAAATCCATGCCAGATCTCAAGGGCCTGGTATGGATATTTAGGTGGAACCCCACGCCATTTTTTTTTAAAATTTGCGGCCTGGTTCCCCTTAATATCCATTCCAGACCTAAAGGGCCTGGTAATTGAATTTGGGGGAACCCCCACGCTTTTTTTTTTATCAGTGACTTTTCTATGTATTGATAAAAGCCGACAATTCATTAATAGCCGCGAGTGCTTTTAAATGACTTTTTTTGCTTCAAAAATGACACTTTGTGCAGGGACAGTTCTAAGCACGGGAAACATGCGCCACTTTACATGCATATCATACACACCCCCCAGGTACGAAATTTAAAGGAATATTTCACTTTTATTGTTTCACTTTAAGCATTATTAAAATCACTGCTCCTAAAAAAACGGCAGTTTTTAAAACTTCTTTTTGCATTGATACATGTCCCCTGGGGCAGGACCCGGGTCCCCAAACACTTTTTAGGACAATAACTTGCATATAAGCCTTTATAATTAGCACTTTAGATTTCTCCTATAGACTTTTCGAATTTGCCGCGAACACCCCAAATTGTTCGTTGTTCGGCGAACGGGCGAACAGGCAATGTTCGAGTCGAACATGAGTTCGACTCGAACTCGAAGCTCATCCCTAGTGGGGAGTATGTACAGGAGAGGAGTGTGGAGGGTATGACAGCCGGCACTATGTACAATAGAGGAGTTTATAAAAGTAGGCAGTATGTACAGGAGAGGAGTGTGTACAGTATGATACTGAGCAGTATGTACATGAGATGAGTGTGGAGGGTAAGACAGTGAGCAGTATGTACAGAAGACCAGGGAGGATATGACAGTGGGCAGTATGTACAGGAGAGAAGTGTAGAGGGTATGACAGTGGGCACTATGTATAGGAGAGGAGTGTGGAGGGTATGACAGTGAGCAGTATGTACAGGAGAGGAGTGTGGAGGGTATGACAGTGGGCACTATGTACAGGAGAGAAGTGTGGAGGGTAGGACAGTAAGCAGTATGTACAGGAGAGGAGTGTGGAGGGTATGACAGTGGGCACTATGTATAGGAGAGAAGTGTGGAGGGTAGGACAGTGGGCACTATGAATAGGAGAGGAGTATGGAGGGTAGGACAGTGGGCACTATGTATAGGAGAGGAGTATGGAGGGTATGACAATGAGCAGTATATACAGGAGAGGAGTGTGGAGGGTATGACGGTGGGCACTATGTATAGGAGAGAAGTGTGGAGGGTATGACAGTGGGCACTATGTATATGAGAGGAGTGTGGAGGGTATGACAGTGAGCAGTATGTACAGGAGAGGAGTGTGGAGGGTATGACAGTGAGCAGTATGTACAGGAGAGGAGTGTGGAGGGTTTGACAGTGGGCACTATGTACAGGAGAGGAGTGTGGAGGGTATGACAGTGGGCACTATGTACAGGAGATAAGTCTATGACAGCAGACACTATGTACAGGAGAGGAGTGTGTAGGGTATGACAGCGGGTGCTATGTATAGGGGAGAAGTGTGGAGGGTATGACAGTGGGCACTATGTACAGGTGAGGAGAATAAAGGAATCTGGGAAGGAAAAATGTAAAGTTTGTGGAATGATGTTTAGGGACTGCGTAGTGGTTAAACGGATTGAAATTACGCCAATTAAGCAGAGACCAGCCATAGTTGATCTATGTATGGGCTAGCTGGTACACAAGTCAACCTATTAACCGACTTGAGTACAACCAGCCTGTCAGGTTTTTCCCAAAACAATCGGTGCTGCCAGCTATAGTTAGCAACCGTGATTCTCCCATCCACAGGTCAGCAGGTGAGAGGGTGTGTGCGGACAGGTTGGGGAGAGATACTAGTCAGTGGCTGGGTAGGCACTGCCTAGTATCAGAGCCAGATACACACAGGTTACATACGCCACAATCGTTAGAGCAAGAGCAATGATTCTAGCACTAGACCTCCTCTGTAACTCTAAACATGTAACCTGTAAAACAATTTAAAGCATTGCTTAGTAAACAAAAAAAAAAAATCGTGCTAAATTTTGTGTTTTGTTTTAAAGAATGAAACAGTTTCTTTCCAAAAAAAAAACAGGTTTGAAAAATTGCTCCACAAATACCGTATAACGTAAAAAGTTGCAAAGACCACCATTTTATTCCATAGGGTGTCTGCTAAAACAATATATATAATGTTTGAGGGTTCTGAGTAATTTTCTATCAAAAAACAAATGATGATTTTTACATGTAGGAAATAAGTGTCAGAATTGGCCTGGGTGACAAGGGGTTAATTACTATAAGTAATATACAAATAATTATAAGCCCTGTGAGCTCATTCTCTCAGTCTGCTGCAGAGTGTCAGCTTGTATTTAAAATGGCCGCTCTGTATGTGGCTTCTGACAGGCTGCACAATAAGCCCCGTATCTCCGGAACCATAAATTATAGCAGCCCCATATTTTAACCAGTGGTGGGGTAGGTCTTCAGCTACCTACCTTTCAAATGGGGTCTCTGTGACTCCTGGTCGCTGAGCTACAACCCTCGAAGTCTATCTTTTTTTTTTGTGATTATTTTTTTTTTTCTTTTGGGCAAATGGGCCTATCTTGAGAAAGGGGCCTGGAGCTGCAGCTCCAACAGTCCCTATGTTAATCTGGCCCTGCCAGCGCCCATCAATACAGCCTCACCAGCGTCCATCAATGCAGCCTCACCAGCGTCCATCAATGCAGCCTCACCAGCACCCATCAATACAGTCTCACCAGCGCCCTTCAATACAGCCTCACCAGCGCCCATCAATACAGCCTCACCAGCGTCCATCAATGCAGCCTCACCAGCGTCCATCAATGCAGCCTCACCAGCACCCATCAATACAGTCTCACCAGCGCCCATCAATACAGCCTCACCAGCGGCCATCAATACAGCCTCACCAGCGTCCATCAATGCAGCCTCACCAGCGTCCATCAATGCAGCCTCACCAGCACCCATCAATACAGTCTCACCAGCGCCCATCAATACAGCCTCACCAGCGCCCATCAATACAGGCTCACCAGCGCCCATCAATACAGCCTCACCAGCGCCCATCAATGCAGCCTCATTAGCGCCCATCAATATAGCCTCACCAGCGCCCATCAATGCAGCTTTACCAGCGCCCATCAAATGCAGCCTCACCAGTGCCCATCAATGAATGTTTGCTTGCTTCCATTCCTTCAGGAGTGGGGACACAGACACAGTCCTCCACCGCCACTGCGCCTCTGACACTATGTTCGAACGAAGTGGCGGCTGCCTGCTGATGCTGAGACTTAGTTGCTTGTTGCAGAGAGAAGAGAGTAGGAACACCAGTGGCCGGGCGCCCCTAGGCAGCAGTGCGCCCTAGGCGGCTGCCGAGTTTGCCTAGTGGTAGCACTGGCCCTGAACGGCTATGTGCAGTGGCAAAAGTGGGTGGGTGGGCTCACTTGCCGCACATATGTGCTCCCAGCACAGTGATTGAGCTGTTATAGACAGCTCCCAGCCTCTCGTAATGATCTGGAGCTGGTGGCTCTGGCTTTTGATCATGTGACCACTATGGCAGCCAACGACAGTGGTAACATGATCAGGAAGTCTGTCCTGAACCCCTCATCCTAGGAATACTAGCCCAGTTAAAGAAAAGCCGGGGGTTGGGCAGGAAGGGGTTAAAGTATATTATGGATAGAGTGGCAAGGGGTTAGGTCCGTGATCCCTTTAGGGAGATTTGTTCTCTCTGTTTGTCCAAAAGCTCAAATTTTGGGTTGCCACCAGAACAGGAATATAGGGTAAATCTCCCAATGGGGATACTAGCTCTGGTGACTATCAGGGATTCCCTCACTTTGGAGGGATTTCCTCTTACTTCCTGTTTTAGCTATGGGACAGGAAGTGGAAGGAAATATCCACAATGGCAAAAAAAAACAGGACAGGGGCTATAACCCTCCCTTACTCTCTCCGAAATAGAAAAAAAAAATCTTTGCCTTTAGTTCTATGTTAATAAAGGGTGAAACGTGCGACATTACAGCATTAAATATTTTCATTCAGGGATTAATCCTGACCTCTGGCAATGGTGATTTTATGGTATTAACTGCAACATTAATTCATTTTTCTACAAGTGCTCCTGCCTATGGGGACTGCAGGTGTCACGCTGAACACGATTAGAGCGGATAATGGAGGATACCACATTCCTTAGTAATTATAATTGGAGAGCCAAGTCATTATACCAGCTCAGCAGTGTCACTGCGTCCTCCCGGAGCAGTCATCAGTGGCATTTGTAGGGTTAATGGCGTCCTCTCTCTCCCCCCCCCCCACCTTCTCCCTCCCCTTTGTCTTGGCCTTGGAGATTCCAGGAGCCCTCCCCTTACTGGTGTGTAATGGGGGAACTGGGGGATACCACTGGAAGGAGGCGAAGGGGGGGGGCAATCGTGACATGGAAGTCCAATCTTCCACGTTTCCATAGTAACTGCTGACATCATTTCTATTTTTATACCCGTAACACAGCGGAAAAGCTGAGTGTCAGGAGTAAGGGCCTTCTATCCGGATGAAGGGGAATCCTCGGGCGTATGTACATGATATCTGCCATTTACGGGTGATTGATGTGCGAAACATGGAATAGCGATACAAGTCACCCGATCAATAAATTTAATTGTTTTAAATCAGATATAGTAAAATAAAATGATTACATTTAATACATTTATAGTTTACCCTATTATATCTAAATCCTATTGTCTAGTACTCTAGTTGTAATATATACCGTATTTATCGGCGTATACCACGCACCCCAACTTCAAGAGGGAAGTTTCAGGAAAAAAACTTTCCAAAACCCTCTGCGTATAACACGCAGGCACAGTTTACCCTCTACTTTCAGGGTAAAAAAGTGAGGGTTATACGCCAATAAATACAGTATATATTTTTATTTGTAATTTGTTTTTACACACACACATATAAATATATATATATATATATATAATGTATATGTGTGTAAAAAAAAAATTACAAATAAAAATACAGTATATATATATATATTGCAAGTTGCAACTAGACAATACGATTTAGATATAATAGGGTAATATATGTACAGTATATAGATCTATCTATCGATATATATAGATAGATATATCTATATATGTATCTATATATGATATATATGTAAATTAATCAATCAATCAAACAATCAATATATATATGTAAAGGTAGTGTCCCAATACTTTTGGTAATATAATGTGTGTATCCATCTATATACAGTATATACATAATATATGAATCTATATATATATATATATGTATATATATATATATATATATATATATATTATGTATATACTGTATATAGATGGATACACACATTATATTACCAAAAGTATTGGGACACTGCCTTTACACGCACATGAACTTTAATGGCATCCCAGTCTTAGTCCGTAATATTGAGTTGGCCCCCCCTTTGCAGCTATAACAGCTTCAGCTTCAACTCTTCTGGGAAGGCTGTCCACAAGGTTTAGGAGTGTGTCTATGGGAATGTTTGACCATTCTTCCAGAAGCACATTTGTGAGGTGAGGCACTGATGTTGGATGAGAAGGCCTGGCTCCCAGTCTCCACTCCGATTCACCCCAAAGGTGTTCTATCGGGTTGAGGTCAGGACTCTGTGTAGGCCAGTCAAGTTCCTCCACCCCAAACTCGCTCATCCATGTCTTTATGGACCTTGCTTTGTGCACTGGTCCAAATCATTTGGTGGAGGGGGGATTATGGTGTGGGGTTGTTTTTCAGGGGTTGGGTTTGGCCCCTTCGTTCCAGTGAAGGGAACTCTTAAGACATCAGCATACCAAGACATTTTGGACAATTTCATGTTCCCAACTTTGTGGGAACAGTTTGGAGATGGCCCCTTCCTGTTCCAACATGACTGCGCACCAGTGCACAAAGCAAGGTAACAAAGACATGGATGAGCGAGTTTGGGGTGGAGGAACTTAGCTGGTCTACACAGAGTCCTGACCTCAACCCGATAGAACACCTTTGGGATGAATTAGAGCAGAGACTGCGAGCCAGCCCTTCTCATCCACATCAGCGCCTGACATCACAAATGCGCTTCTGGAAGAACGGTCAAACATTCCCATAGACACTCCTAAACCTTGTGGACAGCCTTCCCAGAAGAGTTGAAGCTGTTATAGCTGCAAAGGGTGGGCCAACTCAATATTGAACCCTACGGTCTAAGATTGGGAAGCCATTAAATTTATGTATGTGTAAAGGCAGGCGGCCCAATATTTTTGGGGTCACATAGTGTGTGTATATATATATATATATATATATATATAATTTTTTTTATCTCTTACGTTTATTTTACAAATATGATACATATATATTTAATTTTTTTTTTTTTTTATCGTTTTTACACACACATATGTTTTTTATGTTTCTTTTTACATGTATATATATGTGTGTGCGTTTAAAATCAATAACCAGTATTCTTCCTTAGCCTCTAATCGTCATCGTCAGCCATGTTTCTATGTCATCCTTTAAATGTAAGGCCTCTGCCCAAATTAGAGTTGCCACCTCATCCCTTTAAACCCGAACACATATTGATTAGACAGATTCTGTGGCTGGTTAAGGTGGTAATTAATCTCACTCGGTGCCTTACCTGCAATAAATTAGCCTCAGAACCTGTGTAATTCATATGTGTTCGGGTTTAAAGGGATGAGGTGGCAACTCTAGCCCAAATCTGTGTCCTAGGGGGTTACAAGCCTGTGTATAGTCTTTAAGATTACACCTACTTTTCCTTCCTTGGTAACATCAGGGGACCTGCCCCTGATGTTACCATGGCAACCTGGCCTCCTGTTACCATGGACTTGGCTGGACCGCTGAGGAAGCAGGCCTTCCTGGTTACCATAGCAGCATCTTCTGCCCCAATGGCAACTGCCCATTGGTTGACATTGATTGTCATAGAAACTCAGAATAAGACTGTGGCGTAGGAGGAACAATCCCCTGGCACTGAAGTAGTAAGAGGTTAAGCATCTCCTGACCTTGTCGTTTGAACAGATGTAAAGGATCTAACTGCTCTGTCCTTCATTGTTCCCTCCAGGTATGGAGGTCATCCTCAGACTGGTCCTCTTTGCCTTGAAGGGCATGTTACAACCCATCAGCAGATGTACTTAATTACACCTGAAACATTGATTCTGCTACACTAGCAGCGCGCTCCCAGGACATTCAAGCCTGCACGTTATCTGTTGCCCACCCCTCCGGAAGCCTGACATTGGCCCGGAGATAAGAGCCGTGGAGGATAGGAGACGTGATGTGTTTAATTACCGAGGTTATTCAAGGGGAGCCTTGGACAAAGCAGTGTGGGTGGCTTTGCAGTGGTGTGCGATTTTTTTATTTTTTCTCTGGCGGTAAAGCGATGCTCTACATTAGTAGGACTTTGGACAATGAAGTGCCAACGTCACAACCTCTTCAGTATCTGAGAAACATCTGTTCTGATAAAAGGTGCCCTATTTACCAGCCGTATGCTCTGCCTCCTACACACAACGGGTTTTCCCGGCAGGAAAAAAAAAACAACGCTTTTCCCAACGGGATTCCTCTCAAGCCTGCCTTGCATACACACAGTCACACAAAAGGCCGCTGAACTTTTGAATGCCAAGAACGCGGTGACGTCAAAGACTACGACGAGCCGACAAAATGACGTTCTATGCTTTCGCGCATGCGTCAAATTGTTTACGAGCATGTATGGTTTTTTTCCCCCTCGGGAAAGCATACAGACAACCGGTTTTCTCGGCAGGATTTTTTCCTGACGGGAAAAAAAAGAGCTGCCTCGAACACACGACCGGTTTTCCCGACAAAAAAACTGCCATGATAGATTTTGGCCAGGAAAACCGGCCGTGTGTATGCTCCGTCGCAGTTTTCCCGACAGGAAAACTGCCGAAAAAAAAAAAAGAAGAGAACCAGCTCTCTTTTTCCCCGTCAGGAAAAATTCCTGCTGAGAAAACTGGTCGTCTGTATGCTTTCCCGAGGGGAAAAAAAACGCGCATGCTCGTAAACAATTCGACGCATGCGCGGAAGCATAGAACGTCATTTTGTCGGCTCGTCGTAGTCTTTGACGTCACCGCGTTCTTGGCACTCAAAAGTTCAGCGGTCTTTTGTGTGACAGTGTGTATACAAGGCAGGCTTGCGAGGAATCCCGTTGGAAAAAGCGTCGATTTTTTTCCTGCCGGGAAAACCAGCCGTGTGTAGGAGGCATTAGAGTATCACAAGGCGGATCAGGCCGATGATCTCATGCTCCTTGGCATTTTTTCTTGTGGAGCGATTATATTTGTGTCAACCATTAAGCAGTTGCCCCATGTCTGTCCCCTCACCTCTCTGAGCAGAAACCTACACGCTTGTCAGGTTTTTTGGACATTCTGGCTGGGAGTCAACCTAAGGCCAATCTGATGTTGCTTATATAGCTCTACCCCTGCAGGAGCTGCTGGTAACTGGTTCCCCTATTTCTGCACAGCCAGGCAACAAGCATTTTTCACTTCCATTCAGAAGCTTGTTCCTTGTATCCCTTGTGAATCCCTGGGTGTGCTGATGTACTCAATCTGTCCTCTTTGCTCCCTGCTGCTCCTTAGGCAAGATTCCTCCACAAACTGAGATGTTAAAAGGGTCTTCCCAAGCCAGCCCAGGCCCAGCCTGGAGGCAGAGCCCCCCAGACCCAGGGGTCCCCTCCTAGGCACTCCATATTCCACCCGACTCCCCTGCTGGCCAGGCTCTGTCCTATTTAAGGGCTGATCCATCCACCCTGGCAGGACATTCTTCCTGGGGATTGGTCAGACTCCCTTAAAGCGGAGTTCCACCCAAAAATGGAACTTCCACTTTTTCGGGGGTAGGAGGGAGCAGATACCTGTGTAATCCAGGTATTTGCTCCCACTTCCGGGTATAGGTCGCCACGGCGACCTACGCCATGTCCGGCGCCTACTTCGTCCTCTCGCTGTCTTCTGGGAGACATACAGGTCCCAGAAGACAGCAGGGACCAGTGGGATCGCGCAGCGCGACTCACGCATGCGCAGTAGGGAACCAGGAAGTGAAGCCACAAGGCTTCACTTCTTGATTTCCTTATCAAAGATGGCAGCGCCTCCACCCGAGAGCTGAGGGAGAGATCGGCTTCGGGTGACGACATCGCGGGCGCCCAGGACAGGTAAGTGTCCAAATATTAAAAGTCAGCAGCTGCAGTATTTGTAGCTGCTGATTTTTTTTTTTTTGGGGGCGGAACTCCACTTTAAGCATGCAGATCAGGTCTTCCTGGCCTTCGCCCAGGGCCGCCATCAGGGGGGTACAGGCAGTACACCTGTAAGGGGCCCGGAGGTCCCCAGAGCCCCGGATGGTAACCCCGCTTTTTTTTTTTGTTCTTTTTTTGTTCGCCAGCATCCAAAGCCCCCCTTCCTCAACAATTTGCGGCGGCAGCACCCCCCCACTCCTCAATTCGTGGCACCCCCCCGCTTCTCAACTCGCGGCACCCCCCCTCCCCCCCCGGTTCTCCTCTGCTCCAGGGGGCCCATGCCTGAAGCTGTGTAAGGGGCCCCGAAATTCCTGATGGCGGCCCTGCCTCCGCCCACTAATCCAGAGACCTGCCTTTGTAGAGCCATCCAGCCTGACCTGCAGTAACCCTCACCCAATTTCCGACTCACTAACTAACCATGATTCATACTTAAATTTGGCTGCACTAAGCTAGTAGCACACGTCTGTCACCTTGAGAAAGGGGTCCAGTATGGTCCCAAAATGTTGGTGGATCTTCTTGCATTTGCATGTTACTTCATTGCACTTGAACCTCAATACATTTTTGGACTTTTAAAGTTAATTTTTCGTGTGCCGGCTATTTTTTTCAATGAGCTTTCAAATCCCAACAGATGGTTTAACCTTCTTCACTCTACTAGGAAATGGGTCCCCTTTGACAGTAGTGTATTTAGGATTTGTGCTGCCCTAGACCTGGCTAAACTCGTGCACCCCCTAATTTAAATACGACCCACCCCTTCCTGTCAAAGCCACACCCCTTTCTGTTTAAGACCCACCCTGAAATTTTCGAGTGGGGACACTAGTTCTGAGGGTCTGGGGGGGCAATGGATTCCCTTAATTTGCATAGATTTCCTCTCACTTCCTGTTTGGCTATGGGGCAGGAAGTGAAGGGAAATCTCTGCAATGGGACAGGGATGGTAAAAAATAAACTGACAGGGGCTATAACCCTCCCTTACTCTATCCAAAAAAAAAAAAAATGTTGCCTATAGTTCTACTTTAAGCACAAATTTCTGATAATTTTATGGAGAGGACTAAGAAGATATAACCATGCCAATGGTACAGCAGAAAACATAAAGCACAGTGAGGAAGGTTTGTGGTCCAAACTGGTCCTGGACAGTCACATTTAGAAGCAGCTTGCGTTACACTAACAGTATAGCACCAGCCGGCCGGGACTCTTTTCGTGCTGCCCCCCTGCAAAGTGCTGCCCTAGGCCTGGGCCTTGTTGGCCTAGGCCAGGATACAGCGTTGCCCTTTGAGGAGATTTTTCTCTTATTTCCTGCTTTGTCTCAGACCCACCAAATAGGAAGTAGAGAGATTTGGCCTCACTTCCTGTTTTATCTGGCACCTGGCAAATAGTAAGTGAAGAGAAATCTCCTGTATAGAGACAGAGCAAAACAAATATAAAAAATTGACAGCGGTTCTAACGCTTCCACTCTCTTTCCAAAATCAAAACAAAATATCTGGCTAGAGTTGGGCTTTAACAGTGAAGTCCATATGAACGTCTGTTGAACATAATAAAACACCCCTAACCTTCTTCCTCAATGGCTGGTCTTTTCAGTTGTCCTCCTATTGTTACAATGAGATCCAATGCACTGCTGGATTTGATTCCTAAGCATTCTGACCACTGAGTTTCTCTTTGTAAAACTCTCCGGAAACCATATAAGAATTTTCTGACTCTTCCAAAGATGGGGGAGGAAAAAGCTTTTCTCTTTTATACACAGAGACCTAAAAATAGCTGTTCTCTTCAGTGCTATAGAGTGAATCAGCTGTGTATAGTGACAGCTCTGCTGTAATCAGTATAAAGAGGAGGAGGAGGTCACCATGGGCTTCAATGGAAGTCTCAAGATTCCTCCTATTGTCAGACTTATAATAGGAAACACCTGGGGATAAAGGAACAGAGCTAAAAATATTTTTTTAAAAGGAAACATATGCATTCAAATATGCACAGAGAACACAATCTGGAACACAGGGGACACAGGTGAGGATAGGGTTGCCACCTGTCCAGGATTCACCCGGACAGTTCAGGTTTTAAATCATGTGTCCGGTTTCAGTCCACCTGAAACCCAGACACATTATTCAGACCAGGCTGTGGCTCCCCAAGTAACCGAGGTAGTCATATGCCGCGTACACACGGCCGTTTTTCTCATTGAAAAAAACGAAATTTTTCCCATTCGACGAGAAAAACGATAGTCTGTGGGCTTTCTGTCGTTTTTTTCGACGAGAAAAACGGCATTAAAAACGACGAGAAAAATTAGAACATGTTCTAATTTTTCTCGTTTTTTTCAACATGTTTTCCGCGGCAGTGTTTCCCATATGGAAACACTGCCGCGGAGCCCACAGACGGTCGTTTTTCTCGTCAAGAGAAAAAATGACGTGAAAAATGACCGTGTGTGGGGAACAAGCTGTTCCCCCATTTTAAATGACATTATTCACGGCGGTTTTTTAACCGCCGTGAATAATGATCGTGTGTACGCGGCAATACACAAATCTGTTGCCACTGCGGGCGGCTGTTTGGGGGCAGGGGGCAACCTATTGCATTAGGGTGTGCACCCCAAAGCTCAAACACATACTACCGATCACTCACTGTGTTCACTCAGAAGGGAAGGGGCCGTTAAATGACATACCTGTATTTACCGTCCCCTTCTCCTACATATTGTAAAACATCACCCTGTGTGTGCCCGCAGCAGAGGAAGGGATGGAGGAGCCAGGGCAGTAGGGAGAATCTGTGCTGCACTGGGTGATTAGGGTGTGCCTGGGCACACCTGGCACACCCTGTTCGCACGCCTATGGTCCCAGGTCTTTTTTAATCCTATAGTGTTTACTGCAAAAAAAATTACAATTGTCCTGTGCCACAAAAGTGTTTGGGTCTGGCTTGAAGAAAAGGTAGCAACCCTAGGTGAGGAGCACCAGGTACGGTGACCACATTTCCAAACTGCCATTCAGGGACACACCCCCTCTCTCACCTTCCCCAATAAAAGAAGAAGGGGGGGCGGGGGGTTATTTGTCAGGTGAATGTGCCACTTGCCACCAGATGCAGTGCTGTTGTCACTCCCTCATGAGCCACGTGCGTAGAAGGAAAGGAGTGGCGTCACTATCTGGAGAGTGAAGATCACACCAGTCCCTGCTGCTTGCCGCTGGGTGCCGGAGAAGGAGGAGGTGCCGAGGTGGGCGGGGACAGCAGTGCTGCACTAGGCGCAGGCCTCGCTCCCGGTCTCACTGTCTGAGAGTAAATTGTCACTGGTTGCAAGATGCCAGGCAACCAGTTCCGGAAATTTAGTTATTAGTTAGTAGGAGGTGGCTGTGTCCTCTATTTCATTCCAGGACATTGTATTGTCTCAGAATGAAGGTGCCCGGGACCCAGGACAGACATGTCAATTACGGGACAGTCCCAGGCAATCCGGGACACATGGGCACCCTAGCACCAGGCCATCCTAATGTAGCACACCCCCGTAGGGACGGCAAATGAACTTGGATTCCCCATTCCTACACAGCCAGGCACACCAAATCTTCACATGCACCCAGAGTTTTGTTATTTATTAGGTGTTAATAACTTGGACAGGAATGGAAGGATATGGGATGCCCACTTGACTTCAGCAAAACTTCAGGGACATCTTCCTATATACATCTATACACAGCCTCCTTCGCTTTCCTCCTACACATTCACTTGCATGCTCCAGCTGAATCACTTTGAGGCTGAGTTCACACTTGTGCGGTGCGAATTCCAGCTCCTTTTTTCTCTGCAAAGAGAAAACAGAGCTGTTCAGCGGTTTGTCTGCATTGTAGCTGCGGATTTGCTGACCTGGGAGAGGGGAGGGGGAAGGGGGGAAGTGTAGTGAGCAGGGAGAGAATTCCTGTTCAGAACGGAACACATCTGCGAATCAGATGCGTTCCCATAGAACATAATGTGCAGACAATTCGCACCACAATGCCTAGAAAACGCACACGTTTTTTGGGCAATGCGCAGTGCGAATGCATCGCACATATGTGAACCAGCCTCATTAAAATAAATGTATTTTAAAATGTTATGTGAATTGGATGCGGTGTAAGCTGCAACCAATTCGCATAGGTGTGAACCCGGCCTCAATGATTTGACAGGCTCAGTCAGACTAGCAATAGCCCATTATAGGCAGGAACTTGTAGCCCCTTTTTGTGTAGCACAGATGTAGTGAAACAGTTTGTAACTTCTTCCCTATGGCCACTGATCCCAGCACCACCCCTTCAGGCACTGCCAACCCATGTGGCTGCAGCTGCCCGTTACACCAGCCCTCCTGGTTGTCCCTCCATACCAGTCCAACCGACTGACTCTTCACCAGCCCACTCGGCTGACTCTTCATCAGGCTGACTCTCAGGAGATCTCTTGGGAAAGGCTGAAGACTTAAGCACACCGCTGTCTTCAAGGGAGACTGGCTACATGTGTCAGTCTCCCCCATTTGTAGGTCCCCACAGTGTTGATCTACTCACTCTATCCTCTCTTGCTCCCATTCCTCCAGGAAGGGCTTCCTCCCCATGTGTTTTGGCAGGATCCTTTCAGCACCCAAGCCCTGGCCCAAGGCAGGACAAACCCTCCCCAGACTAGGGGGCACCCCTGAGGGCCACCGACAGCCTTCACAACACTGTGTCTCCATCTTCCACCGAACTGCCCCTGCTGGCTACTTTATAAATGTCTATTTATGAAGTGGACTCAGCCTCCTGCCAGCCTGCCACTAAGGATTATCCAAGGCTCCATAAATATTCAAGGCATCTCCTCCTAACCTTCACACTCTAATTATAAAATATTCTCCAACCTTCTAGACTGGGGGGGGGCGGGCCTCAGAGAACTGCCAGGATGAGCCCCGACACCCCCGACCAAGTTCCCTTGGCTCAGGCTTAGCCCTGAGCCAAACTATATTTTACCTACATTAACTTCTAGCACACACTAGAGGGTGCTACACTAATCTTCTAGGTCAGGCTTCAGCAACCATTGGCATATGTGCCTGGGTGGACAATTAATGCCGCTTGCACTGGCACCCACTGCCCACCCACCTCCCTGACGTAACTGAAAGCCCATTGGCTGCTAAGAAACTTGACATGCAGAAGAAGATATCACAACATCCCAACACATACAGTGCTACCCTGTTTTCCAAAAGGAATAGGGCTGACCTAATGTCTGAAGTTCATGCATTGGAGCTGATCTGAGGTCTGAAGTTCATGCATTGGAGCTGATCTGAGGTCTGAAGTTCATGCATTGGAGCTGATCTGAGGTCTGAAGTTCATGTATTGGGGCTGATCTGAGGTCTGAAGTTCATGTATTGGGGCTGATCTGAGGTCTGAAGTTCATGCATTGGGGCTGATCTGAGGTCTGAAGTTCATGCATTGGGGCTGATCTGAGGTCCGAAGTTCATGCATTGGGGCTGATCTGAGGTCCGAAGTTCATGCATTGGGGCTGATCTGAGGTCTGAAGTTCATGCATTGGGGCTGATCTGAGGTCTGAAGTTCATGCATTGGGGCTGATCTGAGGTCTGAAGTTCATGCATTGGGGCTGATCTGAGGTCCGAAGCTCATGCATTGGAGCGCTGATCTGAGGTCCGAAGTTCATGCATTGGGGCTGATCTGAGGTCTGAAGTTCATGCATTGGGGCTGATCTGAGGTCTGAAGTTCATGTATTGGGGCTGATCTGAGGTCTGAAGTTCATGTATTGGGGCTGATCTGAGGTCTGAAGTTCATGCATTGGGGCTGATCTGAGGTCTGAAGTTCATGTATTGGGGCTGATCTAAGGTCTGAAGGACATGCATTGGAGCTGATCTGAGGTCTGAAGTTCATGCATTGGGGCTGATCTGAGGTCCGAAGCTCATGCATTGGAGCGCTGATCTGAGGTCCGAAGTTCATGCATTGGGGCTGATCTGAGGTTTGAAGTTCATGCATTGGGGCTGATCTGAGGTCTGAAGTTCATGTATTGGGGCTGATCTGAGGTCTGAAGTTCATGTATTGGGGCTGATCTGAGGTCTGAAGTTCATGCATTGGGGCTGATCTGAGGTCTGAAGTTCATGTATTGGGGCTGATCTAAGGTCTGAAGGACATGCATTGGAGCTGATCTGAGGTCTGAAGTTCATGCATTGGGGCTGATCTGAGGTCTGAAGTTCATGTATTGGGGCTGATCTAAGGTCTGAAGGACATGCATTGGGGCTGATCTGAGGTCTGAAGTTCATGCATTGGGGCTCATCTGAGGTCTGAAGTTCATGTATTGGGGCTGATCTGAGGTCTGAAGTTCATGCATTGGGGCTGATCTGAGGTCTGAAGTTAATGCATTGGGGCTGATCTGAGGTCTGAAGTTCATGTATTGGGGCTGATCTGAGGTCTGAAGTTCATGTATTTGGGCTGATCTGAGGTCTGAAGTTCATGTATTGGGGCTGATCTGAGGTCTGAAGTTCATGCATTGGGGCTGATCTGAGGTTTGAAGTTCATGCATTGGGGCTGATCTGAGGTCCGAAGTTCATTCATTGGGCGCTGATCTGAGGTCCGAAGTTCATGCATTGGGGCTGATCTGAGGTCCGAAGTTCATGCATTGGGCGCTGATCTGAGGTCCAAAGTTCATGCATTGGGGCTGATCTGAGGTCTGAAGTTCATGCATTGGGGCTGGTCTGAGGTCCGAAGTTCATGCATTGGGCGCTGATCTGAGTTCCGAAGTTCATGCATTGGGGCTGATCTGAGGTCTGAAGTTCATGCATTGGGGCTGATCTGAGGTCTGAAGTTCATGTATTGGGGCTGATCTGAGGTCTGAAGTTCATGTATTGGGGCTGATCTGAGGTCTGAAGTTCATGCATTGGAGCTGATCTGAGGTCTGAAGTTCATGCATTGGAGCTGATCTGAGGTCTGAAGTTCATGCATTGGGCGCTGATCTGAGGTCTGAAGTTCATGTATTGGGGCTGATCTGAGGTCTGAAGTTCATGTATTGGGGCTGATCTGAGGTCTGAAGTTCATGTATTGGGGCTGATCTGAGGTCTGAAGTTCATGCATTGGAGCTGATCTGAGGTCTGAAGTTCATGCATTGGAGCTGATCTGAGGTCTGAAGTTCATGCATTGGGCGCTGATCTGAGGTCTGAAGTTCATGCATTGGAGCTGATCTGAGGTCTGAAGTTCATGCATTGGGCGCTGATCTGAGGTCTGAAGTTCATGCATTGGGGCTGATCTGAGGTCTGAAGTTCATGTATTGGGGCTTATCTGAGGTCTGAAGTTCATGCATTGGGGCTGATCTGAGGTCTGAAGTTCATGCATTGGGGCTGATCTGAGGTCTGAAGTTCATGCATTGGAGCTGATCTGAGGTCTGAAGTTCATGCATTGGGGCTGATCTGAGGTCTGAAGTTCATGTATTGGGGCTGATCTGAGGTCTGAAGTTCATGCATTGGGCGCTGATCTGAGGTCTGAAGTTCATGCATTGGGGCTGATCTGAGGTCTGAAGTTCATGCATTGGAGCTGATCTGAGGTCTGAAGTTCATGCATTGGAGCTGATCTGAGGTCTGAAGTTCATGCATTGGGGCTGATCTGAGGTCTGAAGTTCATGCATTGGGGCTGATCTGAGGTCCGAAGTTCATGTATTGGGGCTGATCTGAGGTCTGAAGGACATGCATTGGCCTAAACATGTTTTATGCGTGCACCAGGTAATCAACATCTGCACTCAATGTTGTACTGCTAATGACAAGTTAAACTTCTTAATAATGAATATGTAGCGGGGTCTCCTTTAAGGCCCCGGGACTACGTTACCCAGAACCCCGTTCGGCACCCAGAGTGCAGTTAGCCACTGCAGAGACTCATGGGAGGGGTTATTTAAGGAGGAGGCGAGGCGGAGCCCGGCCTCTTTGGACACCGCGCTGCAAGCAAGAGTTTCTTCCTGTGCGGATCTGCTGGAGTGCAAGGCCTGAAGCCTGGGCCTTGCGCAACTTCCAAAGAGCCTTCCACCCCACCGCGGAGCCTGGGTGGCATCTGACTTGTCGAGTGAGGACATCAGTTGGATCGGGGACCCGATCGTTGCAGACGCTGTGTGCGGAGACACAGCAGGTGGAAGTCCCGGGCTGGGATCGCGCCCAGAGTGGTGAGCGAGCACTTGCTCAATCCAATAGACTTTGCTGATTCTAGGCCTATAGACTGCCGTGGCTCACCGATTGTTTGCTTGTTGTTCCACTGGGGGGACCGGTAGCAGGACAGAGTTGAAGTGTGCCCCCCCCCCCATAATAGTGTTCTTAGTGATTGCCAGTTGTGGATTACAAATACCGTTCATCAAGTGCACCACCGAAAGTTTGCATGTGAAGAAATCCCCATAGAAAGGACTGAGATTTATTCTGGGTCAGGCCTGGCCAGGGTGGGGATATATGATATTGTTTAGTGCGCCACATGGCGTGTATACCATAATAGCTACGCGTGGTGGATTACCGTGCAGCGCCATTATTGTGTGCTATATTGATTGCTGCAGGGCTCTGCAAGCCAGTTGTGTGTATTATATCCTGTTTCAACCTTTCCTTTTACAACCAAAGTAAACTGTTATATTTAATCTTTAACATTGGTGTGTTGTCTTACTGTAAGGAGGGTGCCTTTACCATACCCATTGATTATGATAAAAATATAACCCCTAGACTAGCTGTGCCAGAGTGGGTCGAACAGATTGCCGGGGGTTGGTGGTGCTGTACACAGGGCCCGAAAACAAATCCAGCGGCTCTCTTAATTGGGGGTAGCGCTAGACGTGGGGGCTCTCAAGTCCGGGATCCTGTTGCAGCAAGTAACGCGTCAAAAGTACCAGCATGGACCCACTAGAAGTAGGACAGTGGTGTAAAACGGTCAGGGATCTGGCAAGAAGAAGCAGTGAAGCAGCTAGTGATGTCACTGTCACTGTATCAGAAAGCATGGGTGGTGGATGTCAGGACTCAGGACGAATTCCTCACTGACACACACATTAGTAGAGTGGAAGGACGGAGTCCCAGAACATTTCAAGAATCCAAGTGTAGAAGCTATAGATGATCAGACTTATAGCCTAATACACGTGCTGCCGCTCAAGCCAGGAGGACGGTTTCAGACACCGAAACTCTCTCCATCGCCCACCCCAAAAGCAGAAAAACAGGTGAAAAGGGAAAGTCCCGGGTCGCCATCTGCCACCCTCGGCGCAGAGTTGTGCGCGGTCCTGGGGGAACTTGTGGCCCAGTGTAAGAAAGATCCTACAGATTACCAGATGTCAGGATACAGAAAACTTAGAATATTCTCAGGAAGGAAACCTGTACCTTCGGGTGAAGAGGGGTTTGAGGAGTGGTTAGAAGAATGGGAAGTCCCAGACCACAGAAAGAAGCAGAGAATTGCTGAGAGCTTGAAGGGGCCTGCTCTAGAGGCCATACGCAACCTCAAGATGAGTAAGACAGACTGTAATGCACAGGACTATCTGGACATTCTGCAGAATGTGTTCGGTGGAACAGAGAAAATCACTGAGCTCACTTATCAGCTGGAGCACTGCTACCAGAAGACAGGAGAGAAGCTGTCAGAGTTCATGAGGCGCCTGGATAAGATCCTGCATAAGATGATTCTTAAGAAGGGGATTGACCCACGGAAGGTGGATGAGGCCCGTGTTCAACAGGTGATGAGAGGATCTCAGACCCTGGATCCCATCGCATTGGCGCTACGCACAAGACAGGATGGGAAGAGCCTGGAGTACCCTGACTTGATCCGAGTGGTCAGAGAGGAAGAAGCTATGCTGGAGGAGAAGAAGAGGAGCCTACCAGTTGAGTCGGTAAATCCTCCTCCAGTGATGGTCAGGACGGCCATGACCCTGGAAAGAGACTCAGAGGTGGATACCTTGAAGTCACAGATGTCCCAAGTATTAGGGATGCTGACCTCCCTGATGGAAAAGAAGTCAAGGGAACTGTTTCCCAACACCTCAGCGCCCGCATCCCTGGAAGATTGGGGGGATGTGATTTGTTTCAATTGTGGAGGAGCTGGCCATTTCGCCAAAGTGTGTGCCAGCCCAAAGAAAAAAAAGATGAATAACCGCAAGCTGCCGGAAAACTTCAGCAGGCCCCGGTGAAGGAGTCAACCGGGTGCCCATCATCTCCAGTGAGCTCCAAATTGAATGAGAAGCACATGAAAAGAGTGAAGAAGACCCCTCAGAAGAAACGCAAGGTTCCTCAGAAGGAACGCACCCCAAAGAAAGAGAGTAGTGTCCCTCAGCGGGTAGTTACACCCATAAAAAGGTGGGAGATCAATGCATACCAGGCCCAAGAGAGACTTAAGTCCAAAGAGAAATGGAAGAAAGAAAGTCAAAAGGGAAAATGCAAAGATCAAAAGAGAGAGACCCCCTTGAAGTGATATCCAGAGAAGCTGGTGGGTCCCTCCCCGATAGTACCAGTTCAAGTGGAGGGAGTCTACACAAGAGCCATATTGGATACTGGGGCGCAAGTGACCCTGTTTCACCGGGGCTTTTATGACAAGCATTTAAGTCACCTACCCATCCAGAAGATTGAAGAGTTGGAGATATAGAAAATTGGGACAGAGAGTTTCCCTTATGATGGCTATCTGCCTATAAAACTGACTTTTGACCCGTCCATAGCCGGAAAGGCTGAAGTGTTCAACACCTTAGCTGTGGTGTGCCCCCGACCGCCTGGAGCTAACAAGAGTTCCCTGATAATAGGGACGAACACGGATCTGGTCCGAAGACTCTTGGCCCCTCTGACAAGAAGGAAAGACCCCACAGTCACTGAGATCCACCCAATGTTGAAGACAGCCTACCAACGACTGATCTTGGAACAGAAGGCCCTGGAAGAGGGGGTAGGGAAGGTCTGGAGGCTGGGAAGAAGGGGAATACTGCTGCAGCCCGGTGAAGTAACCTGCTTGAAAGCCACAGCGAAACTCACTTGGGAGCAGCCTGGCCCTTTTGTCATGTTGGAACCCGACCCAAGGGAAGAACATTCGGGCTTAGAAGTAGTCCCAGAAGTGGTCCCGGTGAGGGCCCTGAAGAAGGATCATTGTAAAGTGCCTGTGAGCATCAGAAATACCACGGATGGTCCCATGGAAATCCCAGCTAGGCTGTTACTGGGCCGGGTGAGCCCAGCTACCCCAGTTGCTTCACCAGATGTGGAGAGGACAGATGGAGAAAGTACTGTGTGGGAGAAACTTTCCATGGAGAATCTAAATCTGCCCAGGGCTTGGAAAGAGAGAGCCAAGGCCCAGTTGACCAGGTGGGAAAGGATCTTTTCTCAAGATGAATTCGATGTGGGGTGTGCTAGGAGTGCCACCCATCGAATCCGCCTCCAGGAAGACAAGCCCTTCAGAGAGAGGGTTAGGCGGGTTCCGTTAGCGGACCTCGAAGACTTGAGGGAGCAGCTCGCTGAGCTCAAGCGAACAGGGGTAATTCGAGAATCTAGAAGTCCCTATGCCTCCCCTATAGTGGTGGTCCAGAAGAAGAATGGGTCACTGAGGATGTGCATAGACTATAGGACCCTCAACAGGAGAACCATACCGGATCAATATACCACTCCAAGGATAGAGGATGCCCTACAGAGCTTGTCTGGAGCCAAGTGGTTCAGTGTTATGGACCTCAAGAGCGGGTACTATCAGATCCCGATGCATCCAGAAGACAAAGAGAAGACGGCTTTCATAACCCCGGTAGGGTTCTTTGAATTCAACCGAATGCCTCAAGGTCTGTCTGGAGCTCCAGCCACCTTCCAACGTCTCATGGAGAAGACTGTGGGAGATATGAACCTCATCGAAGTCCTCGTATACTTGGATGACATCATTGTCTTCGGAAGAACCTTGGAAGAGCATGAAGAGAGGCTGGAGAAAGTTTTGAAAAGACTGAGTGAGGAAGGACTCAAGCTCTCACCTGAAAAATGCCAATTCTATCAGTCATCAGTTAACTATCTGGGGCACATAGTGTCTGAAGATAGGGTAGCCACAGACCCCGAAAAATTGGAGGCAGTCACCTCCTGGCCCAGGCCCACCACTGTGACAGAGCTCAGATCCTTTCTGGGGTTCTGTTCCTATTACAGGAGGTTTGTGGAGGGGTTTGCTCGGATAGCCAGGCCTCTGAATGAGCTGTTAAGACGGAGGGGGAAGAGGATGACGCAGGCCCCAGAAAGCCAGGGGAGTCAGTCAAGGACCAGTGGAATGAGAAGTGTGAGAATGCCTTCCAGATGTTGAAGAAGACATTAACCACTGCCCCTGTCCTGGCCTACGCAGACCCTAAGAAGCCTTATGAACTTCATGTAGATGCCAGTCATGATGGTTTGGGGGGAGTGCTGTACCAGGAGCATGAAGAGCAACTGAGGCCTGTTGAGTATGTGAGCAGAAGTCTGACTCCCTCCGAAAAGAACTACCCCACCCATAAGTTGGAGTTTCTGGCCCTTAAGTGGGCGGTAGTTGACAAGCTTAGAGACTATTTGTATGGGGCAGAATTCACAGTGAAAACAGACAACAACCCCCTCACCTATCTCTTCACCACAGCAAAGTTGGATGCCACAGGACATAGGTGGCTGGCGGCGCTGTCTGCTTTCAATTTCGGCCTGAAGTACAGACCTGGGGCTGGGAACCGAGATGCAGACGCTTTGTCTAGAAGATCTCACGTCCCCAATTGCAGTACAGAAGACTGGGCCCAAGTGGCACCCGACGGGGTGCGGCCCTCTGCCAAGGGTCTGAATTCCAAGCCAGTGGCGGCTCAAGAGCAGAAGAGATAGGGGTTACCATAGTAGGAGTTCCCAAGCAATACTGTGGAGTAACCCAACTGGGGGAGGATAACTTGCCAAAGCTGTCCAAGAAGGAGCTGAGATCCGACCAATTGGAAGACCCCATGGGGAGATTGGTCCTAGAGGCCCTGGAGAATCAGGACCCGAATAGACTCTTACGCCACCCTTCAAAGGAAGCTCGCCTGTTGAGGGAAGAGTGGGACAAGTTACAGGTGCATCAGGGAGTGGTCTACCGAAGGGGCCCCTCTGATGACCTAGAAGACAAATGGCAATTGTTTTTGCCTGAGAAGTACCGAGAGACAGTCCTGGTTGCTCTGCACGACAACCATGGCCACCTAGGGGCGGAAAGGACCTTCCAACTCGTTAGGGACCGTTTCTATTGGCCCTGCATGAGGGCTGAATTTGAAGAATACTGCCACTCATGTGCACGATGCATCCAGAGAAAGACTTTACCTCATCAAGCTGCCCCAATGGGCCATCTGCAAAGTCAAAGCCCACTTGATCTGGTATGCATTGATTTTCTCTGCCTCGAACCCGACCTGAGTGGACTAGGAAATGTTCTGGTAGTAACCGACCATTTCACCCGGTATGCCCAGGCCTTTCCAACCAAGGACCAGAAGGCATCCACCGTGGCCAAAGTGCTGATGGAGAAATACTTCATACATTATGGGCTACCACAACGGCTCCATTCAGTTCAGGGAAGGGATTTTGAAAGTCGATTGATCCGGAAACTCCTGGATTCTTTGGGGATCAAGAAGACAAGAACTACCCCCTATCATCCACAAGGTGATGCTCAGCCGTGGAGGTTCAACCGAACCCTGCTCAACATGCTGGGGACCCTAAGTAGTGAAAAGGAGCAGCATTGGAGCAACCACATAGCGGCAGTTGTGCATGCATACAACAGCACCACCAGTGATGCTACAGGGTACTCACCCTATCGACTTATGTTCGGGAGAGAAGCAAGACTACCCGTAGATCTGGCCTTTGGCACTTCCATAGACCATTGTTCTGCTACTTCCCACAAGGGATATGTCGATAGGCTCAGACGTAATTTGAAATTGGCCTATGAACAGGCCCAGGCGGCCTCGGAGCAAAGGGGGGCCCGCAACAAGAAAAATTTTGACCTGAAAGTTAGGATTCAGGATTTGCAACCAGGAGACAGAGTGTTGTTACGGAACTTGGGGGTCCCTGGAAAACATAAGCTTGCAGATAGACGGAGACCTGAACCTTATGTTGTTTGCAAAAGACTACCGGGCCTGCCCGTTTACAGACTTAAACCAGAAGGGAAGGTGGGACCTTTGAAGACCTGGCATCGGAACCACCTACTCCCACTAGCTGAGGCAGTTCGGATATCCCCTGTGACAGATTCCCCTGAGCCAGCTTCCATCCTGGATACTCCCAGACCGAACACTCGGTCCCAGACCCCTCAGATTGGGGATACAGAGACCTCGGAGATGAGTGAAGATGAGGGAGAAGAACTTGACTGGCTTTGGCCTTCACAGGCCCCAGGAACCTCTGCTATTGATCTTTCACCTGAGGACGACACCATAGATCAGAAGCTGAATGCAGAAGCTACTGAGTTCATTCCGTCCAGTCCTTGGTCAGATTCTTGGGAGAGTGCCTGTGACTTACTCCCAGAAGAAGATCCAAGGGAGTATCTGTACCTCCCTGCCCCGGAGTCCAGTGCTTCCGAACCAGAAATAATTCCTGAGTTGGTTCCAGAGGAGGAGCCTGTTCTAACAGAGAGCCCAAGAGAACAGAGGAAGCGAAGAGCCATAAAGCCTCCCAGAAGATTAACTTACCCACAGATGGGGAGAAGTGCAGAAGACACTGTGGTTACTGCCAGAAGGAGTACGGAAGAGCCTGACCCTCCCACTGTTCATTTAGTGTGGGGCAACCCCAGCTCACTCTCTGGCACAGTTAGGCAGGTCACTAGTGATGGTGTGACCTGTGGGCAGGGGAGTTCACTGCCTCGGTTTTGGTGGGAATTTCCTCTGCCAACATCATACGAAACTTTGATTGATGTTGTACGTTCTGTGATTTAAGTTTATGTTATCTTTGGGGACCAAAGAGTTTAAGTGGGGGGAGTGTGTAGCGGGGTCTCCTTTAAGGCCCCGGGACTACGTTACCCAGAACCCCGTTCGGCACCCAGAGTGCAGTTAGCCACCGCAGAGACTCATGGGAGGGGTTATTTAAGGAGGAGGCGAGGCGGAGCTCGGCCTCTTTGGACACCGCGCTGCAAGCAAGAGTTTCTTCCTGTGCGGATCTGCTGGAGTGCAAGGCCTGAAGCCTGGGCCTTGCGCAACTTCCAAAGAGCCTTCCACCCCACCGCGGAGCCTGGGTGGCATCTGACTTGTCGAGTGAGGACATCAGTTGGATCGGGACCCGATAGTTGCAGACGCTGTGTGCGGAGACACAGCAGGTGGAAGTCCCGGGCTGGGATTGCGCCCGGAGTGGTGAGCGAGCACTTGCTCAATCCAATAGACTTTGCTGATTCTAGGCCTATAGACTGCCGTGGCTCACCGATTGTTTGCTTGTTGTTCCACTGGGGGGACCGGTAGCAGGACAGAGTTGAAGTGTCCCCCCCCCCCCATAATAGTGTTCTTAGTGATTGCCAGTTGTGGATTACAAATACCATTCATCAAGTGCACCACCGAAAGTTTGCATGCAAAGAAATCCCCATAGAAAGGACTGAGATTTATTCTGGGTCAGGCCTGGCCAGGGTGGGGATATAGGATATTGTTTAGTGCGCCACATGGCGTGTATACCATAATAGCTACGCGTGGTGGATTACCGCGCAGCGCCATTATTGTGTGCTATATTGATTGCTGCAGGGCTCTGCAAGCCAGTTGTGTGTATTTGTCACGTACCTGGTAGGAGTCTGATATGATGAGGTCGGCCTCTCTTGTATCTCCAGTCCAAGCCCCACTGAGGGTGGAACAGATGGTGGCTAGGGCCAGGAGGAACACGAGTGCCTGAGGAAGTTGCTTGTAGGACTTGCTGGAACAGATGTGGCTTGGAGACCCAGACAGCCGGACAGACACTGGACACAGGAACACTTGGAGGATGGGTAGAGGTTTGAGGGGAACTCCAACCCACTTGCAGGTTCTGGGAACGAAGCTCACAGGAACAGAGGTCAGGAGGATAGCCAGGGTTCAGCAACAGACAGGCGGCACGGTACAAAGGATCAATCAGAAGCAGGGTCAGTGGAAGCCGGGATCAGAAGCCAGTAATCAGGAAGTGTTTCAGAGTCCAAAGACAGAGTCAGGGAAAGCCACAGTCAGCAACGGTTATCAAGCAGCATAACAGGAACCAGGAAGTTTTCAGGACACAGCTGAAGACCAGTCAGCACTTGCTTGAGAGTCAGGACTTCCTTAAATAGATAGGAAGTCTTGTAATCAGGCTTCAGGTCACAGCTGAGGGCAGGAAGTGCTGCCTGTCCCACACTGCCGGAATACACCCACTGGTGGACACCGGTACTACAGTCCGTGGAACATGCATTACCACCAGCAGGTGAGATCCTTGCAGACTGGCGCCAAAGGAGATTAGGGGCGCGCACCCGCGCGTGCACGTCGTCCCCGCGCACGCGCATGTGTACTAGCACTCTGGAAGGGCTGCTGCAGCCCGGGGGTGCGCGCGCCAGTATTCCGAGACTGCTGGCGAACGCGCGCCTGCGCAGGAGAGTTCCTATCAGTTCTCTTACATTGCCCCCCCCTTAGGGGCAGCCTCCGGATGCCCCTCAAGTCTCTCTTTTCCGGGTGGCGTTGAAAGAAGGCTTGTACCAGTCTTGGGGCATGAACATCAGAAGCTGGTTCCCAAGAATTTTCCTCAGGGCCGTAGCCCTTCCATTTAACAAGGAACTGCATCTGGTTACTCCTACGTCTACAGTCCAGCACGGCCTCCACTTCAAATTCCTCATTACCTTCGATGAGAATCGGAGGAGGGGTTCCAGACACCCGATAAGGGAAGGGATTAGGCGTGGTGGGTTTCAACAAAGAAACGTGGAATACTGGATGTATCTTCATGCTTTTGGGTAGCACCAATTCAAAAGCTACTGCATTGATCCTCCGCTTGACAGGAAAAGGGCCCAAAAATTTTGGACCGAGTTTCTTAGAAGGACAGCTTAACTTTAGATTTGCCGTGGACAGCCAGACTTTGTCCCCAGGTTTTAAATCCAGGTTACCCCTCTTCTTTCTGTCGAAAAACTTCTTGTTGCTAGCCTGGGTCTTGGAGATCGTCTCCTGTAAAACCTGATTGTTAGTACTGAAGAAGTCTAATCGGTCTTGCACAGCAGGTAAAGAAGACTCAACAGGTATTTCCGGCAGAAAAGAGGGATGGTACCCAAAATTGGCAAAAAAGGGGGACTGTTTGGTTGCTGAGTGGATGGTATTATTATATGAGAACTCCGCAAGCGGAAGGAGGGATAACCAATCATCTTGAGCAAAAGAGGAAAAACACCGTAGATACTGTTCAAGGGTTTGATTCGTCCTCTCAGTCTGTCCATTGGTTTGTGGGTGGTAAGCTGTAGAGAGGCAGAGTTCAATATTAAGTGCTTCGCATAGAGCCCTCCAGAATCTAGAGGTGAACTGCACCCCACGGTCGGAGATAATGCTATCAGGAATACCGTGCAATCTAACGACCTCTTTGATGAAGGCTGAGGCAGTCTCAGTAGCGGAAGGAGTTCCTTGTAAGGGTACAAAGTGCGCCATCTTGGTCAGGCGGTCTACCACGACAAAGATGGTAGTGAAGTCTTCAGACGGAGGGAGTTCTACAATAAAGTCCATTGAGATCATACTCCATGGTTTCTGAGGTATGGGAAGAGGCTCCAAGAGACCCCAAGTTTTAGTTCTGTCGGTTTTGTTTTGAAGGCATGTAATACAGGATCTAACGTAATTTTTACAGTCCTGCATTAAATCGGGCCACCAGAAGGTACGGGAGACCAGATCGGCAGTCTTGCGGATCCCGTAATGTCCTGCTAGAGGGTGGTCATGACAGCGACTCAGAATGGACACTCGAAACTGCTCCGGGACAAAGATTTGTTCCTTATGGAAGAAAAGGCCATTCCTTGATTGAAGAGCAAAGTCCTGGGAGGGTGGTTGGTTAACCACACTGGTCTTAATTTGAGATAACAGATCAGCTTGAAGAAACAAAAAATTCTTGGCCGGGAGAATGGTATCAGGCTCCAAGGGACTCACAGGATCATTAAACATACGGGACAGGGCATCTGGTTTGCCATTCTTAGAACCAGGACGAAAAGTAATATGAAATGAGAAACGGGAGAAGAACAGCGCCCATCTTGCTTGTCGAGGTCTTAATCGCTTAGCTGTTCTCAAGTACTCGAGGTTCTTGTGATCCGTGAATATGAGGATTGGGTGGGCAGCACCCTCCAAGAGGTACCGCCACTCTTCAAGTGCGGCCTTGATGGCCAGCAGTTCCCGGTCTCCCACATCATAGTTCCTCTCGGAAGGATTTAATTTCTTGGAGAAAAAAGCCACAGGGTAGAGTAAGGATTTCGGGCCCTGACGTTGGGACAATATAGCCCCGACTGCACTTTCAGAAGCATCAACCTCCAATACATAGGCCAAGGATGGATCAGGGTGCTTCAGGATGGGAGCTGAGGTAAATAAAAGTTTTAACTGTTCAAAGGCCTCTTGAGCTTTTGGTGTCCAACAGAAAGGGATGTGTTGCTTAGTTAGTTGTGTGATGGGAGCGATGATACCAGAAAAGTTCTTGATGAATTTTCTGTAAAAATTAGCAAACCCCACAAACCTCTGAACAGCTTTTCTGTCTGTAGGGACAGGCCATTCCAGAACGGAAGTAACTTTCTGCGGATCCATGGAGATACCGTCGGCAGAGATGACAAGTCCCAAGAAATTAACAGTTTGTTTCTCAAAGTCACACTTTTCGGCTTTGGCATAAAGACAGTGTTTTCGGAGTCGGGCCAGCACTTTCTTAACATGAGCTTGATGAGATTCCATGGATTCAGAGAATATCAAGATGTCATCCAAGTAGATTATGACGAATAGATCAAGATAATCCCGAAAAACGTCATTCACTAGGTGTTGAAACGTAGCTGGGGCGTTGCAGAGCCCGAATGGCATGACCAAGTACTCGAAGTGGCCAAAGCGAGTTCGAAAAGCCGTCTTCCACTCGTCCCCTTCCCTGATTCTGACGAGATTATACGCACCCCTTAAGTCTAGCTTGGAGAATATCCGTGCCCCCCGCAGCCTCTGGAAAAGTTCAGGAATTAACGGAAGGGGGTACCGGTTCTTGACTGTAACTTTGTTAAGGTCCCGGTAGTCAATGCAAGGTCTTAAGGAGTGATCCTTTTTCTCTACAAAGAAGATACCGGCACCTGCTGGTGACGTGGAGGGCCGAATGAACTTCTTTTTCAAACTCTCGTCGATATAGACACGTAAGGCTTCCAGTTCAGGTTCGGAGAGGGGATAGATCCGACCAAAAGGAATCTCCGCCCCTGGTAAGAGATCAATAGGGCAATCATAAGTCCTATGGGGTGGAAGGGTGTCCGCACCCTTCTTGTTAAATACGTCCAGGTATTCGTGGTAAGCAGCAGGAACCAGATTAATGGTTTCTGGGTCAGGCTGTAGACTCAGGAGAGGAGTGGTACTAGCAGTCCTTTCAGGGAAACAGTGCGTCTGGCAATAGCTGGAGGAAAAGGTGACGTCTCCTGTAAGCCAATCAATGTGCAGATTATGTGCCTTTAGCCAGGGAATGCCAAGAATGATGGGGAACATAGGTGAGGTTATGACATCCAACCGAAGGAATTCATGGTGACCAGAGGAGGCTTGACAGGAAATAGGTGCAGTCTCTTGTGTGACCGGGCCTGATTTAATACCAGAGCCATCGGCCAGGTGAACCCGGAATCCCTGTTTCTTGGGGCACACGGGAAGCTGGTGTAAAGAAACAAATGAGGAATCCACAAAACAGCTGCAGGCCCCTGAGTCTATTATGGCGGATACTAAGAGTGTCCTTCCGGCAACAAAAAGATTAACTGGGAGAGAGATGTGAGACCGAACCTCTCCAGAAGGATGCTCCACAGGAAGCTGACGAAGGCAGGTTCTACTGGTTTTTGCTGGGCAAGTCTGTATGAAGTGACCTGCTTCTCCACAATAGAGGCATAGATTGGCACGTAATCGTCTGAGACGTTCTGCCGGGGAAAGAGGCGATCTGGGGAAACTCCTGTGGCATGTCTTATGCTGAGCCTTCTTTCCAAAAGATGTGCTCAACGGGGCAGCAGATATGCTGGGTGTAGAAGTCACAGAAAGGATTCCTTGAGTCTTTTCGTATTGCCTCTCACGTAGTCGCCGGTCGATTTGGATGGCTGAGCTAATCAGTCTTTCCAAGGATGTAGGAACTTCAATTCTGGCCAGTTCATCTTTGAGAGTGTCGGAAAGACCAAGCCGAAACTGATGGCGAAGAGCAGGATCGTTCCATCGAGTGTCAGCACTCAGGACACGGAAGTCAGTGATATACTCCTCAACAGGCCTTGACCCCTGTTGTAACCTGCCAAGCTTGGATTCTGCAGACTGCTGGCGGAAGGGGTCAGCATATAGCTGAGCCATAGCCGAGAAGAACGAAACTGTGGTTGCCAGAACTGGGTCATGCTGCTCCCGGAGGTGATGAGCCCAGGAGAGTGGTTCGTTCACGAGAAGGGTGATCACAAATCCCACTTTAATGTCTTCAGATCTAAAGGTCCGGGGCAGCAGGGAGAAGTAGAGCTCGCAGGAGTTCCGGAAGGTTCTGAACATCGTACGATCTCCGGAAAATCGTTCGGGAATAGGCACTCTGGGTTCCGGGAGAGGAATAATTCCATGGAAGGAACTTGAATCGGTTTGAGCAGAGGGATCTGCGACAGAGGGAGAAACGCAAGCTGATGCGACTCCTATCTTGTCAGAGAGTCTGGAATATCCGCCAGCAAAAGATTGAGAGCAGGTTCTCTATTTTTCCGTCAGAAAAAGTTCCTATCGGAAATTCCGTTCGTCTGTATGCAATTCCGTCACGCAAAAAAACATGCATGCTCAGAAACAAATAGAGAACAAAAGAATTGCCGCTCCAGGCAGGTCCAATTGGCAATTATCTTCCACTCAGGAACCACGGGTGCAGGCAATGCATATAGCAGGTAGGAAAATAAATTGTCTGGACAGCCGCACTCCAAAAACGTAGCCTTTATTAGTAAAACCTGGAACAAGCACTACAAGCCACAGGAACCAGGACAGTTGACGCGTTTCACACTACACTTAGTGTTTAGTCAGCTGACTAAACACTAAATGTAGTGTGAAACGCGTCAGTGTCCTGGTTGATGGGGCTTGTAGTGCTTGTTCCAGTTTTTACTAATAAAGGCTACGTTTTTGGAGTGCGGCTGTCCAGACAATTTCTTCTCTTACATGCTCGGAAACAATTTGACGCATGCTCGGAAGCATTGAACTTAATTTTCTCGGCTCGTCGTAGTGTTGTAAGTCACTGCGTTCTTGACGGTCGAAAGTTCAGAGGGGGACACAACTTTTGTGTGACCGTGTGTATGCAAGCCAAGCTTGAGCAGAATTCTGTTGGAAAAACCATCCAAGGTTTTTCCGACGGAAATTCCGACCGCGTGTACAGGGTATAACAGGTTTTCTTCCAAGATTGCCCTGTATTTGGCTCCATTCATCCTTATATCAACTCTGACCAGCTTCCCTGTCCCTGCTGAAGAAAAGCATCACCACAACATGATGTTGCCACCACCATGTTTCACGGTGAGGATGGTGTGTTCAGGGTAATGTGCAGTGTTCGTTTTCTGACACATATTGTGTTTTGGTTTTATGCCAAAAAGTTCAATTTTGGCCTCATCTGACCAGAGCACCTTCTTCCACATGTTTGCTGTGTCCCCCACATGGCTTCTCACAAACTGCAAACAGGATCTCTTTTGGCTTTCTTTCAACAATGGCTTTCTTCTTGCCACTCTTCCATAAAGGCCAGATTTGTGGAGAGCACGACTAATAGTTGTTCTGTGGACAGATTCTCCCATCTGAGCTGTGGATCTCTGCAGCTCCTCCAGAGTTACCTTGGGCTCTCTGTTGAATGCTCTCCTTGCCCGGCCTGTCAGTTTAGGTGGATGGACATGCCTTGGTAGGTTGCGCCATACTCTTTCCATTTTCGGATGATGGATTGAACAGTGCTCCGTGAGAGTTTCAAAGTTTGGGATATTTTTGTATAGCCTAAACCTGCTTTACACTTCTCCACAACTTTATCCCTGACCAGTCTGGTGTGTTCCTTGACCTTCATGATGCTGTTTGTTCACTAAGGTGCTCTAACAAACCTCTGAGGGCTTCACAGAACAACTGTATTTATGTACAAGTGTGTATTCCCGCGCTAATAGGAGATAAATGGCCCTGGTAAAGGTGCAGCAGTCACCGTAAGGGTCAAACACTACCCAAAGAATAAGAGTATAAAAAATCTATATTTGGTGATGCGCTCCTAAATAATAAGTGCTAGCAAATTCACAATGTTATAGGTATCAGATATAAATAAACTGAACTGATAAATTCATAAAAGTCCGTAAGATGAAATAAAGTGCAAAAAATGCAAAAGGTGGAGCAATAAACAATCCATGTAGATTAATAAATATGTAAACTGAACTGATTAATATAAGTCCATATAGTGAAATAAAGGGCAGCAGGTGCAAATAATGGAGCAGTAAACAATTCCTACAAATGACATGAAGTGCAGGTGTGAAAATAAGGTGCTGTCTAGCATCAAAAGGTGATGTTGTGAATACAATGAAGTGAAATCTTCAGTGACTTCAGTGAATGAAATCTTCGGTGTATGTTACACCCGTAGGTGTACTACCTTCTTACCTTACTGTTGTAAGATAATCAGCGTGTCAGAGTGTAAGGGCTGGATGATCGCTCAAGGAGAAGGGTCCTATCCGCGTTCCTTTCCAAGGGTTCCGGTTTCTCTAAAGCCTGACACCTGCTTCCTCTAATATCCCATCTCCTGGGGTTGGGTCAGTCAGTGCGGATCCACTCAGGTGAATAAGCCAGGCATGTGTAGGAAAGATTAGGAAGGAAGGGACCTCTATAGTGTAGTAGGCTATTTTATTGTATTCACAGTTTATAACATAGAGGTACTCACATTTGATAAGATAAAAACATGCACAAAATAAAAACGAGCGCAGAGCTTGCGACCTGACGTCACTTCCGGATTCTGTCTATCCAACGCGTGTCGTCACGAGTCATGTGACTTCATCAGGGAACCTAAACCCTAACTGTATTTATACTGAGATTCAATTGCACACAGGTGGACTCTATTTACCAATTAGATGACTTCTGACTTCTGAAGGCAATCGGTTCCACTAGATTTTAGTTAGGGGTATCAGAGTAAAGGGGGCTGAAAACAAATGCACGCCACACTTTTCAGATTTTTATTTGTAAAAAAATTTGAAAAACATTTATTTGGTCACATAATGAAAAAAGACACATGTCCATCTAGTTCAACCTACAAAAGGTGAAAAAAAGAATATTATTATTTAATTTTTTTTAAACTTAAAAACCCATCACTTAGCTCTTTTAATTCCCACCTAAAAATCAGTAGCTTTGGGTAGAGTGCCCCCTTTTCACTGTGGGTTTATTTATTTCATAGATGTGCGCAGCCTATTATGATGTGCACCCCAAAGCTCAAACACATACAGTGTGCGTGCATGTGTATATATACTGCTGGTGTCAGTAAAGCAGTGCGTGGTGTCAGTAGGGCAGAGATTGGTGATGGTAAGCCAGTGGATGGTATCAGTAGTTTTTATTTTTTTATTTTTTACAATTTAGTTTTTTTTATTATTTTTATTCTATATTTTTGTAGGAGTCCCGTTGGGGGGCTTTTCTGAAATATTGAGGGTCTAAAGCGTACCATCTCTATGCCGACGACACTCAAATTTCCCTCTCTACCCCTCAGCTCCCTCCTTCAGTCTCCTCACGTATCACCAATTTACTAACAGACATATCAGCCTGGATGTCACGCCACTTCCTCAAACTCAATCTATCGAAAACCAAACTCATTATATTTCCTTCCCCTAATCTCTCTGTCAAGATCGATGGCACAACCATTAACCTGTCCCCGCACGCCAAGGTCCTAGGTGTAATCCTGGACTCATCTTTAGGCCCCACGTCCAATCATTGTCCAAATCTTGCCGCCTCAACCTCCGCAACATCTCAGAAAATACGTCCCTTTCTAACCAATGACACCACAAAGCTCCTAGTTCACTCCCTGGTCTTCTCTCGCCTCGACTACTGCAACTCCCTCCTCATTGGCTTACCTCTTAATAGGTTAACCCCCCTCAGTCCGTCATGAATACTGCTGCCAGGCTCATCCACCTTACAAACCGCTCTGCGTCTGCCATCACTCTCTACCAATCCCTCTACTGGCTGCCACTCACCCAATTAAATGAAACAATAACTTACAAAGCCATCCACAACTCAGCCCCTCAGCTACATCACTGACCTAGTCTCAAAATACCAACCTACTCGTTCCCTTCGTTCCTCCCAAGACCTCCTGCTCTCTAGCTCCCTCATCACCTCCTCCCATGCTCGCCTCCAGGACTTTTCCAGAGCCTCTTCTATCCTATGGAACTCCCTTCCCCAATCTGTCCAACTATCTCCAACTCTGTTTGCTTTTAGACAATCCCTAAAAACCATCCTCTTCACAGAAACATATCCTGCCTCTACCTAACAACTGTGCTTTGATTTTCTCCATCATCTCATCCCCCACAGTTATTACCTTTTTGTATCACTTGACCCTCCCTCCTAGATTGTAAGCTCTATTAATCAGGACCCTCTGATTCCTCCTGTATTAAATTGTATTGTAATTGTACTGTCTGCCTTCATGTTGTAAAGCACCGCGCAAACTGTTGTCATTATATAAATTTTGTATAATAACATAGCTCCCAACTGTCCCTGATTTTGAGGGACTGTCCCTAATTTGGAGCAATGTCCCTCTGCCCCTCTTTCCCCCTCATCTGTCCCTCATTTTGTTCTGATCCACATAGTTGTATATAAAATGCACTTTTTATCTTTCAAAAGGTGTTTCCCAGAGCCAAACCTTTCATCCAAATTCTAAATTGCTGCATTTGCACATTTTAAAAGCCAATATAAAGGAATAGTAGTGGTAAAAAAAAAGTCCTTGTGGATTTGATTAACCTTTTTTTTGGTTAATTCTCCTTTAACCGCTTGTCATCCAGCCGCCGTCAAATGACGGCGGCAGGAAGACTCTGTTATTTTGGGCGGACGTCATATGACGTTGCGCCTTTAAAAGCCACTAGGGGACGTGCGCGCACGCCCACCGCGTCACTGGGCACCCGATGCACGTGCCCGGCGACTAGGACCGTGGATTTGTGTGTGTAAACACACAGATCCACGTCCTGTCAGGGAGAGGAGACCGATGGTGTGTCCCTTGTACATAGGGACAACCATCGGTCACCTCCCCAGTCAGTCCCCTCCCCCCACAGTAAGAATCACTAATAGGGAACACATTTAACCCCTTCCTCGCCACCTAGTGTTAACCCCTTCCCTGCCAGTCATGTTTATACAGTAGCCAATGCATTTTTATAGCAGGGATCACTGTATAAATGTGAATGGTCCCAAAAATGTGTCAAAAGTGTCCGATGTGTCCGCCGCAATATCGCAGTCACGATAAAAATCCCTGATCGCCGCCATTACTAGTAAGAAAAAAATAAATAATAAAAATGCTATAAATCTATCCCCTATTTTGTAGACGCTATAACTTTTGCGCAACCCAATCAATATACGCTTATTGCATTTTTTTTTTTTACCAAAAATATGTAGAAGAATACGTATCGGCCTAAACTGAGGAAAAAAAGAAATGGATATTTATAATAGCAAAAAGTAAAAAAATATTGTGTTTTTTTTCAAACTTGTCGCTCTTCTTTTGTTTATAGCGCAAAAAATTAAAAACGCATAGGTGATCAAATACCACCAAAAGAAAGCTCTATTTGTGGGAAAAAAGGGACGCAGATTTCGTTTGGGTACAGCGTCACATGACCACGGAATTGTCATTCAAAGTGTGACAGCGCTGAAAGCTGAAAAATGGCTTGGGCAGGAAGGGGGTGAAAGTGCCCTGTAGGCAAGTGGTTAAGGGGGTGTGGCAGAGGGCGTGTCCTATGCCTACATACGTTTGTTAGTAGGTGTCCCTCATTCCCATCTCAAAATGTTGGGAGGTATGTAATAATAATCATAATTATAACAGGGGGAATCTGCACCACACAGGGTGATTAGGGTATGCCCAGGCACACCTGGCACACCTGTGATTTATTTATTTTTATTTAGGAAGCCAGGCTTTTCGTGACTTCCTACAGTCAAGCCCTGTACACACGATCGGTTTTACCGATGAAAACAGTCCGATGGACTTTTTTCATCGGACAAACCGATCGTGTATGGGCCCCATCGGTCTTTTTTCCATCGGTGAGAAAAAATAGAACATGTTTTAAATTTATCCGATGGAAAGAAAAAATGATAGCAAATTCCGATCGTCTGTGTGGAACTCCATCGGAGAAAAAAAACACGCATGCTCAGAATCAAGTCGACGCATGCTCAGAAGCATTGAACTTCATTTTTCTCGGCTTGTCAGAGTGTTTTACGCCACGGCGTTTGGGACGGTCGGATTTTTGATTGATGGTGTGTAGGCAAGACTGATGGAAGTCAACTTCATCGGAAATCCGATGGAAAAATCCATCGGATTTTATTCCATCGGAAATCCGATCGTGTGTACAGGGCTTAAGAGGTTTCCTTATATTTCCTCTAAGTTATTTCTAATTTAAGAACGGTGTTTCAAATCCATTCGAGGGATAACTGTGATCAGGGAGCACATTATGAGGATGGCTGTTGGGCCCCCGGGTCTCCAGAGATTCCAGGCAATGACGCATTTATACATACAGTACATGCTCCCGTCAACTGTGCCCCTTTGTAATTCTGTTCAGAGATCTTGGCATATACTCATTGTGGCAGCTGAACATTCTGTGTATGGGGGCAAATGAGAGACGTAACAAGCATTCTGTACACAATATCAGGATCTTCTCTTTTCCTAGAAACTAGCATAAAACTTCAGGGGTTCATAACCTGGGGGTGTCCATAGCCATTGGGAATATAGGAACAAAATATAGGACTGAATCTCTGTATAATCCTCCCCCCAAAAATGTGGGGGTTGGGGGGGGAGGGGCACCACTATGCAGTAATGCATATAACATGCAACTAATGTGCCTTGTGTAGCTGTACGTGTTGTCACAACACGCCCAATTGCAATGGCACCCTAAACCAATCCCTGACATAAATCTCATATTCCTAGGCAGAACCATTAACCTCAGCCTCACCCCTAAGGCTAAAAGATTGATTTTTTTTAGCTCAGCTGGGCTACTGAAAAAGTCAGCTATTAATCACGAAAAACACAAATCAATCACTAAAGCTGGATTCACACCTATGCAGTTTTAGTGCTTTTTGCATTTTGCAGATTTGCACTACAGAACGTGTTCCATAGGAAACCATGTTAAATGGACTGTAGTGCAAATCTGCAAAATGCAAAAAGCACTAAAACTGCATAGGTGTGAATCAAGCCTTAGGGACTGTTTTAACCACTTAAAGGTTGTCCTAAACGTGATGTGCAAAATAGGGCTGTGGAAATTAACTACTAATTCCTCGATTAATCGATACATTTTTTTGATCGTTCAAAATTCTTTTGATCGGTACTCACCTCTCCGCCGACTTCCGGGTCTTCAGGGAGTTCTGTCGGAGATCCGGTGACATCACGGACACTGGCGGAGCTTGCCGTGTCCATCTGAAGGGCTCCTTTGCTGTGCCTTCATATCTGCATGCCGGCGGGACACACGCAAGGGCTGTTATCCTTCCCTCTATCAACCTGGGATTCTACAGCCATCCACTGGGAGTTGTGATGGTTCCCTTCACGGGACATCTACATGCCGACGGACTGATGTTAACCCCTCCTCATCTGGATTCAGCAGTGGTATCGTTGTACACATTTTTATACCAGTATCATACTTAGCTACATGTTTTTATGACTGCTTTTGCTACCGTTTGGTATTACTCGCACCATTTTTACAGTTTATGTAGCTACATTGCTTTTATCTCCAGTACAATATTTATTTTGTTACCTACTTGAAGACTATAAAAGTTTTAATTCTATTCCCATCGAGCGCTGCCTTTGTGTGTTTTTTGGATCCTGCTATCCATTTTTCCAGTGGTTGGTAGCTGCACTGAGAATCAGCTTGCAAGGAGATCAGCTAAAAGTAGTTGGATCTGTATGTGCATTATAATTATTCGAAATTAGTCGATTAATCGATTAAAAAAAAAATTGATTACCCGAACATGAAAATTTTAATCAGTAACAGCCCTAGTGCAAAATCATGAAAAAAAACGTGTGAACTTAAAGCGCAGTTCCGCCGATTTTATTTTATTTTTTAAAGTCAGCAGCTACAAATACTGCAGCTGCTGACTTTTAAAATAAGGACACTTACCTGTCCAGGGCGCCCGCGATGTCGGCACCTGAAGCCAATCTCTCCCTAGGCACTCGGGTGCTGCCGCCGCCATCTTCGGTAAGGGAATCAGGAAGTGAAGCCTTGTGGCTTCACTTCCTGGCTCCCTACTGTGCATCTCGTGCTGCGCGTTCCCACTGGTCCCTGCTGACTTCTGGGACCTGTGTGTCTCCCAGAAGACAGCGGGGGGGGTAGAGAAGGCGCCGGACGTGGCGTAGATACCCGCCGGTGGCTCGGGCATCTATGCCCAGAAGTGGGAGCAAAATACCTGTATTGGACAGGTATCTGCTAAACCCCCCCCCCCCCGAAAGGTGCCAAATGTGACACCGGAGGGGGGGGAGGAACCGGCAAAGCGGAAGTTCGATTTTTGGGTGGAACTCCGCTTTAAGCTGGCTACACATTATACAATTTTCCTTTAGATTTACCAAAACCATAAAATATGAGGTTGAACCTAAACACTTTCAAATTGGATGCAATCAGGCAGGCCCTTCCACTACATAGTTAAAGGTAAATCTAAAGGAAATTGAAAAAAATAAAAATTGTATATTGTATGACCAGCTTTAAAACCAGGACAGTTTTTTGTAGCATGATTGAGCTTCTAACCAGAAATTTAGGTTGACAGCTTTAGCAAGCTCCCTCCCACTTCCTAAGAGATACTATCGACCATCACTCTAATGCAGTGGCGGCTGGTGCTCAAATTTTTTGGGGGGGCGCAAACAAACTGAAAAAAAAAAAAAAATCAATTGCCGCCACTGTGCCCATTAAACGCAGCCACTGTGCCCAAACGCCACTAGTTTGTCCCCAAATGCAGCCAGTTTCCCCCCAAAATACAGCCAGTTTGTCCCCCAATAATACAGCCAGTTTCTCCCCCATAATACAGCCAGTTTCTCCCCCATAATACAGCCAGTTTCTCCCCCATAATACAGCCAGTTTGTCCCCCAATAATACAGCCAGTTTCTCCCCCATTAATACAGCCAGTTTCTCCCCCAATATACAGGCAGTTTGTCCCTCAATATACAGCCAGTTTGTCCCCCAATATACAGCCAGTTTCTCCCCCATAATACAGCCAGTTTCTCCCCCATAATACAGCCAGTTTCTCCCCCATAATACAGTCAGTTTGTCCCCCAAATGCAGCCAGTTTGTCCCCCAAATGCAGCCAGTTTCTCCCCCAATATACAGCCAGTTTCTCCCCCAAATGCAGCCAGTTTGTCCACCATAATACAGCCAGTTTCTCCCCCATAATAAGCCAGTTTCTCCCCCATAATACAGCCAGTTTCTCCCCCATAATACAGCCAGTTTCTCCCCCAATATACAGCCAGTTTCTCCCCCAATATACAGCCAGTTTCTCCCCCATAATACAGCCAGTTTCTCCCCCATAATACAGCCAGTTTCTCCCCCAATATACAGCCAGTTTCTCCCCCAATATACAGCCAGTTTCTCCCCCAATATACAGCCAGTTTCTCCCCCAAATGCAGCCAGTTTCTCCCCCATAATACAGCCAGTTTCTCCCCCATAATACAGCCAGTTTCTCCCCCAATATACAGCCAGTTTCTCCCCCAATATACAGCCAGTTTCTCCCCCAATATACAGCCAGTTTCTCCCCCATAATACAGCCAGTTTGTCCCCTATATGCAGCCAGTTTGTCCCCCATAATACAGCCAGTTTGTCCCCAATATACAGCCAGTTTGTCCCCCAAATACAGCCAGCTTGTCCCCCCCCCCCCCAGCCCTGCACTTATCTTCCCCGAGTCAGCGTCGTCCTTCTTCCGTCCTTGATGTCTTCTCCCGCCCTCGAAGTCACTTCAGCCAATCAGGTTACCGGTAACCAGACCCGGTGAACCTGATTGGCCAGGGAACGCACCCCTGTGCGTCCACTCATTAGGTATTTAGAAGCCAATTACAGCCCTCAGGCTGTAGTCGGGAAGCCTATCAGAGCCTGCTGGCTCTGATAGGCACTTCTAAAGGCCAATCAGACGCTGTTATTCAGATGGCCGGCGCTCAAGGGGCCGGCCATCTGAATAGTGGGCGGCAGCAATACATAGGTTCATGCAATGCATGAACCTATGTATTGTTGTGAGTGACGGCCGGGCGCAGAAGCGAGCGGTAGCGGCGCTTCTGCACCCACTATGGTCGCGCCGCCATGTGTAAAAAAAAAAGACATTAAAAAAATAAATAAATCTTAAAGGGCCCGTTTTTTTTGGTTTTTTTTGGTGACCACAGGAGAGGGGGGCGGCGCCCGGGCGCTCCCTATGGACGGGCCGCCACTGCTCTAATGGATTCTCACGACCACCTTTGTGTGTTCCAGAATCTCCTGTTACATTCTCCATAATAGAAAACTTAGTGCAGAAATCTAAGAAGCTGTCAGGTGAACAACTCCATTTTCTACCCAAAAGCTAACATTTGAGTTTTGGATGGATTGATCCTTAAATGCCTTGTACACACGATCTGTTTTCCGATGGAAAAAAATCCGATGGACTTGTTTCATCTGAAATTCCAATCGGGTGTGGGCCCCATCGGACTTTTTTCCATCGGAGTATAAAAATAGAACATGTTTTAAATTTTTCCGATGAAAAAAAATCCAATAGGAATTTCCGATCGTCTGTGTGGAATTCCATCGGAGAAAAATCCACGCATGCTCAGAATCAAGTCGACGCATGCTCGGAAGCATTGAACTTAATTTTTCTCGGCTCGTCTGAGTGTTTTACGTCACCGCGTTTTGGACGGTCGGAATTTAGTCTGACAGTGTGTAGGCAAGACTGATGGAAGTCAGCTTCATCGGAATTCCAACGGAAAATTTCTTCGGATTTCATTCAATCGGAAAACCGATCGTGTGTACAGGGCATAAAGCAACTCATATATACTATATATAGTACAGTGCATCTGGAAAGTATTCACAGCGCTTCACTTTTTACACATTTTGGTATGTTACAGCCTTATTCCAAAATGGCTTAAATTAATTATTTTCCTCAAAATTCTACAAACAATACCCCATAATGACAACGTGAAAGAAGTTTGTTTGAAATCTTTGCAAATTTATTTAAAATAAAAAATCACATGTACATACCGGTAAGTATTCACAGCCTTTGCTCAATACTTTGGTGAAGCTCCTTTGGCACCAATTACAGCCTCAAGTCTTTGAGTATGATCCTACAAGATGGCACACCTATTTTTGGTCAGTTTCTCACATTCTTCTTTGCAGGACCTCTCAAGCTCCATCAGGTTGGATGGGGAGGGTCTGTGCACATCCATTTTCAGATCTCTCCAGAGATGTTCAAGTCTGGGCTCTGGCTGGGCCACTCGAGGACATTCCCAGAGTCCCATAGCCACTCCTTTGTTATCTTGACTGTGTGCTTATGGTTGTTGTCTTATTTTAAAATGACCTGCGCCCCAGTCCGAGGTCCAGAGCACTCTGGAGCAGGTTTCCATCAAGGATGTCTCTGTACATTGCTGCATTCATCTTTCCCTCAATCCTGACTAGTCTCCCAGTTTCTGCTGCTAAAAAACATCCCCACAGCATGATGCTGCCACCATTATGCTTCACTGTAGGGCATGGGCGTCCGCTGAAATGTTTTCAGGGTGGGCGCTTCAGCAGCAGCGATACACAGTCGCATTTTACCCTTTCTTCGACCGCTAGCAGGGGTTAAAAGCACCCCCCCACGTTAAAATGTAAAAACACCCCACTGTGCCCCCAGTATCTTTAAATATCTCTGTCACTACTGTGTACCCCCTCTCCACAACTGCACCTCTGGATCCCTTTACATTACACAGCACCCCACAGCTCTGGACCCCTTTACATTACACAGCACCCCACAGCTCTGGACCCCTTTACATTACAAAGCACCCCACAGCTCTGGACCCCTTTACATTACACAGCACCCTGCATCACTGGACCCCTTTACATTATACAGCACCCTGCATCACTGGACCCCTTTACATTACACAGCACCCTGCATCACTGGACCCCTTTACATTACACAGCACCCTGCACCCCTTTACATTACACAGCAGCACCCTGCACCTCTGGACACTACACTCTGACCACTACACTACACACTGACTACTGACCACTACACTGCACACTGACAACACTGACCATATGTATGACGTGTCCTATGACGTCTTGTCTCTGCAGTCACACACACACACACGTGTTGTAGGACATCTCCTCCTCCCTCCATACCACACAAACAGCCTGGCTCTCCTTCCTTCTCACCTTCAGCAGGTCCAGTGGGGCTGGATATGTGTGTAAGGGCAGCGGAGGGTGTAGAACACTGGCAATTTGGCCAACACCTTCTCGATTCCAGGGGGGGCAAACGACCCCCCTTGCCCTATGGAGCGGACGCCCATGCTGTAGGGATGGTATTTGCCAGGTGATGAGCGATGCCTGATTTCCTCCAGACATGACGCTTGCCATTCAAGCCAAAGAGTTCAATCATAGTTTTATCAAACCAGAACATTTTGTTTTTAATGGTCTGAGAGTTCTTCAGGTGCCTTTTTGGCAAACTCCAGGTGGGCTGTCATGTGCCTTTTACTGAGAAGTAATCCATCTGGCCACTCCCCCATACAGGCCTGATTGGTGGAGTGCTGCAGAGATGGTTGTTCTTCTGGAAGGTTCTCCTCTCTCCACAGAGAAACGCTGGAGCTCTGAGTGACCATCGGGGTTCTTGGTCACCTCCCTGACTAAGGCCCTTCTCCCCCGATCGCTCAGTTTGGCCGGCCGGCCCGCTCTGGTGGTTCCAAACTTCTTCTGTTTACAGATGATGGAGGCCACTGTGCTCATTGAGACCTTCAATGCTGCAGACATTTTTCTGTACCCTTCCCCAGATCTGTGCCTCATTACAATCCTGTCTTGGAGGTCTACAGACAATTCCTTGGACTTCATGGCTTGGTTTGTGCTCTGACATGCACTGTTAACTGTGGGACCTTATATGGACAGGAGTGTGTGCTTCCAAATCATGTCCAATCAACTGAATTTACCACAGGTGGACTCCAATCAAGTTGTAGAAACATCTCAAGGATGATCAGTGGAAACAGGATGCACCAGAGCTCAAATGTTATGGCAAAGGCTGTGAATACTTATGTACATGAGATTTTTTATTATTTTTTATAAATTTGCAAAGATTTCAAACAAACTTCTTTCACGTTGTCATTATGGGGTATTGTTTGTAGAATTTTGAGGAAAATAATGAATTTAATCCATTTTGGAATAAGGCTGTAACACAGCAAAATGTGGAAAAAGTGAAGCACTTTGAATACTTTCTGGATGCACTGTATATAGCTATACTGAAGAATGTTTTTTCTCTGGTCTTCAGCTGACAACAATGTGGTTCACCAAAAAAAAAAAACAGGATGTGCACAAAATATGCCAAAACTCTCCCTAATCCATACATAAGGATCCCTTCATCTGGATTAAATGCTGAGTGATTGTTCAGCTGGTCCTGGGAATAGCTCCACCTGACGTGACCTGATCACCCAGCTTGCCCTTTGATTTCTCCTCTGCTGTCTCCTATCTGACTTGCCCTGTTTCCGGATGATTTTGCTTGAACTCTGTTGGCTCTACTGCTTAGGATTCAGGTAATGTTGAGAGATTTTAATTATCCTTTTTTTTCACATATATATGAATACAATTCTTTACATAACTTACATCTTTTGTACAGTGGTCTTACCTGTTCCAAGTTGGGAACCCTTTTAGAGGTCAGAACTAGGGTTGAGCCTCGAGTTATTGGGCTACTGATAGCCATAAGGGTATTTTTGCACTGAGGCGCTGGGTGCGTCGGCAGTAAAGTGCCGCTATTTTTTGCCACGATTTTCGCCCGCTAGCGGGGTGCTTTTAACCCCCGCTAGCGGCCGAAAAAGGGTTAAAAATGCCGCTGCAGCGACGCTTTGCTGGCGGTTCGGAGGCGCTGCCCATTGATTTCACCGCTCCTACAGCGCCTCAAAGATGTGGCTGGCAGGACTTTTTTTTACCGTCCTGCCAGCACACCGCTCCAGTGTGAAAGCCCGAGAGAAAGGAGCGGCTCTTTCAGGGCACTTTGCAGGCGCTATTTTTAGCGAAATAGCGCCTGCAAAGCGCCTCAGTGTGAAAGCAGCTTAAAGCCCTGTACACACGATCGGTTTTACCAATGAAAACAGTCCGATGGACTTTTTTCATCGGACAAACCGATCGTGTATGGGCCCCATCGGTCTTTTTTCAATCGGTGTTAAAAAATAGAACATGTTTTAAATTTATCCGATGGGAAAAAAAAATGATAGCAAATTACTATCGTCTGTTCGGAACTCCATCGGATAAAAAACCCACGCATGCTCAGAATCAAGTCGACGCATGCTCAGAAGCATTGAACTTAATTTTTCTTGGCTCGTCGGAGTGTTTTACGTCACAGCGTTTGAGACGGTCGGTTTTTTGACTGATGGTGTGTAGGCAAGACTGATGGAAGACAGCTTCATCGGAATTCCAATGGAAAAATCCATTGGTTTAAAATCCATAGGAGATCCGATCGTGTGTACAGGGCTTTAGTGTTATCCCTGGCCAAAACAAAAAATTAAATGTAAGGGGAATCTTAAATGGCCTCATACCTGTAAAATTTTGTTAGAAAATAATAATTTTCAGAATGTCTGTCCAATTATCCAAGGGCCCATTCATACCAGAAACTGCAAGTAACTGCAGATTTTTTTCCTTGTACCTATGCATGCGGTTGACGTGCGTTTTTTCTAGCTGCTTTTGTGCTGTGAGGTCACTTCCTCCTCCTCCCCTTTTTTTTTTTTTTTTTTCCTTGGGCTTCTATGTGCGCTGGGATGTGTTGTAGTGCATTTGCATATGGAAAAATGCAGCATGCTGTACTTTTCTGCACTGCAATGGTGTGAACTATGCCCATAGGATAGCCTGTATTTTGGACTGTCTATGCAGTGCAGTCCAAAATGCATCCAACTGCGTTCGGTGTGAAAGGCCCCCTAGCCCCCATTCATGAACTCGCATAAACCGGAATTTCAGTGCAAGTTTGGGGGCGATTTGAAAGACATCTGTGCGGGTTCACGAACAGATGTCCATTGAAATCGCTTCCCGAAGTCGGCAAAAGTAGTGCAGAAACTACTTTTGGAAATCGGTGCGGCGTCGCACCGATTGGGACAGTGACATTCCTGGCAATAGGCTGCGATTTGACATGCGATTTGACATGTCAAATCGTGCCGATGTGAACGGGGGGCTGAGAGTTGGGCTCCGCATCCAATTCGCATTGCAGGCGAGTGTGACCAATGGAGTCAGTTCACACATCTCCGGGGCGGCTGCGGTCTGGATTGAAAAAGGGTCCGGTTTAGGTGCGAATTCAGGCAAAAATTCGTACCTGAACCGGTGAACAGACACGCACTGGACCCCAGGCGTGAACCCATGACCACACATATGTGAACCCGGCCTTCAAAGGCGATGATTTAACAAGCTTTTTCGACCAGAGGGAGTGAAAAAAAAAATCCTAAGGACAGGAATGGCAAATTTTTGTTGAGCCCTGGTTCACACTGACTGCGGGAATGAAATTGTTTGTTTGAATTCAGCTGAACTCGCACGATTTCATTCCCGCATGTCAGTCCCGATTTCCGGGCGATTTCAGAGACATCTGTGCGGGTTTCTGCGCAGACATCAATGGAAATCGCCAAAAGTAGTACAGAAACTCCTTTTAAGAATCGGTGTCACACCAATTTCGGACACTGCCATTGCCGGAAATCGCATTCCAAATCGCAGCAATGTGAAACAGGGCTGAAACTAATGGGAAGAAACAACTTTCTAATTTCTCATATTCGCTCACAGTTGAGAAAGAAATATAACTAGGAACTACTTTTTTTGTTGGGGGGCTTTTGAGGCACCAATGTACCATTTCTGGCGAAAAATGTGTATTCCATAAAAAAAAAAAAAAAAAGTCACTTCTTTTTATTTATTTTTTTGTGCAAAAAAGAAAAGGGCTGACATTGTGTATTTATTAAAGGTTTTTTTACTTTTTTTTTGCAACTGTATAAAAGAAAAAAAAAATGTGAACCCTTTTGGAATGATATGGATTTCTGCACAAATTGGACATAAAATGTGATCTGATCTTCATCTAAGTCACAACAATAGACAATCACAGTCTGCTTAAACCAGACATGTCCAAAGTCCGGCCCCCGTTCCAATCGCGGCCCGCGTACTGGTTTAGAACAGCCCGCCGGATTATTTAGACATATATATCTTTTGTGGCCCCCGACGATCTTCCAGCGCCGGGGCCACAAAAGATGTATATGCCTTGGAACGGGACAGGGAGGAGGCAGGACAAGCGCCGCCCCTGCCGTACACGCACAGGAGAATTTCCTGTTTACGGACGGCCTCTGTAATAGGAAGTCCCGCGCTGCCATTGGACGACTGTTCTGTCCATCAAAGGAGGTGGGACTTTCTATTAAAGAGGCCGCTGTGTAAATAGGAGATTCTACTGTAATAAATTTTTGGCGCTCGTGAGTGCATTCCTGGCAAATATGGTGCTGCATTCCTGGCAAATATGGTGCTGCATTCCTGGCAATGGCGGGTGCATTCCTGGCAATGGTGAGGCTACATTCATGGAAATGGTGGGTCTGCAGATGGGCACTTGTGAGGCTGCAGATGGGCACTGACCCATATTTTGCTTCACAGTTCTTTATTAAATTATTATAATTTTTTTTCTGAAACTTCGCTCTTAAAGTGAAGGCATTTGTTATACGCAAATAAATACGGTATAGCCAAATAATACGCCCAAGCTCATCTCTTCACCACACACAGCCACAAAGGCAGATGAATTCTTGTTGGGCAGTGTATTAGTGCTCGGAGGAACACACTTAGACCAAATTTTAATGGTTCAAAAAATGTCAGGCAAAATGGTCGGCCCTCACGCATGTTCACTTCATCAAATCTGGTCCTCTTTGAAAAAAGTTGTAACACCCCTAGCTTAAACTAATAACACACAAAGAATTAAATGTTACCATGTTTTTATTGAACACACCATGTAAACATTCACAGTGCAGTTGACAGTTGAATGTAAAAAAAAAACAATTGGCTGCAATTTTTTCTTTTTTAAATAGCGTGGGACCCTTTGGGTCTGGTATGAATTTGGAGGGGAACCCCACACCAAATTTAAAAACAAAATGGCGTGGGGTCCCCCAAAATCCATACCAGACACTTATCAGAGCATGCAGCCTGGCAAGTCAGGAAAGGGAGGGGTTAAGTGCAGGGCCGGTGCTACTACTAGGCAAACTAGGCAGCTGCCTAGGGCGCCTGGCCACTGGTGTTTCTACTCTCTTCTCTCTGCAGCAAGCAACTAAGTCTCAGCATCAGCAGGCAGAGGTCTGTGTCTGTGTCCCGATTTCTGAATGAATGTAGGCAAGCAAACATTCATTGATGGGCGCTGGTGAGGCTGCATTTGATGGGCGCTGGTGAGGCTGCATTTGATGGGCGCTGGTGAGGCTGCATTTGATGGGCGCTGGTGAGGCCGCATTGATGGGCACTTCATTAAAAGGTGGTGTATACATGGGCAGGACAAAGAGGTGGAGTTAGGGGTGGAGCCAAGGGGGAGGCGGTAAAATGAGGTTTCGCCTAGGGTGTCAAAAATCCTTGCACCAGCCCTGGTTAAGTGAACGCCACCGTTGGAGCTGAAAAAAAAAAGTGCTCTATTCGCGATAAACGCTCCTGCGGTCTGCCTGCCTTCTTAAATAGCTATGGGTCGGGGCCATCCGGCAACATCACCTGGTGGCACCGCCCCCCTTTGATATCATTTACCTGTGCATGCTGGGCTGCCCACATCATGGGGGACGGTGCCACCAGGTGAAAAAGGAGTAACACTCACATTTGAGGTGATATAAAAGCGCTTATAAAATCAGCAATAACAGTGGCATCAGAAGTCCATCCCGACGCGTTCAAGCAAATATCAGCTTGAACGAAACGCGTCGAGTTGGACTACTGATGCCACTGTTATTGCTGATTTTATAAGCGCTTTTATATCACCTCAAATGTGAGTGTTACTCTTTTTATAATAAATTTACTGTGAGATACCTTGCAGAATTACGCTATGTGCCCTCCTGTTTTCCTCTTTTTCCATTGCCACACCATCTATCTGTTTGGGCGTTTATAACCTTTAAACAACATTGGAAGCTCCACCGCTGGGTTCCTGGAATCTGGGTTCCTTGAGACATCCCTCCCCTTGGTCTATTGACCATACAAGCTTGATTGACCTAGTGTATGCTTACCTAGGTTCAATCCCTCTGGTAAGCCTTATGACATACGGTGGTGGATCTCATATCAAATCTTTTTACTAATCACATATTGATTGTGTTTATTCACCATTTGGAACGTTGTCACTTGATTATTATCAGAACTTATCATTTTCTATCAAAGGACAATTATTTTTATTTTTATTATTTTTTCACTACGGTGTATTTACATGGTGCTTTTTCAAGCTCTTTGGTTCAGTTGATGAATTTATGCGATCAATAACTTGATATCACGTTAATTTTTAGCGCTGCACCTTCATTTTATTTTATGTTATCTTTTGCAAACTTTTGATCTTTTTGCTGTGCAAACTGCTTTCTTTTTACTTTTAAAGGGACAGCGCGGTATTCATACCAATTTACTACACCAGTTCATACTGTTTTTCTTTCTCTGTAATCTAGTGATGTAGGTCTCTTTTAGAATAAAGTCACTTTATAGAGAGCCAGAGGTGAAATTTTAGCAGGGCAGGATCTCCATCACTGGAGCCTGTAGACACAGCTGTTTGACCTGTTCCACACGGGACCATCTAGGAGCAGTACGTCCCTACCAGCATTGTGGTGCACCAAGGAGGGACAGGTGCAGCGTCCAGCCACATTCTTTGTTTAAAGTCTTCTATGTTCCGAACACTTGTCCCTAAACACAGGTACCACTTGGTACAGAAATCGCCCCTGTCTAGCTGGCAGTCTGCCTGCAGTGGGGCAGGATTCATGTGCACTGCTCCTAGTAGGGATGAGCCGAACACCCCCGGGTTCGGTTCGCACCAGAACCCGCGAACGGACCGAAAGTTCGCACGAACATTAGAACCCTATTAAATACAATGGATGCGAACGTTCGAATTCTAAAGTGCTAATTATAACGACTATTTTCCATGTTATTGTCCTAAAAAGGCTTTGGGAACCCGGGTTCTGCACCAGGGGACATGTATCAATGCAAAAAGAAGTTTTAAAAACGGCCGTTTTTCGGGAGCAGTCATTTTAATGATGCATAAAGTGAAAAAAAATAAGTCAAATATTCCTTTAAATATTGTACCTGGGGGGTGTCTAAAGTATGCCTGTGAAGTGCCACGTGTTTCCCGTGTTTAGAACTGTCCCTGCACAAAATAACATTTCTAAAGGAAAAAAAAGCCATTTAAAACTGCTTGCGGCTTTAATGTAATGTCTGGTCCCGGTAATATGGATGAAAATCTTTAAGAAAAATGGCATAGCTACCCCATCACCCCCCCCCCCCCCCCCCACCCCAGACCATTACCAGCCCCTTTGGGTCTTGTATGGATATTAAGGGGAACCCCGCACACAAAATAAAAAAGGCCCTATATACTCTGAACAGCCGTATACAGGCGGTGCATACAAGACAGGGACTGTAGGTTTGTTCTTATGTAGAATCTGTTTGTAATTTTGAACAGCTACATTGTTTAAGTGTAGCTCCAGCCCAAATACCTATTTTTAAGCTTTTTGGAAAACATAGGTAAGGGTTATCACCCCTGTAACATTTGTTTTGCTGTCTGTGCCCCTGTTCAGAACATTTCACCTCACTTTGCGTCCCAATGACAACTGTTTTTGAAATGTGGTGTTTTTATTGAAACAAGGATTGGTGATAAAGCATCAGTAGAGAGGAGACACCTTTCCCCCATATTAATTCCTACAGGAGAGAATTTTCCTTCCAAGGGGTAGATTTCCTCTCACTTCCTGTTGTCTTCTTCCGTTTGCAAGTAGTAGTCGTTTGTAAGTTGGATGTTTGAAAGTAGGGACCTGCCGTATATACTCTGCAGAAATTGGCCCCTTAGGTGTTGGTGTTGGCACAACACTGTAAGCACTCACAGTTACTCTTGGTGGGTGCTGGAACGCCCTGCTGTCAACTATTATATCAGGAATTGTAATAACATATAATTGTTGAACAGTGGTAGTAAAAATTGGGCCTTTGATGGTGGTGCTGGTGCCACAACACTGTAAGGCCTGACAGTTACTCTTGGTGGGTGCAGCAATGGGCCCTGCTGTGAATTATTAGATCAATAATTATAATTGCATGCCCCTGTTGAACAGGGGCTGAAAAATTGGGCCTTTGGTGGTGGTGTTGACACAACACTGTAAGGCCTGACAGTTACTCTTGGTGGCCGCAGCAATGGGCCCTGCTGTGAATTATTAGATCAATAATTATAATTGCATGCCCCTGTTGAACAGGGGCTGAAAAATTGGGCCTTAGGCACTGGTGGCACAACACTGCAACCCCTCACAGATACTGTACTTGGAGCACAGCAATGAGGCCTGTTGCAAAGTATTGCATCAAAAATTGTAATTGCACGCCCCTGTTAAACAGGGGCTGAAAAATTGGGCCTTAGCCACTGGTGGCGGCACCCATAAACCAAAATGATCTTCCAAGCTATCATCATTAATCGGATCATTGAGGAGGAGGAGGATAGCTAGTCAACATAACAGCACAGGAACTCAGCATCAGCATCAGTCTTGAAGGGATGTCACATTTTAAAATCAATTAGTCTGTTATATCAGCATCAGGTGTGTGGTAGCTGGTGGTGATCCAAGACTGGTTCATCTTGATGAAAGTCAGTCGATCAACCGAGTCGGTGGACAGGCGCACCCTGTGATCCGTGACAAATCCTCCAGCAGCACTGAATGTGCGTTCTGAAAGAACGCTGGATGCAGGACAGGCCAGTAGCTCAATTGCATACTGTGCAAGCTCTGGCCAGTGATCCATCCTCAAGACCCAGTAAGCCAGAGGATTTTCGGTGGGGAAGGTGTCAAAGTCTGACCTTGCACCTAGGTATTCCTGCACCATGTATATCAGACGCTGGCGATGGTTGCTGGAACCGATCATACTTTGGGGCTGCGGACTAAAGAATTGTCTGAACGCATCGGTCAGACGGCCAACTTCCCCACCGCTCCTTCTTTGACTGCCCGAAGCCTCAGCAACTCGTTGTCCAGGACCAGGAGTTTGTAACCTCCCAGTCTCTGGGAACGCGTTGCACAGACCTTTCTGCAAGGCCTCCCGGAGTTGTCTCACCCTCTGCTCCCTCTGCGACGGTAACATAAGGTCCGCAACCTTACCCTTGTACCGTGGATCAAGGAGAGTGGCCAGCCAGTAATGGTCCCTCTCCTTGATCCGAAGAATACGAGGATCCTTCCGCAGACTTTGCAGGATCAGGGAGGCCATGCAGCGTAGGTTAGCTGAGGCATTCAGTCCGGAGTCCTCTGGGTCACTAAGGACGACATGATCCGCAGCCACCTCCTCCCAGCCACGTACAAGTCCACTGGTTTCTTGGGACTGTAAATCATCCCTAAAAGACTGCTGCTGATGATGCTGAGTGCCAGCCTCCACCTCCATGCTGACACAATCCTCCTCCTCCTCCTCCTCCTCCTGTGCGATGGGTGGGACAGAAGGAACACTGTCTGGGTAAAGGGGGCCTTGAGAGGCAAGGAAGTCCTCCTCTTCCTGCCTCTGTTCTGCCTCAAGTGCCCTGTCCATTATTCCACGCAGCGTGTGCTCCAACAGGTGGACAAGAGGTACAGTGTCACTGATGCATGCACTGTCACTGCTCACCATCCTCGTGGCCTCCTCAAATGGTGCCAGGACAGTGCATGCATCCCTGATCATGCCCCACTGGCGTGGTGAAAAAACCCGAGCTCCCCTGACCCTGTCCTGGTGCCGTAGTCGCACAGGTACTCATTGATGGCCCTCTGCTGCGTGCAGCCGCTGCAGCATGGCCAACGTTGAGTTCCACCTGGTGGGCATGTCACATATAAGGCGGTTCTTGGGCAGGTTCAACTCCTTTTGCAGCTCAGCCAGGCGAGCACTGGCATTATAAGATCTGCGGAAATGCACACAGACTTTCCTGGCCTGCCTCAGGACATCCTGTAAGCCCGGGTACCTGCCCAAGAACCGCTGCACCACCAGGTTAAGGACGTGAGCCACACAGGGCACATGGGTCAGTTGTCCCTGTCGGAGGGCGGAGAGGAGGTTGGTGCCATTGTCGCAAACCACCATTCCTGGCTTAAGCTGGCGTGGCGACAACCACCTCTCGGCCTGCCCCTGCAGAGCAGACAGGACCTCTGCCCCAGTGTGGCTCCTGTCCCCCAAACACACCAGCGCAAGCACGGCATGGCATCTTTTTGCCTGCGTACTTGCGTAGCCCCTTGAACGCCTACGGAGCACCGCTGGTTCCGAGGACAAAGCACAGGAAGAGGCCATGGAGGAAGAAGAAGAGGAGGGGGTGGAGGAGAGAGGTGTGTCACAACCAGTAGTAGCATTTTGGAGGCGTGGTGGTGGAACAACCTCCAACACTACTGCACCTTGTCCTGCATCCTTCCCAGCTGCCAAAAGAGTGACCCAATGGGCCGTGAAAGAAAGGTAACGTCCCTGTCCATGCCTGCTGGACCATGAGTCAGCGGTAATATGCACCTTACCGCTGACCGCCCTGTCCAGCGAGGCCAAGACATTGCCTTCCACATGCCGGTAGAGAGCCGGAATCGCCTTCCGTGAGAAAAAGTGGCGTTTGGGAACCTGCCACTGAGGAACCGCACATTGCACAAACTCACGGAAGGGGGCCGAGTCTACCAACTGAAAAGGCAGCAGTTGAAGCGCTAGCAATTTAGCCAAGCTAGCATTCAACCGCTGGGCATGTGGATGGCTGGGAGTGAACTTCTTTCGACGGTCCAGCAGCTGGGGCAGGGAAATTTGCCTGCTAGAATCGGACGTCGGTGTACTGCTAGCAGAGTGGCCGCAAGTACTTGGCTGTGACACACCTAATTCTACACCTTCATTCCTCTCAGTGCAGGTTTCAGAGAGGACTGAAGGTATAGTGGGGTTGGAGATCCCAGCTGATGCGGTGCAAGGAGAGGTCCGCTTTGTTCTTTGGTGTGGGTCTTTAAGGTAGGCTTGCCAACGAGCTGCATGGCAGGTCAACATATGTCTGATCAAGCATGTGGTGCCCAAGCGGCTGATGTTTTGGCCACGCGATATACGCTTGAGACATATGTTGCAAACAGCAGCTGTGCGATCTGATGCACTCGCCTCAAAAAAGGCCCACACCAAAGAACTTTTTGAATGACGGGCAGAGGCAGCGCCCTGCACAGGCGGAGCTCTGCGGTGTGATTCCGTCGGTGTGCTGCCCATACACTGGCCACCCAAGGGCATCCTGCCTCGTTGGAGATGTGCCTCCTCCTCATCCTCCTCCTCCTCCTCTCTCCTATTAGGCACCCACGTGGAGTCAGTGACCTCATCATCCCCTCCCTCCTCATCACTGGAGCCAATCTGGCAGTATGCTGCAGCTGCTGGAGCATGACTGCCAGATTGGTGTCCTTCTTGAGCATCCCCTCTCTCTGCTCTCACGCTACTGCCTTCCTCTAGCTGGGTATCATCTTTAGATCCTTCGAAACACTGGGCATCCTCCTGGAGCATGTACCCAACACTGTGCTCAAACAGTTCGGGGGACTCCTCAGGAGGAGGACATGGTGGGTCTAGGGACGGAGTGACTAATGATGACATTGATACCAGAGAAGAGGACGCTTTGGCAGCTGCTTTGCCAGTACCCTGAGCCTGGGTGAGATAGGATGAGGGGGGCTTGGTCATCCACTCTACCAAGTCTTCGGCATGATGTGGCTCAACATGTCCAGCTGCCGAAAAGAAGGACAAGCGTGTCCCATGGCCATGTGCTGATGACAATGCACCGCGTCCACGACCAGCACTGTTGCCCCCAGACACAGAGCCTGCTTGCCCTCTTTTTTTGCCTCCTGACTGTCTGCCTCTCCTTGTTTGCCTTCAAGACATTTTAATGGATGGCCTGCAGGGAGATGGGGAAAAACGGCAATAAGGGCTACCTTCAGGTGTATACTGTGCAGGAGGCTTAGCAACAAAGACACTGACACTGTCCCCTGCCTATCCTTCTCTGTCCCTAAACACAAGGATTTGCAATATGCTTCAGCAAGATTGGTTTAGCACAGAATAGCACACTGACAGTTTCTTTCACTGTCCTTCTCTGTCCCTACAAACAAGGTTTAGCACAGAATAGCACACTGATAGTTTCCACGAGTGTCCTTCTCTGTCCCTAAACTCAAGGATTTCAAATATGGTTCAGCAAGATTGGTTTAGCACAGAATAGCACACTGATAGTTTCCCTCACTATCCTTCTCTGTCCCTACAAACAAGATTTAGCACAGAATAGCACACTGATAGTTTCCACGAGTGTCCTTCTCTGTCCCTACAAACAAGGTTTAGCACAGAATAGCACACTGACACTTTCCCTCACTGTCCTTCTCTGTCCCTACAAACAAGGTTTAGCACAGAATAGCACACTGACACTTTCCCTCACTGTCCTTCTCTGTCCCTACAAACAAGGTTTAGCACAGAATAGCACACTGACACTTTCCCTCACTGTCCTTCTCTGTCCCTACAAACAAGGTTTAGCACAGAATGACACACTGACACTCTCCCTACCTATCCTTCTCTGTCCCTAAACACAAGGAATCCAGGATTAGTAAAGAAAAAAAATGACACTGTCCCTGCCTATGCTTCTCTTTCCCTGCTCCGGAACACACTACACAAGGCCGCCGCGCTGGCGGCCTTTTATAGTGTGGGGCGTGTACTAAACCCCCTCAGCAATAATTGGCCACAGGCATCCTGCCTGTGGCCAATCATTGCTTTCCTCGCTGCCGGCGATGTGATTGGCCAAGCATGCGGGGTCACAGTGCATGCTTGGCCAATCACAGCGCCTGGATGACACTGCGATGGCGTAGTGCATTGTGGGCCGTTCGCGTCACTCGAATTTGGCGCGAACGGCCCAAATCGTTCGATCTTCGTCGAACGATCGAACAGCCGATGTTCGAGTCGAACGTATGTTCGACTCGAACACGAAGCTCATCCCTGGCTCCTAGACGTCCTGGTGTGGAAAGTGCCTTTGGCATCCAAAGTAGCACTTCTAGGAGTATCTCTTCTAACCATAATTTTAGGAAAAATAAGACATTTTCTTCTCCTTATCCTGACTATAGGCACAAACCTAATGGTAAATCTCTCCATGAATAGTAGCGCTTAAACATCTTAACCATCTAAGTTTTTATATTACCTGAAAGTCTGCAGGTGGGTTTGGGGCAAATGTCTTCTTACTCTTTTACTTAAAAAGCTTTTTATAATCTTTCTGATAATTTCCTAAGGACTCATCACTCTTTTTCATGTGGGACCGCCATTGATATGGAAATTTTGGTTCTTCTCCATTCATCATAAAACCTTCTTTCCTGGAAAATTAAACCCCTAAACAATGAGAACTGCTTACCACTTCAAAGAAGCACATCAAAAGATAAGACCTTTGTGTATCGTTCCTGAATATTTCCATCTGAATTTCCAGTATCCACCACAGCAGTATTAATCAAATTCCTACTTCTGTTTCTTCTAATGGTGTTCAAAGAAGAGGACTGTTCATGGAACTATGAGGAGTATAAAGGATGTGGAGCAAAAGGCAGGCTATAATAATGCTTTGTTGCCACCTGGAACGGTTGTTTTAGAGCTGTGATGGACACTGAAATTTATAGTCTGATTCCCGCCTGGGTGAATAAACAGCCAACTCCTGCTTTGGTGGAAAAAAAAACTGCCAATTTCCGTTTGGGTGGAAAAAAAAAACCCCAGCCAATTCGTGCTTTGGCAAAAAAAAAAAAAAACAGCCTGTTCATGCTTGGGCAAAAAAAAACCCTAGCCAATTCCTGCTTGGGCAAAAAAAACCTAGCCAATTCCTGCTTGGGCAAAAAAAACCTAGCCAATTCCTGCTTGGGCAAAAAAAAAACAGCCAATTCCTGCTTGGGCAAAAAAAACCCCAGCCAATTCCTGCTTGGGCAAAAAAAACCCCAGCCAATTCCTGCTTGGGCAAAAAAAACCCAGCCAATTCCTGCTTGGGCAAAAAAAACCCAGCCAATTCCTGCTTGGGCAAAAAAACCCCAGCCAATTCCTGCTTGGGCAAAAAAAACCCAGCCAATTCCTGCTTGGGCAAAAAAACCCCAGCCAATTCCTGCTTGGGCAAAAAAACCCCAGCCAATTCCTGCTTGGGCAAAAAAAACCCAGCCAAGTCCTGCTTGGGCAAAAAACCCCAGCCAAGTCCTGCTTGGGCAAAAAACCCCAGCCAAGTCCTGCTTGGGCAAAAAACCCCAGCCAAGTCCTGCTTGGGCAAAAAACCCCAGCCAAGTCCTGCTTGGGCAAAAAACCCCAGCCAAGTCCTGCTTGGGCAAAAAACCCCAGCCAAGTCCTGCTTGGGCAAAAAACCCCAGCCAAGTCCTGCTTGGGCAAAAAAAAAAACAGCCAAGTCCTGTTTGGGCAAAAAAAAAAACAGCCAAGTCCTGTTTGGGCAAAAAAAAAAACAGCCAAGTCCTGTTTGGGCAAAAAAAAACCAGCCAAGTCCTGTTTGGGCAAAAAAAAACCAGCCAAGTCCTGTTTGGGCAAAAAAAAAACCAGCCAAGTCCTGTTTGGGCAAAAAAAAAACAGCCAAGTCCTGTTTGGGCAAAAAAAAAACCAGCCAAGTCCTGTTTGGGCAAAAAAAAAACCAGCCAAGTCCTGTTTGGGCAAAAAAAAACCAGCCAAGTCCTGTTTGGGCAAAAAAAAAAAACAGCCAAGTCCTGTTTGGGCAAAAAAAAACCCAGCCAAGTCCTGCTTGGGAAAATAAAACCCCCGCCAGAACCCGCTTGAGCAAAACAAATCCTCCGTCAATACCCGCTCGGGCAAAAAAAACCTGCCAATTCCCGCTCGGGCAAAAACACGCCCCAGTTCACCCCCCCCCCCCCCCCCCAGCAAATTCCCGCTTGGGTGAAAAAAAAACTGCCAATTTCCGTTTGGGTATAAAAAAACCCAGCCAAGTCCTGCTTGGGCAAAAAAAAAAACCCAGCCAAGTCCTGCTTGGGCAAAAAAAAAACCCAGCCAAGTTCTGCTTGGGCAAAAAAAAAACCAGCCAAGTCCTGCTTGGGCAAAAAAAAAACCCAGCCAAGTCCTGCTTGGGCAAAAAAAAAACCCAGCCAAGTCCTGCTTGGGCAAAAAAAAAACCCAGCCAAGTCCTGCTTGGGCAAAAAAAAAACCCAGCCAAGTCCTGCTTGGGCAAAAAAAAAAACCCAGCCAAGTCCTGCTTGGGCAAAAAAAAACCCAGCCAAGTCCTGCTTGGGCAAAAAAAAACCCCAGCCAAGTCCTGCTTGGGCAAAAAAAAAAACAGCCAAGTCCTGTTTGGGCAAAAACACGCCCCAGTTCACCCCCTCCCCCCCCCCCCCTAGCAAATTCCCGCTTAAGTTAAAAAAAAATTCCACTTGGGTAAAAAACACCAAATGATTCCCAGACCAGCTCCTAAATGAACAGTTGCTATACTTCCCTCCTCTCTGGTGCTGTCCCCCACAAACTTGGTTATTGATCCAGCACCACTCATCTACCTAGTTGAATGACACCTGGCATCAGTCAACCCACTTCCTGTGAGCCCAGGACATCATGGCTTCATCCCATGCTCTGGACTCACAGGAAAATTATGCAGAGAGCGGTGTCCCTATAAAGCAGCATTTAGGATCTTCCCACCATCAGAGGAAGAAGGTAAAGAAGACTTGTGACATCAATAAATGTAAGTACTGTATACAGTATAGATTAAGAAGGGGGGGGGGAATCTAAACTCTTTGGGGTGCTCCAGAGAATGACTATGCTTGTAGTGTAAATCATTTAAAGACTTTATTTTTGAAATGAGTAGAGAATTATTTGTAATTTTGTCAGGGTTTTTTTTTTGTCTATGATCTCAATCGCTGTCATCAGGTCAAAAGGGTACAGACAGCAATTACAATATTGTCAGAGGTTCTAACTCTTCCCCACTGTACTATAAATGTGTTTTGTTTCTGTCTGTGTTGCCGTCACACAGATTTTGAATCGGCAGCCAAGAGTGGCCAGGCCAAAGTAATGACTGATGGATGTGCCTATTCCTCCTTCCCTTTGTGACCCAAAGCAAACGCTCCGACAGCTTGGTATGGATTTACAATGGCCTCTGCACCCTTTGTTCACTTTGGTTTAAAAAAAAAAAAAAACATAAATAACCATTAAACAGTAACAGATAAATTACATTCCAACTATTGGGAAATGTTGCCAGGAGAGGTTCTTTGGGTGTCTGCCAGTTTAAAGGTTTGACTTAGATCCACCCCTCTTCTCAGCCATACAACACTGGTTCCAGGACGGTTCCAAAAGTGAACATTTTCTGACTTCTCCAATGAACTGAGCCTCTGATAGAACAACCAGGCTAAAGAGGAAGCACCATACTATCGTTACCATTCAGTCTCCCGTTTGTAATGTGAGACCCCCTAACTCCTCCAACTGCCATGACAATCCTACATTCAGATCCCATTTTGGGCAGACAGTTGGAACACCTTTTCTCTCATGCTGACCTTTGTGAAATTACCTCCCAGCAATCCAAAGTCCCTATATCTAGGGCTTCTCCCTGCCATCTGACTATCAACCACCCATTAGGCAAGACCTAATCTAATTGGCTTTTCTGGCATAGTTCATCTGTTAGTAATGTAGCCTCTGTTTATTTAATTCCTCCAGGTCTGTCCAAAACAGCTTTTCTCAACTAAAGTTCCCCCTGAGGTAGTTAGGTGTTCTTTGAGCAAAGAGCAATTTCTGCCTTTCCAATAAATAACCAATGATCTTTTAAGCTGTCTGCAAGGGGGGCATTCTTCCCGCTGTCCATCAATGTCAGGGACGTTCTTCCCACTGACGGCCAATGTCAGGGACGTTCTTCCCACTGACGGCCAATGTCAGGGACGTTCTTCCCACTGACGGCCAATGTCGGGGACGTTCTTCCCACTGACGGCCAATGTCGGGGACGTTCTTCCCGCTGACGGCCAGTGGCGGGGACGTTCTTCCCGCCGACGGCCAGTGGCGGGGACGTTCTTCCCGCCGACGGCCAGTGGCGGGGAGGTTCTTCCCGCCGACGGCCAGTGGCGGGGAGGTTCTTCCCGCCGACGGCCAGTGGCGGGGAGGTTCTTCCCGCCGACGGCCAGTGGCGGGGAGGTTCTTCCCGCCGACGGCCAGTGGCGGGGAGGTTCTTCCCGCCGACGGCCAGTGGCGGGGAGGTTCTTCCCGCCGACGGCCAGTGGCGGGGAGGTTCTTCCCGCCGACGGCCAGTGGCGGGGAGGTTCTTCCCGCCGACGGCCAGTGGCGGGGAGGTTCTTCCCGCCGACGGCCAGTGGCGGGGAGGTTCTTCCCGCCGGCGGCCAGTGGCGGGGAGGTTCTTCCCGCCGGCGGCCAGTGGCGGGGAGGTTCTTCCCGCCGGCGGCCAGTGGCGGGGAGGTTCTTCCCGCCGGCGGCCAGTGGCGGGGAGGTTCTTCCCGCCGGCGGCCAGTGGCGGGGAGGTTCTTCCCGCCGGCGGCCAGTGGCGGGGAGGTTCTTCCCGCCGGCGGCCAGTGGCGGGGAGGTTCTTCCCGCCGGCGGCCAGTGGCGGGGAGGTTCTTCCCGCCGGCGGCCAGTGGCGGGGAGGTTCTTCCCGCCGGCGGCCAGTGGCGGGGAGGTTCTTCCCGCCGGCGGCCAGTGGCGGGGAGGTTCTTCCCGCCGGCGGCCAGTGGCGGGGAGGTTCTTCCCGCCGGCGGCCAGTGGCGGGGAGGTTCTTCCGGCCGGCGGCCAGTGGCGGGGAGGTTCTTCCGGCCGGCGGCCAGTGGCGGGGAGGTTCTTCCGGCCGGCGGCCAGTGGCGGGGAGGTTCTTCCGGCCGGCGGCCAGTGGCGGGGAGGTGCTGGCGGCCAAGGTCGGGGAGGTTCCCTGATACCAGAAAGTTATTCCAAGGGTTACTTCATGTGTATGGGTTGATCAAGTCTGAAACGAGGATAAAGAAAAGCAGTTCTGGTAATCGTCAGCTTCTAGTGCGAGCAAGAGGCTTTCATAACCTTGCCTCTATACAAAGCATTATGCCGCCTACACACGGTCGGAATTTAAGACAGAAAAAGTCAGATGGGAGCTTTTCCTCGGATATTCCGACCGTGTGTATGCCCCATCGGACTTTTTCTGTCGGAATTTCCGACCGAGTTAGATAGAGAGCAGGTTCTCTATTTTTCCATTAGAAAAAACATCCAAGTTTTTGCGGACGGAAAATCCATTTTTGTGTACGCGGCATTAGTGTACTGAATATAGAGTTCAGTTGTGGGTACCAGTTAACAAAAGATGATGTTGTGAAACTGGAAAGAGTGTCAAGAGGAGTACCTAATATAGGCATTGAGGGAAGATTAGAATTTGAATTTATTTTCTATAAAAAAAAAAAGTGGATTAAGGAGGATATAAGACGTTTCTAATTGCCTTTGGACAACAGCAAATTATTTTACTGTTAGAAGAAATGGAACCACACTTTATAAGGGTTTTTTGCCTTTTTTTTTCAGAGTTTCCAGACATGGGTGTTTTGCAATCTATATACCTCGACCCCAGCTTTCGTTTGCTGCATGATTGTTCCATACCTGCTCTGTAGTGACTGTCCCGGTTAGATGATCCTACGTGGAAACCCTCTGGATTTCGCCATGACTCAAGCTAATAATCTAACTGGGCCTCCAGATGTTCCCTTTGGCCTAGCTGCTATTGGCTAACTAGACTAGTAGCATCAACATCACTACTAGTCGAACAGCAGCCACCATTGCAGAGGAGGAGAGGGACAGAAGGAGGCGTGGCTATGCTTTCTCCTCCAGCTCCTTCCTGCGACTACCAAGGGCATGGGGTGGCCAGAGGGAGAAACAGATCCCTGCATATAAGTGGCGAGCTGGATTTAAATAAGCGGTGGTAAGAGGCCATTGGGTTTTCTGTAATGAGGAAAGTACCAAAAGTAGACCATAAAAATTACAGATTCCACTTTTACCATAAAATCAGGGTGTGTGTAACTACAAATCATTGCAAAATTATGACGGGGGCCCCCTAGTTAACTATCTCTCTGTCACAACTATCACAGCAGGGTGGCACCCTCAGCTCCCGGGTGGAACCCCTGCTGTGGTGACCTTTCCACAGCGCTGGGATCCAGGTATTTTTGTGGTCTCTTTCTGATGTTATCAACCTATGTGTGAGTATACCTGGCGCATATTAATGGACCTTGTCCAATTTAAACTGACGTACCTTCTAAACCTAGATCAACTGGTCTATTTTGACGTTTAATTTGTTGCTTTTACTATAACATGGTCTTTCCACAGATATACATGAAAAACCAACGTTGGCTGTCTCCTGATGAAGTGGGCGTTGTCCCATGAAACACGTAGAGATTACAGCTCCTGCTTAGTAGGAATATAATGTTCCAGCAAGTATAATGTATATTGGTGATTTGCTTTTTATGTTGACGCAATGAATTCTGAACTGTACTTGGATTTTATGTATAAGGAAATACCTTTTTTGTATTTTTTATTTGGTGTACTGTTTTTTTTTTTTTTTTAGCACCACCCACAAAGTCCTAAGGGCAAATCTTTTCTTAATTTTTCATAATATTGGGGACTGAGTGTTGCTTTGGTCTGAGCATAGGTAGCCTCCGTTCGTCTTCACCTGGTGGAAAATCGGCTGCATCTGATCAAATTTAGCCTGTGTCTGTTTTTTTTTTTTTTTTTTGCTTTTCGTGCTTTTGTTTTGTTTTTTTACGGCAATAGGCATGGTTGGAGATTCATCCTTCTGTGTGGATGCAGGAATTCCCCCCCCCCCTTTTTTCTTTTCTTTTTTTTTTGTTAGTCTGCATTCTTAAGCCCTGTACACACGATAGGTTTTACCGATGAAAACAGACTTTTTTTCATCGGACAAACCGATCGTGTATGGGCCCCAATCGGTCTTTTTTCCATCAGTGTTAAAAAATAGAACATGTTTTAAATTTATCCGATGGGGGGGAAAAAAACTATAGCAAATTACTATCGTCTGTGGGGAACTCCATTGCATAAAAAACCCACGCATGCTCAGAATCAAGTCGACGCATGCTCAGAAGCATAGAACTTAATTTTTCTTGGCTCGTCAGGGGGTGTTTTCCGTCACGGCGTTTGGGACGGTCAGATTTTTGACTGATGGTGTGTAGGCAAGACTGATGGTAGTCAGCTTCATTGGATTTCTGAAGGAAAAAATACATCAATTTAAAATCCATAGGAAATCCGATCGTGTGTACAGGGCCTAACTGTATGTGCTGCTTTAGTGTTATAGTCTATATGCTGTTTGTCTGTTAACCACATATTACCATTTACCACAATTTAATTCCTCGAGACATGTCAATTTCAGTCCACGCCCCTAAAATCTCAAATATTTTATTCCTGGTGGTGCACTATGCATGTTGTTATTACTCTACATATTGCACACTGTGTGCACCACTATAGCCACCCTCAACCGCAGATTTCAAAATCATGAGTCCCTCTATATATTCCCAGGTATGCAGATAATAAAGTGATGGACCAAAAGTCTGGCTGTATTTTATTTTTTGTATTTCGCTTTGCATGATATAATAAGCTGAGGAGGTTTGTCCCCTTCAGTATATTATCCCCCCCCCCCCCCCCACCGCCAGCAGGCTGCCCTGCAAGTTTTGATGAAATCCTCTGAATTCTCAACATCATTACCGTTGAGTTTTCATGTACGATTTTTACATTATCGTCTTTTTCTTCAAGTTCAAAACCCGAATCACGCCGGCGCCTTTTGCAAGTGTTAACATAAGTGGAAATGAATTGACAGATTTCTGGCGGCTGACTTTGACTCGGTGGATGTAATAATGCAGATTGTCCTATTATCTACAGAGAAACGTAGCTCATTCAGATTATCTCTATCCGGCACATGCTGGAGGTCCGGGCTGCTGGATATTATTCATTTGAAGTGCAATTGGCAGTACAGCTCATCCTGGTGGTCCTGATCCATAAAGCATCTTTAAAAAGCAGGCTTTACCTTTTTAAAATGGAGATAAAAAGAGAAACGTCTGCTAATACAACATTGCTAATCAAAGCAAGAAACTTCCTATGTGCAAAGATCTGATGCATCAATCATAAGAAAAAAAAAAAAGAAAATTGTGTAGAATGCTTGGACAATAGAGTTGTTTTTCCTTTAGTCCCTTAAAACAAAGACTTGCGTTTTGGGGTCTTCGGAGATGAGCAAATTGCACATTCAAATTCATTTTGGTATTTAAGCAGATCTATAATACAAAAATAAATCACTTTTCGGTGGTATTTGATCACCACATCAATATTTTTTTATTTATTTTTTTACTTTCTGCTATAAAACATTTATATCCAATGAAAAAATAAAAATTAAAATTATTTCTTCATAAATTTAGGACAATGTGTGTTCTGCTACATACTATTAGTAAAAAAAAAATCCCAAAAAGCATATATTGATTGGTTTGCGCAAAAGTTATGGCGTCTACAGTACAAACTATGGAATTTATACTGGAATTTGTATTTTTTTTTTTTTTTTATGCTAGCAATGGCGGCGATCAGTGACCTATAGGGGGACTGCGATATTGTGAAGGACAATCTGACACTTTGTGGAAACCAGTGACACTAATGCAGTGATCAGTACTAAAAATATGCACTGTCACTGTACTAATGACACTGGCTGGAAAGGGGTTAAACATATAGGGTAATCAAAGGGTTGTGTGCCTAGCCTGTGTGTTTGTTTGTTTTTTTTTTTGTTTTTTTGTACTACTTTTACTGAGGGAACAAATGGGGAGATACAAAAGGTGGTACTTTTAAAGGTGCCAAAATGAGTTTACAACATGCTCATATAGAGTAAAAAAAAAAAAATTATTCAATGTCAAAATATTAAAAATATAAAAAAAAGTATCACAATAACATGCAGTTCATACAACTGTGCAGCCACTTCTGCTCTACATGTTTCGCCCGGAAGAGCTTCCTCTGGGGACTTATGAGTGCTGCATAAAGTTGACGCGGATGCTTGAAAAATCTCTGCTCCAAATTCAGCAGCTGAATAATCTTTTCAATGGGAATAGGGAAATCAATTGGTTAAAATTGAATCCGATATGATTAAGGAGATTTTTCCCTTTGTCTTTTCCCGATGGTCCCAAGGGCCCTGGCTCTGGGGGAACTCCTGTACTTCATTCAATTACATTTAGTTTTGTTTTTTTAAGCATCCGCATCAACTTTATGCAGCACTCTTAAGTCTCCCGAGGAAGCTTTTCTGGGCGAAACATGTAGAGCAGAAGTGGCTGCACAGTTGCATATTCTTGTGCTACTTTTTTTTTATTTTATTTTGACATTGAATAAAAAAATTATTTTTACTCTATATGATCATGTTTTAAACTCATTTTGGCACCTTTAAAATTCCACATTTTGTTTATAATTGGGAGGTGGTGCCTTTCATTGCCCAAACCTTGTTCCAACTTTTACTAAGGGAAGTGATGGCTGTTATTTTGCAGGGACACAAAATCCCGCCCTTCCCCCACCCCCTGTCATAACGGAATTCTGCCTCGTTTACATAAGCAGAGCTCTGTTCTGTGTCTCTGCCCGACATTCGGCTGGTGACGAATGTATAAAATATGTATCGCCCCTTTACTTCAGGGGAGCTAGGTACCTAAATTTAGGGGTTGATCTGGGTTGGTAGCCAAACCCAGATCGCTTCAATTGTTAGGTTTTGTTCTTCTGCTTTTGCCAAGTGGTGTTGCTGGTGTACAGTTCCCTGTGGGTGGCGCTGCCATAACAGGTCAAGGTTGAACCGCTGGTGACATTGCTGTACCTTTTGGGTGTCCTCTCCAGGCAGCTGTATGGGGGGCGTGGTCGGCCCGCTGTGCATGCTGGAAGAGGATATATAAGGGGCAGACACCATCTTAGAGGGGAGAAGGAGGGGTACTGAGGAGCAGGCCATGGGAGTGCGCAGGGGAAGTTCAGTCTCGGGCACCTTTTAGCCTGGGGCTGCAACTGTTCATGTAGACCCAGCACCTTTAGCTGGCCTACCATCTAAAGAGGAATTTCAGGGCACTCGAGGGTGACCCGTTCTGGAGAGGGAGCCAGGATTACCGGTGAAGGAAGTCACCGCCTTGGATGAGACCTGGTCACCTACAGAGGGATTCCAGAAGTCCGCCACAGGCATTGTAGCGTGCTTCAACGTGCACCTAGGTTCTTATGCTACAAGTGCTGGGAAGTTTGGAACTAGGCAAATGGGTTCCGATCGTATCCCTAGGAAAGTAAAGTAAAGTTCGTGCATCACTCTGGCTGCTGGGACCGTGAGAGGGAACTATCCAGGTGAGCAGAGTCCACTTGGGATTGAGTGGTGATATTGAGTGCCTGAACCCACCTCCTGTTATTCTATTCTTCACCTTCAACTTTCCTGTCTGGTTTCAAGCATAAAGAAAATAAACCTTCAGCCATTGAGGTTTAACCTTGTTTGGACATTGGCCTTATTGATACATAAGCAACAGACTTTTCCCTACACTCTAGGGAAAGGAACCAGCCTAGAGGATGTATCTCGCTGCGGAACCCAACAATTGTGAACACCGCTTAACCTCTTCAAATAGCAGGATATGGGCATATAGCATGGTGTGCCTTATCTTACAAGTGAGCCAGGTGAGAAAAATATATATTTATAGCAGCACAGTGGTGTAGTGGATAGCACTTTTGCCTAGCAGTAAGAAGGGTTGCTGGTTCGAATCCCAACCATGACACTACCTGCCTGGAGTTTGCATGTTCTCCCTGTGCCTGCGTGGGTTTCCTCCGGGTACTCCAAAGACATGCTGGTAGGTTAATTGGATCCTGTCTAAATTGTCCCTAGTATATGTATGAATGTGAGTTGGGGACCTTAGAGTGTAATCTCCTTGAGGGCAAGGACTGATGTGAATGTACTATGTATATGAAAAGCGCTGTGTAAATTGACAGCGCTATATAAGTACCTGAAATAAATAAATAAAATAAAATATATAATGTGATTCTGCGCAGGAGGGCCGTCCTGTAGCAGTATATCTGCTATAGGGCGGTCCTTAAGTGGTTAATGTAGCTCTGTAATCATCTATACATGCTTAAATGTATTTTATTAAATGCAAGCAGCTCTTTTCAGGAAGCTGATATCAGGGCCAGGTTAAGACTGATAAAGTTGATGCGGATGCTTAAAAAAAACAAAACAAAATTTAAATTCAATGAAGTACCTGAATCTTGCCCTGATATCAGCTTCCTGCAAGGAGCCACTCCGTTTATGTGTTGACAAGAACTAAGCTGATAGGAGCAGAGAGCAAAGTGATGGAGATCAGCTGATCACTGTGGTCCTTCCCATTTCACTGTCCAGTCACAGGTTGGGGCAGATAAAGGATGACGCAGGTTTAGAGGAAGTGGGTTTTATGATCCTGGCCATAAGACAACATCTAGTGGCAGAAAAAAAGTGCCGCGGGGGGAAGTCTTTGCACTGAAGATGAATATTGCAGCTAGTTAATTTTATATTCATTTTATTTTGCTTTTAATGTCCAAATCAAGCCGAAGCTTTTTTTATTGGGGAAATTTATTGAATACTATATGAAAAAATTCATAATTATAACTTACAGTCAGCAGGTGGCGAGCTCCAAGATTTCTCTAGCTTGTTTTTTAGCTGTGCTTTGAAATAGACCTGAAGAACAGGGAGGTGACACAATCCAACCACCCTCAGGCATCTGCAGCACTGTCCCATCTTAGACCCAATCAGCTGCATCAGGTAACTGTTTGTATTGAGACCTTGGAAGTAGATCATGATGTGGACAGCTCTAGTGTCGACTTGCCAACAGGAAAGCTATAGTGGTTTTCAAACCTGTCCAATCTGACAACAGAATGTGGGGGTGCCCCATAGACATTAGATCAGTGATGGCGAACCTTGGCATCCCAGATGTTTTGAAACTACATTTCCCATGATGTTCATGCACTCTGCAGTGTAGTTGAGCATCAAGGGAAATGTAGTTTCAAAACATCTGGGGTGCCAAGGTTCGCCACCCCTGTGTTAGATCCTCACCCAGTATGACTACTTTAATATAAAAACTATGGGCATCTTTAGTTGTTTACAGCACCCTCTTTCAACCGGGGTGCTGAGGCACCCTGAGGTGCCTTCTGGGTTCTTCAAGGGTGCCTTGGCAAAATGCCAAAAAATTCCACCAAATTGCCCAAAATTCAGACAATAGATATGTGCGACTTTTTAGCCACGTGTTTGTATTGTGCAGCATTACAACCTTGGGCATTTTGCGGGACAGCCGCTGGCTTCCTAACAACTGATGCCATCAAAGATTGAAAAGGAGGATTTAGGGTGCCTGATGACATCCTTGTTTGGCCCTCGCTGTCTATCAGCACTGGGGTCACGTTAGCTGTACGAAGGAGAGAAACTTCGGGAGAAGTGAAAATCCTGGCTACTAGTCTGTACCAGGGTGCAAGGTATATTGCTTTGTAAAAATCCCCCTCTAACGTTGGATGTCCAAATTTATAGAGGCAGCTGCATTATGCAAAATTATTTGTTTCATTTTTTACTTGACGTAATTGTAGCCGTATTAGTGCAATTGTGACAGAGAAAATTAAGTACTGTCCGTGATACTTTTTTTATTTGCACTAACATAGAATTTTTCAGGACAAGCTTTCGGGGTATGTCCCCTTCTTCAAGGTCCAAGCAGTACTGATTCACAATTTTTTTAGCAGAATGTTGAAACAAAACAAGAAAAAAAAAATCTCAGAGGGAAAGGAAAAAAAACACATACAAATCAATGGTAATAAAGATAGCAGCAGAGTTAGTGAGATAAGACAGAGTTAGTGAGATAAGACAGAGGGAGAGCTATAGACTTGAGGGGGGAGATGCTAGTCACAGAGGGGGTCATAAAACCTTAGTATAATGGGTAAGGAAACCAATATCTAAATTTAGGCCATTCGTTTTTGTGTTAAAAAGAATTATCATTCTTAGTTCAAATGTTTTCCTTTCCTGGATAGTTCTGAAATTCCCTTTAAGAACTAAAACATTGAGGTCTTCTATAGTGTGGTCTGGTTGTGAGAAGTGATGTCCCACAGGTGTGCAGAAACTCTCTTCTTTATGTTCCTTGATGGTATGTCTGTGAAAATTCATCCTCGCTTGCAACTTCTGTCCTGTTTCACCAACATAAGATCCTTTGCCACACCTGTTGCATTGGATGAGGTACACAACATTACTGGAGGTACAGTTGTAAGATCCCATGATGGTGAAGGTCCCATTTGTGTGTGTGACACTTTTGGATGGATTGATCTGGTTGCACAGTTTGCAGCGTTTTTTATTGCAGGGTTTGCTTCCATTATTTGTGACTTCATAATCAGAGTGAAGTTTCCTGCTGATTAGTTTGTGTCTGAGGTTGGGTGGTTGTCTGAAAGCCAATAATGGGGGTTGTTGGAATATTTCTTTCAGAGTTTCATCCTCTGTTATAATGGGCTGTAAATCTTTGATTATCTTTTTGATCCCTTCTAGTGTTGGGTTGTATGTGGTGACTAGAGGTACTCGGTTATTTGTTTTTTTCTCTTTGTATTGGAGGAGATTTTCTCTTCGGGTTTTCAAGGCTGTGTTTATGCTGTTGTTGATGGTTTTGTCTTTATATCCTTTCTTCTGGAAAGAGCCTGCCAGTGTTCTGAGATGTTTATCTCTGACTTCTGGGTCTGAACAAATTCGGTGGTATCTGATGGCCTGGCTGTGTATGATGGCTCGTTTAGTGTGTTGGGGATGAAAACTGGAACTATGAAGATAGCTGCATCGGTCAGTCGGTTTTCTGTATATGGAAGTGTGAAGCTTGTCATCCCTGATGTATACTGTAGTGTCTAGGAAGTTGACATGTGTGTTTGAATAGTCCATTTTTAGTTTGATAGATGGGTGAAAAGTGTTGATCAATGAGAAGAATTGGTTTAGATTTTCTTCACCTTCAGTCCATATCATGAAGATATCATCAATATAGCGATAATATCTGTATGGCTTTTGTTGTATGCTGTTCAGGAATTTGTCCTCCAGGTCAGCCATAAATAAGTTTGCATATTGGGGTGCCATTTTGCTTCCCATAGCAGTACCCATACATTGGAGATAGATGTCATTGTTGAAAGTGAAGTAGTTGTGTGTAAGAATAAATTCGATGAGCTGTGTAACATCCTCAGCCGTGTATTTGTGGTTTGGTGTGGATGATAAGAATCTGTGACATGCTGCCAACCCATCCTTGTGAGGGATGTTACTGTACAGAGATTCTACATCCATAGTGACTAGAAGTGTATTTGGTGGTAATTGTTGTATATTGTTAAGCTTGTTCAGAAAATCAGTGGTGTCTTGCAGGAAACTAGTAGTGTTCATGACTAACGGTTTTAACATGTTTTCTACAAGGCCTGAGATATGTTCGGTAAGTGTATTCATACCTGTTATAATGGGTCTGCCTGGATTTCCTGGCTTGTGAATTTTGGGCAGCATGTAGAAGTCTCCAATATCTGGATTATCTGGAATCGCATTGATGAGTTCTGAATGCAGGTGGCTTGGTATGGTCGCAATCAGACCTTTTAATTGCTTAGTAAAATCCTGGGTCGGATCATAATCCAGTTTTTTGTAGTAAGTAGTATTTGCCAGCTGCCTCTGACCCTCTTGTATATATTTGTCTGTATCCATCACAACGACTGCTCCCCCTTTATCTGCTGGTTTGATGGTTATGGCCTGATTCTTGCGCAGATCGTGTACAGCTCTTCGCTCCAGTGGTGAAAGGTTGTATAATATTTTCTTTTGCTGGGTGGATATCAGAGATGTTACTCGCAGCCTGAAGCTGTCAATATAGGTATCCAGTTTGGGGTTGCGTCCTTGTGGAGGTGTGAAGTTGCTGTTCTTTTTCTTTTTATCACCTCCTATTGTCCTAGGATTCCTTTCATTACTGTGAAAATATTCTTTGAGCCTCAGTCTCCTAAAGAATTCCTCCATATCTGACCATACCTGTAAATTATCCAATTTGGTGGTTGGGCAGAATGTGAGGCCTTTTTTACAAATTGTTCAGAATTTTAAAGGGTGTCTTGACTGAAAAAGGATGAGTAATACTGGTTTACAGGGTACATTCCCAGAATGTAGGCAATGTCAAGCTCTGTACACACGGGCGGGAATCCCGTTGGGGGGAAAAAAAACTTTGCTTTTCCCGACGGGATTCCCGGCAAGCTTTCCTTGCTCGCCGAGTGTACACACGGTCATTCAAAAGAACCGCCGTTCTTTTGAATGGCAAGAAAGCGCTGACTTCATCGACTACGATGAGCCTGCGCTTGTCAATTTCGATGCCGCCGCCATCTTGCTACACCCTACACTACCCTTGTATGCTACCGCGCATGCGTCAAAGTCTTTTCGAGCATGCGCTGGTTTACCTGGACAAGGTAAGCATACATACGACCGGGTTTCTCGGCAGGAAAACTCTGCAGAGAATCCGGACGAGCAAAATAGAGAGCAAGTTCTCTATTTTTCTCGTCGCGATTCCCGGCAGTTTTCCTGCGGAGAAACCATACACACGAATGTTTTTCTCAGTAAAAAGCTCTCCCAGCAGTTTTCTTGCCGAGAAAAACGGTCGTGTGTACGAGGCTTTAGACTTTCCTGTTAGGAAGCATTCTTTGCAAACTAAGTGCCATTAATGGTACCCACTATTAAATGTTTACGTGTGAAAATAGGGGATTATATAAATAATAAAAAGATCTATACTGTGTCGGCTTTCAAATTTATACTTCTAAAAAAAAAAAAAAAAAAAAAAAATAGACTGACAACCGTCTTGCTTTTGCTTTTAAACTCCTAGCTAAATCCCCACCATTGTCAAGGTATATGTCGCTTGATGTGTGCGCCTCGCTTTCTGATCAGCAATACCAGCTTTAGACACTTTTTTTTTTTTTGAGCGTGAGAGGTATGGTAAATAAGGATTTGGACCCATAAAAAAACATTTTTGCTGTTTTTTTTTTTTTTGTTTTTTTGTGCCAAAAACCAAGAATAACTATGCAACCTATCTCTAACCGCTGACCTGACCCACCCAACTTTTTTATTTTGCATTCTCTGATTCCTCTTTCCTGCCTCATCAACATGCTAATTTTAATTTTTTTTCATTCCATACTTTATTTTTTTCCCAGTGGTGTCATCACTTGGTCTTTGAGATTCTCGATGGAATGCAGGCAGATGACAGCTGGTGGAAGGGGCTGGGTTTTTGTACATAGCTTCCTGAAAATGTTCCAGCACGGCACCTCAGTACTCCTCCTTAAGATCCCCCAGCGCTGGTGCAACTCCTCTTGGCGTTGCCTTCATGAGTGGCTGTTGCTTGGAGAAGTGGGAGGTGGTAGTGTAGTGCTACACCCGCAGGAGCGGCTTGGTAGACTGGGTTCTCTGTTCTTCTGCCTCAACTCTAAGAACAACCTCCGCACCATTGACACACCAAGTTAAGCAAATGGATACTGCACTGCTACTGGGAGCACAAATATAGATACCCTGCATACGACTAAGGTTCAACATCGAACAACAAACATTAGACTGGTTAATGGTAAATTAACCCAATATATTGGCACAGGTTGCCGTAAATAGCAGTATGCACATAAATTAGTAAGTTAAAGAATTAGGTCAATCACAGTTCACTAGACAATATGTTCACTAGGCTATACCAGCATAGAATAGAGTTTAGAGTAAACCTGGTAATCCACAAAATCTGCAATAAGTAATATCATTAGAGAACAGTAATGGCAAAGATAATTAATGATGTGATAACTCCTTTAAATAGCAGGCTATATCCACTTTAAAGTGCACTCTATATGAATGGCAGCAATGAAATGTAAAACTCTATAAAGAGGTACCTCTTAATATGGACAATGGGTAAAGTTCTTGTAAAGCAGCATCAGAGTGAGCAGTCTTTAGCCCTAGTTATTCAGCTGGACATCGTTGGGGCCCAGTCTTTATGGTGGTACATATGAGTACAGTCCCAGTAAAGTCTGTATGCAGTAAATAATGTTAGTTAGATGGCTAGTCCCCATGTGTTCAGTCTCTGCTAGCAGCAATAGGTTAATGGCAGCAGTGTCCTCTAACTATTCCCAGCGATACAGCAACAGGGGTCTCACTGTTCAAATATCTGCTTACTTGTTCTGGATCTGTCTGGAGTGACTCCGGTACTCAGCACATGGCCGCAGGCCTGTTGCAGGTTGATGTGTACACAGGAACAGTGATGTGCACACATCGGTCTCCACGCACCAAAGAGAAAGTTCCTTGGCATTCAGCCTGGGAAAATCTCTCCTCTTACACCCAGCTCACATTAAGAATTGTAGTCCAACCGTTTTATTAACTGCCACCAAAAAAGTTTTTCCCAAACTTCATCTTCCATGATTCAGTGCTGCCAACCATCAAGTCTCTTGAGCTTCTTATGCTTGTCAGCTCCCCCTGGTGGTTGGAGGCAGGTAATGTTAATCCATTCAGCTGAAGTCCATTGGGACCACATAGAGCACTGAACCACAGTTTCCTAAAATGCTCTTTTTTAGCCAATCACCTGGCTACACGAGGTAAGCTGCATTTGCATGCAGAGACTACCTTAGTCAACATCCATCTTTGATGCTGAGCTTCCATGACTGAAAGCCAGTCAATGAAAGGGGTGGGCCAGTGACAGTCAGGCTTGGGTGGAAGGCTTAGGTGAAGCTGCACGTTCTCCAGCAGGAAATGAGGTAAGCTCTATCTGACATGCTTCAGCTTCTATTGCACACTGTATCAAGCTCACAGTGTCAAAACATCAGGATTTGCTGCTGATGGGCCTAAACTGTCTGTGTGCATGTGGCCTTGCATGTATGGGCACATGGGGGTGAAGTTTACAATTTATGTGGATTAACATTAAATGGCAGAGATTTTGGCACTGAAAGGGTGAGACAGGTCTAGTATAAAGTAGGTTTTCCTTGCTGAACTCGCTTCTACACATGAAATTAAATAATCCCTTGTTTTCCGCCCCCATTTCTGTGCTTGTTGGCTCGGTCTGGTAATTGATTTCGCCCCTTCATCATCTAACACACTGACTATCCCTGCTTGTTGTTCTTCTGCCTCATCCTTTAACAGTGCATCGGGATTGTTGCTGTGTCATTATTACGGAGCTTGATAAGGAGCGTGATTCATGATATATCAGTCTACTGAGATACACCCACCTTTCCAGACAATGCTTTGTGTCTCATCACCAACTGTCACTCATAGCTCACTCATTATGAGACACCAAAATACCACACAGTGTAAGGCCCCCCTGAGGAAAGAAGATGGCGCTTATGAATACATATAGTTGTTTTTTCGTTTTCATTAATATGGTTAGGACTAGGTTTTAAAAAATGTTTTTCTATTCATATAAAATATTTTATGCAAATAATCTGTAGTCTTTAATAGCACCAGCAGGTGGCAGTACTGGCTTCCATTCACATTTTCCTTTCTCTTTGCCTTACAGTTTTATAGAGCTCAATAGCTCAAGTGAACAAAAGTTACCAATGAGCCAATGGTGTGATTCACCCCTGGGGCAGCTCATTCTATGTTTGCATTGGACAAATCCTGACTCGGTTCAAGGTAGGCTGCTTCTGTTGTGCTGTCTCTTTAGCGTTTTAGCTAATCTATGGTTATCTGGGAATCATTTGTCATGTGTTAACTGCTTGTTTGTAAAACAAAACATATATAGTGATATTGTATATATGTGCGTGTGTGTGTGTATACATACATACTGTGAGGGGGTTAACTCGGTAGCGGGTGTGTGTGACCCCCTGGTTGGGCTCCCCACACAAAAACAGGGCCAGCAGACGGAGGTTGTGGTTTTCAAAAATCAAAAGGTGCGGTTTATTTCTCTATGTACAGTGACAAAAACACAGCAAAGCCAAAAAGAAACAAACAAAATAAATCCTGGTCAGTTTGACCTCTGACTAAACATGCAGGTTTCCTAAACTAACAACTGGGATCAGCCTAGTGCTGTCCTAGTCCCTAAGTCCCTGGTTTAGTAAAAGTCCAAACAAATAGCCACACAGGCTTTGCCTCACCGCACAGGGGTTCACTCTCCCTAGACAGTCCACACAGGTCTGGTTCCAGGCATGAGCTAACATCTAATGAAGCTGGGAGTTTTTATAGAGGCCTTAAACGAACTGACAGGCTTCAGCTGGTCTCATCAACTCCCTGCCTCACGACGCCCAGCACTCTCCCTAGAGGTATGAGTCATTCATGAGCCCACTAGCCTCAGCTGGGCTTCATCAACTCCCTAGTTGTATAAGTCGGCATAAAGCCTGAATCTGGGAGAAATATATCTACCCCCCTGGATGCAACCAGGTGACTTTACCTTCCTGCTGTCACATACCCCCCCCTCTTGTTTTAACCTTGGGGTTGGAACACCAGCAATCAGGCATTCATGTACTCGAGACAAAGCATCCACATTCCCCATTTGAACGCCAGGGCGATGCTTTACTGTGAAGTTGAATTCCTGTAGGGCCAGGAACCACCTATTCACTCTTCTATTTGTCTCCTTGTTTTGAGCCATCCACTTTAACGGAGCGTGATCCGTAACCATGTCAAAGTGCCTACCTAGCAGATAGTACCGAAGGGAATCTAGAGCCCACTTCACCGCTAAACACTCCTTTTCAACCGTGGCGTAATTTACCTCATGGGACTTCAACTTCCTGCTGAGGTAAATGACTGGGTGCTCTTCCCCGTTCCAGACCTGGGACAATACTGCTCCTAACCCCACATCTGACGCATCACTTTGTACGACAAAGTCTTTAGAGAAGTCGGGTGAGTACAACACTGGCTGGCTACATAAGGCTTGTTTCAAGAATTGGAATGCTGCCTCAGCCTCGGGGGTCCATTTAATCATGACCGACCCTTTCCCTTTCGTCAGGTTGGTTAGGGGCACAGCCTTAGAAGCAAAGTGGGGAATGAAGCGCCGATAATAACCCGCGATTCCCAGAAAGGCTCGTACCTGCTTCTTGCTGTTGGGACGTGGCCAACTCTGGATGGCCTCGACTTTGTTGAGTTGGGGTTTTATTACTCCCCTGCCAATGGTGTACCCAAGATATTTGGCCTCCTCCTGCCCAATGGTACACTTCTTGGGGTTAGCCGTAAACCCCGCTTCCCGAACAGAGTCCAGGACTGCTTGCACTTTTGGCAGATGTGAGGCCCAATCTGTGCTATGGACAATTACGTCATCCAGGTAAGCCGCAGCATACTTCCGATGGGGCCTCAGCATCTGGTCCATTTTCCGCTGGAATGTGGCCGGCGCATTCTGTAACCCGAACGGCATTCTCTTATATTGGAACGCCCCGTCTGGGGTTACAAATGCGGTTTTCTCTTTGGCCGACTTGGCCAGGGGAATTTGCCAATACCCTTTTGTGAGGTCAAGAGTCGTCATGTATCGGGCTGTTCCCAGCCGGTCGATCAACTCATCTATACGTGGCATGGGGTAGGTGTCAAATTTTGTAACTTTGTTCAACTGACGAAAATCGTTACAAAATCGCCAGCTCCCATCCGGTTTAGGCACCAACACAATGGGACTAGACCAATCACTTTGGGACTCCTCTATCACCCCTAAGTTCAGCATTTTCTGTACTTCCTCCCGTATTGCCTCCCGTCGGGCCTCTGGGATCCGATAGGGTTTTAACTTCACCCTTTCACCGGGCGGGGTAATAATGTCATGCTCTACCCCAGATGTTTGTCCCGGCAGCTCAGAGAACACCTCCTTGTTGCGAAGCACAAACTCCTTAACCTCCTGTTGTTGGGGTTGTGACAAGGTGGCTGCTATTCCAACCTCCGGAATCACGCAACCAGTTTGAGCTGGTGACCAAGTTTCTGCGACTAGGGACTCTCTATCCCTCCAGGCTTTCAACAGATTAACGTGATATATCTGTTCGGGCTTTCGCCTTCCTGGTTGTCTGACCTTGTAATTCACTTCGCTCACTTTTTCCATTATCTCGTAGGGGCCTTGCCATTTGGCAAGGAATTTACTTTCAACCGTAGGGACAAGTACCAATATCCTATCCCCTGGGGAAAAGGTACGGGTCTTTGCTCCACGGTTGTACACTCTCTGCTGTGCCAACTGCGCTTGGGCCAAATGTTCCTTCACGATGGGCATTACCTGTGCAATTCGATCTTGCATCAGGGCGACATGCTCAATCACACTCCTGTGGGGAGAACTCTCACTTTCCCAAGTTTCCTTGGCAATATCCAACAGCCCTCTTGGGTGTCTCCCATACAGTAACTCAAAGGGGGAGAATCCCGTAGAGGATTGGGGCACCTCCCTAATAGCAAACATCAAATAAGGAAGTAGACAGTCCCAATCCTTTCCATCTCTATCCACCACTTTCTTCAACATTTGTTTTAGGGTTTTGTTGAATCTTTCAACCAGCCCATCGGTTTGGGGGTGATACACAGATGTACGCAATTGCGTCACTTTGAGCAATTTACACAGCTCTTTCATAACCCGGGACATAAAGGGTGTACCTTGGTCCGTAAGCAGTTCTTTACAAATACCCACCCGGCTAAAAACAAGAGATAGCTCTTTGGCTATGGTTTTGGCCGAGGTATTTCTGAGAGGGATCGCTTCTGGATAACGGGTGGCATAGTCCATTATAACCAATATGTACTGGTGCCCCCTAGCGGACTTGATTATAGGACCTACCAAATCCATTGCGATTCTCTCAAACGGGACCTCAATGATGGGTAGAGGGACCAGCGGGCTACGGAAATGTGGCATCGGGGCCGACCTCTGACACACAGGGCAGGAGGAACAATAATTTTCTATGTCCTTCATCACCCCAGGCCAATAGAATCTCTGTAATACCCTCTCTCGGGTTTTCTCTGTCCCCAGATGACCTCCAAGAATGTGCCCATGGGCCAACTCCAACACCAACTTCCTGTAAGGTTTGGGCACCACCAGCTGCTCAACGGTTTCTTCTGCCCTTTTTGCCACCCGATACAGTAGGTCCTTCTCTACGCTGAAGTATGGGTAAGTGCAGGTATTATCTGGGTTCACTAACTCGCCATCTATTTCCACTACGTTTTCCCGTGCCTTTATTAGGGCGGGGTCTTTTAACTGTTCTGTGGCAAAATTTTCCCTGTGAACCTCCAGATCAGAAAACTCCACAGACGGTAGGTTTTCGTCTGAGGAGGTGGGCTCCTCTCCAGTTTCTTGAGTCTCCCCTGCCAATACTGACAAGGGAAATTCTGGAGAGTCCTCACCACTCTCAGAGGAGTTCTGGCTATCACATTCCTGGTACATAGGGGCACCAGTGGGGGGCTCAGGATCATCCCACAGTTCCCAGAACTTCGGAAAATCCCTTCCCACAATGGCGTCATGCGGTAACTGAGATACTAAGCCCACTGGATGAGAGAGGGTACCTTTGGGGGTCTCGAAACACACTGTAGTCACTGGATACTCTCGGGTGTCCCCATGCACACAAATAACAGCTACCTTGCTATTCCCAGAGACCTCTGTTTTAACTAACTCAGCCTTTATCAGGGTCACAAGGCTACCTGAATCCAACAATACCACAACATTTCTACCATTAACACACATTTTGCATAAATGTTTCTCAGTTCCTCGAATGGCAGTGCATGCGACTGTCGCACACAGCGACTGACGTCTGCCCGTCAGAAAGTCACACTGCATGGGTTCCTCCACAACCGGGCAATTGGCTGCAATATGTCCCGCTTGCCGGCAGCGGTAGCAAACGATCCTTCTTGCGGCCTCTTGAGCCGCTGATTTCCCAGGCTGTTCTCGCCAAACTTGGGGTAGAGCTCCCACCCTCTCACTCTCTCCACCCTCACCCCTTGGAATCCTCTTATCCGCCCCTGGGGATGGTCTGGTCTTAGGGTGGAAAGTCCGAGAGTCTCTGGAAGAGGCCGTCAGGTTCTCTGTAGCCAAGTATCTCTCTACACGATCCACAAGTTTACCGGCCGTTTCTGGGTCTCCGTGGCTTACCCACTTTTGAATGGCGGTAGGAAGAGCTCTCAAGAAACGATCCATCACAACACGTTCCACAATCTCCGGTGCGGACAAAGTCTCTGGCTGTAGCCACTTCCTGCTCAGGTGAATGAGATCATACATTTGAGACCTGGGGGGTTTTCCAAGCTGGAAAGTCCAGTTATGCACACGCTGAGCCCGGACAGCCAGGGTGACACCCAGCCTTGCCAATATTTCAGCTTTTAGCATCACATAGTCTTTTGCTTGGTCAGGCTCTAGGTCATAGTAAGCCTTCTGCGATTCACCAGTTAACAGAGGAGCCACCAGTCCAGCCCACTGCTCCTCAGGCCACTTTTCTCTTTCAGCAGTCCTTTCAAATGTGGTCAAAAATACCTCTGGATCATCCTCTCCAGTCATTTTTGTCAATAAACGACTCACCCCAAAGGACGCGGTATTAGTGGGACGGCTTTCCTCACTGGTCTGCGGACGTTGCTGCATTACTGCTTCCATTTGTTGTAGTCTCTGCTCTTGCTTCTGTAACAGGTCTATGAAGCGGGCCTCAGATTGCTGCTGGGCTTGTTGATGAGCTTGCTGCTGGGCTGCAAGGCTCCTTTGCAAACCTGCATTTGTCTGCTGTTGATTGGCATTTGCTAGAGCCAGCTGTTTCAGTATCTCCTCCATGCTGGCTTAAAAAAAACTGCCCGCATTCTCCACCAACTGTGAGGGGGTTAACTCGGTAGCGGGTGTGTGTGACCCCCTGGTTGGGCTCCCCACACAAAAACAGGGCCAGCAGACGGAGGTTGTGGTTTTCAAAAATCAAAAGGTGCGGTTTATTTCTCTATGTACAGTGACAAAAACACAGCAAAGCCAAAAAGAAACAAACAAAATAAATCCTGGTCAGTTTGACCTCTGACTAAACATGCAGGTTTCCTAAACTAACAACTGGGATCAGCCTAGTGCTGTCCTAGTCCCTAAGTCCCTGGTTTAGTAAAAGTCCAAACAAATAGCCACACAGGCTTTGCCTCACCGCACAGGGGTTCACTCTCCCTAGACAGTCCACACAGGTCTGGTTCCAGGCATGAGCTAACATCTAATGAAGCTGGGAGTTTTTATAGAGGCCTTAAACGAACTGACAGGCTTCAGCTGGTCTCATCAACTCCCTGCCTCACGACGCCCAGCACTCTCCCTAGAGGTATGAGTCATTCATGAGCCCACTAGCCTCAGCTGGGCTTCATCAACTCCCTAGTTGTATAAGTCGGCATAAAGCCTGAATCTGGGAGAAATATATCTACCCCCCTGGATGCAACCAGGTGACTTTACCTTCCTGCTGTCACAATACATACATACATACATACATACATACATACATTTAGACACCGGCACAATTTTTTTTATATTTCCTTAGGTATTTACCAAAACATATTCAAGCTATAGTTATATTATGGATATGGACTGAAAGTGCACACTCTCTGGTTTAATTTGAGGGTATGTACATCCAAATCGGAGGAAGGGTTTAGGAATTACAGCTCTTAAGAATAGCCACTCCCCCCCCCCCCTTTTCAAGGGACCAAAAGTACCGGTAATTGGACAATTGAATCGAAAGCTGTTTCATGGCAAGGAGTTGGCTACACCTATGTTATTTCTTCATCAATTAAGCAGGTAAAAGGTCTGGAGTTGATTCTAAGTGTGGTATTTTCATTGGGAATCTATTGCTGTGAACCTACATTGTGCGTTCAAAGGAGCTATCCATGCAAGTGAAACAGGCCATTGTAAAGCTTAAAAAGAAAAAGAAATCCATCAGCAACATTAGGAGTAACCAAATCAACAGTTTGGTACATTTTGAGGAAAGAAGAACGCATTGGTGAGCTCAGCAACATAAAAAGGCCTGGAGGTCCACAGAAGACAACAATGGTTGGATGGTCATGGATGATCGCAGGAGCTTCTCAATGGTAAAGAAAACCCCATTCACAGCATCCAGACGAGTGAAGGACACCCCCTCAGGAGGTGGGCGTATCATTGTCAAAGTCAACAATCAAGAGAAAACTTCACGAGAGCAAATACAGAGGTTTCCCCACAAGGTGCAAACCATTCATAAGTCTGAAGAATATTAAAGCCAGATTAGACTTTGCCAAAAAACATCTAAAAAAAAGCCAGACCAGTTCTGGAAAAGCCATTCTTTTGACAGATGAAACTAAGATTAATCTGTACCAGAATGACGGGAAGAAAAAAGTGTGGAGAAGGCTTGGAACGGCTCATGATCCAAAGCACACAATGTCTTCTGTAAAACATGGTGGAGGCAGTGTGATGACATGGGCATGCATGGCTTCAAGTGGCACTCGGTCATTGGTGTTTATTGATGATGTGACAAAAGACAGAAGCAGCCGGATTAATTCTGCAGTGTTTAGAGATATACTGTCAGCCCAGATTCAGCCAAATGCAGCAAAGTTGATTGGATGGTGCTTCACAGTACAGATGGACAATGATCCAAAACACACTGCAAAGGCAACACAGGAGCTTCTCGCAAGATTTCTGACAGGAGTGAAAATAATTATCAGAAGAGTTTTCCAAGTCAAGTTCTCTCGCTTGTCTCTGTCTCATAGTGTGTGTGTGGGGGGGGGGGGGTGTTATTGATATATACAGTATATAAAAAAAATCAAGTTAGGGCTCTTTCACACGGAGGTCCGTTCAGGTCCGCCTGTCAGTATTTTAGGCGGACCTGAAACGGATCCTCCATGCACCCCTATGGAAGCACGGATGTCAGCGGTGACATGTCCGCTGACATCCGCTCCGCTCCACCAAAGTGTGACGGAGGAAAACCCTATTTTTCCTTCCGTCGGCGGAGCGGATCGGATGACAACGGACTCTACGGTCCGTCGTCATCCGATTCCCCATAGGGGAGAGCGGCGCTCTGACAGGGCGGTCCCTGCACAGTGTGCGGGGACCGCCCAGTCATCCGTCGGCTCAGCGGGGATCAACGGAGCGATCCCCGCTGAGCAAGCGGAGCTTCACGGGGCGGATCTTCACGGATCCGCCCCGTGTGAAAGGACCCTTAGACTTACCAGTAACTTGTTTTCCAAGAGTCTTTCAGGACAGCACATGAAAGTGGCTCCACCCACTAGGAAACACAATCTCCACCATATTTTAAAAGGAGGCAACTCCCCACATCTCGTCAGTTGTAGTAGAGTACCTCCGGCCCAAGCTGGAACACATAATCAGAATATGGTAAATCACAGCATGTATGTGTGTATGTGTATGTGTATGTGTGTGTGTATATGTATATATGTGTGTATATATTGTGACAGCAGGAAGGTAAAGTCACCTGGTTGCATCCAGGGGGGTAGATATATTTCGCCCAGATTCAGGCTTTACGCCGACTTATACAACTAGGTGGAGAGTTGTATAAGCCCAGCTGGGGCTAGTGGGCTCATGGATGACTCATACCTCTAGGGAGAGTGTGGGGCGTCGTGCAGACAGGGAGTTGATGAGACCAGCTGAAGCTTGTCAGCACGTTTAAGGCCTCTATAAGAACTCCCAGATTCGTTAGGTGTTAGCTCATGCCTGGACCCAGACCTGTGTGGACTGTCTAGGGAGAGTGAACCCCTGTGCGGTGAGACAAAGCCTGTGTGGCTATTTGCTTGGACATTTAAAACCAGGGACTTAGGGACTAGGACAGCACTAGGCTGATCCCAGTTGTTAGGTAGGAAACCTGTATGTTTAGTCAGAGGTCAAGTTGACCAGGATTTATTTTGTTTATGTTTCTTTTGCTTTGCTGTGTTTTGTCACTGTAAATAGAAAATAAACCGCACCTTTTTGATTTTGAAAACCACAACCTCCGTTTGCTGGGCCTGTTTTTGTGTGGGGAGCCCATCCCGGGGGTCACACACACCCGCTGCCGAGCTAACCCCCTCACAGTATATATGTGTGTATATATATATATATATATATATATATATATATATATATATATATATATATACATACAAACCAAGAAGGGCGGGTAGTTTGCTGTCCTGAAAGACTCTTGTAAAACAAGTTACCGGTAAGTCTAACTTGAATTTTCCCTTATCGTCTTTCAGGACAGCACATGAGAGGATAATCGAGACTTACAAACTAGGGAGGGACAACAGCCTGCAGGACCTTTCTGCCAAATGCCTGATCATCGGCTGACAGCAGGTCCAGTCTAGCAATTGACCCCTTCGATGCTTGGCGTCCCTTTCTGTTGCCAGAAAAAAGAACAAATAAAGAGTCCGAAGACCTAAAGTCCTTTGTTATTTCCAAGTAGTGTAATAAAATTCTTCTTACATCTAAGTTATGGAATAAAGTCTCCCTTCTTCCTGAAGGATTTGAACAAAAAGTTGGCAGGATAATTTCCTGCGATCTGTTATGAACTGATGCCACCTTTGGCAAAAACCCCGGATCTGTTTTAAGCACAATCCTGTCTGGGTAAATTAACATAAAGGGTTATTTTATTGAAAGAGCGTGTAGTTCACTGATTCATCTCGCAGTCGTAACTGCAACTAATGCCGCGTACACACGATCGTTTTTAATGTCATTTTCAAAAACAAAGTTTTTCTCGCCGTGATTTTTCTTGTTTCCTCTCAAGCCTGTCTTGCATACACACGTTCATTTAAAAAACCGCTTGAGCAAAGCGCAGTGATGTACAACACGTACGACGGCACTATAAAGGGGAAGTTCCGTTCAAATGGCGCCACCCTTCATGTTAGTAAAGTTTGTTGAGCGACGATTCGCGCTTTTCAGCCTCGTGCTTTTCAGTTCGTTACAGCGTGACGAATGTGCTATCTCCATTACGAACGCTAGTTTTACCAGAACGAGCGCTCCCGTCTCATACTTGATTCTGAGCATGCGCGTTTTTTTCCCCTCGTAAAAGCATACACACTACCGTTTTTCACGTCGTTAAAAAAAAAAACGACGTGAAAAAATGGAGAAAGTTCTCCTTTTTTTTTTTTTTTTTTTGGCCATTTTTCACTTAGTTAAAAATGCTCTGGAGCCTACACGATCGTTTTTAATGCCCAATTTAAAAAATGGCATTTTTAACGACGTGAAAAACGATCGTGTGTACGCGGCATAAGAATACAGTTTTAAGAGTCAAATCTTTCAACGAGATTGTCTGTAACGGTTCAAAAGGTTCTTTCGTGAAGGCTTGCAAAACTACTGACAGGTCCCATTTAGGAAAATGTTTAGTAGGCACTGGCCTGGCTCTAGTAAGTGACCTAAAGAATCTTGTGATCAAAGGAACTGAGGAAATTGTTTTTTCTAGGTATACTCCCAGGGCAGCCACTTGCACTTTGAGTGTGCTAATTGCAAGACCTTTGTCCACACCATTTTGTAGAAACTCCAGAATCGACATGTAGCGGGTATTTGAATTTAGGGGAAGCATCTGGGTGGTAGTGTAACCCAGATGCACTGATTGCTAGGGGATCTGAGGCCCTTTCATGGTTCTTGGAGGACTCTGGTGGTGTGAGGTTCCCTGGGCCTATAGGTGGCGGTGTTGAACTCACACCGCAAGACTGTGCCTTTTTGTCCTCCCCTGGAGCTGGTACAGCGGGGAACCCGCTGTGGCGCGAAGGGAGAGGAGATAAAAGGGGCGGACGCCCTTACCACGGGGTTCAGAGTGCAGAGTCGGAGGACGTGGCCGCAACCAGGCACCTTCAGCTTGGGTGCTGGAGTCCATCTCAGGCACCTTTTTAGCCTGGGGTGAGGTACTATGGCGGATGCCTGGGGCTCAGTACCTTCGACTGAGTTCCGCGAGGGTGGAGGAATCCGAGGGGGCCCTAACTCCTTGGGTGCCCGTGTCTGAGTTCGTGAGGTCTTGTGTGCAGAACTTCTCTGGAGAGTCCGGCGCAGCATCGCTGGTGACAGAGGCCTCCGGTATCTCCCTTGGACGGATATCCTACCCCTGACAGGGGCCGTGCCAGCGAAGGTAATTCACGTTCTATTTCACATAGTCAGTGGCAGTGACTATTCACCACTGGTGATGCCACAGTGGTTGGCAAGAGAAGGGAAAGGATTGTGCCTCGACCTATTCCCATTAAGACTAAGTTGTTGCAAAAGAATCCAACTTAACCGTACTGTGTGTTTATTCACTGAGAAGAATAAAACTGTGTTGGACCTATTCACTGTGTGGAACTCTGGTTACTAGGAGCAAAGGAGTCAAGGACGGAGGGAAAAATTTGACTCTAGGACACCTACACAAAGCCCGATCTTTCTGGCCTTCACCTTTTCACTATGGAGGACATGGGCCATGGTGTATCTCATCCCTCCCCCCAGCAATAACACCCCTAGACAAAGAAAGACAAGCCGAGAATGAGAAGGGGTGAGAGGGGTGAGGTCGCTACAGACACAATGTCTTCTAGGGTTCGGTTTGATGAGTGACACCAACAGTTGTAAACCTTCCAAACTTTTGCGTAGATATCTCTAGTTACTATCTTTCTACTGGCGAGTAGAGTGGATACTAGAGGTTCTGACCGTCCTTTTTATTCCTTAATAACTGCTCCTCAGATACCAAGCGGTGAGGCTTAGTCTGGCTACATCTGTGTGGTATACTGGGCCCTGAAGTAGCAAGTCCTGTCTGAGAGGAAGCTGCCAGAAAGGTTTGATCATCATTTGTAGGATGGAGGAAAACCAGGCTCTTTTCGGCCAGAACGGAGTGATCAGGATTACTGATACCTTTTTCCTTCTGTATTTTTCTCAATACAAGAGGGATTAGCTGAAAAGGAGGGAAGGCATAACCCAGATGGAAGTTTCAGGGATGTGCCAAGGCATCTATCCCTATTGATCCACTGTCTCGGTGCAGAGAGAAGAATTGAGGGAGCTGGGCGTTGTCTTTTGACTTGAACAGATCCACCTGAGGACATCCCCAACATCTTGGTGATCAGTGAGAATATTTCCGGATTCAGGCTCCACTCTGCCTCTTGAATTCTTTGTCTGTTCAAGAAGTCTGCTACTTCGTTTAGCGTGCCCCTGAGATGCACTGCCGACAGGGAGAGTAAATGCTTCTCTGCCCACTCTAGGATTTCTGATGACAGCAACAGTAGAGCTTTGCTCCTTGTGCCCCCTTGTTTGTTCAGGTATGCCACTGTGGTGACATTGTCTGAAAGAATCTGCACATGGGACCCTTGGAGGTTTGGAGAGAAGGCAGCTAAGGCTAGAGCAACTGCTTTTAACTCCCTCCAGTTTGAGGACCTTCCTGCTTCGGATCGTGACCAAACTCCCTGTGCTATGTTTTGATCCCAGTGGGCTCCCCATCCCCAACTGCTGGCGTCTGTCATGACCCTTACTTCTGTCGGGAAGGACCAAAGCAGACCCCTTGACAGAACTGCCAGATTCCTCCACCACCACAGAGTCCTCTTGACCTTGGTGGGAAGCTTTACTTTTGTGTCTAAGGTTTCTGGGCTGTGATCCCATACCTGTAAAAGAAAACTCTGGAGGGGCCTGAAATGGAGCCTCGCCCATTGAATGGCCGGCATTGTTGAGGTTAAGGTTCCCAGGACTGACATAATCATCCTGATTGACACTTCCTGGTTTGTCTGAAGACTGGCTACTACCCTCAAGACCTTGTCTTTCTTCTCTTTTGGGAGAAAAATCCTTTGCTCTACAGAATCTATCAGATAACCTAGAAACTGAACTCTTTGAGCAGGATTGAAATTAGATTTTTGAGTATTTACAATCCAGCCCAAGGCTTCCAGATGACTGCGGGCCTTGGTTAGATCTACCTGCAACCTCTCTCTGGAAGGGGCAAAAATTAGGAGGTCGTCCAGATAAGGGATGACCGAGATTCCCTGTAGACGGAGAGGAGCTAGAGCTTCCGCCATTTCTTGCTAAATATCCGCGGAGCGGATGACGGAACAAACGGGAGGGCCTTGAATTGTAAATGAAGCACCTCCTTCCCCATATTTATTGCCAACCTGAGGTATTTTTGAGACTTGAGGGGCTATGGGCACATGCAGGTATACATCTCTTAAGTCGATTGATGCCATGAAGCATCCTTTGACTAAGAGATTTCTCACCGAAAAGATGGAGTCCATGCGGAACCGTCTGTATTGGACTGACCTGTTTAACGGTTTCAGATTGAGAATGAGACAGAAGCTTCCTGATGGTTTCCTTATCAGGAAGATATGGGAAAAGAAACCCAGGTAACGTTCCTCCAGGAGATACCTAAACCACAACACCCTGTCCCATCAGATCCCCCAACAGGTTTCTCATGGCTAGGGCCTTCGTTGTCTCCCTTGGCAGGCCTCCGAAAGTTTTCTATTTTGTATCCCTGGGCCAGCGTGTCCAAAATAAATGTGTTTTCCGTCACACTTGCCCAAAGAGGAAGGAATTTTTGAAGCCTTCCCCCACAGGCAATGACAAGTCATTGCGTTTTATTGGTTGGCGCAGGAGGATTGAAGAGGACATTCCCTCTGCCTTTACCTTTTTGCGCCGACCAATTCCTTATTTTTTTTCTTGGGGCCTGCTTCCCTGATCCTGATTTTTTTGAGGTTGAAAAAAAACGCTTAACTGGTTGTTTGTTTTTTCTTTTTAACAGGAAAGGACTTCTTTTTGTCCGCTGTCCTATCTAAAACAGAATCTAGATCAGGACCGAACAAAAGATCTCCAAAAAAAGGAATTCCACATAATTTATTTTTGGAAGCTGCATCCCCTGACCATGTCTTAAGCCATAGAGCTCTCCTGGCTGAGTTGGTTAAGGCCCCAGATCTGGCTGACATCCTTATTGATTCTGCAGAAGCGTCAGAAATATAAGCTACGGCTGCTGCTAGAGTAGAAAAAGAATCAAGGATCTCCTGCTTAGGTGAGTCTGCTATAATATGGGCTTTAAGCTAATTCAGCCAGAACTCCATGTTCCTGGAGACACAGGTAGTAGCCATAGCTGGTTTAAACAGCACCTTAAGAGACCTGACTCCTACTAGGTGTTCCCTTGCTGGAGGAAACACAAAAACTGACGAGATGTGGGGAGTCGCCTCCTTTTTAAAATATGGTGGAGATTGTGTTTCCTGTTTCCTAGAGGGTGGAGCCACTCTCATGTGCTGTCCTGAAAGACGATAAGGGAAATCTCCTTCCTGGTGACCTTGTTCTGTTCTCTCAAAAGGGAAATGGCCTAGCACATGATATCATCACTAGAGCAATAGTTCAAGAACCAGTGACAACCTTTTGCAATGCTTAAAGTCAGATCAAAAATCCTTAATTGAGGCATATGTTCAGATCAGAAGACCCTTAAGCGTTGTGCAATTTTCTTTTTTTATAAATTCTTTATTTTTCATAGAGTTCACATTGCAATTCATCACAATCTTACAATGTCTTATTATAACATCCTTAATACATCCATCTAATTATGTACATTGTATTGCCTCTTGAATAACTACCGGTACTTAACTCAGTGTGAAATCTCTTTTCTTTTTCTACTTTACCCCAGCATCCTATCTAAATTATACCCAACCCTACCCCAAAAAAAAAAAACGGGGGGGAAGAAGTAAGACCCCCCTTCCCCTGCACCTCCCTCCTACTCCCCTCTCGGCTGAACACCTTACCCTTTTACCTTTCTACTCTCGACCCCTCCCTATACGCCAGATACGGGGCCCATGTCTTCCGGTACCTCCCATCTTGATCTTTCATCGCCAAAGTAAGATTCTCCATTTGTTGGATTTCTGCGATTCTAGCGAACCACTGTGCTCTAGATGGAGGACTATCCTTTTTCCACAGGACAGGGATACACGCCCTTGCTGCTGTAAGAAGATGTCTCAGCAAAGAGTTTTTATATTTTTTTCCACTGATATAGGAATGTCAAATAGCAAAAATGCTGCCGGTCTCTCTCCTAGAGACACTCCTGTTATTGTTTTAATGGTTTCAGTGACCATTCTCCAGAAAATGTGTAATATAGTACCCTCTGCTTCATGACACCTCCAGCAGACATCTGACATTTTGGGGGTATATCCAGTGTAGTACAGTCAGTGTTCTATACCACCTAGTGAGAATTTTATATCTCCCCTCCTGATATCAACTCGCTACTGATGCCTTTTGGTTAAATAGCAAGATCCTGTCCCTCTGCTCTTGGGAAAATGACACACCTAAGTCCCTTTCCCATGCCTGAAGGAAAGTAAGTTCTTGCGGTGCTTCTAATGCCTTGTACACACAATAGGAATTTCCGATGGAAAAAGTCTGACTTTTTTCATTGGATATTCCGACTGTGTGTGTGTGCCCCATCGGACTTAATTCCGAGGAATTCCATCAGAGTTTAAATATAGAACCTGTTTTATTTTTCTCCAATGAAATTCTGTCGGAATTCTGTTGTGAGCTTGGTCGGACAAAGGTCCGATTGTGTACGGGCATAATCCAGGTAATGTGGCATAAAAATATGACAACCAGTGTTTCATTGACTCCCCCTTGTGCAATTTTCTGATGGGCTTCTGACAATGAAATGGCAGCTGTGTTTGAGGTTTTCAGTAACTTGTTTAGACATTTTTCTGAGCAGATCCTTGGTGCTGAAAAAAAAATATTTGTTTGTGGCTGTTCCAGCAAAGAAGATGATGTATCATGTTAGCCAGGATCAAACAGAGGTATAGAAGGAAACCAAACATTGTCAAATTAAAAACTTTAGTCATAACTGAAGAAGGAGCTTTAGAGCCCCAAAGTTTTGTATTTTTTTTTTTTTTTTTTAGTTAATAAATGGCATTACGGTGACAGCATTTTGACTTCTCTACCTCCAGTATTTGCAGTGTTCAAGAATTTTTCATTTTAACTAACAAACTTTTCTGGTACAACACTTGTTTATAAAGTATAAGAAAAATAACAGCCGTAATATCTCCACGCAGGGGATATGAGCAATGGGGAGAATGTAGAACAACATGAAAAATACAAGTAGTTTACACTCTCTAAAGCACATTCTATCAAACAACAATAACCTTCTGACCAGGGCTGGAGGTCAACACAGGGTGCTTGAGCCCTAGGGCTCAGCGGCTGGGGGGTGGACCAGTCCACTAAAATTGGGATGGACAAAACTTAAACGGAACAGAACAAAAAAATGGGAGGAGGGGCAGGGTGACGAGAGAAGGTGAAAGAGAGGGAACATAATAGGAGGAGGAGAAAAGCAAAGAAAAGAGGGGATAAAGTTCCCCTAGGCTGGGAGGTGGGAGAGATTATTTAGAGGCCCAAGCTGGTCGGGTGCAAGGTTGGAAGAGCGTAAGACCACCGTGGGGGGACCACGCCTTAAAAATTTAGCGTGGGAGTCATGGAGGATACTGGTCATCTTTTCATCAATCTTAATGGCTGTCAGGAAGTTCTTTACCTCTGCAAACAAACAGCCGGGTATTTCCAGGCCCTAGCTATTGCACATGGTTGCTATAAATAGGTAACCTGCAAACTTTTCTACCTGGACTTGTCCTGAACCATAGGACCACCACCGAATGCCTTATAGTCTTATAGAGTGGTAGATTATCCCACTTTTGTTTATTTCTAAAGGTACCTATAGGCCAGGGGTTTCCAAACTATGGCCCTCCAGTTGTTCAGGAACTACAATTCCCATCATGCCTAGTCATGTCTGTGACTGTCATAGTTTTACAATGCCTCATGGGACGTGTAGTTCCGCAACAGCTGGAGGGTCGTAGTTTGGAGATCCCTGCTATAGGCAATAGATGTGTTGTGTAAGGATGTAAGGTACTGGATGTTTGGCTATTCTAATTCATTAGTGGAAAACAAGGCTAGATTTGTGAAGCTCTGTAAGAGAACTACGTATTCTCGTATGGCGCATATGCGTGTGCCAATGCGCATGCGCGTGCGCAATGAACGGCGTGCACACGCAGGAGCGCGCCCCTAACGCCAGTTGGCGCCAGACGGCCTATTTAAAGGGTGCTCTGACTCCCTACAAGTGCTGACTGGTCTTCAGCTTGTCCTGTGAAACTTCCTGCTATCCGTATGATTTAACCTGATACCCGTTGCTGACTCTGGCTTGCCCTGACGCTTCTCTGGACTCTGATTATTTGCTGACTTATGGTTCCTGATCCCGGCTTCCTTGACCCTGCTACTGCTTTCTCCTTGAACTGCGCTGCCTGCCTGTTGCTGAACCCGGCTACCCTTGACCTCTGTTCCAGTTTGCTACGTTCCAGAATCTGCATGTGGGTTGGAGTTCCCCTTTACACCTGCTCTTCCATAAAAGGGCATGGAACCTGTCTACCCATCGGGATCTCCAGGTTTCACCTGCCCCCGCAACTTCTGCTAGCAACCTCTACTGGCACTCGTGTTCCTCCTAGCCTTGCCACCATCTGTTCCACCCTCAGTGGGGCTTGGACTGGAGATACAAGAGAGGCCGACCTCGTCATGTCAGACTCCTACCAGGTACGTGACAAGCTCACTGCTCTGGGTAGCGAGACCCCATACACAAGCAGGTTCCAGGGAGGAATCCTGGGGGATCCAAAGGTAGAGAAAGATAGATGCTACAACCAACAAACCAGTTGGGTCCAGAGGTATGTGTTGTGTTGTTTTCTTTTTTTTTTTCTTAATTGAGGTGACCCAAGATGTTACAGCCAACATATTTCAGGGTTTACATTTGCACTTTTATCGGGGCCTTAGATGTTGTGTCAGACTGGATGGCAGGGCTCCTATGCGTTTAGGAAATAAGTGAATTTTAATTGCAATGTGCTTCAGCAGTTACACAGGTTACCATTTTGCATCATTCAAAAAAAGACTCTTTTTCTTCTTCTTCCCCCCTTGAAGAGTTGTCTAGAAGAAGTTTTCACGAACACAAAAGTCTCTTTAAAGGGTTTATTTCAAATAAAGTTTCCAACAGAGGGGATGAAGGGGTGGGGAGGATTCAGGTACCTTAATTGCGACTCATAAGAATTCTCCTAGGTCCAGAGGAATAACTGCCTCCACACTGGACTCGGCAGACATTGGATAGGCCCAATCTCACTGGCCTAGCAGCCGATGTACAGCTTGATCACGTAGAGTCTCTGCCACAGACTTGGTGTAATTAGAACAGTCTCTGCCACAGACTTGGAATAACCTTCACTTAGGTTACCTTCTGAATGAAGAACACGGCTCTCAGTGTTAGAATCTTTCAGCTGTCCCGGCAGCACTGTGAGGTAGATTAGGATCCGGGTGCATCCTCCAATTGAGTCCTCATTTGCTTGGTCCCAAAGGCAACACAGGATCATCCCTGGATCAGTAGGCCCCAGCAACTCCTGGGCCTACCCGTCAGTAACGAAGCCTCAGGTCAACGTGGGCCCGAGGCAGAAACTGCCAACACTTCCCTGAGGCCATGAGGGCCCTCAGGTGGGGACCGAAGACACGTCCTTAGAATCTCTCCCTTGCCCTAATGGCGTCTGTTAATTAAATGCCCCCTCCCAGAATGCACAGCAGGTTCACCACGCCCCCTGGGCTGCTTGCTAGGAAAGAGGTACCCAATACGTCCAGCCTGTAGCCTTTCCAATCCTGACCAGCGGTGGCAGCGACCCCTACTGTCAGGAGAGAAATCGCACAACCAGCTGTAATGAAACAGAGTGCAATTTATAACACAATCCCTCTGAGCCAAACTATTGCTCAGAAAACTATAATTTAAAATATAGCACACCCTCATTGGGAGCAAGACGCTACACTTCATACTAATAAAAAATAAAAAATTTAAAAAATTTAAAAATAAATGCAAAGACCTTTCGTCTTATTTCATTGGTTTTATCTCTTGATTTGTAAGGCTTAGAGGGCTTTATTAAGAGCCCATTTTAAAACATGTGGGATCCCCTCTTCTGGCACAGCATGATCCCTATAGGGGTGCCATGGAGGGGCGTGGATCTTGATGAATTCATTTTTCTTTTTATTCTGGTTTAGCTAAGGAAAATCTATATAGCATTTTTTAGGCTTTCTGCCTTTATCGGATACATTTTCTATTGTTCGTAAAGATATATATTGCTCTTTTTTTTTTTTTTTTTTTTTTGAATATGGAATATTATTTGTTCTGTCAATATTATTATACTCCTGTATGAATTATTCATATGTTATACTGTATATTATTTGATTTGTTTTTATGATTATTGAAATATAAAATATTTTGAAAGGAAAAAAATAAATGCAACAATTCAGGTTGGCAAATGGGGGGGGGGGGGGAGGAGATGATTCAAGGGCTACTCCCAGCGGTGACCTTGATCACCAGTGATGGTAGGACTATCTCGGTACCCAGTCATGAAACGGTTATATGTAAAAATAACAATTGTATTAGAAGAAAATACAAAAATACAACATTACAAGTCACGACAGAAGTTAAAAACATTTACAGTCTCCACAGATAGGTAGAGGCAAAGGTTGGATGAAAGGTTTAGTGTTGTATAACACTTTTGGTAGGTAATTGGTAGATTTTCCATAGGTAGCCATACATTGAAATAAAAACTAGGGACACAGGAATTTGGCTGAAGAGGGACAGACCCTACAAATGGACAGTTAAGAGCTATACATTATTTAAAAACATAATATTTTCCTGGAATTCCTATTTAACCCTTCGCAAAAATCATATTCCTTCCCCAGCTATTGTAAATGTTTCTAAACTACCTGCCAAATCTGGCAAGTCATGGGTGGAACATACAGTGCAAAAATAGTTGCAATCAGCAGAAGTATTGGAGAAAGGTCACAATTACCATAATAAAAGCCCTGTATCCAGCTGATCAGCGGGCTGTTTTTTTAAAAGCTAGCAGGCTGGAGACCCAGGGCTGAGATTAAGAAAACAAGAAATTGGAGCGATGAGAGCGATCTTGTTTTAGTGCCAGAAGCATTGACTGTGACATGTTATTTATCACTGTTCCAATACAGCACTGTATTCCATTTATTATTACCCTGGTGTTCCTATTCTATGTCCAACTGGCCTGCTGGCTATTAATTCCCTATACATGTGTGATATTGTGCATAGGGCAATGTGCAAATAGATTAACAGAGTCCTACACAAAGAAAAAGGATATATTGTTTAATGGTTGCAGATCAAAGGACGACCCTCAACTGCAGTTGTTAATTTTGGACAGCTGGGTAGCCCATCGCCAACCCCATGTACTGTGCCCTTCAGTAATCCTGGCATTAGATTAAAGATGTGGACTTTGCCCCTATTATACTTTTCAGGACACCTACTAGCCATTCTTACATCCCATGATTAATTGTGTGTCTTGCTGTACCATATAGCTTGGATATCATACTACTTCAGAGAACAGATAAATTGATGTATAGTGGATTATTTGGCTGGACCGAAATAAGACAAATGGTCCACCGGCTATCCCTTTGTTCACAGTTCAAGTGCCTTAGAATTATGATTGGCCGAAGCATTATTTTGCCTAAAGAGCAGGCCTAAACTATTGAAGAATGAGCTGCTATGAGGAAAGATTACAGAAACTGAATCTGACGAAGTTCCGGCATACTGGAACGAAACATGTCAACCACTGGGGTGAACACCCTCTGCTGATGCCCACCCAGGTAGCCCCCTATTCCTAATGAGAAGTAGCCAACTGTCCCCGTGAGACATTGCCTGGATATGTCAATTGGAAACTAGGACTCTGTACACACCCCGTACAAATTTCAGATGGACTGTGAGATGTGTAAAACTCTGGAGGAAGGATTGGCTCTACAGTTTATGCCCTCTACATATTACTGATGGCTTGCTGACAGTTGTTGAAAGCGCTCACTCACAGATCGATCCCATTGTGAGATCTCTGTGTCATCACCTGCATCACTGAAACGGATTGTAAACTGACATTGGGGATACTCATACACAGGCTACTCCAATCGGGAGATCTCTGTGTAACTACCACTCTATCGGATCACCTGGATTGGAGATAACAGAAATAAACCCCAATATATGCTCTAACAAATCCATGCAGGTCGCGTGAGTAAATCTATGAATGCCATGCATATAAGCCTATGTGTTATTGTAGCTTTCACTTGTAGAGCATAGAAACATTTATGATGAATACAACGGAAAAACATTGAGATCTACTGCTGGTTCAATATATCACTAATAAACAACTATCGTGAGGATATGAACTATCATAACGATATTTCTAATCAGGTGCACCTGGGAAACTACACTAATATATACCCATTATTTGGGAATTAGTTGCAAATGAATTCCTGTAGGGGGTGGCATAGCGTGGGGGGGGAGGGGGGCGGTTGCCCCGGGCGCAAAATTTAGAGGGGCGCAGTGGCAGGCGGCAGGTTACCTGCAGCTCTTCTCCTGCGCTGTGCCTTCTAGGAGACTGTGAGCTCTTCCACTTCACTATAAGAAAAAAGTTGCAGTGCAGTCCCGGCTTAGGCTCCAGCGGTGACACTGACACAGCAGTGAGTAAATGTACACTGAAGACCATCCATGATGATCCCAGGGATTGTGACCGTGCGGAGACTGGGGGGAAGGAGGAGGGCAGGTCAGTATAGGAATCAGGTAGGTCAGCGTAGTGGTCAGTATAGCAATCAGGTCAGTTTAGTGGTCAGTGTAGGAATCAGGTAGGTTAGTATAGTGATCAGGTAGGTCGGTGTAGGAGTCAGGTTGGTCAGTACTACTATACTAGTGGAAGGGACTCAGAGGAAGGCTAAAAATCCACGGGTTAGGGGGCGCAATTCTCTTGCCCTGCCCCGGGCGCTGACAACCCACGCTACGCCACTGCCTGTAGGAACCAACTCTCGGCACGAATCCTGAAGAGATATTAGTGTTTGGACATTTACATAAATTGAAGGGGATGCGGTTTCTTATTTTTTCAGTTTTTGTTTTTTCTATATTACTTTAATCCAGATTAATTACACACTTCCTATGCCTGGATCCTTGTGGATCATTATTCAACAACTTACTAGGCCTCTCCACTGACTGACTGCTGACTGGGGGGTGTTTTCTTGTTTAATATTTTTATTAGATTTTACAAGTAAATAGCAAGTATAATGAACATTACATTCTGATCAAGTATAGAATTGTAAATAAATACAGCAATCACTAAGAATACATATTGAAAGAAAAGTAGTAGAGGATAAACCTCATTAATAATTATATCAATACAAATAGAGGTATAAAAGATTAGAGCAATGAAAATAAGCAATATTCAGGATAGAATATCTTGCATCCAGACCATCCGCTCACCCCAAAAGGGAGCAAGCTGTGAGCAGATGGGGGCACGCTTAAGTATGAGAGAGTATGCTGGATTATCCAGAAGGATACACCAGATGAACGTTGTCATACCTCAATTGTTTAGTGATAGACCTTTCTAACAAATCTTTAACACACAAAGATATTAGTGATTGATAAAGTTAAACTTAAAAGGTATATATATAAGTCATGTAATGGACATCACATATGTATAAAATCCGTATTACACTAGTAACAAAACTAACCAGAGCAGAAAGACAGAAGAAGTACAGAGAGAAGAAGAAGAAATATGGGAGAAAAATAAAATATATAGAAAAGAAGGTATGGGTATAGAAAAATAGAGATAAAGGTAAAGGTTGTTTCCCTGGGTGGCGGTCCAGACAGATCAAGGCCCCGTTCAAATATTATATCAATAGATAAATTAACGTATTTCAACAAGGCATCAACAATAATTGATCAAAATCAGGGGGTAGGAAGTGTTTAATCCATGGTTTCCATATTTTATTGTATGTAGTAATGTTGTTATCTTCAATAGCAGACATTTTGGAAAAGATAAGGGCTCTGTTAATTCTATGTTTAGTTTCAGCCACAACTAAAGTTTGGGTTTTCCAGGCCTTAGCTATAGATTGTTTAGCCGCCGTGGTGAGATGTAGTAGTAGTAGTAGTATGAATTGTGATTTATTCAATTCAGGAGGTTTGAGGTTGAGGAGAGCCAGTGCTGGGTCTGGCGGGATTGGTATTTCCAAGGCCGTAGAGGCCATGTTAAATATTTTACTCCAGAAGGATTGAACGATTGGACATTGCCACCAAATATGGAAATGCGTGCCCGGTTCAGAACAGCCTCTGAAACATAAATTTGGGTACATGGGGGCAAATTTGGCAATCCTGGCTGGAACCAGGTACCATCGAGAAAGGACCTTATAATTTGTTTCCAACGCAAAACAGTTTGGCGAGGAATGCTTAGTAGCTGACCATATATTATCCCAGTCACTTTTACTGAATTTTCTATCCATGTCATGTGCCCATTTAGTCGTGTAGGATGGTAAAGTATCGTCGGATGTGGAATTGATGCGTTTATACAAAAGTGATATTAATCCTCTAGTATGGGGATCACTGTTACAGATACGTTCAAATTGAGTCATTTGGGTAAGAGGGGATCCCGTATCAACGAGGGGTGTATAAAAGTTCTTAATTTGTAGATAGCGGAAGAGCTCCTTCATGGGGAGTTTGTATAAATCACATAATGTTGGGAACGTAAGAATATCATTGGAGGAAACTAGATTGTGAAATTGAAGTAGGTTTCTTTTGGACCAGGCTGCAAATGATAGGGGGAATTTCCAGGCGGGGTAAAATGAGGGATTTCGAAGAAAAGAGAGTAGAGGGTTATGAGTGGATTGTAGGCTTTTTGTGGATCTATATTTGTCCCAGATAGCTATAGAATGTTTGGTTACGGGGTTAGATAAGTTTAGTCTATCTTTAGGAGCTAACCAGAGCAAATTATTCACAGAAATGGGGTCAATATCCACTGATTCAATCGCTACCCATAGAGGGGATTCTGTTGTAGAATGGTATTTGGGGAGTTGTGCTAGCTGAGCAGCAAAAGTAGTATGAGGAAAAGTTAGGAATTCCCAGACCACCTTTCAATTTATCAAGATAAAGAGTCGATCTGGGTATACAGGGTTTTGTAGAGCCCCATATAAAAGACATCACTCTCTTTTGAGTGAGTCTCAAGAAGTAAGGAGGTATATGTATGGGGAGAACTCGGAATAGGTAAAGGAACTTTGGTAAGATTGACATCTTAGTAGCGTTAATCCTCCCAATCCAAGATAAAGGAAGAGAAGACCATTGTTTCATCAGATTAGTAGTTGACTTCAATAAGGGTAAGTAGTTAGCTGAAAATAAGTCGGATATAGAAGAAGTGAGTTGGACTCCGAGATATGAAATATGGTGCAATTCCCAATTGAAAGGTAAAGACGTTTGAGCTTGTTGTAACTCAGATGGCGAAAGGGAAATATTAAGGGCATTAGATTTGGCATGATTAACACACAATCCAGAAATCTTTGCAAATTTGTCCAAAGTATTTACTAGATTTGGGGCTGACACATGGGGATGGGATAAAAAAATCAGGATGTCATCTGCAAAAAGACTCAATTTGTGGTGATGTCCACCTAATTCTACTCCTTTGATATTAGGATTATCTCTAATGATACATGCTAAGGGTTCAATAAGTAGGGCAAAAAGCAAAGGGGATAGAGGGCAACCCTGTCTAGTACCTCTCCTAATATCTATCATAGCTGATTTGTAACCCATATATTTAATATAAGCTTTCGGAGTGTTGTATAGTGAGGAGACCCAAAATAAGAAATTTTCCCCAAAACCCCATTTTTGAAGAGTATATTGTAGATATGGCCAGCTGATTGAGTCGAACGCCTTCCTAATGTCTAATGATATAAGACAAGTTGGGATATGTCTTTTTTTGGCGGCATGAATTAATAAAAGTGCTCTTCTGACATTATCCCCTGCTTGACGCAAGGGCATGAAGCCAGTTTGGTCACGATGGATAAGTTTACCTATAATGCTATTTAATCTAGTTGCCAGGATCTTAGCTAATAACTTAATGTCTAGATTTAAAAGAGATATGGGGCGGTAATTAGACCAAGAGGTAGTGTCAGATTTTGGTTTGGGAATCATTGCTATGATGGAAGTTAGCGTTTCGGTTTTGAACGAATGACCAGCTAACAAAGAATTGAAGGCTCTAGTCAATAGAGGCGTTAAAATCGAATCAAATTGTTTGTAGTATAGTGCAGAAAACACGTCGGGGCCCGGTCTCTTGTGAGGCTTCAATTCTTTAATAGCAGCTTTAACTTCCAAGGCCGTTATGGGACTCTCCAAATATTCACACTGTTCAGGTGTCATTGTGGGAAGTGTAACATCTGAGAACAACGTGTCTGCTTTGTTTTTATCAAAGATTAAGCCAGGGTCATAGAGCTTAGCTAATTTAGATTGAAAGATTTCCAAGATCTTTAATGGGTTACTGGTGTATGCATCTCTGGAGGTTCTAAGGCGGAATGCAGTCTGTTAACGATCAATAGACTTGAGGCTGTGGGCCATAGGGGTATCGGGCTTATTGGCTTTGCGGTATAGGGTATGTTGCCGCTTGCGTAAGAGTTTGTCTGCCGAATCTGTCAGAAAAAGATCCAACTCAAGCCGGGCCTTTTCCAATTTAGTGTTAGTGTTTGCATTCGGGGTAGCTTGATGAGTCAAATGACAAGCGTTAAAATTTTCTTCAAGTTTGGTGAACAGAATCTTGCGATCTCTTTTAATAGATCTCGCCTTTTGTATCAAGCTGCCCCGAATGACAGCTTTATGGGCTTCCCATAGTGTAAGGGCAGAGACATCAGTAGTGTCATTAAATGAGATATAATCATTAAGAGCCAATTCAATATCTAAGCGGTGTGAGGGGTGAGTTAGGATGGAGTCGTTAATACACCAAGTGGTGTCATGTGACCTAGGTATTGGAGAGGTAATTGTAGCAGTAACCGCACAATGGTCTGTCCATGGAAATGGGATTATATTAGAGGATATTACTTCAGGGAGCATAGTAGAGGGGAGGAAAATATGGTCTATTCGTGAAAAGGATTTGTGTGGATAAGAATAATGTGTAAAATTTCTGGAAGTTGGGTTAAGTTCCCGCCAGGTATCAACAAAATTAAAAGAAGTAAGTAGAGATTGGAAGGACCGTTTATGGGTAGGAGAGTTAGGAGATGATGGTGATTTATCCAAGAAGGGATAGATGGAAGTATTGGATTCGCCACATAATATTATTGTTCCAAATTTATGTGATTCGATTATTTGGAAAAGATGTGATAGAAAAGCTTCAGGACGCTTATTTGGGGCGTAATATGATACTAATTTGACTTCAGTATCAGCAATAAAGCCTGTCAATAAAACATATCTACCCTCAGGGTCACATATTTGTGTATTAAGGGTAAATGGTGTAGAGCGGTGGAATCCAATCAGGGACCCACGTTGCTTAGTTGTAGCTGATGCTGTGTAGAATTGAGGGTAGGAGGAGGAAAGAAATTTAGGGGAGGCGTTATTGATAAAGTGTGTTTCTTGAAGGAAAATGATGTGAGCTTTTCTAGCTGAAAAGGAATGTAGAGCTTTAGTTCTTTTTTGTGGAACGTTGAAGCCTTGTACATTTAAGGACAAAATGTTTATGGGGGCCATGACATAGTAAGGGTACGTTTTTATATAAAACCCATATTAGGAGTTCGAACCGCCACCAAGGGAGACGGAAGAGGAGAAGAAATGAAAGACAGAAAAGAAAGAATAAAGAAGAAACCAAATAAATAGGTAGCCCTAATGACTGCATTTAATGTCATAAAATAATGATGTACTAGTAGGGCTAGGAACATCTCGGAGAGATAACAAAAAATCTCCGAGGGGTTCCATGGTCACCGACCGACTCCTGCATAATAGTAGCAGGAGTCAGGGGGTATGTAGGGGGCCGCAAGAAGTTCCGGAGGGAAAAACAACGCCGGAGAACACTGAAGTATTATAATAGTAAACTTATATATTTCTCTATCAAGAAGACTGGAGATGCAATAAACAAAAAAGAGAGAGAAAGGAAACATACCAACGTCGGGAATTATGTTATATATAGTCAATATTTAGATGAATGCGTCCATAAGGAGGCTAGAAATTATTAATCTTAACACTTGTGAAGCAAACCGTCTACTCAAGCGAAATAATTAATAAACAAGCTCGCAAATATAGGGGAAAGGGAAAAAAAAGGGGGAGGGGGAGGGAGGAGGATAATCTATCTATATCAATGACCATATAAGTCAAGGAAATAAACTTATTTGTCTATGAGGAGACAAACAAAGAAAACAAGAAGCACTTGTCTCAAGAAGTAATAATGAAATTTTAGCCTTCTGGCTGACAAAAACATAAATTAAATTCATAAATTTATATTACATAAATAGGAAAGAGAAAAAAAAAAAACACTTGTCTCAAAAATGTAAATGTAATATAGACCTTCTGGCTGACTAAAACAATAAATAAATACCTAAATTTATATTTCATAAGTACAATATAATATGCATATAAATTACTAAATAGACATATTTGTCAGTAAGGAGACAAAAAAACTAGAAACACTTGTCTCAAAAAAAGGGATTTTTATAACAGCTTACCTGTAAAATCCTTTTCTTGGAGTACATCACGGGACACAGAGCGACTTAGTCATTACTAATGGGTTATATAGATTACCTTCAGGTGCTGGCACTGGCCACTTCCAAACCGGAAGTACCCTCCCCTATATAAGCCCCTCCCATCCGGGAGCACCTCAGTTTTGTAGCCAAGCAATAAGTGTCCCAAAAAGAGGGGTGGGAGCTCTGTGTCCCGTGATGTACTCCAAGAAAAGGATTTTACAGGTAAGCTGTTATAAAAATCCCTTTTTCTTTTTCGTACATCACGGGACACAGAGCGACTTAGTCATTACTAATGGGACGTCCCAAAGCAATGCCAAATGAGGGGAGGGATACATAAGCTGGGCGCCATCAGGCATGAGGATCTTTTGCGGCCTGCAACACACTGCGCCCAAAGGCGACATCCTCCTGACTTCTAACGTCTACCTGGTAGAATCTAGTAAACGTGTGTACCGAAGACCATGTTGCGGCCTTACATACTTGAGCCAGGGAGGCCTGGTGATGCACTGCCCATGAAGTTCCAACTGCTCTTGTGGAGTGCGCCCTAACTTTGAACGGAGGCGGTCTCTTTCTCAAGCCATAGGCTTGTATTATGACCTGTCGAATCCACTTGGCTAAAGTAGATTTTGATGCTGCCTGACCATTTTTAGGGCCTTCCGGCAGAATAAACAAAGTATCCGTTCTGCGAATCTGAGCAGTGGCTTTTAGATAAGCTTTAACTGCTCTTACTACATCCAAAGAATGTAATAACTTTTCCTCTACCGAGCTAGGTTTGGGGAAAAAAGAAGGAAGAACCACATCTTGGTTCAAATGAAACCTCGATACCACCTTGGGAAGAAAGGCTGGATGAGGACGTAATACTACTCTGTCCTTATGGACAACCAGATATGGCTCCTTACAGGACAAGGAGGCTAATTCTGATACTCTTTTTTAGCCGAACAAACGGCTACTAAGAAAATCAATTTCCTGGTGAGAAGAACCAAGGAAATGTGTTGCAATGGTTCAAACGGTTGTTTCTGTAGAACCGACAGAACCAGGTTTAAGTCCCAAGGACATATGGGAATACTAACCGGAGGGCTAATACGCATCACTCCTTGTATGAAAGCTTTGACTAGTGAATGCGAAGCCAAGGGCCTTTGAAAAAATATTGACAAGGCCGAAATCTGACCCTTGATAGTACTCAAGGCAAGCTTCCTATCTACAGCCCACTGTAGGAAGTCCAAAATCCTCCCTATCACGTACTTACGTGGATGCCATTTCTTGGCCTCACACCACGTAATGTACGCTTTCCAGATCCTATAATAGATCTGCCTGGATACCGGCTTCCTGGCATTGATCATGGTAGATACCACAGAATTAGAGAGCCCTCTCTTTTTCAGAATGTGGGCTTCAATAGCCAGGCCGTCAAACCTAGGGCTGGTAAGGAAGGGTGGTATATCGGTCCCTGCGACAGCAGGTCCGGACGATGTGGGAGGGTCCAAGGACTCCTCACTGACATTTTTACAATCTCCGCGTACCATGCCCTTCGGGGCCACGCTGGAGCCACCTGAATCACTGGTTTCTTTTCTACCCTGATTCTGCGGAGTAATCGCGGTAACAATTGTGGCGGTGGGAATGCATATATCAGCTTGAACTGATCCCAAGGGAACACTAGGGCATCCGAGCCGCAAGCTAGAGGATCCCTTGTGCAAGAAACAAATCTGTCCACCTTTGCGTTGAATCTGGATGCTAGCAGATCTACATCTGGTGTTCCCCACCACTGGCATATTGCCTGGAAAACCTCGGGGTGAAGAGACCATTCCCCCGGGCATAATTGTTGGCGACTTAAAAAGTCCGCTCTCCAATTTTTCACTCCTGGGATGAAAACCGCGGATATGGCTGGGACATATTTTTCTGCCCACTCCAGGATGCAATTTGCTTCCCTCTGGGCTGCACGACTCCTGGTGCCACCCTGGTGATTGATATATGCCACTGCTGTGGCATTGTCTGATTGAATTCTGACAGGGGACCCTTGGAGTTTGGATGTCCATGCTACTAGGGCATACCGGGCTGCTCGTATCTCTAAGAGATTGATGGGAAGGGCCTTTTCTGCTTCTGACCACTTGCCCTGGAGAGACCATTGCTCCAGTACTGCCCCCCAGCCTATGAGGCTGGCATCTGTAGTGACTACCTTCCAAGAAACCGGACTGAAGGGTTTCCCTTTTTCCAGATTCTGGGGCACCAACCACCAATGGAGGCTCTTGCGAACGGAAGGGGACAGGGACATTGGTAAGTCTAAAGCCTGAACTTTTTTGTTCCAGGCTGACAGTATGGCCCTTTGCAAATTCCTTGAATGGAATTGACCGTAGGGTACCGCTTCAAATGAAGCCACCATTTTTCCCAGCAGCCTCATGCAGAGGCGTATGGATGGTTTTCTTTTTGTACCCACTAAGTGGGTCAAATCTTTTAAAGACGACACCTTCTCTGGAGGTAAGAAAATCTTTCTCTGATTTGAATCCAGCCTTAGCCCTAAGTATTCCAGACTTTTGACTGGTCTTAGAGCTGACTTGTCCCGGTTGATAATCCAACCGTGATATTCCAGATACTTGATTGTCTTGTGAATAGCTACTTCCAGCTTTTCCACTGAGTGGTCTATTAGTAGCAGGTCATCTAGATATGCCATTATCTTTACACCTTGTGTTCTTAGATTGGCCAATAATGGGGCCAGAATTTTTGTGAACACTCGTGGTGCTGTGGCCAGACCGAAAGGTAAGGCTCTGAACTGAAAATGGCGCCCTTCTACTGCAAAGCGTAGAAATTTCTGGTGGGCCGGAAAGATGGGAATATGCAGATAAGCATCCCTTATGTCGATCGAGGCTAACCATTCCTGCCCTTGTAGGGCGGTGGCCACCGATCGGATCGACTCCATCCGAAAAGTCCTGATATTTAGGAACTTGTTTAGCCCTTTTAGATTTAATATGGGCCTCACGTCCCCATTTGGTTTGGGGACTGTGAAAAGGTTCGAGTAAAACCCGAATCCGCTTTCTTCCAGGGGAACCTTCATGATTACACCTTGGAGCAATAGTTGTTCTAGTGCCAGAAGGAGGGATCCTCTCTTCTGGGGATCTCTTGGCACGTTTGACCTCATAAATTGGGCAGGAGGAGTGCCTTTTAACTCCAGCTTGTATCCCAGACTTACTGCGGAGAGCACCCATCTGTCTCTGATGGTGTCCCGCCAGGTCTCTGTGAACAACTGAAGTCTTCCCCCCACCCGATTGAGTGGGGGCAACGCTTCATGACTTGGGGGGAGGTTTTGTACCTCTCTTGATCCAGGGCTTCTTGTTACCCTGTGATTGTCCCTGATTTCTGCCCCCTGAATTTGACCGCGGAGGCCGTCGGAACTGCTTCACAGCCGATGTGCCCGGGACTGGAGAAGTAGGCCTCTTAAAAGAAGGACTTCTACCCTTGTTCTTAACCGGTAAGAGTGAACTTTTACCGACAGAAATTTTCTGGATATATTTGTCCAGATCTTCTCCAAATAAGCGTTCTCCATGAAATGGGAAGCTAACCAGCAGTTTCTTACAGGGAGCTTCAGCAGACCAGTTTTTGAGCCTCAGAAGCCTACGCATATGTACTATAGACAGCGTAAAGCGGGAGGCCTGTTGGATTGTATCCTTTATGGCGTCCACCGCAAAACACAAGGCTCTAGGCAGGTCAGCTAGGGCAAGAGCCTGCTGATCTAGCAAGTCCCTTAAGACTTGTTTCAACTGATCTTTCACTGCTTGGCAGACTCCAATCGCTGCTACCGCAGGTTGTGTCACCATGCTTGCTGTAGAGAAAGCAGATTTTAGTAAAGACTCCAATTTTTTATCTATTGGGTCTTTGAACATTGGAACATTATCTACTGGACATGTCAGTGATTTGTTCACAGAAGAGATGGCTGCGTCCACTGTAGGGACCCTCCATTTTTTTATGAACTTATCCTCCATGGGATAGATCACCGGAAATCTCTTGGGGGGAGCAAATATTTTATCAGGATGCTCCCAATCCTGGTAAATAAGCCCTTCTAATAAAGGGTGGATTGGGAAGGAACAGACAGCCTGGGGAGCTTTTAGCGACCCCAGCGAGGAAACCGTAGTGGATGGTGGTTCCGCCAGAGGCATTTTAAATGCTGATCGGACCGTGTTAGTCAGAGACTGAACCCATAATCTTTCAGCCTGAGATGCTGAGAAAGGTTCTTCCACTGTTGATTCCTCCATAACTGAATCAACCTCATCCTGATCCCCTTCAGGTAGATCGATCCCTGTGTGGGGCTGTTCCTCCACTAACAGGCACTCTGAAGGAGGAGACGGAGATCGGACGCGCTTTCCCTGTGACAGGGAAGCAGCGATCAATGCTGTTAATCTCTCTTCCAATCCTCCCAGAGTTGAGGATAAAACCTCCTCTGTTATATATACAGGAGCAGGTGGACTGGGGACAGCCGCAGCACCAGGCACTCCTGCGGGGTTTCTACGGCTACTGACCTCTGAATTCTCAGGGGAGATTGGTGCAGTACAAGCATGCCCAATATCCTCAGAGCCCGATGGAGACCCCTTTGGCTTCCTGGAAGATCTATTTCCGGAGCGTCTGGACGACATATCCTTTAAGCACAAAGCTGAGGTATTCCCGTCGTCATACACCAATTTTGCTGGTAATAGTCTAACAAAGTTGCTGCCATATACCAGCTGGTGTCCACTAAAGTGCCTTTCTATGGGGATGCCTGCATCAACCGCCTCTGTGTGCCACTGTTTGTTGCTAGCTCTGTTTGCATCCAGCTGACACTTGTACTGTGTCTTTATACAAGCTGGGACGCCTGCACATGCGCAGAAGCGCCGTGGCGCGCATCGAGCGTCATCCACCCGCCCCACCCCTTTTTTTTCATAGGAGGCGCGTGCCCACACGCGCGCCCGTGCACCATTGGCGCCCTTTTCGAAACCAAACAGGGACTAGGAGCCAGGGCCCTTTTTGCCGGAGGGCCTGTGCGGTGGATGAGCGCAGCAACAGGGCAGAGGAAGTGGATTCCCACAGAGAAACTTACCAACTGCCTGGATCTTTTGACTTGAGAAAACCAAAGATCCACATGACAAGAAAAGTGGACCACAGCGGCCTCTAGTGGTTTAACACAGGTACCGCGGTCCTCCTTTTTTTTTTTTATCTTGACTACTATTAAAATTTTACATTTTCAGTAGTTACAGGCATACACAGATATTAGCGGGAATACCGTTCGGTAACAGACAGAAAGACAAATTAGGCTTGGGGGTCCCCCAATAGAACCAAGTTCCTGGGGGCCCCCACTTACCTGATCCCCGCCGCAGGACTCTGTTTGGTCCACAGAAGCCCAAACTTCACCTATCACGGCAGGCATTGTAATTAAACCTTCAGGGACCGGGTTCCCAAGGATTCCACTCCCCTGGACCTGTATAGCACCCTGCACAGACAACATCTTGGTCGTGGGTATGACCAGAGCTCTGGATCCCAGGGTCCAGCCCTCCTAAGAGAGGCATTACAGGCAAAACCTTGCTCTTCCGCTGCAAGGCCCGGGTACCGACCGTTTAGCTATGAAGCTTTTTTTTGGTGGGATCCGGAACAGCTTACTAAGGCCCAAAAGAACCTGTACGCAAGCCCAGTGAAAACACATGTTACTCTTTGGCCAACACCTTAGACACTGGCAAAAAACTGAGGTGCTCCCAGATGGGAGGGGCTTTTATAGGGGAGGGTACTTCCGGTTTGGAAGTGGCCAGTGCCAGCACCTGAAGGTAATCTATATAACCCATTAGTAATGACTAAGTCGCTCTGTGTCCCGTGATGTACGAAAAAGAAATGTAAATGAAATATAAACCTTCTGGCTGACTAAAACCCTAAATAAATACCTAAATTTATATTTCATAAGTACAATTTAATATGCATATATAATGTGCATATAAATTAAAGAAATAGACATATATGTCAGTAACGAGACACCACCAAAAAAAATAAAAAAATATATATAAAAAAAAATAAAAAATAAAAAAAATAATGGAGAACAGGATTCTAACTCTTCAAACATAGATCGTGCAATGCTTTTCAGAATACAGCAATGGGGCTAGTACCCTATAAAAAGGGAGAAACATGGATAAGATTAATGAAAGTTGAACAATCAATCCATTGAGTCGACATTTATCGGTGCCTGACTATCAAAACGTCCTCGTTTATGAAGATTCTGTCTGGTATAACCAGAGGGGTTTGGGTCCAAGTCGGTTTCATTTGGAGGTGATCTAGAAGCCGCTCGTCTACGAGGTTGCTCCTTAGAATTGGTGTGATCCATCAGGCCTAGATCATTCAAGGCTGACCGTAGTTCATCGGACGTGCGACAGGTATATCTAGTTTCCAAGTGTGTAAAGCGGAGAGAGAATGGAAACCCCCAGTGGTATATGATTTGGTGCTTTTGAAGTACTTGCAGCAGTGGTTTCATAGAACGCCTCTTAGTCACAGTTAGAGGGGAGAGGTCTGTAAAGAGCTGATAGATATTGCCCTGGAACTCAAGAGTGTTTTTACCTCTAGCAGCAGCAAGTATTTGCTCCTTGGTTTTATAGTAATGAAATTTAACTATAATATCCCTAGGGGGTCCATTGGGTTTGCGTTGAGTTAGGGCCCTGTGGACTCTGTCCATTTCCAATCTCTCAGGTGAAATACCTGGTAACAGTTCCTGAAACAGTGCACATATAGTTCCCTGTAAGTCTAAGATTGATTCAGGGAGACCTCTGATTCTTAGGTTGGAGCGACGGTCCCTATTCTCCTGGTCTTCCAAACGGTTTTGTAATAAAGAGTTCTCATCCTTAAGCTGTTCAATAGTAGCATCATAATGCTGTGTGGTAGTTTCTATATCATCTACCCGCATTTCCAGTTCAGCTGTTCTATGCCCCAGCTCCCTAATCTCCCTTGTCAGCTTCTCAGTTATCTGGTCTGAAGTTTGTTTCAAAGCTTTCTGAAGCATTTTCTCAAATTGTCTAAACATGTTAGACTGAATAACATTTTCAGGTGTTTCATAGTCAGAATCAATCTCACCAGCTGTGTCCAGAGTTTTGACACTGTGTGACAGGGATTTAGGAACCCGCTGTGTGCGAGTCTGTGAGGTACCAGGCGCCGCCATCTTGGATGTCTGCCGGGCCAGTGTATCTTTAGAGGTACCAATCTTATACTTCGTTTTTGGGCCCCTCGTGACCATCCTCAATATGCCGAAGTGTACCTGGTGTGGATTTGCGGGAGCTGGTGCCGTTTGCGGTAAAAAGCAGCGGTCGGTTCTCCGGTTTGTTTAACCCGGGAGCGGAGCTCTAAGGGGATGCAACTTCTCCCTCAGGCATCCGCGCATGCGCCCTTCGGGGGGTGTTTTCTGTATGGGAATCCGATCCAGGCTGTGTCTTCCATTCACTAGCAGAGATATATGCTGTTTTTCAGCACACGCTGCTCTTGCTTAGGAAGTATACAGGATAACCGATGGTCTCTATAGGAGACTCTTGGGGTATTTTTGGCATTTACGAGGGTGTTCTTCACAGGGGGGGAGGGAGTGGGTTCACCAGCCATCCATTACTGGGGAGGTCCCCTCCGGCTGAAGGGATCCACAGTGATTTGGTGGCCTCTCATATGGGTTTTTATTTCTGGTCATATGTCAATTTGGGATATTAGTAGTGTTTAATAATTTGTATTTGCCTGATGTAGGCTATTAAAATTTGTAATACAATTCATATAGGTGTGTGGAGGTCTGTTCATTTTTTATTTTTTATATATGTATCAAGTTTGACCACATCCCGATACTATTCGGTGAATATTACTACCTTAATAGATAGGATTCCCATAATTGCTCTCCCCTTTTGTACCCGAAGCATTATTTTGCCTGAAGAGCAGGCCTAAACTATTGAAGAATGAGCTGCTATGAGGAAAGATTAGAGAAACTGAATATATTCCCTCTTGAGAAGAGGAGATTAAGGGGGGGATATGATCAACATGTTATAATACATATGTGGTCCATATAGTGAACTTGCTGTTGAGTTATTCACTTTAAGGTCATCACAGAGGACAAGGGGGCACTCTACGTCTAGAGGAAAAAAGATTTCATCTGCAAATATGGAAGGGTTTCTTTACAGTAAGAGCTGTGAAAATGTGGAATAGACTCCCTCCAGAGGTGGTTCTGGCCAGCTCAGTAGATTGCTATAAAAAAGGCTTGGATTCTTTCCTAAATGTACATAATATAACTGGGTACTGACATTTTATAGGTAAAGTTGGTCCAGGGAATATCCAAATGCCTCTCAGGGGATCAGGAAGGAATTTTTTCCCCTGCTGCAGCAAATTGGAGCATGCTCTGCTGGGGTTTTTACCTTCCTCTGGATCAACTTTGAAGCCCCGTACACACAACCGGTCTTCTCGGTAAGAAAACTGCTGGGAGAGCTTTTTGCCGAGAAAACCGGTCGTGTGTAGGGTTTCTCGTCGGGAAAACTGCCGGGAAACTCAACGAGAAAAATAGAGAACCTGCTCTCTATTTTCTCGTCGGCCTGTTTCCCGACGAGAAAACCGTGAGTGTGTATGCTTACCTGTCCATGTTAAACCCGCGCATGCTCAAAGACTTTGATGCATGCGCGGTAGCGTTTTAGCTATCCTATGGTTATCTGTGAATCATTTGTCATGTGTTAACTGCTTGTGTGTAAAACAAAACATATATAGAGATATTGTATATGTGTGTGTATACATACATACATACATACATACATACAGTGCCTTGCGAAAGTATTCGGCCCCCTTGAACTTTTCATCCTTTTGTCACATTTCAGGCTTCAAACATAAAGATATAAAATTTTAATTTTTTGTGAAGAATCGCCAACAAGTGGGACACAATTGTGAAGTGGAACGAAATCTATTGTTTTTTTGAAACTTTTTTAACTAAGAAAAAAATGAAAAGTGGGGCGTGCAAAATTATTCGGCCCCCTTGCGTTAATACTTTGTAGAGCCACCTTTTGCTGCGATTACAGCTGCAAGTCGCTTGGGGTATGTCTCTATCAGTTTTGCACATCAAGAGACTGAAATTCTTGCCCATTCTTCCTTGCAAAACAGCTCGAGCTCAGTGAGGTTGGATGGAGAGCGTTTGTGAACAGCAGTTTTCAGCGCTTTCCACAGATTCTCAATTGGATTCAGGTCTGGACTTTGACTTGGCCATTCTAACACCTGGATACGTTTATTTGTGAACCATTCCTTTGTAGATTTTGCTGTATGTTTGGGATCATTGTCTTGTTGGAAGATAAATCTCCGTCCCAGTCTCAGGTCTTTTGCAGACTCCAACAGGTTTTCATCCAGAATGGTCCTGTATTTGGCTGCATCCATCTTCCCCTCAATTTTAACCATCTTCCCTGTCCCTGCTGAAGAAAAGCAGGCCCAAACCATGATGTTGCCACCACCATGTTTGACAGTGGGGATGGTGTGTTGAGGGTGATGAGCTGTGTTGCTTTTACGCCAAACATATCGTTTTGCATTGTGGCCAAAAAGTTCGATTTTGGTTTCATCGGACCAGAGCACCTTCTTCCACATGTTTGGTGTGTCTCCCAGGTGGCTTGTGGCAAACTTTAGACAAGACTTTTTATGGATATCTTTGAGAAATGGCTTTCTTCTTGCCAGTCTTCCATAAAGGCCAGATTTGTGCAGTGTACGACTGATTGTTGTCCTGTGGACAGACTCTCCCACCTCAGCTGTAGTTCTCTGCAGTTCATCCAGAGTGATCATGGGCCTCTTGGCTGCATCTCTGATCAGTCTTCTCCTTGTCTGAGCTGAAAGTTTAGAGGGACAGCCAGGTCTTGGTAGATTTGCAGTGGTCTGATACTCCTTCCATTTCAAAATGATCGCTTGCACAGTGCTCCTTGGGATGTTTAAAGCTTGGGAAATCTTTTTGTATCCAAATCCGGCTTTAAACTTCTCCACAACAGTATTACAGACCTGCCTGGTGTGTTCCTTGGTCTTCATGATGCTCTCTGCGCTTTCAACAGAACCCTGAGACTATCACAGAGCAGGTGCATTTATACAGAGACTTGATTACACACAGGTGGATTCTATTTATCACCATCAGTCATTTAGGACAACATTGGATCATTAAGAGATCCTCGCTGAACTTCTGGAGTGAGTTTGCTGCACTGAAAGTAAAGGGGCCGAATAATTTTGCACGCACCACTTTTCAGTTTTTTATTTGCTAAAAAAGTTTAAAATATCCAATAGATTTCGTTCTACTTCACAATTGTGTCCCACTTGTTGGTGATTCTTCACAAAAAAATTAAAATTTTATATCTTTATGTTTGAAGCCTGAAATGTGGCAAAAGGATGAAAAGTTCAAGGGGGCCGAATACTTTCGCAAGGCACTGTACATACATACATACATACATACATACATACATACATACATACATACATACATGTCAGTCTATTTTTTTTTTTTTTTTAGGAGTGTAAATTTGAAAGCTGACACGGTATAGATCTTTTTATTATTTATATAATCCCCTTATTTCACACGCAAACATTTAATAGTGGGTACCATTAATGGCACTTAGTTTGCAAAGAATGCTTCCTAACAGGAAAGTAAAGCCTCGTACACACGACCGGTTTTCTCGGCAAGAAAACAGCTGGGAGAGCTTTTTACCGAGAAAACCGTTCGTGTGTATGGTTCCTCGGCAGGAAAACTCTGCCGGGAATCTTGACGAGAAAAATAGAGAACTTGCTCTCTATTTTTCTTGTCCGGATTCTCAGCAGAGTTTTCCTGCCGAGAAACCCGGTCGTCTGTATGCTTACCTTGTCCAGGTAAACCTGCGCATGCTCAGAGACTTTGACGCATGCGCGGTAGCATACAAGGGCAGTGTAGGGTGTAGCAAGATGGCAGCGACGGCATTGAATGTGACGAGCACAGGCTCATCGTAGTCGATGACGTCACCGCGTTCTTGCCATTCAAAAGAACAGCGGTTATTTTGAATGGCCGTGTGTACACTCGGCGAGCAAGGCAAGCTTGCCAGGAATCTCGTCGGGAAAACCGATGGGTTTTTTTTCCCGACGAGATTCCCGTCCGTGTGTACGAGGTTTAAGTGAAGGATTGTGTATATTGGATTGTATTTTATTTATTTTTTGGTTCAACTAGATGGACTTGTGTCTTTTTTCAACCCGACTAACTATGTATATTGGCCTGGAATAACAGCACTCCGCATAAAGAGTCTTGCAAATGTAACCATGAGTTTGTTAAACCTTATAATTTAATATTTGAAAGAATCTATATAAGAATGTGAAAACAAACAAAATTTTAATATTGTAATGGAGTACCAGAGGATGTCTGAAAGAACGGGGTAGAGTGCTGTAAGACATCCTAAGGTCTATCCTTGACTATTAGATATGAATGGGAATAGATTGGTCCGTAGAAGTCTGCTTACATGTGGCAATCTGGAATTTGTAGGTGTAGGTAGGATGTGGGTTAGGTGCAGCGTTGTACAGCGGGCAGAAAACGCACAGAGTCCGATTTTTAGTAATAGCAGTATATTCTAGAAAACTTCAGCAAGTACAGCAGACCCAGCGGGGAAGCACACCCGGCTGGAGCCACTTACAACTGAGACAGTGGTGGACCCACGAGATATAGAATAAAAGACGATGACAGCGTCTGCCACAAGGAGTGAAATGCAGCCTGGCCAGTCCACACCCAAAGGGGAAGGCTTCCTAGAAGGTAGACGTTATCTATGCACGGTCCCTACTCCTCTGGAACCTTTCCCTATCTCTAGTATTGTCCCTCACAGACAGGGATCCTTTCCCTATGCTAGCCACTTGCAAAATGTGTGCCAGGCCCGGGAGTCAGTCTTAAATGGGTTCTACAAATCGCCTCCTGCGCTTGAGTGCGATAGTCTGGAAACGGTTCTTCATAGGAATCTGTTCCCGACCCAGAAAATTTGGGCTCCAAGAAGGTAATGCTTTTAAAACATGTAAGCCAGCCAGGATTCCGGTGAAGATCTCCTGCGATCTGGATTATTCTGAGTCCTATATACAACTGTACTATGGATGGTTAGCTTAATATGCTGTTTTAATCAATTACACGATTTGTGAGCATATTTTATGTGGATAATTATTTTTTCATGGGATAATGCACTAGGCTGGTGCACCCTTTTGTTTGTGTACCTAAATAGACTCTGGCTGACCCAAGATGGCTGCCGACGTCACATGGGGTGCCAGGATCCAATTGACAGCTGTGGAGGCATCCATTTCTTATAAGCAGCCTTCCTAGGTATTGGTGGAACCTGGGGAGTGATCATTGTGTAAAAGCTTGGTGCTCCCCTGGGCATTTTACAAGATTTGACACTGTCTACAAGGAACAAATGCTTTGGTCTGCTCTGCTGCCCTGTTAAATACATAGTAGCTAATGAAGCTAACTAAAGTCCAAGTTACATGGAAGCCTACAGGCATTCTTTCCCCTTTAAAAGAACATGTAAGCTAGTAAAAAATAAGGCCTTGATTTCTAGAACAGGGAGTTGAAGTGATGCCATCTGGTTGTGGAATTCGGGAAAAAAACAAGGGCCTCGCTAGTGGCACAAGGTTAAAGAGGTAAAATCTAATTGCAGAGAAGAAAGGGCCCTGCCTACTGGGACAGTGGCAAATAGGTGAAGTCCCATCATCTGGTGCCAGAATCCAGAAATAAGAGACCCTGATTTCTAGGTCAGAGGCTGGGAAGTGAAGAAATGCCACCTGGTTGAAGAATTCAGAAGAATGGAGACCCTCACAAGTGGCATGGGGTTAAGGAGGTGAAATCCTGTCACTTGGTTGCAGATTTTAAAGGCGAAATGGATCTACCTACTCGGATAGTGGCTCGAAGGTGAAGTCCCACCATCTGGTGGCAGAGTCTAGAAGAGAAGAGGCCTTGATTTCTAAGACACAGAGGTGAAATGATGCCACCTGGTTGTGGACTCCAGAAGAAAAGAGACCCTCACTTGTTGCATAGGGTTATAGAGATAAAGTCTTATCCTTGTGGGGAATGAAGATGGATGCAAGAACTTGAGAGTACACTCATGGTAAAGGGATGCTGCTTGTGTGACTGTAGACTCCACACATGCTCAGTCCTTTTTGCTGTTCCAACTAAATGCAAAAAAGTAATTAACTAAGAATTACGATCAAATGCAAAAAAGTGAAAAAGTAAATAAAGCAAGACCCAGCTAGAAGACACAGTATACTAAAGCCCTGTACACACGGGCGGGAATCCCGGTTTTCTTGGCAGGACACACTAGAGAGCAGGTTCTCTATTTTTCTGGTCGAGATTCCTGGCAGTTTTCCTGCTGAGAAACCATACACACGACCAGTTTTCTCTGCAAAAAGCTCTCCTAGCAGTTTTCTTGCCGAGGCTTTAGTCTTTGTACCACAAAAGCTTTACAATATAATTATAGAAGAACAGTGTGAAAAGAACTCTCCAGACTCGCCAGAACTAATAAAACCCAGTGGAACAAAATGTTTCCAGAGCTCTCTATCACCATAGGCAGATTCATGCATTGCATGAATCTATTGTAGCGGCTGTTTGATTTTTGGGAAGGCATCTGGGTGGTAGTGTAACCCAGATGCATTGATTTGTCAGGGAATCTGAGAATCTTTTGTGGTTCTTGGAGGACTCTGGTGGTGTGAGGTTCCCTGCGGCCTGCAGGTGGCGCTGTCACCCTGGCCGGAGCTGAACACTCATCGCAAGACTGTTTCCTTTTTGTCCTTTCCTGGCGCTGGTACAGCAGGGCGGGGATACTGCTGTGACGCAAAGGGCGAGGGGATAAAAGGGGCGGATGCCCTGACCTTGGGGTTCAGAGTCGGAGGACGCAGCCGCGCCCAGGCACCTTCAACTTGGGTGCTGGCATTCTGGAGTTCCGGGCCCAGGTGCCCTTGACCTGGCCGGAGCGAGAGATGGAGTCCATCTCAGGCACCTTTAGCCTGGGGTGAGGTACTATGGCGGAAGCCTGGAGCTCAGTACCTTCGACTGAGTTCCGCGAGGGTGGAGGAATCCGAGGGGGCCCTAACTCCTTGGGTGCCCGTGTCTGAGGTCGAGAAGACTGGTGAGCGGAACTTCTCTGGAGAGTCCGGCGCAGCATTGCTGGTGACAGAGAGGCCTCCGGTATCTCCCTTGGACGGGTTGCCTTCCCCTGATAGGGGCTACAATAGTGAAGGTAATTCACGTTCTGATCAATATAGTCAGTGGCAGTGACTATTCGCCACTGGTGACACCACAGTGGTTAGCTTTATCTAGAAGAATTGTGCCTTGGCCTACTTCCCACAAATACTGAAGTGTTACATGGGTCTCAACCTGTCTGTGCTGTATGACTATTTGTTGAGAAAAATAAATACGAGTTGGACCTATTCAGTGTGTGGAACTCTGGTTACTAGGAGCAAAAGGGGAGTCGAGGAGAGGATTGGACTCTGGGACATATACACAGGCCCGATAGTTCTGGTCTTCACCTCTACACATTGGAGGACATGGGCCGTGGTGTATCTCATCCCTCCCCCCAGTGTTAACCCCTAGATGAGACAGACAAGCCGTAAATGAGAAGGGGTGAGAGGGGTGAGGTCGCTACACTATCTATGGTCGCCGCTGACACCCCCTATTCAGGTGTCTGACCCCTTTTCGGGCACCGGAATTACAGCGGCAGGGGAGTTTTTTGGAAGCACCTGATTAGAGCCATAGGCTCTAATAGGAGCCCAAAAAGGTGAACAGCGGGCACAATGCTGTGCGTTCGCTGTTCACTCAGCGTTGTGTTAGCAAAGCGAAGGAATTCTCTTTGCTAACACAGAACCACCTCTCAGCTAATCAGGTGCGCGGGTCTGTTACCTGTCACCTGATTGGCTGAAACAACAGGCGCTGTGATTGGACGCCGCCTATCAGGCGTCCAATCATAGCAGAGGGCCGGAGAAGAGATCGAGGAGCGTGGAGGACATCTCCGCCGTGACCCGCTGCCCCACCGAGAAAAGGTAAGTGCCGGGAGAGGGGGGATTCACGCTGGCAGTATTTGATGGGCACAGTAGCGGCAATTGATGGGCATACTAGCATCAGTTGATGGGAACACTGGCAGCAGTTGATGGGCACACTGGCGGCAGTTGATGGGAACACTGGCAGCACTTGATGGGAACACTGGCAGCACTTGATGGGAACACTGGCAGCACTTGATGGGCACAGTGGCGGCAGTTGATGGGCACAGTGGCAGCAATTGATGGGTACAGTAGCTGCATTTGATGGCACAGTGGCGGCAATTGATGGCACAGTGGCTGCGTTTGACGGGCACAGTGGCTGAGTTTGACGGGCACAATAGCTGAGTTTGATGGGCACAGTGGCTGCATTTGATGGGCATAGTGGCTGTGTTTGATGGCACAGTAGCTGCGTTTTATGGCACAATGGCTGCAATTGATGTTGTTTTTTTTTTTTTTTTTTTCAGTTTGTTTGCGCCCTCCCAAAAATTTTGAGCATCAGCCGCCACTGGCTGCTAGCGCTCCATATAACAAAAAGTTATTTCCTCTGCAACTGTGCATGTGACCTTCAGCCTACACGGCTTGTCAGGGACGAGCACCAGCATGCTGAGCTGCACAGAGCCAACACAATCTACAGAGAGACATATGTAAGTAAATAGGCTCCCTACAGAGACCCAAGAAGAGAGATCTATACTGCGTTTAATGATGAGGAAGCAGGTGCTCTACTCCGTATTGAAACTCCCTTTGGCATATGGATGGGTAGTTGGAACTAAACTTACTGATTGCAGATGCCAAATGTGGAAGGATAGGCTCATAGGGATCCAATAATGCCCTGATACGTGAGGACTAACGACACAACACAGAGGTGGCTAAATAAAGCAAAATCAATATGTTAACTGATAATGCTATTCATTACATAATATAAACATCCTTCTTCAGTTTGCCTTAAAGGAAACTATAATAGCATTAGGAGGTTTAACGTTTAGACACTCTGAGGTTTTATAACTCGTTTTACCGATTTAATTTAATATAGGGAGCATTCCCAATGCTCAAATAGCAAAGGATATACTGGGCTTATTAATAGAAAAGCCTAGTGCTGCCTACATGTTTGTTGTTGTGGTGTGTAACTGATCAAAAAGGGTGTTCCCCCTCTTTGCTAAGAGAGAAGAGTGGGGGGGTGGGGTCCCTCCTCTGAGTCAACAAGGACATAGGAAGAGAGGGTGTGTATAAGCACAGCTGGTGGTGGTTGTGAATTGGGGGCGGGGTTTATTAAAATTACCCTGTATGGGTAAATCACAAAATCAATTTAGGTGCTTTTTATGTTTGACTGTACTGTTAAACCTTTTTAATTCTGTATTTATCATTGGATCAGTTTTTGGACTTATTTGGGGTTTTATCGATCTAATCAATCCAATGATTGATTAGATCAATTAATAACTCTATCCCTTCTCTGTGGTCCCTGATTATTAGTGTCCTGGTCAGGGCACTATCTGCATATTCTCCCTGGACTTCCTTGAGTTTCCTCTAGGTAGGTAGGTAGGTACTCCAGTTTTTGTTTCACACTTCAAAGACATGCCCTTTAAGGGTTTGTATCGGGACCTTGATCTGAACCTGCAACCTCTTTTGTGTCTGGCAGCATCCCTACTTGCTTAGCCACCTAAGATGCTGGACAGGACCCTGGACGATTTCTTGGATAATCTTGCCTTGAACCTTGATCTTTGCTCCTCCCATGAACTTTCTATTTAAGCCATGCCTTTGCAATTCCTGTTTGCCAGATTATTGTGTTCTCTCTAGCCAATATCGTGCTCTTGTCACTGCTGCTGCTGTCCGTATTTTTGCTACCACTCATTGCAAGCCTTTGGCTTGTTCCTTGACTATACTTCTACTTGATCCCAACCTGCAACTACTTGTTACGGACGTTTGGCTTGTTCCTTTTACTACACTTCTGCTTGAGCCCAGCCTGCAAACACTTGTTACCAAACTTTTGGCTTGTTTGCTGACTACACTTCTGCTTGATCCCTACCTGCTATATCTTTTACTGGTCCCCGAATTGCTCACCTCCTGGTGGGGCGATCCTGAGGACCACAACTTGGCACTAACATGCAGCAAAACCCATCAGGAGCTCTGGCGAACACCAGTTTTTTCTTAGGTTCTGCACCTCGGGTGAGCTTGTGTCACCCCCCCCCCCCCCGGGGTGACCTGATTGTGTACTTCTCCTGCTGGTCATTGGGAGCCTCTCTACTGCTATAGCTACTGGTCTCCGAGCCTGACCGTGACAGTTTGTGTAAGCAAAATACAAGACGATTAATACGATTGCAGAACCTTTTTTTTTTTTTCTTTTTTCTCATTTCCATGTTTGAGTTGTTTATACATCTTTCCATACCTATCAGAGTCTTCATATCCTACCTCCAGCAATTATAGAATATAATATGCTAAAGAGGGAGAGAAGGGTGATGCTACAAGCAGACAAATGATTGTACAGATTAAACTGAATTCAACAGGAGCTAACTATTTTTTTTTACATGCACCCTGTTCAGTCTAAGTTTATCTCCCCCTTACTACATTGTAGCAAAATGCAATACAACTCTGTATAGAAAAAAAGTTACAATAAATGTTTTAATATTAGAGTCCTGTATCGCTCTGTTCAATCCAGGTTTTTGGTCATGGGATAAAGTCACAGGTTAATGATGTCATAGGTTAATGATGTCATTATCCTGTCCTAACCTTTTTTAAAGCTGCAGGCTGAGCCTGTGTTTTCATACTTCTAATGTTCTGTGACCTGAAACATTAATCTCAGGTGGGAGAAGTCTCAGGTAAGCGAGAGACTATAATCAGGATTATTTTAAAATAATACCTTACAGACATTGCCTCTTACTCATGCCGTGAGAACAAGGTCGAGAGGGAGATGCAGTAGATGGAGACAGGGACAGACATACCATCTATGAGAAAACATAAGGGTGTCCATAGTGTTTGGCACTGGGAAAAAAACGTCTTATTGGCTGAAGAACTCCTCATCTAACTACAGTTGTCCACTTTCCTGCTACGTGGTCACTGGAAACTCAAACTAGCACAAGTCAAACTTTTAACGTTAAACAAAGGTTTTTATTGCTCAAAGGGTGCATACATGTGAAGTATATTTTGCATATAAACTTGGTAACTGATACATTGAGAATCATACTTGAGGTAGGTAAGGCAACAGATTCATTATCATTGTCATGTGAGCGTGCTCTACAAGAATACATTGCAGATCTAAAGACTTCCTAGGAAAACCTATGTCTGAGCATTCATTTCTGACTGATATGGTCTTGTTATGTACAGGTACTCGACTCTTGAAGCCAGCGGTCCCATATCTTGTTATATTTATTGGGGCATCCCCTGTTGATATATATACATTTCTTGTATGGCAGGGTATTATTCACTTCTATTTTCCACTCTACTATTTTGGGAGGTGTTTGTCTCATCCATTTTTTAGCAATGACTTTCCTGGCTGAAAACAGTGTCTCATGAAGAAATGTTTTAGTGTATTTATCTATTGTGTCTGGTAACATTCCCAGAAGGCATTGTTTGGGGTCTAATGCAAGGGGTGAACCCATCTCGTCGTGTAGAAATGTCACAATTTGTTTCCACAAACCTTGTATCTTAGGGCAGGCCCAGATCAGGTGGAAAAAAGTGCCCGTCTCTTGTCCACACATCAGACATGTTGTAGAATAGGTGCGCTTGTATCTTGCCACTCTGAGGGGTGTGAGGTACGCTCTATGTAGGACATAAAGTTGCGAAAGTCGATCGGACAGCTTGGGAGACACTGCTTTACCGGACTCCAGCGCCTCGCCCCACTCCTCATCCTCTATTGGCCCAACCTCCCGCTCCCATCTGGGTTTCAGATCGTATGCTAGTTTGGTAGAAATGGGAGTGGAAAGCATATTGTAAAATGCTGAGATCAGTTTGTGCGAATCTGTGCTCTTAATTACTGCCATAATTACATTGGGCGTGGGGCGTGGGATGGAGTCAGGGAATTGCGACTGCGTCGCATGGCGGAGTTGTAAAAATCTAAAAAACATTCGGTTTTGAAGTGTAAATTCTTCTCTAAGGGAATCAAAGGTTTTTAGGCGCCCCTTGTCTAGGAGGTGATGGAGGTAAAACACCCCTTGCGTGGACCACGTACCCGTATCCTGTATTTTGGTGAGCTCAGGGAGATTCATATTATGCCATAGCGGTGTGTAGTCGTTGTAGTGTGGAGTACTGAGTTTGGAAGAGGCCAAGTCCCATATTTTCCTGTAGTGATATAACATGGTATGCCTATTTGTCCCCGGCTCCGCCCCTCCCGAGCCCGATGCGATTGCATATATCGGGTCTTTGGTGTGCTGCGCCCACTTTGGACATAAGAGGGTGAGGAATCTCTCACTGTCCGTCTTGTCTAAGTGGAACAGCTGTGACAACTGTGATGCAATGTAGTATAGATTGAAGTCAGGGAGAGCCGTGCCACCAAGATCGGTCGGGTTCTTGAGAGTTTGCCATGCTAATTTGTGTCTATTGGCTCCCCACACAAAGGGCTTGAGTATGGCCTCGAGCGATTTGAAATGTTTCAAAGGTAGGTATACTGGGGTGTGCCACAACACATATAATATCTTAGGGAGTAAGACCATTTTAATTAAATTTATGCGGCCCCAGATCCCAATTGGAAGTCGGGACCAAATCCGTACTTTGGTTTTAACCATGGAAAGAAGGGGCTCTATATTGAGGGAAATGTAGTCCATCGGGGACCTAGATATATGAACCCCTAGGTATTTAATGACATCGACTCTTTGTAGTGGCAATCTGGTTTGGGATTCCGGGGGCGGGAAGCTGTCAATAGGCAGAATTTGGGACTTGTCCCAATTGATTTTCAATCCTGAGAATATCCCAAAGCCTTCGATCGTGCGGAGTGCAGTATGTAGAGATGGGCCAGAATCTGCTAAATACAGCAGCGTATCATCAGCATACATACTGATTTTTTCAATCAGGGAACCCAGTCTCAGACCCCTAATCCCTGGGTTTGCTCGGATGGATATCGCAAGAGGTTCTGCCGCAAGGGCATATAGCAGCGGGGACAAAGGGCAGCCCTGTCTCGTGCCTCTACTGAGGTCAAACATTCGAGACGGCCACCCGTTGGCCACCACCTTGGCTGTGGGCGCCTGATACAGCAATTGAACCCACTTAATGAAATTGGGACCAAAGCCATATCCCTCCAAGCATCTCCATAGATATTTCCACTCCACCGAGTCGAAAGCCTTCGCCGTATCAAACGTCACTACAACCCGGGACCCAACCTCCTCATGCATGGCTTGCAGATTTATATATAATTTTCTAAGATTAAACGATGTGTTACGGCCGGGCATGAAACCCGCCTGGTCCGTGTGTATTAGGGACAAGATGACCTGATTGAGCCTAATAGATAGTACTTTGGCTAGTATTTTGATGTCAACCTGTAATAGGGATATGGGGCGGTACGATTCAGGGTATCCTGGGTCTTTTCCAGGTTTAGGAATGAGGACTATGGTAGCCTCCGTCATGGATGGAGGTAGTATGCCAGACTCAAAAAGATGGTTGTACAGCGCTAGTAATTTCGGAACGAGAGTTTCGCTAAATTGGGAATAAAACTCAATGGGAAGTCCATCCGATCCCGGAGATTTAGACCTGGCAAAGCTAGCAATTGCCTTTGCGATTTCGTCTGTGGTGAGGGGTGCCTCCAGAAGGTCCATCTGTTCCCTGGTCAGTTGCGGGAAAACGACCCCCTCTAGAAAGAGGAACATCGATTCCGACTCGGTAGGGGCTGTCGTTTTGTACAAGTCAGCAAAGAAGTCTCTAAACATTGAAGTTACCGTGGGAGGGTCCGTAATGCTTTGTCCATCAGGGCCATGTAATGTGATAACCACTGGGGGTCTGTCTTCACTGTGTATCAGGTATGCTAGTAGCTTGCCGGCTTTTTCCCCATGTTCAAACATTTTTTGTTTAGAGAAAAATAGTTTTTGTCTTGCTTTTTGGAACTGAAGCTGGGCGACTACTCTAGTGTGTAGTTTGAGCTGGTTTGCCTTTGCGGGAGTCGGGGCGGTGGCAAAATCTCGCTCAGAGGATGACAAGTCCGCCATTGCCTTATCAAGGACGGTAGCCGAGTCAGCCTTAATTTTATTGATTCTGGTCGTTAGTGTGGAGCGAGCGAACAACTTAAAGGAGTCCCAAACCGCAGAGGGTGACGCAGAGTTGTCGTTCTCTGTAAAGTATTGTGTCCATTCATTCGCAAGCTCGTCATCCTCCGGTAGGAGTGAGAGCCAAAACGGGTTTAGACGCCAGGATCTAGGTGGTTTATTAATGGGTATGCTTAAAGTTATCCAGTAGGGACTATGATCCGAAAGTATTCTGGGACCGAATGCGGCCTCAATTAATCGCGGTGTCAGTCTACGATATAGTAGTATAAAGTCTATGCGAGACAGAGAATTATGGGTAGATGAAAAACAAGAGTATGATTTCGTATTTGGGAACATGTGGCGCCATGTGTCTATTAAGTGAAAGGTGGAAATAAGCTTACAAAACTTAGTTTCGTTGGGGGCAATCAGGGTGGGAGGAGTCAGTTGTAACCTGTCTAGAGTGGGATTTAGCGTAGTATTGAAATCACCCAACCAAACCGCAGAAATGGCAGGGTGTCGGGCCATGAATGACAATCCCTCTTTAATGATTGTAATGTTGAATGGGGGTGGCACATAGTAGGCCAATATTAGGATGGGTTCACCATATAGTTTAGCTAGGAGAAATATGTACCGCCCCTGTGAGTCAGTGGACAGCTCACATAGCTCAAAGTGTACAGATTTAGCTATCAAAATTGACACTCCCCTGGCGTGGGATGTATGGGTAGAATGAAATGTCCACCCAATCCAAGGGCGGCGTAATGCCATCTGAACGCTCCCCTCCACATGTGTCTCCACCAGGACTATCACATCAGCACGTTGTTTCTTAAGGAATGTGAAGACTGCCGCGCGCTTAAGCTTGTCACGCAGGCCCCTCACATTCCACGTAAGAAATTTTAAAGACGCCATCGGGAGAAGGTGTCGGAATCATGCGTCCCAGGCCTATCATGTAATATTCCCCTAGTGTAGGCATTCCCTAGGTTCCCTATAGTCAGACATAAATGTAGCTGTTCTGTTACACCCAACATATATGAACACTCACATAAACATATCTCTCGTAACGTTACCTGTTCTCTGAGGTTAGCATGCACAATCAAGTTCAACAAAACAATAAACAAATTAACCCCCACCCCCCTCCCTGCCCTGCACCGTCCCCAACTGGTGCGGGCGTAATCCATTAACTTGTGTAACCCAACTGGGAAAAACTCTATCTGCAAAAGTACATAAAGGAGATAGTGGAGCTGGTGGGGCCTCTGAGATCCAGAGGGGTCAAGGGATACCCTCCATATTGGCAGGGCAGGATTAGTCAAAGCAGGTCGGTCTCCTCGTTTTCTGTAGAGGGCACCAAGTGTGCCCTGGAAAGAGCTCCAGTAGACATGAGAATGATTCCCAGTGGTGTATGGGGCAAAGTCTCGCTGCACAGTGCACGTTGCTGGCAGGGCCTCTGTATCCCAGAACTCCTATGGTCAATGTTTTCTGAAATAGTGTATAGTGTCTCAAAAATATAATGGGTATGAATGAATGGACTCCTGTATAGCAGATGCCTGGGGTTCGTATTTTACTCACGTTGATGCACGATCAGTTCCATAGCTCATCAGGGAGCGCGCCGTGTATGCCACGAGACGTTCCATTTCCAGAAGTAGATAGTTGCAAGGAAAAGTCCATGTGGCTCCAGGAAACTGTGCAGCTATGTGACATCGGAACAGAATGGTACTATCAATGATTGTGAGCAAAGTTAGTCATATTTGTATATTTGGGACTCGGTCAAGTGACTCTCTCAGGGTCATTGCGGCGATCCAGCCAGGATATTACTTCCTCCGGATCCTCGAAGAAGACAGCACGGCCGTCACATTCCACCCTAAGACGGGCAGGGAAAAGCATAGAATACTTGTAGTGTTTGATCCGGAGCCTGCGTTTGGCCTCAGTGAAGCTCTGGCGACGGCGCTGCACCTCTGCCGAAAAGTCAGGAAAAATTGCCACCTTAGCGTTTCCCAGAGGGATGTTTCCTTTCTCTCTTGCCATTCTCAATGCTGCATCCCTGTCCTTATAGTTAAGGAGTTTGGCTATAAACGTGCGAGGGGGGGCTCCCTGCGGGGGGGGTCTGGCTGGCATGCGGTGCGCTCGTTCTACCGCAAACATGGGGGAGAAGACTTCTCTACCATAGGTGTTGATTAAGAGTTGTTCCAGGAATGTGGTGGTGTCCCTACCTTCGGCCCCCTCCGGCAGACCTATAAGGCGTAGATTACATCTTCTAAGCCTGTTTTCCATGTCATCCTGTTTAGCGAGGATGTGACGTATTTGCTGTTGCATGCGGTCTGACGATGTTTGTAGGGGTGGGATGATATCTTCCACCGTGCTCAGTCTGGTCTCTGTCTCTGTCACCCGGTCCCTGAGCTTTTGAAAATCCTGCCTAAGAAGGGAAATGTCCACCTTTACCTCCTCAATTTGCGCTGTAAGGGAAGTTCTGCATAGGGTAATCGCTTCAAGTAGACGGTCAGTATCGCCTGCTGTTCGTTCTCCCCCTCCTGCCTTCTCAGGGGCATCATCTCCCACCATATCTTCCCCTTCTTGTCGGCGGTACTGATCAAGTTTCGCCGCTACCGCCGCCTTCTGGGATTTGGAAGGCGACATACTGAGGGAATCAAGGGTACAGTGACAAGGCGCCCCTAGCTCGCAGAGGTGAATCAGCAAAACAGTAATGTCAGTTTAGTGCATGTGTCGAAGGACCGAGAGGATCAAAATGGCCACGGAACTCCTAGAGTGGGCCCAAGCTTCCGACTGTCCTGGACGCGGCCGCACAGGTCAAAGGATGGCTAAAGGCCTGTGAAATCAAGGTTAGGCGTGTAGAGGGGTCCCTGGAAGGCTATCAGCGTTGGGCTGACCGGTGACCGAGCCTAGACACGGGGTTGGCCTGAGGGGGAGGTGTAGCAAGATGGCCGCGGACTTCCGCCTGCAGGCCCAAGCCGCAGACCCTCCTGATCGCGGCCGCGCTGGCCGATGGGCGGCCGGGGCCTAGAGAGTCAAAAGGCCAGGTGTGTCGGAGGGCCCTAAGAAAGCAGGCAATGCCAGAGTGGCCGGTAGCAGTGTCAGCCCGGATATTGGGTGTAGCAATATGGCCGCGACCTCCGCGTGAAGGCCGAAGCCGCGGACTTGCCTGGATGCAGCGGGTGGACGGTCGGGGGTTCCTGCAGGCAAAGGCCAGGTGTGTTAAGAGGCTCCAGAGGGGTACTGGCCGGCGGTGTACTGGCCGGCTATAGTGGTGATCAGTCGAGCGGGTGCAGCAAGATGGCCGCGACCTCCGTGTGTAGGCCGAAGCCGCGGACTTGCCTGAATGCGGCCGCCGCGTGCGGGAGATCGTCGAGCCGTCGGGCAGTTTGGGAGTCAGCGGAGTTCAGGTAGGGTATGCAGAGGGTCCCCAAGCAGTTATCCAAGGTAGATGACCGGAATTGCGGAGTGCAGGATAAGTACTTTCAGGAGTATTAGACGGAGCCCAGGGCACACAGGTCCTACTCCATGCTGCGTCAGGCCACGCCACCACAAGTCAAACTTTTAGTCTTTTTTATGCATGAATATATTGCTGACATGTCATAATTATCCAACAACAATATCATTTTGTCAGAAAACGTCCACTTGTGGCCCCAACACCATTTTTTTTATAGCGAGTACTGATACTTTATTTTTTCAGTACTCACCCAATACCAATTACCGATACCTGCCGGCAATGATACAAAGCATTGAAAAGTTATTTACAAATTAAATGTATTATGATTATAATTTTGTGGGGGTTTTTTTTCAATGTAAAACATGTAACTACTGTGAATGTAAAAGGTGTACAAATATTAATGAACAAAGCAAACAAAAAAATAAGTTTTAATTATCAATAGTTTCGTTTATAAAATAGAAGTGGAAAAAAAAAAAAACAGGAGAATAAGGAGTGAGTTAGGACCGGTTAGGCCCCATGCACACAGGGCGTTTTTACAGCCGCGTTTTTTACAGCTTAAAAACGCCTGTCCATGTTTTGTAAACATTTTTTGACCTTTTTTAAAAAAAAAAAAAAAATCCCGGAGCTCAAAAACGCAAATCGCGGCGTTTTTGCAGCGTTTTTTGCGCGTTTAATAGCGTCGGGCGTTTTTGCAGCTCAAACCTGGAGATCCAGAATGCACTGGAATTGGGTTTTTTTTGCAGCTGGAAAACGCCTATGCCACTTGGAGCTCATAAAAGCTCTATGTGTGCATGACACAATAGAATAACATGGATGGGTGTTTTGCAGCTGTAAAAAAAAAACGTCTAACGCTGCTGTTAGCAGCTGCAAAAACGCCCTTTGTGCATGGGGCCTTAGCGACTGAGCAATGTTGTTGATAAACATTGCCGGGCTGCTTTTTTTTTTTTTTTTTCCCCTTTGCCAGCTCCAATTGCTGGGACTTTGTTTACACTTCAGCTGTCAAAGGAAACCCCACTGACAGCTGAATGAGTCATCGGTTGTTAAAGCGGAGATTCACCGGAATTTTTTTTTTTAAAAGCCAGCAGCTACAAATTCTGCAGCTGCTGACTTTTAAAAGATGGACACTTACCTGTCCAGGTCACCCGCGACGTCGGTAGCCGAAGCCGAGCTACCTCTCGGCTTCCCCCGCCGCCATCCTCGGTGAGGGAATCGGGAAGTGAAGCGCTGCGGCTTCACTGCCCGGTTCCCTACTGCGCATGTGCGAGTCGCGCTGTGCTGTCCTCACTGGTCCCCGCTGTGTCCTAGGAGCCGTGTGTTTCCCAGAACACAGCGGGGGGGGGGGGGGGTGTGATGCGAAGGGACGGGACTCCCGTGGGAGTCTAAACCCGGAAGTGGTGCAAATACCTGTTTTATACAGATATCTGCACCCCCTCCCCCCTGAAAGGTGCCAAATGTGACACCGGAGGGGGGAGGGTTCCGAAAAGCGTAGGTTCCATCTTGGGTGAACCTCCGCTTTAAGAAAGCAGTGGCCTTGCTCCTTAACAACCAGTAATTGCTGGGTTCTTTTTTTTATTTACATTTCAGCTGTCAATGGGGGAGTCCCGCTGACAGTTGAAAGAACCGAGCCTGAAAGTATCGGTTTCAGGTATTGGAGCATTTGCACGAGTACCGATACTCGTGCAAATGCTTAGTGTTGGTGCAACCCTAGCCCCAACCAACCCGGGAAGGGGGGGGGGAGTGTGTCCAGTAGGTGGATGGGGAGTGCATAAATAGTCTGAGGCTTGGAACAGCAGGGTTTTTGCCCAGAAGGAGCAGTTCCCAGCCTGTAGGGCTGCTGTCCTGGGCAGCCCAGCCAAAAATTCTACCTGTGCTCATCAAGGTCCAGAGCTGAGAGGCGTGTTCTGCTAAAATCTCTGAAGCTAAGCTAGGGATTTCCCTAGGGATCCAGTCTGGGAGATTCCCTGGGGAATGATTTGTCTGATATTGGGGGGAAGGAATCAAAGTATTCAGGGACATTGCGAGTACAGAGCTGCATGGAGGATTCTAGTGATTTGTTGCTGCTGATCAACCTAGCATATCATTACCAGTGTTGGCATGGCCTAGGACATTTTGAAGACGTCTGAAGTGTTGTCCACTTCTTTTTGGGCCTTTGCTAGAGGAACTGCCCCAATAAGTAGTAAAATAGTGAAGAGTGTCCTCCAATTTATTGATCAGCGTTCATGGAGTATCCAACAGTGTATTCTGCCCTATCCAAGTTATTCAGCAATAGATTTTTAAAAAGGCAGCACCTAGATTGTTGAGCCAGAAGAATTACCTTTGCTGTGTGCCTGGCTGCAATTGCACTAATTTGAGAAAAGAACCTGGGACAAATCAGCGGGCCCTTTTTGAGGGTGAGCGCTACGTGATTAAAGAGTCATCCTTGAGTTCAGTCCAGTGACTGTCTATGCTGAGAGGATACCATCAGTCAGCTGTTTCCAGTCTCCCCTCTTCCATTGGTCAGACTTTACATTGAAATTTTGTAGCAAATCGCAAGGTGGAAGGCTACAGCAGGAGCTGGTCTGCGCCAGGCAAGTCTAAACACAGCCAAGAACGGCACAGACAGTAAGATTTAAATGACAGAGTTTGTCATCCAAGTATCATGAAGTGGGGCTTTAACCACTTGCTTACTGGGCAATTAAACCCCCCTCCTGCCCAGACCAATTTTGAGCTTTCAGTGCTCTCACTCTTTGAATGACAATTGCGCGGTCATACAACACTGTACCCTAATGAAATTTTTATCTTTTTTTTTCCCCACAAATAGAGCTTTCTTTTGGTGGTATTTGATTATCTCTGCGGTTTTTTATTTTTTGTTAAAAAAAAATACAAAACCTGTTTGCAAAATTTTATAACAAAATATAAACAGGTAATTTTTGTCCTTCATTGATGTACGCTGATGAGGCTGCCCTGAGGGGCACCGATGGGCTGCATTGATGGGCACTGATGGGCTGCACTGAGGGGCACTGGTGGGCACTAAGACGTGGCACTGATGGGTGGCAAAGAAGGGCATTGACAGGTGGCACTGATGGCTGGCAGTGATAGGCAATGATGGGTGGCAGTAATAAGAACTGATGGGTGGCAGTGATGGGCACTGATGGGTGGCAATAATGGGCACTGACTGGCACTGGTAGGTGATACTGATAGGCAGCACTGCTAGGTGGCACTGATGAGGCACTGATTGGCACCACTGGTGGGCATTGATAGGTGCCACTCGTGGGCATTGATAGGTGCCACTTTTTTGTACTGGTGGGCATTGTGGGCACTCGCAGGTGGCACTGGCAGGCCGTACTGGTGGGCACAAATGAGGCGGATGTGCCTCTTCCTCTTCGGGACCGATGTCCCTTGCACAAGAGCCGGTGATGGGTTTTTTTTTTCTCCTCACGCTGTTAGCGCGAGAAGAAAAATAAAAACGATTACCGAGCTTTTGTTTACATCACGTGATCAGTTGTCATTGGCTGACAGCTGATCATGTGGTAAGGGGCCGGGATCGGCCCCTTACTCGGATCTGTGATCACCCGAGTCTCAGTGACTCGTGAGCAGAGCGTGCTAAGGGGAGGACGTCTATTGACGGCCTCCCGGCAAAGCAGGTCCACGCTGTAGCCATCATTCGGCTATAGCGCGGACACAAATTGGTTAAAGGGGTTGTAAAGCTTTGTGTTTTTTCACCTTAATGCATCCTATCCGAGCCCTCCCATTTTTACTTACCTGAGCCCAGAATTTCCGTGGGCGCGTCTCCGCCGTCCTTCTCTCCACGGAGTCCCAGCTTTGATTGGATAGATTGATAGCAGCGCAGCCATTGGCTCCCGCTGCTGTCAATCAAATCTAATGATGCGGGCGCCGGGGGGGCAGGGTCGAGTCATACACTCTGCGTCTATGGACACCGAGTTATGACTCAGGAGCGTGCCCGCAAGGTAACCCCCTCGGGAGAGCGAATCTCCTAGGTTATCTAATGCGGGGAGGAGCCACAAGAGCCGCGGAGGGCCCCCAGAAGAGGAGAATTGGGGCCACTCTGTGCAAAACGAACTGCGCAGTGGAGGGAAGTATGATATGTTTGTTATTTAGGGAAAAAAAAAAACGAAGCTTTAGTATCACTTTAACATGAAAAAATAGTCCACTTCTAATGGAGGAACACTGATTTAAACTAAAAGATGGACTTTAAACAGCACATAGGTAAATAAGGTAAAAATCTAGAGGTTTTTATTAATAGAAAAACTATAAAATTACATTTATACAAAAAAAGTCATTGTAATGATCATTAGTACATGACCCGGAGTAGTGCTAACATCTCACTTCCAAAAACTACAACAGTATAGATAGGCTCAAAATTATAATAAGAGACACATATCCAACAATCAAACATTGCATTTGGTAGAACAGTCTATATAGGAAGTGGGTAGCCTTATTCCTGGGTCCAGTCTGTAGAAACGTAGTCTTGCTCTGCTCTACATGTTTCGCGTGTCGTAACGCTTCTTCAGGAGCATAATAGTAAACAGGCCGCATTAAAGATGCAAACCGGCCCTGAATACCAGTACACTGGCAATTTATCTATAGAAAATAGCCAGTTTGGGTAAGTAGAAATCATAATAGACAACAGCAGGGTAATTTAATGGAGCACAGGCTGCTGGTAAACAGGTAAAAGGGTTTCCTCCAGGTATGTAGAGCTATAGACGCCGGGGGGTATGCTTCGGTCAGAGCCTGGTGCATGAACTGGGCAGAAAGTAAACTGTCCACAGTGTAACCCCCGGATAAGGTAACGTGACCAAGCTTGACTCTTGGCCCAGTCGTCTAATAAGCGAACCTGTGACGTTGGCACATTTACACTAGTGCATCCACAGTGTCACCATGTGAGGATGCACATTTGAGCATTTCTCTTTAAAATAGTCCACTTCTAAACCCAACTACCAAAAAAAAATTGAAACAGGTTCTTATGCTGCAAAATGAAAAAGCAGAGCAGCTTGAGCTGCAATGCTCACCTCCAATCTGAAGAAACTTGCATTACTTCTTTGACCACAAGATGTTCTCGGCTAAGCATCCTCCAAGATAGAAGACTGAGAACAAACCATGAGTAAATGGACATCATGATCCCACTTCCTTAGGGGCCAGCAAAATCTATAACCGGCTAAATGACGTGTAGGCTGTACGCTGTTCTGAGCAGAACTCGCATTTGGGGCTGTACACATTCCCAGCGTGGTCAGTTTTCTTTGGTTCTATTTGGGAGCACAGCCCTTCTGTAATCCAATGGTCAGACTTGTGCTGATGCACCCCCTTCACAGCTAATCACTGGGAAGATCAGTGTACTGCTGTGCCTCCTGCTGACATACCCCACTGTGGTCTCCACCCCCAGCACTCTAAGCCCTGTTCAGGAATGTATGACCTACGAGTTTATGGGCATCATGTCCCAGCCTCCTTAGGGGCCATCAAAATCTATGACCGGCCCAAACACGCAGAGCCTGTACGCTGTTCTGAGCAGCACTTACATTTAGGACATCATGCGTTCAGGGACATCCCTGAACTCATACCGCCTACCAACTTCACATGGCCAGTCATAGATTTAGCTAACCCCAGGGAAGAGGAGGAGCCATGATGCCCATTTATTAGACATCATACTTCCCTGAATGCATAGGACTGCTCAGAACAGTGCTCAGCTTAGGGTTGCCACCTGTCCTGGATTCACCTGGACAGTTTGAGTTTGGAATCATGTGTCCGGGTTTTAAACTGCCTGAAACCCGGACACATTATTCAGACTGGACTCTGGCCTCCCAGCAGTGTTGCTGGCTGCAGTTGTCTAAGCTGAGAATGTCTGTTACACTCTCCTTCACACTGCCCAAAGCCAGCACTAACAATTCCCCCCCCCCCATACAGATGGGAGAGGAGAGAGGCCTCGATCTGCTCCTCTTCCTCCTGCCCCTACCCCTCTGTGTCTGCCCACACTCCAATCCCCAGCGCTGTGCCTCCGAAAATGGAAGTGGGGGGCCGAAAATTTAAAGTCCAGCAGCCTCAGATACATCTGGATGAGGGGCGCTGACTGCCAAGGGGTGAGTGAGCTCACCATCCATCCCTGTCTGTGACTGAAGTCTCCACCTTCTCTCTCCTGCCTCTGAGTGAGTACACTAAGGTAAATCAGGGTTCTCAGAGCACCCCTTATATTCACAGTTCCCCTTTACACCAGAGGCAACAGTGTTCCCCCTTACACCACTGTCCTCTCCGTGCATCAGAATACTCAGTGTTCCCCCTTGAATCAGGGTTAGCAGAGCATCCCTTATGTTAGAGTCCCCAGAGTTCTTCCTTACATCAGAGTCTGCAGAGTCCCCCCCCCTACAGTGTAAAGAAACTCTGTGAGTTCAGATGTAAAAGGGGAACTCTGTGGATTCAGATGTAAAAGGGGAACTCTGTGGATTCAGATGTAAAAGGGGAACTCTGTGGATTCAGATGTAAAAGGGGAACTCTGTGGATTCAGATGTAAAAGGGGAACTCTGTGGATTCAGATGTAAAAGGGGAACTCTGCGGATTCAGATGTAAAAGGGGAACTCTGCGGATTCAGATGTAAAAGGGGAACTCTGCGGATTCAGATGTAAAAGGGGAACTCTGCGGATTCAGATGTAAAAGGGGAACTTTGCGGATTCAGATGTAAAAGGGGAACTCTGCGGATTCAGATGTAAAAGGGGAACTCTGTGGACTCTGACGTAAAGCGGGACTCTTGTGATTAACTTCATATGATTTTGAAATGTTATTTAATTGCAAAATACATGTATAGTTTATACTATAAAAAAACTTGCTGTGCAGCGCTAAAGTGTTCGGGTTTGACTTGAAGAGAAGGTGGTAACCCTAGCTCAGCTTGTCATTGATTTTGACAGCCTACTGGTAGTGGGCTATACTCTGCACCTTTGCCTCCTGGGCACCCAAAAATGCCAGGATTTTATGCCATAGGGTCTAAACCGCCTGGGTGCATGAGGATATATAAATGTACAAATTTCTAAAGGAAGCTGAACTGTGAAGGTGAATTTTAAATCTGCGTTTTATGAGATGAACAGAGACAGCAGAGGATTCCTTATCATTCTGTATTCATCATATCTATGTGTTCCCATCTGCTTTCCTGTGTCATGTCACTGTTATTGTGTTTTCTCATACCGGCTGGATGAATGATCTGCTCCGTTCATTTTTATAATGTTTGATATTTCACACTCGTCTCTTCCTTGTCCCCTTGCAATATCTCTATTCATGCTTTACTCATCTTAGGGTTTTCTACTTTTACCTCTGGGTTTAAAGTCAACCCTTGGTCAGGCTATAGACATTGCAGAATTTACATGGTCTTAAAAGACAGTCAATTTGTTAAAACAAACACTCATTCATCTTTGTCACAGAAGATGCACTGAAGTTGTTCGTCATTATCTCTCAGCAGCTCAGGACTCCCTCCCAGCAGTAGCTCAGCTCACCCTGATCCACCTCCCAGCAGTGACTCAGAAAATTTACTCACCCTGATCCACCTCCCAGTAGTGACCCAGAAGATTTACTCACCCTGATCCACCTCTCAGTAGTGACCCAGAAGATTTACTCACCCTGATCCACCTCCCAGTAGTGACCCAAAAGATTTACTCACCCTAATCCACCTCCCAGTAGTGACCCAAAAGAATTACTCACCATAGGCGTGCGCACAGGGTGTGCCTGGGCACACCCTAATGGCCCAGTGTGGCGCAGATTTCCCCTGTTTAGACCCCTGATATTTAACCAAAGCCCCCTATTTTTTATATATATATATATATATATATATATATATATATATATAGCGGGTATTTGAATTTAGGGGAGGCATCTGGGTGGTAGTGTAACCCAGATGCATTGATTGTCAGGGAATCTGAGACCCTTTTATGGTTCTTGGAGGACTCTGGTGGTGTGAGGTTCCCTGCGGCCTGCAGGTGGCGCTGTCACCCTGGCCGGAGTTGAACACTCACCGCAAGACTGCTTCCCTTTTTGTCCTTTCCTGGCGCTGGTACAGCGGGGCGGGGAACCTGCTGTGACGCAAAGGGAGAGGAGATGAAAGGGCCCTGACCTTGGGGTTCAGAGTCGGAGGACGCAGCCGCGCCCAGGCACCTTCAGCTTGGGTGCTGGCGTTCCGGAGTTCCGGGCCCAGGTGCCCTTGACCTGGCCGGGGTGGGAGATGGAGTCCATCTCAGGCACCTTTAGCCTGGGGTGAGGTACTATGGCGGAAGCCTGGAGCTCAGTACCTTCGACTGAGTTCCGCGAGGGTGGAGGAATCCGAGGGGGCCCTAACTCCTTGGGTGCCCGTGTCTGAGACGAGGAGTCCGGTGAGCGGAACTTCTCTGGAGAGTCCAGCGCAGCATTGCTGGTGACAGAGAGGCCTCTGGTAACTGTCTTGGACAGATGTCTTTCCCCTGATAGGGGCTACGTTAGCGAAGGTAATCCATGTTCTGTTCAATATAGTCAGTGGCAGTGACTATTCACCATTGGTGACACCACAGTGGTTAGCTTTATCTAAAAGAATTGTGCCTTGACCTACTCCCCACAAAGACTGAAGTGTTATATGGGTCTCGACCTGTCTGTGCTGTATGACTATTTATTGAGAAGAATAAATACGAGTTGGACCTTTTTCAGTGTGTGGAACGCTGGTTACTAGGAGCAAAGGGAGTCACTTCGAGGAAAGGATTTGACTCTGGGACACATACACAAAACCCGATAGTTCTGGCTTTCACCTTTACACATTGGAGGACATGGGCCGTGGTGTATCTCATCCCTCCCCCCGGTGTTAACCCCTAGACGAGACAGACAAGCCGTGAATGAGAAGGGGTGAGAGGGGTGAGGTCGAGATATAGATAGATAGATATATATATATATATATATATATATATATATATATATATATATATACATAAAATTATAGAAAATAAAATAATAAAAAAAATAAAAAACACTGACACATCCACTGCCTTACTGACACCAATCTCTGCCCTACTCAGTCTGTATATATACTGTACATATGCACACACACACGCATATGTGTTGCAGCTTTGGGGTGCACACCCTAATGCAATAAGCTGTGCACACCTATGTTACTCACCCTAATCCACCTCCCAGTAATGACCCAAAAGATTTACTCACCCTAATCCACCTCCCAGTAGTGATCCTAAAAATGTACTCGCCCTAATCCACCTCCCAGTAGTGACCCAGAGTCCTGCATTCACACTTTAACCCGTCTTGCTCCCCTCTTCCAGTAGAAGCTTAAAGTAGAATTCCTGCAGCACATTAACTGGCATTGATAATGTCCCTCACCCCTCCTGCAACTTATGCTGACTAAACTGTATGGGAAAAAAAAAATCTGTATTCTTGCCTATTCTCAGCCCAGTCGAGTCACGTGATCCCCTGTGTCAGTGATTGGCAGCTGTAGGGGAGAGGAGAGAACACTCCGACAACGGCTGGAAATTCTGGAAGCTGTGACCTCACCCATAGGCCCCTGTATCCCAGGGTTGTCAGTGCTCTCTCCTCTCTTCTGCAGCGGTTGCTGAATCCCAGCAGTGACTAGGATGCTTAACTCGCCCTGCTCCCCTCTTCCAGCAGTGACTAGGAAGCTTAAATCGCCCTGCTCCCCTCTCCCAGCAGTGACTAGGAAGCTTAAATCGCCCTGCTTCCCTCTCCCAGCAGTGACTAGGAAGCTTAAATCGCCCTGCTCCCCTCTCCCAGCAGTGACTAGGAAGCTTAAATCGCCCTGCTTCCCTCTCCCAGCAGTGACTAGGAAGCTTAAATCGCCCTGCTCCCCTCTCCCAGCAGTGACTAGGAAGCTTAAAGCAGAGTTCCACTCAAAAGTGGAACTTCCGCTCATCGGATTCCCCCCCCCTCCAGTGCCACAATTAGCACCTTTCGGGGGGGGGGAGGGGGGACAGGATACCTGTCAAAGACAGGTATCCTTTCCCACTTCCTGAAGTCCGGCCGAGACGTCAACGTGGGGCCCCCTCCTCCTCCTCTTCCCTGGCCGCCGGGCTAATAGGAGAGAGGAGCGGGCCTCGTGCATGCGCAGTAGGGTTCCCGGCGTGAAGCCAAAAAGCTACACTACTGGGTTCCCTTACCCGCAATGGCAAAGGAAACACCCGACAGCTGATGGGAAACATCAGCTGCGGTACCGACATCGAGGGACTGCAGGACAGGTAAGTCTCCATTTATTAAAAGCCAGCAGCTGCAGTATGTGTAGCTGCTGGCTTTTAATTATTATTTTTTTCACGTCACAGGCCGGAACACCCCTTTTAACTCGCCCTGCTCCCGTCTCCCAGCAGTGACTAGAAAGCTTAACTCGCCCTGCTCCCCCCTCCCAGCAGTGACTCCAAAGATTAACTGTTCCTGCTGCCAACTACCAACAGTGACTTAGCAGCTCTGCTCCTCCACCATCCTAGCAGTGGCTCTGCAGCTTAACTTTCCACTGCTGAGATATAACAAACCTGCAAGGGGGGAGCCACAGACCATTCCAAGGCTGCATATGTATCCTATAACTCTTCTTTTTGTATGAAAACAACAAGGCCTAGGCTAAGCTTCTCCTTTAACACTTCCTCCTATTCCTCCACAAAAATCATATTACGCTTTGCAGGAGGTGATAAATCTTTTTATCTAGTGAAATGTCAACCTCTAAAAGCCGATCCCAGACACTGTTATCTCAGCTGAGCCATCTGGAATTGATACTTCTCAGAATGGCAAAATAAATTAGACTGCAAATCCGGCAGTTTTTGAACCCAGGCCATTGTTGCCGAGACCTTATTGGTGAAAACTTTGAACAATATCGGCTTACAGCAAACATTTAACCGGTGCAATTGCTACTCTTAGAAATCAGTCTTTGAGGGAACATTTGAGCCGCTAGTCCGAGATTGAATCCCAACTGTCAGGCCGCGTACACACGACCGGTTTTCTCAGCAAAAAACGACAAGAAAACTGCCGGGAGAGCTTTCTTGCCGAGAAAACCGGCTGTGTGTACGAGGCTTTCATGTTTCTCGTCAAGAAAACTGCCCAGATTCCCCGACGAGAAAAAAGATGACCTGTGGTCTTTTTTCTCGTCGAGAATCTCGTCGGCCTGTTTCTCGACGAGAAACCCGAGCGTGTGTACACTTACCTGTTGCCGTGGAAACCCCCGCATGCTCGAAATGACTTTGAAGCATGCGCGGTAGCTTCCTAGGCATAGGGTGTAGCAAGATGGCGTCGGCGGCATCGAATGTGACGAGCGCACGCTCGTCGTAGTCTATGACGTCACCGCGTTCGTGCCATTCAAAAGAACGGCGGTTCTTTTGAATCGTACGTGTGTACACTCGGCCGGGACAAGATTCTTGTCAAGATTCTCGTCAGGAAAAACAATGTTTTTTTTCCTGACGAGAATCTCGGCCGTGTGTACGAGGCTTCAGAAATCGGTCTTTGAGGGAACATTTGAGACGCTAGTCCAAGATAGAATCCCAACTGTTACATTCTTAATAATAATTTTTTTTTTCTTTTTTTTTAATTTAAACATTTTGTGTTTGGTGGATTCCGGGGTTTATAGTGCAATGCAGATAAAGTTGGATTCAGACCAAATTTTATGCAGTCAGTTGTCCCAAGCGGATTCCGAATTTTGGAATTTTGGAATTTTATATTTGCCACTTTGGATTCCCAAAATGCTTTTAGGAGAAAGGGACCAAAGATTCTCCATTTCTTTTTATATTTGCTTCAGTTGTTCTCTGGGCACCTTTAGCTTGACTGTCAGTGTCACCTGGTCTTACCCTTAAGCCTCGTACACACGGGCGGGAATCCCATCGTAAAAAAAAACGTTGGTTTTCTCGATGAGATTCTTGTCAAGCTTGATGGGATTCTTGCCAAGCTTTCCTTGCATACACACTGTTAATCGAAAATCTTGTCGTTGTAAAGCGCAGTGACGTATAAAGGGGAAGTTCGATTCCAATGCCGCCACCCCTTGGGCTGCTTTTGCTGATCTCGTGTTACTGCGTGTTAGTAAAAGTTTGGTGAGAGACGATTCGTGCTTTTCAGTCTTCGTGCTTTTCAGTCCGTTACAGCGTGACGAATGTGCTATCTCCATTACGAACGCTAGTTTTACCAGAAGGAGCGCTCCCGTCTCATACTTGATTCTGAGCATGCGCAGTTTTTTAAGACTCGGAAAAGCATACACACTACCAGTTTTCTCGACGAGAATCTTGACGAGAAAAAGGGGAATCCTGACGAGAAAATAGAGAGCAGGTTCTCTATTTTTCTCGTCGAGATTCCCAGCAGTTTTCTCGACGAGAATCTATACACACAAACGGTTTTCTCGGCAAGAAAGCTGCTGGGAGAGCTTTTTGCCGAGAAAAACGTTTGTGTGTATGGTTTCTCGTCGAGAAAACTGCCGGGAATCTCAACGAGAAAAATGGAGAACCTGCTCTCTATTCTTCTCGTCAGGATTCTCATCAGGGAAACTGGTCGTCTGTATGCTTACCTGTCAGAGGTAAGCCCGCGCATGTTCGAAAAGACTTCAAAGCATACAAGGGTAGTGTAGGGTGTAGCAAGATGGCGGCGACGGCATCAAATGTGACGAGCGTCGGCTCGTCGTAGTCGATGACGTCACCGCGTTCTTGCCACTCAAAAGAACGGCGGTTCTTTTGAATGGCCGTCTGTACACAGGGCTTGGCAAGACAAGCTTGCCAGGAATCCCATCGAGAAAACCAACATTTACAGGGCTTTAGTATAGTGGAAGGGTCTCCGTCTGTATTTTTTTGGCCCATCAACTATCTCGGCAGGCAGAACTGCAAAGCGCTTCCTTAATCATTTCATTAAACATTCAGGTGCATCTAAAGAAAATAGAATATCATCAAAAAGTTAATTTCTGGTACAATGTTTTTATTGAGATATGAAAAGGGAAACCATGATAACAAATTCCCACGCAGGGGATATGGACATAAAACATAGGAAAGAAGAAAGCTTATATTATGAGGGTATAGGTTATAAACTGACACCGACCTGCCAGCCAGGGCCGGGGTCAGCGCGTTTTGCCCGATCCTTGAGACCCAGGGGCTAAGGTAGACAAGGGGGAGCGGAGTTGTCCGCAGAATGGGGGGAGAAAATAAATAAATAAAAAAACATAAAACATGCACAACAGTGGGGGGTGGGGGTGGGGGGTAGGTGTAGAACAGAGCGGCGGGCAAGAGGCCCAGAAATGGGCCGAGAAAGAAAGAGGGACAGAGGAGGTGGGAAAGAGAAAGGAGGGTCCCCCAGGCTGGAGATGGGGGTCAAATTAAATTTAGAGTCCTAGACTAGTCAGGTGTAGAGTAGGGAGTGCGTAGGACCACCACGGGGCCCACACCTTAAGGAATTTTGCATGGGAGTCGTGGAGGACTCTGGCCATTTTTTCATGGATCATAAGGGTCGTCCAGGTATTCATTAGCTCTGGAAATTAGACAGACGTTTTTTTCCAGGCCCTTGCTATTGTTCGTTTGGCTGCGATAAATAGGTATGTGGCTAGTTTCTGCTGGTGAGAGAAAAGGCCCGGGATCGGGCAATGGAGTAATACAAATTTGGGGTCCTTGCGGGAGGGTACATGAAATAGGGAGGATAGTAGGCCAAAGACCCTTGACCAGAATTCTACAAGACGGGGGCAAGATCACCATGTGTGCAGTTCATCTCCTCGTTGACCACAACCCCGGAAGCATTTCAGTAATTCAATTCAAAAGTGAAACTCCTATATTACCGTAAATACTCGAGTATAAGCCGACCCGAATATAAGCCGAGGCACCTAATTTTACCACCAAAAACTGGGAAAACATATTGACTTGAGCATAAGCCTAGGGTGTCCATCTGTATGCCTCACTGTGTCCATGCCTCACTGTGCCCATGCCTCACTGTGCCCATGCCTCACTGTGCCCATGCCTCACTGTGTCCATGACTAGACTGACGTTTAACATGGGAGTCTATGGAGTTTATGACCGGCCGGTACCGAGTCCCCAAAATCACTGGAGAAATGACCGTTTAACATGGGAGTCTATGGAAGGGGTGCCTGGGTTTGAAAAATCGGTGCTCCCCGTTCGTAGGTCACCCAGACAACAAACTTTCCACACTTGTAGAGGAAGAGTCGGGCTACATGTTTGCCAAGGTCCGGGTCCCCAAAGTCCGGGAGATCAGGCGCAAAAAGGTGACTCGAGTATAAGCCGAGGGGGGCATTTTGAGCACAAAAAAAGTGCTGAAAAACTCGGCTTATACTCGCGAATATATACAGTATATAGATTTAATACAGAAATGTTGGCTGAAAAGTATGTCCATGCACAGTATAGTATGCACTCCATACTTGGTCGGGGCTCCTTTTGCATGGATTACTGCATCAATGTGGTGTGACATGGAGGCGATCAGCCTGTGGCACTGCTGAGGTGTTCTAGAAGCCCAGGTTGCTTTGATAGCGACTTTCAGCCCGTCTGCATTGTTGGGTCTGGTGTCTCTCATCTTCCTCTTGACAATGCCCCACAGATTCTCTATGGGGTTTAGGTCAGGCATTTATTCTGGCCAGTCTAGCACAGTGATACCATGATCAATAAACCAGGTATTAGTACTTTTGGCAATGTGGGCAGGTACCAATTCCTGCTGGAAAATGAAATCGGCATCTCCATAAAGCTGGTCAGCAGAAGGAAGCATGATATACTCTAGACTTTCCTGGTAGAGGTGACTTTGGACTTGATAAAACACAGTGGGCCAACACCAGCAGATGACATGGCTCCCCAAATGATCACAGACTGTGAAAAATTCACACTGGACCTCATGCAACTTGGATCCTGTGCCTCTCCAATCCTCCTTCAGGCTCTGGGACCTTTATTTCCAAATGAGATGCAAAATTTACTTTCATCCGAAAAGAGGACTTTAGACCACTGAGCAACAGTCCTGTCCTTTTTCTCCTTAGCCCAGGTAAGAAGCTTCTGACGTTGTCTCTGTCTCAGGAGTGGCTTGACACAAGGAATGCGACAGTTATAGCTCATGTCCTGGATATGTCTGTGTGTGGTGGCTCTTGAAGCACTGACAACAACCGTAGTCCACTCCTTGTGAATCTTTCCCTAATTCTTGAATGCCATCCATGAGTTAAACTGAAAAACAAAATATTTAATCTTTGTGACACTGAAATGGAATTTGCATAATAATTTGGAACAGGGTGTAATGTTCGCGACAATACATCACATATGTGGTTTGAACGCCGTTTATGTGGGCACGACTTGCGTATGCGTTCGCTTCTGCGTGCGAGCACACGGGGCTGGGGGTGCTTAAAAAAATGTTTTATTTATTTTTATTGTTAATTTTACTTTGATTTTTCTAGTTTGATGCTTTCTTTTTATATATATATATATATATATATATATATATATATATTAGTTTTTTTGATCACTTTTGTTCCTATTACAAGGATTGTAAACATCCCTTGTAATAGGAATAGTGCGTGCCAGGTCCTCTTTATGGAGAGATATGGCATCAATAAGTCCCCAGATCTCACCTCTAGACTGGGAAGCTTGAAATCCCCAAAAAAGATCTCAGCTTCCTAGCTGAGGCGGCGGCATTTTTTCAAATGCAAAGGCCGGCGTGACGTCATAACATCGGGCCTGGACTCTGAACGGTCATAGAGACTCCGGTAACCATCTGGCCCGCCGGAAACCCGACAACATTATGCTGTTGGGCAGGCGGGAATCGGTTAAGCACAAAATCGCATACCTGTTCATGATCATCTTCTTTGGCTTCTGGGCGCGCACCATCGGAGCGGTGTCCAATCACAGCGGAAGCCAATCAGCGGGTTTGGCGGCCACCCGCGATCATTTACAGGAGAGGCAGAACGGCAGTGTACCTCTGTAAGCAAGGCAGACCGCCGTTCTGCCAGAGAGAAAAATGGAGATCTCGGTACACATTTAACGCTTTGATTGCCCCTGATGTTACCCCCTTCCCTGCCAGTGTCATCTATACAGTGACAGTGCATTTTTATTTACCACTGATCACTGTATGGGTGTCACTGGTCCGCAAAAAGTGTCACTTAGTGTCAGATCTGTCAGCCGCAATGTCGCAGTCCCTCTAAAAATATGTAGCAGAATACATATTGGCCTAAATTTATGAAGAAATTTGATTTTTCTTTTTTTTTTACATTTTTTTTATTGGATGTTTTATAGCAGAAAGTAAAAAATATTGTTTTTTTTTGTTTTGTTTTTTAAATTGTCGGTCTTGTTTTGTTTATAGCGCAAAAAATAAAAACCGCAGAGGTGATCAAATACCACCAAAAGAAAGTTCAATTGTGGGAGAAAAAAAGGACATCCACTTTATTTGGGTACAACGTCTCACAACCGCGGAATTGTCGGTTAAAGCAATGCAGTGCCGTATCCCAAAAAGTGGCCTGATCAAGAAGGGGGTAAAACCTTCCAGAGCTTAAGTGGTTAAGCAAAACCAATTGATTTCATTGAAATTATTCTGATCAGTATAGGTGAAAAATCTGATCTCAGGAAAGCAGATGGATCAATATGATTGCGTGCGGTGCATCTGACATTCTTTTCGATCTTCTAAATTGCATTTTTCTCTCAGACAGTAAATCGATCAGCATTAAAATTCTTTATAATGCAGTTCTCTGTTTGGCCCCCATTGAGCTGATCATATGCTTTAAAAATCTGTCCTCGTATTACATTGTTTTGGTGACCCTAAAGGAAATCGTACAATCAGGGTGTATAGTGTATGGTCAGTCCTACATCTCTTCCCTCCTTCTCTTCTTATGTGTTTCCTTCATTACTAGTGTAGCGACACCACCCCCTCTTTCTCCTCTTCTATCCTTAGCTCACAGGAGAACCACCATGCCCGTACCCATTGGTTTTCAGAGGTTAAGCACACTTGTTTTAACTTACGAGTCTTGCAGCAAGGTTCTCCTCAAAGTTGGTTTCTGTCCCTAGAATGTAAGGACAAAGTCTCTATACCCCAAGTAACTCCAAGGTCCACACCAGTAGCCACTCCAACGTAGTTTATTTTTTCCTTATGCATGAACATCCTCAAAGTTGAGAAGAGAGAAAGGTGTTAGGAAGACAGATCAATTCAGGCACTCCTGGCTTCTTCGCCAATCGATCCCGAGTGGGTATAGCTCATCCAGGTAGTCACCAAAAAGGCACTAGCAGCCGGCATGTAGCTCGAACAGTCTATTAGATTCCCTAATGGATGTGTTCAGGAGATCCTCTGCCACAGAATCTATAGTGTCCCAAACCTCCTACTGGTCCCGTTGTTTCGAGACCTTTTTTTGGATGGATGACATCCCTCCAGAGAGTTACTGGGCCCCTTCCTTCACTGTGATGCCTCACCAGTCCTTCGGAATGGTCCTCCCCCAGCCTCCTCTTCTAGAAACGGGTCCCCTTGCAAGGCGGCACCCTGGGATTCCTCCTCCCGAAGTGGGCTCCAGCTAAAGGTGCTGGGCCCAGGGCTGAAGTTGCAGTCCCAGGACTAAAGGTGCCTGGGACTGAAGCACACGTGGCCCCATGGCCTGGAGGGTCATGTGCCATGCACCAGGACTCCAACTCTGGAACCAAGAAGAACCGACCACTCCCAGGCGGCGTCTGCCCCTTATGTATCCTCTCCCGGCATGCACAGCAGGCAGACCAAACCCACTGCATGGCTGCCAAGAGAGGACACCCAATCGCCACTCCATCACCTGTGGTTCAACGCTGAGTACAAGTGACAGCGCCACCTATACTTCTAAGGGGAACTGCACGCCAGGTGAAACAGCAGCAAGGCAGAGTCCAGTAAATTGAAAGATTCAAGCCAACTACCACTCAAATCACCCCTAAATTTAGCATAGCAATCCCTAAATTTAGGACCCCCGCTACACTAGTCTTTTCTTTCTCAAATGCTGCATGCTTTTCTATTTTCAATGCACCATACACGGTCTTTCTCCAAAGTTTCAGGCCACTGCCCTCCTCCATCTCCTTACTACTTCCCTTTTTGCAGACCCACAATTTTAATTTTTTCTCCTTCTCTATGTCTCTTTGTTATGTCTATGTCCCTTAATGGCCCTCTCCCTCCTCTCACCCCACCCTCTCTTTGTCTTCTCCCACTCTCCTCTTCTCTTTCTGCTTATTACTTTATCTTCTCTCCTTTCTTCTCTCTCTCCCTCTCTATTTGTATTCTACACTCCCGTGTCCGTCTATCTTCTCTGGCTCTCCACCCTACTTATCTCCTTCTTTCTTTCTTTTCCTTTCCGCAGCGCATGGCACATTATTGTGAATGGTAAGTCAGTTGAGACATGGGAGCAGGGTCCCATTCCTCTGATGGTCAGTGGGAAAATGCTCTTCACATTGAGGGTCAGTGAAAAGAATGTTCCTTACATTGGTGGTGAGTGGAAAGAATGTTCCTTACATTGGTGGTGAGTGGAAAGAATGTTCTTTGGTGGTCGAAGGAAAGATTGTACCTTAAGTTGACAGTCGTTGGCAAGAATGCTTCTTACATTGGGAGTCAGTGGGAAGAATGTCCCTTACATTGGGGGTCAGTGGGAAAAATGATCCTTACATTGGGGGTCAGTGGTAAGAATGCTCCTTACATTGGGGTTCAGTGGTAAGAATGCTCCTTACATTGGGGGTTCAGTGAGAAGAATGTCCCTTACATTGGGGGTCAGTGGGAATAATGCTCCTTACATTGGGAATCAGGTTGAAAAATGCTCCTTACATTGGGAGTCAGTGGGAAGAATGCTGCTTACATCGGGGGTCAGTGGGGAGAATGTCCCTTACATCGGGGGTCAGTGGGAAAAATGCTGATTACATTGGGGGTCAGGTTGAAGAATGCTCCTTACATTGGGAGTCAGTGAGAAGAATGCTATTTACATTGGGAGTCAGTGAGAAGAATGCTCCTTACATTGGGAGTCGGTGAGAAGAATGCTCCTTACATTGGGAGTCGGTGAGAAGAATGCTCCTTACATTGGGAGGCAGTGGGAAGAATGCTCTTTACATTGGGAGGCAGTGGGAAGAATGCTCCTTACATTGGGAGGCAGTGGGAAGAATGCTCCTTACATTGGGCGTCAGTGAGAAGAACGTTCCTTACATTGGGAGTCGGTGAGAAGAATGCTCTTTACATTGGGAGTCGTGAGAAGAATGCTCCTTACATTGGGAGGCAGTGGAAAGAATGCTCCTTACATTGGGAGGCAGTGGAAAGAATGCACCTTACATTGGGAGGCAGTGGAAAGAATGCTCCTTACATTGGGAGTCAGTGAGAAGAACGCGCCTTACATTGGGAGTCAGTGAGAAGAACGCTCCTTACATTGGGAGTCAGTGAGAAGAACGCTCCTTACATTGGGAGTCAGTGAGAAGAACGCTCCTTACATTGGGAGTCGGTGAGAAGAATGCGCCTTACATTGGGAGTCGGTGAGAAGAATGCTCCTTACATTGGGGGTCAGTGAGAAGAATGCTCCTTACACTGACCCCCAATGTAAGGATCCGGCGTGGTGGTCGGGCCTTCTCCCACCAGGGTGCCGTTTTGTGGAATAGCCTCCCTGTCGAGCTCCAGGAGGCCCCTACTATTCCGGTCTTCCGCGGGTTACTGAAGACTTGGCTGTTCACGCAAGCCTTCCCTGCGTAGCCTCTCTCTTCCACCCTTTCTGCCACTCTGTGCTGCTTCTGGTTCCTGGGTCCTCTTTTCCCAGAAACTCTGCTATGCGCGTCGGGACCCTTTGGGGTAAGACCGCGCTATATTAAGATACCGCTCAACTCAACTCAACTCAACATTGGGGGTCAGTGAGAAGAATGCTCCTTACATTGGGAGTCAGTGAGAAGAATGCTCCTTACATTGGGAGTCAGCGGGAAGTATGCTCTTTACATTAGGTGTCAGTGGGAAGAATAATTCTTACATTGGTGGTCAGTGGGAAGAATAATCCTTACATTGGTGGTCAGTAGCAATAATGTCCCTTTACATTGGTAGTTGGTGGGAAGAATTTTGCTTACATTGGTGGTCGATGGGAAGAATGTTCTTTACATTGGGGGCAGTGGGAAGAATGCTCCTAAATTGGTAGTTGGTGGCAGAAAAACCCCTTTACATGGGTGGTAATTGGGAGACAGGCCTCATTACTCTAGAGGTCAGTGGGGGAAAATGCTCTTCATGTCAATGGAAAGCATATTCCTTACTTTGGTGCTCCGTGAAAAGAATGTTGCATACAGTGGCGGTCAGTGGGAAAAATGCTGCTGAAACAGATAAAAGAGATCACCGGGGCCAGATTACTTATTTGAAAGTCAAAAATTGCTTATTGCTCAAGGAGCCTTCAGCAATCTCTGGAGGAGTCTGGGGAACCCTGGTTGGGAGATGCTGTTCTATGATCTCCTCTCTCTGTCTTGGCTTTGTCTCTTCTCTCTCTTTTCTGTCTTCTCTTTTGCTTATCTCTCTGCCCCTTTTTTTTTCTATCATCGGTCTGTCTCTCTCTTCCCACCTTGTCTCTTTCTCTTCACGCCCTGTCTCTTGATCCTTCTCATCTACTCTCTCTCCTTCCACTATATTGCTGTCTCCTTTTTTCTTTTTTTTTCCTCTTCCCTTGCTAATTTAGCTTCTCTCCCTCCTCCCTTTCTTGCATTCAGCTTTCCCCTCTATCCCGCCGCATCCCTCCATCTCTTCCTCGCCTCTCCCATCTCTGCACAGGACGTTTGAAGGTCAGAGGCGGGATGGTAAAGGCAGCAGCTGTCACCATCCATTACAAGGAATGCTCTGCCAATGCCAAGTCCTGCCTCTGCTTGGGAAGGAAGGGTTAAGGCAGCCAGTCATCAGGAACCAGCCGAAATTTGCACAGTGTATGGCCAGCTTAAATGAGTAAAGCGTCCATGAAAGTGATCTGTAGAGCTCCGGCGGGTGCTGACTGACGCACTTTTCCCATGAGCTGTCCACGCCGCGTTGGTGCTGAAACTACAAGGGGACACGTTACTGATGCAGAGTCCATTTGTTATCACAGAGGCTGCATTTAATCAGCTTAATGCCTCTCAGAAGAGGGAATCCCAACCCTCCCCGTCCAGTGACTGTCTCTGTGCTCTCCAATCATCAGTTAATCACGCTATACCTACCCCCCCCTCGCACGCTCCATGTCACCCGGGATTGCCAGTCTGTCACGTCTGTCTCCTTCTTGCTGTGTGGGTGGAGAGCTGCTCTAAGGTGATTATACATATATGTGACAGAGAGGAGCACAGGAGGCGAGACCATCTCATTCTCTGTATGATACTGTAATAACTAGACTGGGATAATGCTATGGCAGTCCATGCTGAGTGTTTGCTATGGACCAGATCTTTTTGTTCTGTACTGTGCACAGGGCTGTATTTTCCATTAATAGAACTGGTAGGCAAGTGCATAAGACATTTGCAAACTGATCCTTTGCAGATAGTGGCTTGGTGGTTAGTACTCCTGCTTGGCAGCACTGGGAACCTTGGTTCAAATCCCAGCAAATATCAATGTTGACAACCTCCTGCAGCATTTTTTAATGACAAAACATGGAAAATGTACTAACAGAGCACATTTTTTATGGGCAACCTAAAAAAATGACATTAAAAACTGAGGCGATCAATATTTAAAGTGGAAGTAAACTTCCATCTCAGGCTTTTACCTACTGTATAGGTAAGCCTATAATAAGGTTTACCTATAGGTATGGTCAATATCTCCTAAATCATACCTCCCAACTTTCTGAGATGGGAATGAGGGACACCTATCAGCAAAAATATGTAGGCATAGGACACGCCCCCTACCACACCCCCTTTAAAGGAGAATTATAAAATAAAAAAAGAAAGATATTTGTTAAACGAACAGGTGCTTTTTTCCACTACGATTCTTTTATATTGGCTTCTGGAATTGACAAATGCAGCAATTTAGAATATGGATTGAAGGTTTAACTCTATAAAATGCTTTTTAATAGATAATTAGTGCATTTTATATACAACTATATAGATCAGACCAAAATGAGGGACAAACAAAGCGGAAAGAATAAAAGCTTTATGGTTTAAAAAAAAAACAAAGAGGAAAGAGGGACATTGCTCTAAATGAGGGACAGTCCCTCGAAATCAGGGACAGTTGGGAGGTATGTTCTAAATGTGCACTATTTAGGAGATATTTACTGTACATGTAGCCAATGACATCCCTGGCAAATGTGCTCGGAAAGTACAGCCACGTGTGCCACCCGCCCGCAGACCCCGACAACCACCGGCCAGGGTTGTCGGGAAGACAACATGGGGACAAGGTGCTTTCTCCCTCCCCATGTTGAGGACAAGGCCTGGTAGGGTTTAGGAGGGGGGGGCGTGCTTGCTCGTCCCCTCCCTTTCCTGGCCTGCCAGGCTGCATGCTCGGATAAGGGTCTGGTATGGATTTTTTTTTTTGGGGGGGGGGCCACGCCCATTCTTTTTTTTACATTTTGGTACAGAGTTCCCCTTGAAATTGATGTCAGAGACCCAAAGAGCCTGGTATGGATTTTGGAGGGGACCCCACGCTGTTTAAAAAAAAAAAAATAATAATTGCCGTGGAGTTCCCTTAAAATCTATAATGGACCCAAAGGGCCTGGTATGGATTTTGGGGAGGACCCCGCACTTTTTTTTTTCTTAATTCAGTCATGGGGTTCCACTTAACCACTTCAATACAGGTCACGTTCACCCCTTTCTGCCCAGACCAATTTTCATCTTTCAGTGCTCTCACAATTTGAATGACAATTACTCAATCATGCAACACTGTACCAAAACCAAATTTTTATAAATTTTTTCACACAAATAGAGCTTTCTTTTGGTGGTAATTAATCACCACTCAGTTTTTTCTTTTTTTTTTTTATATATAAGTAAAAAAAGAGCAAAAATTTAGGGGAAAAGAAAACCCTTTTTTTTTTATTATAAAATTTGGGAAATAAGTCATTTTTGTAAAAAAAATTGGGCCAAAATGTATATTGCTACATATCTTTGGTAAAATTAACCAAAATTTGTGGATATTATTTAGTCTGTATGAAAGATATAGAGTCTACAAGCTATGGTGCAAATCATACATTTTTTATCACACCTGATATACTGACGGCCTATCTAATTCCTTGAGTCCCTGAAATATCAGGACAGTACGAATACCCCCCAAAATGACTATTTTTTGGGGAAAGTACACAGTCTAAGGTATTTAGTAAGGGGGCATAGTGAGTTTTTTGAGGTTGTAATTTTTGTCCAACAATTCTTGGGAAAATTTAAGATTTATTTATTTATTTATTTATTTACACAAAATTGTCAGAATAACAAGTTATTTCTCACACACAGCATATGTATACTTCCAATTAAACCCAAAAATACCTTCTGCTACTCCTCCTGAGTATGGTGGTACCACATGTGTGAGACCTTTTCACGGCCTGGCCACATAGAGAGGCCCAACATGCAGGGAGCACCATTGGGCGTTCTAGGAGCATAGATTACACATCTAATTTCATTCCTACCTATCACAGTTTTGAAGGTCCTGGAGCACCAGGACAGTATATTCTATGAGGCATGGGCTGCAGATGGGTACAGGAGGGAAAGAGTGTTCCTGCTGGCGTCATTTTACAATGCGCTGGTGGGGAAGTGGTTAAAATCCACTGTAACACTGAGCACATGAACACTGCAACCCCTCACAGTTGGGTGCAGGAATGGACCCTGCTGTTAAAAATGTGTAAAAAAAAAATTGTAATTACATGCCCCTGTCAAACAGGAGCAGAAAAATTGGGCCTTGGGTGTTGGTGGTGCCTGAACACTCACAGTTACTCTTGTTGGGCACAGGAACGGGCCCTGCTGTTTAAAACTAAGTAAAAGAATTGCAATTACATGCCCCTGTTAAACAGATGCAGAAAAATTGGGCCTTACTTGTTGGTGGTGCCCTAAACCAAAAATATAGTTGGAAGTTAGCATGATCAAGATTCAGGAATAGGATAGGCAGCATAGTCTTCAAGGGATTCCAGATCCCTAGCAAATTCAATCAGTTACATCAGGGGCTTGATAGCTGCAGATCCAGGACTGATTTATTTAGATAAATGTCAACCTATTAATGCAGTCTGTGGACAGGCACACTCTTTGATCCGTCACATACCCTCCAGCAGCACTGAATGTCCGTTCAGAAAGCACACTGGATGCAGGACAGGCCAGTAGGTTGATTGCATATTAACCAAGTTCTGGCCAGTGGTTCATCCTCAAGTTGCAGTAACCCAGTGGATGCTCAGTTGCAAAAGTCTCCAAGTCTGCTCTTGCCCCTAGATATTCCTGCACCATATAATGCAGACACTGCTGATGGTTGCATAAACCTAACAGCACTGGGTGCTGAGGACTAAAGAATTGTTTAAAGGCATCGGTCAGCCAGCCACTTTCTCCACCGCTCTTCCTCTGACCGAACAAAGCCTCAGAAACACATTGGCTAGGAAGTGGTAACCTCCCAGAGTCTGGAAAGGTGTTACACAAAGTTTTTTTCAAGGCCTCCTGAAGACGTTTCATCCTCTGCTCCCTCTGCAAAGGCAGGATGAGCTCTGCAACCCTTTTTAACATGGATCAAGAAGGGTTGCCAGCCAGTAATGATCCCTCTCCTTGATACCACAAATCCTCAGGTCCTTTCGCAGGGTTTGCAGAATCAGGGAGCTCATGTAACGCAAGTTTGAGGAGGCATGAGATTCTCAGTCCTCTGGGTCACTAAGGATGACATTTCACAAACTACCTCCTCCCAGCCACGTACAACTCCTGGGGTTTCTAGGGACTAAAAAACATCCCTTGAAGACTGCTGTATGTTATCCTCTACATCCATGCTGACGCAATCCTCCTCCTCCTTCCTCCTGTGTGTTTGACGGCCCGCAGGAATTGTATCTGCATAAAGGGGGCCTTGAGAGGAAAGGAATTCCTCCTCTTTCTCCCGCTGTTCTGCCTCAAGTGCCCTGTCCATGATTCCGCGAAGCGTGTGCTCCAGCAGGAAGAGTAGAGGGACAGTGTCACTGATGCATGCATTGTCGCTGCTCACCATCCTTGTGGCATCCTCAAATGGTGACAGGACAGTGAATGCATCCTTTATCAGTAGCCACTGGCATGGCGAAAATAAGCCAAGCTCCCCTGAGCCTGTCCTGGTGCCATACTCACACGGGTACTCATTGATGGCCCTTTGCTGTGTGTGCAGCCACTGCAGCATTGCCAATGTTGAGTTCCACCTGGTAGGCATGTCACCAATGAGGCAGTTGGTGAGCAGGTTGAACTCCCGTTGAATGTCAGCCAGCCGAGCACTGGCATTGTATGAAATACCCACTGACTTTTCTGCCCTGCGTCAGAAGATCTTGTAAGCCTGGGTACCTGGTCAAGAAACGCTGCACCACCAAATTCGGGACGTGTGCCAAGCATGGAACATGTGTCAAGTGTCCCTGTCGGAGAGTGGAGAGAAGGTTGGTGCCATTGTCGCATACAACCATTCCTGGCTCAAGCTGCCATGGCGTCAACCACCTCTGAGCCTGCCCCTGTAGAGCTGACGGAATCTCTGCCCCAGTGTGGATCCTGTACCCTAGACAGACCAACTGAAGCACAGCATGGCATCTTTAAGCCTGACTGCTTGTGTAGCCCCTTGAATGCTTAGATAGCACTGCTGGTTCGGAGGACAATTCAGCAGAAGAGGCCATAGAGGAAGAAGAAGAGGAGGGGGTGGAGCAGACAGATGTGACAGAATCACCACCAGCTTTTTGGAGACTTTGTGGCGGAACAAGCTCCAACACTTAACCCTGTCCTACATCCTTCCCAGCTGCCAGCAGAGTTACCCAGTGCACCATGAAGGAAATATAACATTCCTGACCATGCCTGCTAAACCATGAGTCAGCGGTAATGTGAACCTTGCTGCTGACCGCCCTGTCCAAAGAGGCCAAAACATTGCCTTCCACATGACGGTAGAGAGCTTGAATGGCCTTTCGTGAAAATGTATTTCTTTTTGGAACCTGCCACTGTGGTACAGCACATTCCACAAATTCACGAAAGGGGGCAGAGTCTACCAGATGAAAAGGCAGCAGTTGTAGTACTAGCAGTTTGGCCAAGCTAGTATTTTGACGCTGAGCATGTGGATGGCTGCGACAGTATTTTTTTTTTACAATTCAACAACTGGTGTAGTGAAATTTGCCTGATGAAATCAACAGGTGGTGTACTGCTAGCATATTTGATGCAAGTCCTTGTGACATTGCTATACCTTTTATTCGTCTCAGTGCAGGTTTTTGAGAGGACTTGACATATAGTAGGGGTTGAGATCCCAGATGAGGAGCAAGGAGAAGTCTGCATGTTTTTATGATGTGGGTCTTTCAGGTACATTTGCCAATGGACTGGATGGCAGGTCGTCACATGTCTTGTCAAGCATGTGGTGCCCAAGCGGGTGGTGTTCTGGCCACGCTTGATTCGCTTCAGAGTGGTGTGAGTGAGAGATTGCAAACAGCAACGGTGTGATCTACCACACGTGTTTAAAAAAGCCCACACCAATGAACTTTTGGAAGTCAGCAGGGAGTCAGCAGAGCCCTGCACCTGTGGTGCTCTGTGGTATGATACAATAGGGTGGCTGCTCTTAAGCTGGCCCCTGGAGGACATCCTGCCTCGTTGGAGTTGTGCCTTCTCCTCCTCCTTCTCCTCCTCCTCCTCCTCCTCCTCCTCCTCCTCCTCCTCCTCCTCCTCCTCCTCACTTTCCTCCTCTATTCTCTCAGGCACCCAAGTACAGTCAGTGACCTCATTAACCCATCCCTCCTAGTCACTGGAGCAAACTTGGCAGTATGCTGCAGCTGGGGGAACATGACTGCTAGTTTCTTGTTTTTCTGTGGCACCCCCTCTGTCTAGGCTCACGTTATTCCCTTCCTCAACCTGGGAACCAACATCGGAGCATTCAAATTGCTGCACATCCTCCAGCAGCATATAATCGACACTATGGTCGAATAATTCTGGTGACTGCTCCATGCATGATGGTGGAGCTACGGAAGGAGTAACTGTGGACAAGGAGACGGTGGAATAGGCCGCTTTGGCAGCTTCTTTCTAAGGCAAACTAGTATGAGCCTCGGTGACAGAAGATGAGGAGAATGAGGGAGGCTTAGTTATCCACACCACCAACTCTTCTGCATGTTGTGGCTCAATAACACGGCCAGCAGCAGAAAAAAAGGACAAGCATGCCCCGCCTGCAGAGGATGCACCATGTCAACAACCACCACTTTTCACTGTAGACACAGAGGCTGCTTGCCCTCTTTTTAGTGCCTGTGAGCATCTTTCTCTACTTGGTAGCCTTCTGGACATGATGGGGATTTTTTTTTTTAAACCACACTACACTGTATTATATACTCTGCACTATACTGTGCACTGACTGCACTGTATTATATACTGTACACCACCTGAAGTGTATTATTTACTGTACACCAACTTCACTGTATTATAAAATGTACTATATTATATACTGTACTGTATTATATACTGTACACCAAATCCACTGTATTATATACTGTACACTGACTGCAATGTATTATATACTGTGTACACCGCCTGCACTGTATGTACTGTACACCGACTCCACTGTATTATATACTGTACACTGACTGGAATGTATTACTGTACACACTGTATTATATACTGTACACCGCCTGCACTTTATTATATACTGTACACCGCCTGCACTGTATTATAAACTGTACACCGACCTGAAGTGTATTATTCTTTGTTCATGGGTGGATTCCCGCCGTTTTTTGCTCAGTATAGAGCCCGCGCCTTTTAATGTGTGACGGTCTGTCTGTATTTATTTAGTGGCTGCTCTGGCATAGGTGGTCAGTGTTCTTCGTACCACTTTAAACACCTGGAAGAAGGTGGGAGTGTGAACATCCATCACTGTAAAAGTATCCTATGGATTACTGCAACATGCGGTTTATTCCTTTGTGTTTTACGGAAATAACATTTGTGTGTATCTAACGGTCTGATTACAAGGATCGGAATGTGGAAACCAGGGTACCTGTATCCATCTTACTCTGCCTGATTGGTCGTTGTCTGCTGAGACCAAGGGATTTTTATCACATCCAATGCCTATTTTGACCCTTGTAATGAGGGTCCAAAGAGAAGGGTAAGCGGCAGTGTGTTCGGGTGTCGATGGTGGTTCTCCTTTTCTTGTCCACACTTAGTGTATATCATATTGAATATGCTGTCTTCAACCATATCCAAGGATTAATGTTTTATGGACATTTCTAATGAGCGCTGCACTCATGCTATATTAGCTATCATTGTTGTTCATCAATATTGTGCTGGCTGCTCGAGTAATTATTTTCATTCGTTTTCAATTGTAACTATCGCAGCAATCACCCTTTTTTTAATATGAAGTGTATTATATACTATACACACTGCACTGTATTATATACTGTACACCGTCTGCACTGTATTATATACTGTACTCTGCATTGTATTATCTACTGTACACTGCCTGCATTGTAATATATATTCTACACTGCCTGAACTTTGTATATATACTACACTGACTACACGTTCTATCCACTAACTAACCTGCCTAATCTATCTTCAGTACTCCACTCCAACACACTACATACAGCCGCCATGTAAGCAGCCTTATACAGTGTGGGGCGTGGACTTTGGCCAATCATAGCTCTCACAGCACTTTGCACTGTGATTGGTCAAAGCATGCAGGTCAGGTGTATGCTTTGGCCAATCAGCAGCCTTCAATGCACTGCGATCTCGCAGTGCATTATGGGAGTGCTCATCGGCGCATGAACGTCCCGCGAGCGCCCCATATGTTTGTTTGTTCTACGGACAAACGAACACCCGATGTTAGAGTTGAACTTACGTTTGACTTGAACATCAGTATCATCCCTAGTCATTAGCTGTGCTGGCTGCATTTGTTTTTTCTTTATTCTTAATTCTGTTTCCTTTTTATTTTCACTTGGTGCTCCTACAAATAACACAGTTCCAATCCTAGCCCAGATAGCAGGCAATTGTGCTGCAAGTTTATAAATGACTTGCTAAGCTATTGCAAGACTTGCCAGGCTTGCAAGTCCGCATTGCATGACTCCGGATCAAATTTCTTTGCAAACATTCTGCAAGACTGCTGCAAGTTCTAGTTTAATTATGATGTTCAATAGTCATCCCACCACAGGGGACACTGTGGCTGAATTTTCATGCTGTAGAAATGCAGAGCTCTTGCTGTAGACTCACCACTGCAACTTTGCTCTTGCTAGAGACTTGCTATGCAAACTTGTGCTGCAAGTGTACAACTTGCCAGTGAAAATGTGCAGCAAGTTAACAGACTTGCTATTCAACACTGCCAGAAATTTGTGGCAAGTTTTCCTTGCTATCTGGGATGGTGGCAATGCTCAAATGCTCATGCAACAGCTAAAGAGGAATAGTATTGTCACCCTAGGCTAGGACAGTGTAACACTCTCATAGTTGAGCTACTAGGTCTGGTAAGGCAAATCTAGTTCTTTGGCTCTCCTATAATCAGTTGAGCCATGCGCAGGGCAAGGGGTGGGCAGGAGGGGTGGCTACCCTGGGCGCAGTTGTATACTGCAGGAATGGGGGTGCCACCATTCTGAATATGGCTGACAGGAGTAATGACAGTGACACAAGCGGATGTCTGCTGGGGGTAGGATCCCCTAAGCTCGCATATAATGGAAGGGGGGGGCAGTTTGGCATCTTCGCCCTGGGCACTGGATGATTTTATCTGGGTACTGGCCATGCATTATTGCTTTTGGATTTCTCTGGGTTCTACAGGCTGCAGATTTGATTGCTTCTCCCTGTTATTTTTTTTTTTTTTTGAGATTTCCAGAATCTAGTGGGTGGGAGAGTCAAACAGGCAGCCTGAATATGTATACAGCTCCAGCCAGTCCCAAGTGAGGTGTGCCCAGATGGTGGTTGGAGGATGCATAAATAGTTTGGAACCCCATAGAGAGGGGTTCTTTTCCCTGGAAGAGAGGTTCCCACCCGGAAGGGCTGGCTGTCTTGCTGAAGGTTCAGCCTGCTCATTGAGGTCCCAGCTGTGCTCAGTTGGGGGGCCTATCCATCCCAAGCTTTTTAGGAACCAAAAAGGGGTTTCACTGAGGATCTACCCTGGAAGCTTCACAGAGGAATTCTTCCTGCTGGAGTCTAAGAGAGACATTCCAAGTCGTGAGGGACACTGTGAGTACAGACCTAAGGGAGAAGGATCTCCATGACTTGTCCTTTTGTTAATCCCTGCTGCACAGAGTATAAGGCTTGCCTGGCTTGGGACATTGTTACAGGTGCTGTCCTAATACTAAGGGGACTGGGTCGATAATCTGCCTCAAGGGGAAAGTGTCCTCAATTTTCCTGTTAGTGTTCTGGACTATCCCACAGCTCCCTGAAAATAAAAAAGTAGATTTTTGTGCTTTATACACTTCAGGCTACTTTCACACTGAAGCGCTGGCGGTAAAACGCAGCTATTTTTAGCAGCGTTTTACCATTGTGTTCGCTGCGATTTGCGGGCGCTAGTGGGGTGATTTTAACCCCCCACAGAAACGCCGCTTTGCAGCGTTTTGCGGGTGGGTTGGAGGTGCTACCCCATTGTTTTCAATGGGCAGGGGCGCTATAGGAGCGGTATTTTTACTGCTCCTACCGCGCCTCAAAGATGAGGCTGGCAGGAGTTTTTTTACCCTCCTGCCAGCGCACCGCTCCAGTGTGAAAGCCCTTGGGGCGCATTGCAGTGTGAAAGTCCTTTCAGGGCGCATTGCAGGCGCTATTTTTAGCGCAATAGCGCCTGAAAAGCGCCTCACTGTGAAATCAGCCTTAAGGCCGGGTTCACACCTACCAGTATGTGTTTTTCAGCATGTTTTCACTTTTGCAAAAATGCACTACAGTCCATTTAACATGGTTTCCTATGAGTCCTATCTCATTTGTGTGTTTTCTGCTGGTGCCTTTTTTTGGAAAGGGTCCAGGACTTTTTTCCTGCAGCAGGTTGCATTTTTGGTTCCATACACTTTAATGGAAACACAGAGGAATCGCATCAAAAACGCCATGCAGCGTTTCTGCTGCCTTTTTGCTGGTTTCTCCTGCAAGACAACTGACACCTCCCAAAATGCATTAAAAGCACGTGTGAAAAACGCACCCGCAAAATGCATCAGCTGCAACCTGCATAGGTTTGAACCAGGCCTAATTCAGCATATTAACTATAGTGATAAATGTGTGCAGAGGCAGAGGATGTTGAAAGGAGTCAGAACAAATAGGAAACCCGCTTTTTGTTGTTGCTGTTTGTTGGTTTTGCTGCAAATATAAAATTGACGACATGCTGCATCCATTCTAGCATTAGGTTTACTAAAATAATTTTATGATGCACAAGGGACAGAGAATATGAAAAAAAGGATATGGTAATTGAGGTGTGCATGAGCCATTAGAATAACTCCAGTGATTTTGCTTCACTTTAGTCTGTGCTGATAGTACTATGCTGTGCCATTGCCGTCCTATTTCTGGTCTTATCATCCTGCACATCCTTAATGGGCTCGGATAGCCTGCCCCATGCTAATGGCGGAGAAGTCACGCTTCTGACTCTGATCATGTTCTGATTCTGTTTCTGATATCGGCTTCTGTGCTGTGCCAATGTCAGGACAATAACAGTCCCAGCCCTTTCATAATTTATATTCTGATTCTGTTCAGATATTTGCTTATGATGTGACAATGCCAGAACAAATATACTGCTGACATTCTTCTGCAACCCAATGTCTAAACTGTGCCGATGTTAGGGCAATCACAATACTGCTTTTTCCATCATATACAGTATCTCACAAAAGTAAGTACACCCCTCACATTTTTGTGACTATTTTATTCTATCTCTTCATGTGACAACACTGAAGAAATGACACTTTGCTACAATGTAACGTAGTGAGTGTACAGCTTGTATAACAGTGTAAATTTTCTGTCCCCTCAAAATAATTCAACACACAGCCATTAATGTCTAAACCGCTGGCAACAAAAGTGAGTACACCCCTAAGTGAAAATGTCCAAATTGGGCCCAAAGTGTCAATATTTTGTGTGGCCACCATTGTTTTCCAGCACTGCCTTTAACCCTCTTGGGCATGGAGGTCACCAGAGCTTCACAGGTTGCCACTGGAGTCCTCTTCCCCTCCTCCATGGCGACATCACAGAGCTGGTGGATGTTAGAGACCTTGCGCTCTTCCACCTTCCGTTTGAGGATGCCCCACAGATGCTCAATAGGGTTTAGGTCTGGAGACATGTTTGGCCAGTCCATCACCTTTACCCTCAGCTTCTTTAGCAAGGCAGTGGTCATCTTGGAGGTGTGTTTGGGGTCATTATTATGTTGGAATACTGCCCTGCGGCCCAGTCTCTGAAGGGAGGGGATCATGCTCTGCCTCAGTATGTCACAGTACATGTTGGCATTCATGGTTCCCTCAATGATCTGTAGCTCCCCAGTGCCGGCAGCACTCATGCAGCCCCAGACCATGACACTCCCACCACCATGCTTGACTGTAGGCAAGACACATTTGTCTTTGTACTCCTCACCTATAAAATTTGTAAGTAGGAAATACTAAGCATTTCTTAGTGCCACATCCGATATTTAAGGAGAAAAGAAAACGATCCCCTTGTGGTGGACTTTAAAACTTCAAATACATCTCCAAATATATTGTACCTTTAAAGTGTTTATTAAACATGATATGTAGAAAACCTAATAAAACATGAAATGCTTAACATATCTACAATATTGTCACCATCATTGCATTATAGTACAGTCTATAATTCTTGCACCCCACGCGTTTCAGAGTACAGGTGTCTCCTTCTTCAGGGTATGTTTTAGCAAGAAGAGACTGTTATACATTATGATGGTATGGCAAACCTTCCAATATGTTATACTTAAAAACTTGAGAGGACAAAGTGTGCTCTCAATTTCTCAACCCAGAAATCCAACAATAGTAGCGTTCTTTTTTGAAAGATGTCGGTGTCGGGCCTCAAAAAGAAGGAGCCCCAACCCTGACCCAGCTCCCCCATACACACACACCGAGAAGGGCGGGTCCGGAGACCCACGGGGGCCAGAAAAGGAAAAGGACCCTGCAGATGATGCGTGATATCACATAGATATGTGGATGGTTATTTTGTAAGGAAAAACGCTCACCACAACTGTGGGTTGAACTATGACCGCTCGCTCCAGCATCTTGTGAGGTGGATCACAAGTTGTTGGATGCTGGAGTGAGCGGTCATACTTCAACCCACAGTTGTGGTGAGCGTTTTTCCTTACAACATAACCCTCCAAACATCTATGTGATATCACGCATCATCTGCAGGGTCCTTTTCCTTTTCTGGCCCCAGTCGGTCTCCGGGCCCGCCCCTCTTGGTATGTGTGTGTGTGGGGGGGAGCTGGGTCAGTGTTTGGGCTCCTTTTTTTGAGGCCCGACATCTTTCAAAAAAGAACGCCACTATTGTTGGATTTCTGGGTTGAGAAATTGAGAGCACACTTTGTCCTTGCATGTTTTTAAGTATAACATTGGAAGGTTTGCCATACCATCATATTGTATAACATAGTCTCTTCTTGCTAAAACATACCCCTGAAGAAGGAGACACCTGTACTCTGAAACGCGTTGGGTTCAAGAATTATAGACTGTACTATAATGTAATGATGGTGACAATATTGTAGATATGTTAAGCATTTCATGTTTTTATATGTTTTATACATATCATGTTTAATAAACACTTTAAAACTTCAAATACATCTCCAAATATATTGTGCCTTTAAAGTCCACCACAAGGGGATTGTTTTCTTTTCTCCTTCTACTCCTCACCTGGTTGCTGCCACACACGCTTGACACCATCTGAACCAAATAAGTTTATCTTGGTCTCATTAGACCACAGGACATGGTTCCAGTAATCCATGTCCTTAGTCTGATTGTCTTCACCAAACTGTTTGTGGGCTTTTTTGTGCATCATCTATAGAAGAGGCTTCCTTCTGGGACGACAGCGATGCAGACCAATTTGATGCAGTGTGTGGCGTATGGTCTGAGCACTGACAGGCTGACTCCCCACCCCTTTAACCTCTGCAGCGAAGCTGGCAGTACTCATGTCTATTTCCTAAATGCAACCTCTGGATATGACACTGAGCATGTGCTTCTTTGGTCGACCATGGTGAGGCCTTTTCTGAGTGGAACCTGTCCTGTTTAACCGCTGTATGGTCTAGGCCACCGTGCTGCAGCTCAGTTTCAGGGTCTTGGCAATCTTCTTATAACCTAGGCAATCTTTATGTAGAGCAAGAATTTTTTTTTCTTTGCCATAAGGTGCCATGCTGAACTTCCAGTGACCAGTATGAGAGAGTGAGAGCGATAACACCAAATTTAACACACCTGCTCCCCATTCACACCTGAGACCTTGTAACACTAACGGGTCACATGACAACGGGGAAGGAAAATGGCCAATTGGTAAAAGCAACCACACTACTCATTCCCTCCCTAATATACATCCTGATTCAGGTGGCACCTGTTCTGTGTCAACCACTGGACTATCACATTACTGACGCTTCTGTCATACACTATATTGTCAAAACTATTGAGACGCCTGCCTTTACACGCACATGAACTTTAACGGCATCCCAGTCTTAGTCCGTAGGGTTCAATATTGAGTTGGTCCACCCTTTTCAGCTATAACAGCTTCAACTCTTCTGGGAAGGCTGTCCACAAGGTTTAGGAGTGTGTCTATGGGAATGTTTGACCATTCTTCCAGAAGTGCATTTGTGAAGTTAGGCACTGATGTTGCTCAAGAAGGCCTGGCTCGCCCTAATTTATCCCAAAGGTGTTCTATCAGGTTGAGGTCAGGACTCTGTGCAGGCAAGTCAAGTTCCTCCACACCAAACTCGCTTATCCATGTCTTTATGGACCTTGCTTTGTGCACTGGTCCAAATCATTTGGCGGAGAGGGGATTATGGTGTGGGGTTGTTTTCCAGTGAAGGGAACTCCAAGACATTTTGGACAATTTTCCTTCTCAACTTTGTGGGAACAGTTTGGGGATGGCCCCTTACTGTTCCAAAATGACTGTGCACCAGTGCACACAGCAAGGTCCATAAAGACATGGATGAGCGAGTTTGAGGTGGAGGAACTTGATTGGCCTGCACAGAGTCCTGACCTCAACCTGATAGAACACCTTTGGGATGAATTCGAGCAGAGACTGTGAGCCAGGCCTTCTCGACCACATCAGTGTCTGGCCTCACAAATGCGCTTCTGGAAGAATGGTAAAACGTTCCCATAAACACACTCTAAACCTTGTGGACAGCCTTCTCAGAAGAGTTGAAGCTGGTATAGGTGCAAAGGGTGGGCCAATTTAATATTGAACCCTACGGACTAAGGCTGGGGATGTCATTAAAGTTCATGTGCGTGTGTAGGCAGGCGTCGCAATACTTTTGACAGTAGAGTGTATATTCCTGATTTAGCCATTTCCTATATTGTGCCAATGTCAAGGCAATCACACTACTCACCCTTCCATAATATACTGTATATCACAGCTAGCTCCTGTATTATGGCAATGCCAGGGCAGCCACGTTACTCTTACTCTCCTTTCCATTAGGGCAGGATAATTCTTGGCTATGAGTAGGGATGAGCTCGGCGTTCGAGTCGAACGCATGTTCGACTCGAACATCGGCTGTTTGCCTGTTCGGCGAATCCAGAACTTTGTGGGCCGTTCGCGCCATATTCGTGTGGCGCGAACAGCCCACAATGCACTGCACCATCGCAGTGCATTGCTGGCTGATGATTGGCCAAGCATGCAATTAGACCCTGCATGCTTGGCCAATCACAGCGCCAGCAGCGAGGAGAGCCATAATTGGCCACAGGCAGGATGCCTGTGGCCAATTATAGCTCAAGGGGGTTTAGTACACGCCCCACACTATATAAGTCCACCAGCGCGGCGGCCTTGTGTAGTGTGTTGGCGTGCAGTGAGAGAGAGCAGGATAGGCAGGGACAGTGTCAGTGTCATCTTTGCTTGTTAACCTAGCGCAGTTACAGTGGGCGTAGTGTGCCTCCTGCACAGTATACACCTGAAGCTACCCCTTATTGCTGGTTTTCCCATCTCCCTGCAGGTCATTAGTATGTCTGGAAGGCCAACAAGGAGAGGCAGACAGTCATGAGCCAATAAAAGAGAGCAAGCAGGCTCTGTGTCTGGGGGCAACAGTGCTGGTCGTGGACGCGGTGCATTGTCATCAGCACGTGGCCATGGGACACGCTTGACCTTATTTTCGGCAGCTGGATGTGTTGAGCCGCATCATGCCGAAGACTTGGTAGAGTGGATGACCAAGCCCTCCTCATCCTCCTCATCCTCTCTCACCCAGGCTCAGGGTACTGGCAAAGCAGCTGCCAACGCGTCCTCTTCCTTCGTATCAATGTCATCAGTCACTCCTTCCCTAGACCCACCATGTCCTCCTGAGGAGTCCCCAGAACTGTTTGACCACAGTGTTGGGTACATGCTCCAGGAGGATGCCCAGCGTTTTGAAGGGTCTGATGATGATACCCAGCTAGAGGAAGGCAGTAGCATGAACGCAAAGAGAGGGGATGCTCAAGAAGGACAGCAATCTGGCAGTCATGTTCCACCAGCTGCAGCATACTGCCAGGTTTGCTACAGTGATGAAGAGGGAGGGGATGATGAGGTCACTGACTCCACGTGGGTGCCTGATAGGAGAGAGGAGGAGGAGGAGGAGGAGGAGGAGGAGGTGGCACATCTCCAACGAGGCAGGATGCCCTCCGGGGGCCAGCTTAAGGGCAGCACACCGACTGAATCACACCGCAGAGCTCCGCCTGTGCAGGGCGCTGCCTCTGCGCGTTATTCCAAAAGTTCTTTGGTGTGGGCCTTTTTTGAGACGAGTGCATCAGATCGCACCGCTGCTATTTGCAACATATGTCTCAAGCGTATCTCGCGTGGCCAAAACATCAGCCGCTTGGGCACCACGTGCTTGACCAGACATATGTTGACCTGCCATGCTGCTCGTTGGCAAGCGTACCTTAATGCCCCACACCAAAGAACAAAGCGGACCTTTCCTTGCTCCTCATCAGCTGGGATCTCCAACCCCACTATACCTTCAGTCCTCTCTGAAACCTGCTCTGAGAGGAATGAAGGTGTAGAATTAGGTGTGTCACAGCCAAGTACTTGCGGGCACTCTGCTAGCAGTACACCGACGTCCGATTGTAGCAGGCAAATTTCCCTACCCCAGCTGCTGGACCGTCAAAAGAAGTTCACTCCCAGCCATCCACATGCCCAGCGGTTGAATGCTAGCTTGGCTAAATTGCTAGCACTTCAACTGCTGCCTTTTCAGTTGGTAGACTCGGCCCCCTTCCATGAATTTGTGCAATGTGCTGTTCCTCAGTGGCAGGTTCCCAAATGCCACTTTTTCTCACGGAAGGCGATTCCGGCTCTCTACCGGCATGTGGAAGGCAATGTCCATGCCTCGCTGGACAGAACGGTCAGCGGTAAGGTGCATATTACCGCTGATTCATGGTCCAGCAGGCATGGACAGGGACGTTACCTATCTTTCACGGCCCATTGGGTCACTCTTCTGGCAGCTGGGAAGGATGCAGGACAAGGTGCAGTAGTGTTGGAGGTTTTTCCGCCGCCACGCCTCCAAAATGCTACTACTGGTTGTGACACACCTCTCTCCTCCACCCCCTCCTCTTCTTCTTCCTCCATGGCCTCTTCCTGTGCTTTGTCCTCGGAACCAGTGGTGCTCCGTAGGCGTTCAAGGGGCTACGCAAGTACGCAGGCAAAAAGATGCCATGCCATGCTTGCGCGGGTGTGTTTGGGGGACAGGAGCCACACTGGGGCAGAGGTTCTGTCAGCTCTGCAGGGGCAGGCCGAGAGGTGGTTGACGCCATGCCAGCTTAAGCCAGGAATGGTGGTTTGCAACAATGGCACCAACCTCCTCTCCGCCCTCCGACAGGGACAACTGACCCATGTGCCCTGTGTGGCTCACGTCCTTAACCTGGTGGTGCAGCGGTTCTTGGGCAGGTACCCGGGCTTACAGGATGTCAGGCCAGGAAAGTCTGTGTGCATTTCCACCGATCATATAATGCCAGTGCTCGGCTGGCTGAGCTGCAAAAGGAATTGAACCTGCCCAAGAACCGCCTTATATGTGACATGCCCACCAGGTGGAACTCAACGTTGGCCATGCTGCAGCGGCTGCACACGCAGCAGAGGGCCATCAATGAGTACCTGTGCGACTACGGCACCAGGACAGGGTCAGGGGAGCTCGGTTTTTTTTCACCACGCCAGTGGGGCATGATCAGGGATGCATGCACTGTCCTGGCACCATTTGAGGAGGCCATGAGGATGGTGAGCAGGGCATGCATCAGTGACACTGTACCTCTTGTCCACCTGTTGGAGCATACGCTGCGTGGAATAATGGACAGGGCACTTGAGGCAGAACAGAGGCAGGAAGAGGACTTCCTTGCCTCTCAAGGTCCCCTTTATCCAGACAGTGTTCCTTCTGTCCCACCCATCACGCAGGAAGAGGACGAGGACGAGGAGGAGGATTGTGTCAGCATGGAGGTGGAGCCTGGCACTCAGCCTGAGCAGCAGCAGTCTTTTAGGGATGATTTACAGTCCCAAGAAACCCCTGGACTTGTACGTGGCTGGGAGGAGGTAGCTGCGGATCATGTCGTCCTTAATGACCCAGAGGACTCCGGACCGAATGCCTCAGCTAACCTACGCTGCATGGCCTCCCTGATCCTGCAAAGCCTGCGGAAGGATCCTCGTATTCTTCGGATCAAGGAGAGGGACCATTACTGGCTGGCCACTCTCCTTGATCCACGGTACAAGGGTAAGGTTGTGGACATTATCTTGTCGTCGCAGAGGGAGCAGAGGATGAGACATCTCCGGGAGGCCTTGCAGAAAGGTCTGTGCAACGCGTTCCCAGAGACTGTGAGGTTACAAACTCCTGGTCCTGGACAACGAGTTGCTGAGGCTTCGGTCAGTCACAGAAGGAGCGGTGGAGAAGGTGGTCGCCTGACCGATGTGTTCAGACAATTTTTTAGTCGGCAGCCCCGAGGTATGATCGGATCCAGGGCTGAAAAAAACAGGGGCTGAAAAATTGGGCCTTAGGCACTGGTGCTGGTGCCACGACACTGCAACCTCTCCCAGATACTCTAGTTGGAGTGCAGGAATGAGCCCTGCTGCAAAGCATTGCATCAAAAATTGTAATTACATGCCCCTGTTAAACATGGGCTGAAAAATTGGGCCTTAGCCACTGGTGGCGGCACCCAGAACCAAAAATGGTCTTCCAAGCTATCAGCAGGATCATTGAGGAGGAAGAGGATAGTCAGTCAACATAACAGGACAGTCACTCAGCGTCGTCTCGGGGACGTGATTTTTCACGAAACGCGTAGGGCAGGATACAAGCTTTGTGCTGACGTCACCCTCCATTGCTCGACTTCCACGGACGTGTGTGTGCCAGCGCCAATTGACCGGTCGGCGCTGTGATACTTTAAAGCTGTCTTTTTAACTGCTCTTGTGAGTATGTTTTCATTATTTTAATAAATGTTCACCAAGGATTTTACACTATCTAGTGTCCCCCCTTTTTTTCATGGTCCACGTTGAATACCTGTATGATGCTTTATGAGCTGTCGGGCTATTATAACAACTGAGGTTTACCACTGGCTACACTCTGGAGGCTTAACTGAGCATTACTTAAGGCTGTTTGAGGTCCTCCGTCATAGGGGACCATCGCTGTTCGGTAAGCAGTAACTTCTACTGGTGGTGGTGAAAGTCACGAATTTAAGTCCAAGAAGATTTGAATCCTTTCCTTCTTCTTTTCTTTATTAATTTTGGATATCGCCTCACGGGTGTTTTTCATTATGGATTTTTGAATATGAACTTTGAAGGGTTTTTCCGCTCTACAGTATTTTTGGACAATAACTAATTTTTTATTCACAGTTAATTCTCTGTTAACTATCTGTTCACATAGATTATATATTGCTTTTCACTTAGCTTTTTATATGTTATCACTGTTGATATTTGGATTTTTTCAGTCACCCAGTGATGGGCTTATGTTTAAATTCATAAGTTAGCGCGACTATATATTTTTTCTTAAGTCTAGATTAAGGCTTACCTGTAGGTGCAAGAAATATCTCCTAAACCTACATGGTTTAGGAGATAATTACTAAAATGACAGGCGCTGCTGTCTACGGCGCATGCGCGCCATAGACAACGGCACATTCATGGGGTTAATCCCATTCACAAATTTGGCTAGTTCCCAGCAAACCCTGGGCCTAGCCGAATTTGATGGCTCCCGTGCGCATGCGCGGAGTGACGTCTTCGCCGCTCCGGCCAATCACAGCGCCAGAGCGGCGCTGTGATTGGCTGGAGTGGCGATACCCGGAAGTAACCTTCCGGCTATCGCCGCAGCGATGGCTGTGGCTGAAGAGGGAGACGAGGACGGCTTCGGGGGCCCCGATCTAAGGTAAGTGATGCATAATGAGCTATTATGCTAGTCATATTATCTCATTATGCCTTTCTCTTACAGGTTGTTAGGGGAAAGAAAAATTATTGGGTTTACAACCACTTTAACCCTTACCTTAAAAACTAAACCTTAACCCTCAACAGAAGGTGTAGATAAGGGGCTAAAGGGGAGTCTGTCGAATGTTCTAAGAAGATTAGACGGAGCAGCGAAACTGTACGACGCCGCAATCGTACATTTCCGGTCGAATGTTCCGCCTACAATCTATAGTAGAATTCTAATGTTGTATGACTTGTAATAATTTATATTTAATCATTATTATTACTAGTCAACCAACATTAGAATTCTACTGTAGCCTATGGGCAGAGCATTTCACCATAAATGTCCGCTCGCTGCGATCGTATATTTTTAGCTACTTCGTCAAATCTTCATGTCTCTATAATGTCTAATCTTTTCTCTCTATGTAGAATAATCTTGGACTAATAGAGTTAAGGTTAGGCACATTTGAACACAGATTTGATAGACACAGATTGTTAATGTCAGCGTCATGTCGAATCTCCTGAAGACAAAAATGGTGAGGACAGCCGCACTCCAATCCAACGTATGTTTATTGAAAAAAGACAGGCACTACAAAAACCAGAATAAACCAGGACAGCTGACGCGTTTCACACTTATTCAGTGTTTACTCATAGCTGTAAATTCAGCTATGAGTAAACACTAAATACGTGTGAAACGCGTCAGCTGTCCTGGTTTATGCTGGTTTTTGTAGTGCCTGTCTTTTTTCAATAAACATACGTTGGATTGGAGTGCGGCTGTCCTCACCATTTTTGTTTTCATTGCTTTGTGCATTACCGGCACCCTTGGTCTCTGAGAGAGAAACATCTTCCCAAAACTTAATCTGCCTGGAGCGGCAATTTCTGCTTTTCGTATGTCGAATCTCCTATCTATATCGAACTGTTGTTACAACGAAAACGAAAATAAAGCATTTGTCGGATCGTTTGGTTTTCGGATTCTGCGCTTTCGTTATTGTTTGTTAAAACGATAACGAAAATACCCTAAATTTGGACGAAAATGCATTCGGACGAAAACTCGTCAGACCAAAAAACTTTTTTCCAATCTTCTATTGTCCAATTTTTCTAGCCTCAGTTTCCTGCTCTTAGCTGACAGGAATGGCACCCGGTGTGATCTAATGACTTGTACACACGATCGGATATTTAGACCGTGTGTGTGCCCCATCAGCCTTTTTTCCATCGGAATTTAGAAAGAGAACACGTTCTCTTTTTTTTCAGACAAAAAAAATTTCTATTGGAAATTCCGTTCGTCTGTATGGATCTCCGACAGAGAAAAAAAACATGCATGCTCCGAATCAAGTCGACGCATGCGCGGAAGCATTGAACTTAATTTTTCTCGGCTCACCATAGTGTTGTACGTCACCGCATTCTTGACAGTCGGAATTTGGTGTAACAGTGTGACAGCTTGAACGGAATTCCGTCGGAAAAATCCGTCAGAGTTTATCTCGACGGAAAATCCGATCGTGTGTACAAGGCATTATGCTGCTGTAGGCCATCTGCTTTAAGGTTCGATGTGCTGTGCGTTCAGAGATGGTATTCTGTATACCTTGGTTGTAACGAGTGGTTATTTGAATTACTGTTGCCTTTCTATCATCTCAAAACAGTCTGCCCATTTTCCTCTCACCTCTGACATCAACAAGGCATTTTCGTCCACATAACTGCCGCTCACTGGATATTTTCTCTTTTTTGGACCAGTCTCTGTAAACCCGAGAGATGGTTGTGTGAAAATCCCAGTAGATCAGCAGTTTTTGAAATACAACAACAATTCTATGTTCAAAGTCACCTAAATCCCCTTTCTTCCCCATTCTGGTCCTCGGTTTGAAATGTCAGCAAGTTGTCTTAATTAGCAATTTGTGTTACCAAGCAATTGAATAGGTGTACCTAATAAAATGGCAAGTGAGTGTAGATTGGCTCATTATTTCAATATTGTGGATGTAGAGAGAAAGTGGGCAAATACTTTCTGCCTTTTTCTAGCTACAGTCATCCAATAGGGTCAGTGGCTACTGAAGGGCTTAACTGCACTCCCTAAAGCCCAACCAGAGGCAGCTGTAGGCTTTGTGAGGCCTTAGGCAAAACTTAGACATGAGGCCCCACTCACACCCATAATGGGAAAAATCATTCAAGCAAGAAAAACGGCTGCAGAAAATGCACGGATCTAGCACACATGTGATCAGCACCACTTCCAGGGCACCCTCCTCACCCATCAGACATATTCAGCCAAAGCTAGAGGGGGGAGAGAGGGGGAGGTGAGAAAGAGAGAGGGGTAATAGAGAGATCCGATGACGCCGACATTAGTATTGATCACAGGCAAATTAGGTGGCCAAGAGGTCCCTGTGAATGCGAGGCCTTAGGCGACCGCCTAATTAGAGAGCCGCCTCTGAGCCCAACATACCTTGGACCCTATTTTTAAACCTGGGTACAGTCCCTAGATTTAAACCCTTTTCTATATTTCCTCACAAAGGAGCCACAATAATCACTTGACCAGGTACCGGTGCCCCCCCTGATACTAGTGAAATATTAAACAAAAGAATAAAAAGCCTTGAAAAAACCCAACATGTTTTGCCTTCAAGACAAATGCTCATCAGGGGAAAGGAAATTATAAAAGTGAAACTAGAAGTGTTGTGCTCAAAAAGTGCCACATGGTTAATGGCAGTTCCTTCTTATTTTGGCCCCTCATATACAGTGCCTTAAAAAAAAGTATTCATATTCAGCCCCCTTTACTCTGATACCCCTAACTAAAATCTAGTGGAACCAATTGCCTTCAGAAGTCACCTAATTAGTAAATAGTCCACCTGTGTGTAAATGAATCTCAGTATAATTACAGCTGTTCTGTAAAGCCCTCAGAGGTTTGTTAGAGAACCTTAGTGAACAAACAGCATCATGAAGTCTAAGGAACACAGCAGACAGGTCAGGGATAAAGTTGTTGAGAAGTTTAAAGCAGGGTTTTCAATTTCAACTGCGAACCTACCAAGACATGTCTGTCCACCTAAACTGACAGGCCGGGCAAGGAGAACATTAATCAGAAAATCAGCCAAGAGGCCCATGGTAACTCTGGAGGAGCTGCAGAGATCCACAGCTCAGGTGGGAGAATCTGTCCATAGGACAACTATTAGTCGTGCTCTCCACAAATCTGACCTTTATGGAAGAGTGGTAATTCCAATCGTGTGTGGGCCCCATCTGACTTTTTTCCATCGGAGTAAAAAAATAGAACCTGTTTTAAATTTTTCCGAAGGAAAAAAATCCGATGGGACTTCCGATCATCTGTGTGGAATTCCATCGGAGAAAAATCCATGCATGCTCAGAATCAAGTCGACGCATGCTCGGAAGCATTGAACTTAATTTTTCTCAGCTCGTCGTAGTGTTTTACATCACCACGTTTTGGACGGTGGGAATTTAGTCTGACAGTGTGTATGCAAGACTGATGGAAGTCAGCTTCATCGGAAATCTGACGGAAAATTCCATCGGATTTTATTTCATCGGAAATCCGATCGTGTACAAGGCATTAGAGTCTGCAAAAGACTTGAGACTGGGGCAGAGGTTCACCTTCCAGCAGGAAAACGACCCCAAACATACAGCCAGAGCTACAATGGAATGGTTTAGATCAAAGCATAGTCATGTGTTAGAATGGCCCAGTCAAAGTCCAGACCTAAATCCAATTGAGAATCTGTAGCAAGACTTGAAAATCGCTGTTCACAGATGCTCTCCATCCAATCTGACAGAGCTTGAGATATTTTACAAAGCACAATGGGCAAAAATGTCACTCTCCTAGATGTGCAAAGCTGGTAGAGACATCCCCAAAAAAGACTTGCAGCTGTAATTGCAGTGAAAGGCGGTTCTACAAAGTATAGACTCAGGGGGCGCTATACAAATGCCCCCCACACTTTTCAGATATTTATTTTGTAAAAAATCATTTTAGCGTAGGTGGAAAAGCTTTCAAAACCGACCTGTAAAATCTTACCTAACCATTGCTCTGACACTCCTACCATAGAAATATCTTTTGTTTTAGCCTTTGGGCGCACAAAACTTCTGGCTTCATTCTCTTGCTCTGCCGGTTAATGGGCGTGGACTATTTGCTGACCAGCAACGCTTAAAGCACTACAGATGCTGGCATGTTGATGTCCCCGCTGAAAGAGATTGGTTGATGTTCATCAAAGGCCAACAACGCTGCTGAAAATTTGGCAACGTTGTTGGCTCTGCATTAGAAATAAGTGCTGCACGGCAGCACTGGCAGGATTCACAGGCAACTACTAAGAACACATAGAGAAATAGAAAAACGCTGTTTATTGATTGGCTATTTGAAGCATGTAGTGTATTTAGAAAGGAAATTCAATTAACCTGGAGTTCCACTTTAAATAATTACTCCAATATTGCATCCGTGCCAAGGGAGTGCAGCACACGCCAGCTGCTTATATCCCTTCTAGAGAACCACAGCAATAATTCTCTCCACCAAAGTGCCTAACTTTGTCCCCAATCACAGATGTTATTATGTTGTTTGGCTTCAGGCAGAGTGAAGTATTCTCATTTCCCGCACTGAACTTCCCATACGAGCAGGGCTTTTTTTCAGCGGGAACGCAGGGGAACGCAGTTCCGGCACCTCCTGGACTGACTGTATGTAATGTCAAGGTGTGCTGCAGGGTATTGATGCTCACTGTGCTGGCGGATCTATTCTATCTGGAGGGGATCTATTTTTGCAGAGGGGTCTATTGTTGCTGAGGAGGTCTAGTGTTGCTGGTGGGGGACCTATTGTTTCTGGGGGGTCAGTTGTTGCTGAAGGAGATCTACTGTTGGGGGAGGGGTCTATTGTTGATGGCTGCCAGAGAGTCTATTAATGCTGGCTGTGCAGAGATCTGTTGATGCTGCTGGACGTCTATTGTTGCTGGGGGGCGGAGGAATTGTCTTGTGGGTGGTGCATTGTTAGGGGGATCTATTGTTGCTGGCTGAAGGGGAAACCAAATTCCATACAAATTATTTAGCACAACAAAATGATACTTGGTTCTGTATTGTCTAAAAGGGGCGGTACTCGGAGGTGGGTAGGGGATGGAACCAATGGACGTTGCTCGGAGGTGGGTAGGGGCGGAGAAAACAAGTGACTCGGAAAAGGGGAGTTCCTGCACCTATTGTCTGAGAAAAAAAGCCCTGCATACGAGTAATAGAAAAATTCAGCTGGGAATCTGACTAGCTTACTAACACACGATAGGAGAAGAAGCAAAGGGACTGTAGTGGAAGTGACCGCATAATTCTATATCCTGTGATATATTCTGCCACAGCATCCTCTTCAGAATCAAGTATGAGACAGGAGCGCACCTTCTGGTAAAACTAGCGTTCATAATGGAGATAGCACATTCGTCATGCTGTAACGGACTGAAGAGCATGAAGACTGAAAAGCGCGAATCGTCTCTCCCCAAACTTTTACTAACACGCGGTAACACAAGATCAGTAAAAGCAGCCCAAGGGGTCGCGCCATTGGAATCAAACTTTCCCTTTTATACTGCCGTCGTACGTGTTGTACGTGACCGCGCTTTACAACTACGAGATTGGGAGTTGACAGTGTGTGTGCAAGGAAAGCTTGACAAGAATCCCATCCAAGCTTGACAAGAATCTCGTCGAGAAAAACTACGTTTTTTTTTACGACGAGATTCTCAGTCGTGTGTACTAGGCTTTAGTCTCTAGCCGTCCCTGTACAGCAGAGTTCAGACTGGGGAAGGGTGTAGCAGCACAATCGGTTGTATTGCATTGCAAGGAGCATGCTGACCTGGAGGAAAAAGCAGAGTGAAGGAGAGAGATGACCTTATCAGTCTGCTGCTTATCCTCCTGCTGAATGGTCAAAGGCTGGGGGTGACACAAGCCTTGTTACTTAACAGCAGCATAGAAAATTGGGTTACCTGCCCTAGCAGACAGGGCTGTGCTGTGTGACGGTGTTTTGTAAATCTCAGGTGTTCGGGAACACTTATCTGGTATTCATTGCCTTTTCATAGGATTTCATTATGTAATGTATAAATATCTTTGTGCTGACATCTAGTGGTAATTCAGTGTAATTACAACTTTATTACTGTATTTGCGAAATTGCATATTCCAGTTTACCTGTATGCTGGGGTTAGTCAGGTTTAGTCCCTTTAGTCCCTTCCTTCTTAACCATGTTCCCTCGGTTAGTTTACCAGCCTTCAATGTGGGCACAAGGCTTTAACCACTTGCCGACCTGCCGCCGTCATTATGCGGCAGGTCGGCGCGATCCCGCAAACCGTCGTAGCTGTACGTCGGTCCGTTTTAAGCGCGATAGCGGGTGCCCGCGCACCGCCGGAGGCACGCGCCCGCTGCACTGCGGGGGTGCCAAAGCTCGTGACCGCCGGCCACAAGCGATCGCAGGCACAGGAGGCAGAACAGGGACGTGTGTGTGTGTGTGTAAACTAGGGATGAGCTCGGTGTTCGAGTCGAACATACGTTCGACTCGAACATCGGCTGTTCGATCGTTCGGCGAACATCGAACGATTTGGGCTGTTCGCGCCAAATTCGAGTGACACAAACAGCCCACAATACACTGCGCCATCACAGTGCAATCCCGGCGCTGTGATTGGCCAAGCATGCACTGTGACCCCGCATGCTTGGCCAATCAGAGCGCCGGCAGCTAGGAGAGCCATAATTGGCCACAGGCAGGTTGCCTGTGGCCAATTATAGCTCAGGGGGTTTAGCACATGCCCCACACTTTAAAAGGCCGCCAGCGCGGTGGCCTTGTGTAGTGTGTTCCGGCGCAGGGAAAGAGAAGGATAGGCAGGGACAGTGTTGATATTCTTTGTGCTATTCTTGTGTGCAGGGAGAGAGAAGGATAGGCAGGGAGAGTGTCAGTGTCATATTCTTTACTAAACCTTGTGTGCAGGGAGAGAGAAGGATAGGCAGGGGACAGTGTCGGTGTCATTGTTGCTAAGCCTCCTGCACAGTATACACCTGAAGCTAGCCCTTATTGCTGTGTTTTCCTGGTGTGTTACACCAACAGGCATTTGCAGCACTTACAGCAGGCGTAGTGTGATTCCTGCAAAATATACTCCTGAAGCTAGCCCGTATTGCTGTGTTTTCCTAGTGTGTTACACCAACAGGCATTTGCAGCACTTACAGCAGGTGTAGTGTGATTCCTGCAAAATATACTTCTGAAGCTAGCCCGTATTGCTGTGTTTTCCTGGTGTGTTACACCAACAGGCATTTGCAGCACTTACAGCAGGCGTAGTGTGATTCCTGCAAAATATACTCCTGAAGCTAGCCCTTATTGCTGTGTTTTCCTAGTGTGTTACACCAACAGGCATTTGCAGCAATTACAGCAGGCGTAGTGTGATTCCTGCAAAATATACTTCTGAAGCTAGCCCGTATTGCTGTGTTTTCCTGGTGTGTTACACCAACAGGCATTTGCAGCACTTACAGCAGGCGTAGTGTGATTCCTGCAAAATATACTCCTGAAGCTAGCCCGTATTGCTGTGTTTTCCTAGTGTGTTACACCAACAGGCATTTGCAGCAATTACAGCAGGCGTAGTGTGATTCCTGCAAAATATACTTCTGAAACTAGCCCGTATTGCTGTGTTTTCCTGGTGTGTTACACCAACAGGCATTTGCAGCAATTACAGCAGGCGTAGTGTGATTCCTGCAAAATATACTTCTGAAACTAGCCCGTATTGCTGTGTTTTCCTGGTGTGTTACACTAACAGGCATTTGCAGCACTTACAGCAGGCGGAGTGTCCCTCCTGCACATTATACACCTGAAGCTAGCCCGTATTGCTGTGTGTTACACCAACAGGCATTTGCAGCACTTACAGCGGGCGTAGTGTGCTTCCTGCAAAATATACTTCTGAAACTAGCCCGTATTGCTGTGTTTTCCTAGTGTGTTACACCAACAGGCATTTGCAGCAATTACAGCAGGCGTAGTGTGATTCCTGCAAAATATACTTCTGAAACTAGCCCGTATTGCTGTGTTTTCCTGGTGTGTTACACTAACAGGCATTTGCAGCACTTACAGCGGGCGGAGTGTCCCTCCTGCACATTATACACCTGAAGCTAGCCCGTATTGCTGTGTTTTCCTGGTGTGTTACACCAACAGGCATTTGCAGCACTTACAGCGGGCGTAGTGTGCTTCCTGCAAAATATAGTCATGAAGCTAGGCCTTATTGCTGGTTTTCCCATCTCCCTGCAGGCCATTAGAATGTCTGGAAGGCAAACAAGGAGAGGCAGACAGTCAGGAGCCAATAAAAGAGGGCAAGCAGGCTCTGTGTCTAGAGACAACAGTGCTGGTCGTGGACGCGGTGCATCGCCATCAGCACGTGGCCATGGGACACGCTTGTCCTTCTTTTCGGCAGCTGGACGTGTTGAGCCGCATCATGCCAAAGACTTGGTATAGTGGATGACCAAGCCCTCCTCATCCTCTCTCACCCAGGCTCAGGGTACTGGCAAAGCAGCTGCCAAAGCGTCCTCTTCCCTGGTATCAATGTCATCATCAGTCACTCCTTCCCTAGACCCACCATGTCCTCCTGAGGAGTCCCCCGAACTGTTTGAGCACAGTGTTGGGTACATGCTCCAGGAGGATGCCCAGCGTTTCGAAGGGTCTGATGATGATACCCAGCTAGAGGAAGGCAGTAGCGTGAGAGCAGAGAGAGGGGATGCTCAAGAAGGACACCAATCTGGCAGTCATGTTCCAGCAGCTGCAGCATACTGCCAGATTGGCTCCAGTGATGAGGAGGGAGGGGATGATGAGGTCACTGACTCCACGTGGGTGCCTAATAGGAGAGAGGAGGAGGAGGAGGAGGAGGATGAGGAGAAGGCACATCTCACACGAGGCAGGATGCCCTCGGGGGGCCAGCGTAAGGGCAGCACACCGACGGAATCACACCGCAGAGCTCCGCCTGTGCAGGGCGCTGCCTCTGCCCGTTATTCAAAAAGTTCTTTGGTGTGGGCCTTTTTTGAGTCGAGTGCATCAGATCGCACAGCTGCTGTTTGCAACATATGTCTCAAGCGTATATCGCGTGGCCAAAACATCAGCCGCTTGGGCACCACATGCTTGACCAGACATATGTTGACCTGTCATGCAGCTCGTTGGCAAGCCTACCTTAAAGACCCACACCAAAGAACAAAGCGGACCTCTCCTTGCACCGCATCAGCTGGGATCTCCAACCCCACTATACCTTCAGTCCTCTCTGAAACCTGCACTGAGAGGAATGAAGGTGTAGAATTAGGTGTGTCACAGCCAAGTACTTGCGGGCACTCTGCTAGAAGTACACCGACGTCCGATTCTAGCAGGCAAATTTCCCTGCCCCAGCTGCTGGACCGTCGAAAGAAGTTCACTCCCAGCCATCCACATGCCCAGCGGTTGAATGCTAGCTTGGTTAAATTGCTAGCGCTTCAACTGCTGCCTTTTCATTTGGTAGACTCGGCCCCCTTCCGTGAGTTTGTGCAATGTGCGGTTCCTCAGTGGCAGGTTCCCAAACGCCACTTTTTCTCACGGAAGGCGATTCCGGCTCTCTACCGGCATGTGGAAGGCAATGTCTTGGCCTCGCTGGACAGGGCGCTCAGCGGTAAGGTGCATATTACCGCTGACTCATGGTCCAGCAGGCATGGACAGGGACGTTACCTTTCTTTCACGGCCCATTGGGTCACTCTTTTGGCAGCTGGGAAGGATGCAGGACAAGGTGCAGTAGTGTTGGAGGTTGTTCCGCCGCCACGCCTCCAAAATGCTACTACTAGTTGTGACACACCTCTCTCCTCCACCCCCTCCTCTTCTTCTTCCTCCATGGCCTCTTCCTGTGCTTTGTCCTCGGAACCAGCGGTGCTCCGTAGGCGTTCAAGGGGCTACGCAAGTACGCAGGCAAAAAGATGCCATGCCGTGCTTGCGCTGGTGTGTTTGCGGGACAGGAGCCACACTGGGGCAGAGGTTCTGTCTGCTCTGCAGGGGCAGGCCGAGAGGTGGTTGACGCCACGCCAGCTTAAGCCAGGAATGGTGGTTTGCGACAATGGCACCAACCTCCTCTCCGCCCTCCGACAGGGACAACTGACCCATGTGCCCTGTGTGGCTCACGTCCTTAACCTGGTGGTGCAGCGGTTCTTGGGCAGGTACCCGGGCTTACAGGATGTCCTGAGGCAGGCCAGGAAAGTCTGTGTGCATTTCCGCAGATCTTATAATGCCAGTGCTCGCCTGGCTGAGTTGCAAAAGGAGATGAACCTGCCCAAGAACCGCCTTATATGTGACATGCCCACCAGGTGGAACTCAACGTTGGCCATGCTGCAGCGGCTGCACACGCAGCAGAGGGCCATCAATGAGTACCTGTGCGACTACGGCACCAGGACAGGGTCAGGGGAGCTCGGGTTTTTTTCACCACGCCAGTGGGGCATGATCAGGGATGCATGCACTGTCCTGGCACCATTTGAGGAGGCCACGAGGATGGTGAGCAGTGACAGTGCATGCATCAGTGACACTGTACCTCTTGTCCACCTGTTGGAACATACGCTGCGTGGAATAATGGACAGGGCACTTGAGGCAGAACAGAGGCAGGAAGAGGAGGACTTCCTTGCCTCTCAAGGCCCCCTTTACCCAGACAGTGTTCCCTCTGTCCCACCCATCGCACAGGAAGAGGAGGAGGAGGAGGATTGTGTCAGCATGGAGGTGTGGAGCCTGGCAATCAGCATCATCAGCAGCAGTCTTTTAGGGATGATTTACAGTCCCAAGAAACCTGTGGACTTGTACGTGGCTGGGAGGAGGTGGCTGCGGATCATGTCGTCCTTAGTGACCCAGAGGACTCCGGACCGAATGCCTCAGCTAACCTACGCTGCATGGCCTCCCTGATCCTGCAAAGTCTGCGGAAGGATCCTCGTATTCTTCGGATCAAGGAGAGGGACCATTACTGGCTGGCCACTCTCCTTGATCCACGGTACAAGGGTAAGGTTGCGGACCTTATCTTACCGTCGCAGAGGGAGCAGAGGATAAGACAACTCCGGGAGGCGTTGCAGAAAGGTCTGTGCAACACGTTCCCATAGACTGGGAGGTTACAAACTCCTGGTCCTGGACAACGAGTTGCTGAGGCTTCGGTCAGTCAAAGAAGGAGCGGTGGGGAAGGTGGCCGTCTGACCGATGCGTTCAGACAATTCTTTAGTCCACAGCCCCAAGGTATGATCGGTTCCAGCAACCATCGCCAGCGTCTGATATACATGGTGCAGGAATACCTAGGGGCAAGGTCAGACTTGGACACCTTCCCCACCGAAAATCCTCTGGCTTACTGGGTCTTGAGGATGGATCACTGGCCAGAGCTTGCACAGTATGCAATTGAGCTACTGGCCTGTCCTGCATCCAGCGTTCTTTCAGAACGCATATTCAGTGCTGCTGGAGGATTTGTCACGGATCACAGGGTGCGCCTGTCCACCGACTCGGTTGATCGACTTACCTTCATAAAGATGAACCAGTCTTGGATCACCACCAGCTACCAAACACCTGAAGCTGATATAACAGACTAATTTATTTTCAAATGTCACATCCCTTCAAGACTGATGCTGAGAGACTGTCCTGTTATGTTGACTGACTATCCTCCTCCTCCTCCTCCTCAATGATCCGATTGATGATGATAGCTTGGAAGAACATTTTTGTTTCTGGGTGCCGCCACCAGTGGCTAAGGCCCAATTTTTCAGCCCCTGTTTAACAGGGGCATGTAATTACAATTTTTTATGCAATGCTTTGCAGCAGGGCTCATTCCTGCACTCCAACTAGAGTATCTGGGAGAGGTTGCAGTGTCGTGGCACCAGCACCAGTGGCTAAGGCCCAATTTTTCAGCCCCTGTTTAACCACCTCGCGCCCGCCGTACGAGAATATACGGCCGCAAGGTGGTTGTCAAATGCCGGGAGGCCGTTATTATACGGCCTCCGCTATTTGGCCACTGGGGGGCGCGCGAGCGCCGCCGGCGGCGCGCGCACATGCCCGGCGCTTCACTGCTATGCCGATGCGCGTGCCTGGCGGCCGCGATGTCCGCCAGGCACCCCCGATCGGCGGTTACAGAGACAAGGACATGGATCTCTGTGTGTAAACACAGAGATCCATGTCCTGTCAGGGAGAGGAGACCGATGCTGTGTCCCTTGTACATAGGGACACAGATCGGTCACCTCCCCCAGTCAGTCCCCTCCCCCCACAGTAACAATCACTCCCAGGGAACACATTTAACCCCTTCCTCGCCCCCTAGTGTTAACCCCTTCCCTGCCCGTCACATTTATACAGTAATCAGTGCATATTTATAGCACTGTTCGCTGTATAAATGTGAATGGTCCCAAATTAGTGTCAAAAGTGTCCGATGTGTCCGCCATAATGTCGCAGTCACAAAAAAAATCACTGATCGCCGCCATTACTAATAAAAAAAAAATATATAAAAATGCCATAAATCTATCCCCCTATTTTGTAAACGCTACAACTTTTGCGCAAACCAATCAATAAATGCTGATTGCGATTTTTTTTTTACCAAAAATATGTAGAAGAATACGTATCGGCCTAAACTGAGGAAAAAAATATAAAAATAAAAAAAATTGGGATATTTATTATAGCAAAAATCTAAAAATATTGCTTTTTTTCAAAATTGTCGCTCTATTTTTGTTTATAGCGCAAAAAATAAAAACCGCCGAGGTGATCAAATACCACCAAAAGAAAGCTCTATTTGTGCGGAAAAAAAGGACGTCAATTTTGTTTGGGAGCCACGTCGCACGACCGCGCAATTGTCATTCAAAGCGTGACAGTGCTGAAAGCTGAAATTTCACCTCGGCAGGAAGGGGGTATATGTGCCCAGTAAGGAAGGGGTTAACAGGGGCGTGTAATTACAATTTTTGATGCAATACTTTGCAACAGGGCTCATTGCTGTGCTCCAAGTACAGTATCTGTGAGGAGTTGCAGTGTTGTGGCACCAGTGCCTAAGGCCCAATTTTTCTGCCCCTGTTTAACAAGGGCATGTAATTACAATTCTTGATCTAATAATTCACAGCAGGGCCCATTCCTGCACCCACCAAGAGTAACTGTGAGGCCTTACAGTGTTGTGTCAACACCACCACCACCACCACCACCAAAGGCCCAATTTTTCAGCCCCTGTTCAACAGGGGCATGCAATTACAATTCTTGATCTAATAATTCACAGCAGGGCCCATTCATGCGCCCACCAAGAGTAACTGTGAGGGCTCACAGTGTTGTGGCAACACCAACATGTAAGGGGCAAATTTCAGCAGAGTATATACGGCAGGCCCCTACTTTCAAACATCCAACTTACAAATGACTCCTCCTTGCAAACGGAAGAATACAACAGGAAGTGAGAGGAAATCTACCCCTAGGAAGGCAAATTCTCTCCTGTAAGAGTTAATATGGGAAAAAAAGTGTCTCCTCTCCACTGATGCTTTATCACCAATTCTTGTTTCAATAAAAAACCCAAATTTTCAAAAAACATTTGTCATTAGGACGGAAAGTGAGGTGAACTGTTCTGAACAGGTGCACACTGCACAGACAGCAAAACAAATGTTACAGGGGTGATAACCCTTCCCTATGTTTTCCAAAAAGTTTAAAAATAGATTTTTTGGCTGGAGCTACACTTAAACAATGTACCTGTTCAAAATTACAAACAGATTCTACATAAGAACAAACCTACAGTCCCTGTCTTGTATGCACCGCCTGTATACAGCTGTTCAGAGTATATAGGGCCTTTTTTATTTTGTATGCGGAGTTCCCCTTAATATCCATACAAGACCCAAAGGGGCTGGTAATGGGCTGGGGTAGGGGGGGGTGTGTGATGGGGTAGCTATGCCATTTTTCTTAAAGAATTTCATCCATATTACCGGGACCAGACATTACATTAAAGCCGCAAGCAGTTTTAAATGGCTTTTTTTCCTTTAGAAATGTAATTTTGTGCAGGGACAGTTCTAAACACGGGAAACACGTGGCACTTCACAGGCATACTTTAGACACCCCCCAGGTACGATATTTAAAGGAATATTTGACTTCTTTTTTTTTCACTTTATGCATCATTAAAATGACTGCTCCCGGAAAACGGCCGTTTTTAAAACTTCTTTTTGCATTGATTCATGTCCCCTGGTGCACAACCCGGGTTCCCAAACCCTTTTTAGGACAATAACATGCATAATAGTCGTTATAATTAGCACTTTAGAATTCGAACGTTCGCATCCATTGTATTTAATAGGGTTCTAACGTTCGTGCAAAATTTCCGTCCGTTCGCGGGTTCTGGTGCGAACCGAACCCGGGGGTGTTCGGCTCATCACTAGTGTAAACACACACATCCCTGTTCTGTTCTGAGAGGAGATGCAGGTCGTGAGTTCCTACAAGCTGGGAACCACGATCTGTCATCTCCTATAGTGAGTCTCCTCCCCCCACAGTTAGAACACAGTCAGGGAACACAACCCCTTGATCGCCCCCTAGTGTTAACCCCTTCCCTGCCAGTGACATTTACACAGTAATCAGTGCATTTTTATAGCACTAATCGCTGTATAAATGCCAATGGTCCCAAAAATGTGGCAAAAGTGTCCGATGTGTCCGCCATAATGTCGCAGTACCGATAAAAATCGCAGATCGCCGCCATTACTAGTAAAACATATTTTTTTTTATAAAAATGCCATAAATCTATCCCCTGTTTTTTAGACACTATAACTTTTGCGCAAACCAATCAATATACGCTTATTGCGATTTTTATTACCAAAAATATGTAGAAGAATACATATTGGCCTAAACTGAGGAAAAAATTTGGCTTTTTTGAAAAAAGATTGGGGATATTTATTATAGCAAAAAGTACAAAATATTGTGTTTTTTTTTTTTTTTGAAAAAAAAACAAAAACACTATTTTGTACTTTTTGCTATAAATAGTCAAAATTTTCGAAATAGTTGCTCTATTTTTTGTTTATAGCGCAAAAAAAAAAACCGCAGAGGTGATCAAATACCACCAAAAGAAAGCTCTATTTGTTGGGAAAAAAAAGGACATCAATTTTGTTTGGGTACAACGTCGCACAACCGCGCAATTGTCAGTTAAAGCGACCCTGTGCCGTATCGCTAAAAATTACCCGGTCATTGAGCAGCCAAATCTTTTGGGGCTGAAGTGGTTAAAGATCATTGGGGGGAGATTTACTAAAGCTGGTGCACACAGAATCTGGTGCAGCTGTGCATAGTATAGTAACCAATCATCTTTTATTGTCAAAGCTTAAAGCTACATTAAACCTTCAGGGTTTTTTCCTTTTTAAAATAACAAACATGTCATACTTGCCTGCTCTGTGCAATGGTATTGTACAGAGCAGCCCCGATCCTCCTCTACTGGGGTCCCCCGCTGGTGCTTCCGGCTCCTCCTCATGGGCAAGTGCCCCCCCATAGGAAGCCATTCCCATGGGGGCACTTGTACGAGCTTGCTCCCGAGCCGCCTTGTCTGCGTCCATTGACACAGGGCGACTTGGCCCTGCCCCCTGCTCACTTGTCACAGAATTTGATTGACAGCAGCGGGAGCCAATGGCGCCCTCTATCAATCTGTGTAGTGAGGACGGACAGAGCCAGGAGAGCCGCTGCTCTTGTGCACATCGCTGGACCAGGATGGGGCTCAGGTAAGTATAAGGTAATTAACGTAAAAAAATGAATGCTGGACATACACTATACGAAAAATCGGCCAAACCCATTTTCGAAAAACCAACATTCGGCCGTGAGCGCCAACGATGGTGCCGCCATGTAATGACCGATAAAATCATTAAGTGGACATAAATAAATACATTTTTTTGTTCTTTTTTTACATATATCTCAATTTATCGTACGTTTGGCAGAAAATTTCCAAACTTGTCCTTCGTTTTTTCGGCTTAAAAACGTCCCACCGATTTATCTATTTTGTGCCCAATAACTGGCCGAAAAACGAACGACCGAATTTAGGCCGAGTTTTCGTATAGTGTATGCCCAGCATAAGCCTTTACAACCAAGTTAGAAGCTAGTAGGTTACTATGCACAGCAGATTCTGTGTGCTCCAGTTTTAGTAACCCCCCCCCCCCTTCCTATTGTGTCTCTTTACACTATATGACTGGTGAAAATGCCATGTACTGCATACTAACAAGTAAAACTACATTGGATTAACCGCTTGAGGACCGCCGCACGCCAATGTACGTTGGTGTGCACGTTGTACGTTGGCCGATGTACGTTTTAAGAGCCCAACCGTGGGTCGCGAGCGCGCCTCCGGCGGCGCGCTCACGACCCGGTCCTTTTCTCTGTGACCGTCCCCGCGGGTACAGCGGACCCAATTGCCGCTGGTGTCCCGCGATCGGGTCACAGAGAGGAAGAACGGGGAGAGGTAAATGTAAACAAACCTCTCCCTGTGCTTGTGCCTGTCACTGATCGTCTGTTCCCTGTAATGGGGAACGACGATCAGTGACATCACACGCTAAGCCACGCCCCCCCACAGTAAGAAACACAAATCAGGGCACACTTAACCCCTACAGCGCCCCCTCCTGGTTAACCCCTTCACTGGCAGTGTCATTTTTACAGTAACTAACCAGTGCATTTTTAAAGCACTGGTCGCTGTAAAAATGACAATGGTCCCAAAATAGTGTCAAAAGTGTCCGATGTGTCCGCCATAATGTCGCAGTCACGGAAAAAATCGCTGATCGCCGCCATTACTAGTAAAAAAAAAAAAAAAATTATAAAAATGACATAAAACTACCCCCTATTTTGTAAACGCTATAACTTTTGCGCAAACCAATCAATAAACGCTGATTGCGATTTTTTTTTTTACCAAAAATATGTAGAAGAATACGTATCGGCCTAAACTGAGGAAAAAAAAATGTTTTTTTATATATTTTTTGGGGATATTTATTATAGCAAAAAGTTAAAAATATAGCATTTTTTTCAAAATTGTCGCTCTATTTTTGTTTATAGCGCAAAAAATAAAAACCGCAGAGGTAATCAAATACCACCAAAAGAAAGATCTATTTGTGGGGAAAAAAAGGACACCAATTTTGTTTGGGAGCCACGTTGCACGACCGCGCAGTTGTCAGTTAAAGCGACACAGTGCCGAATCGCAAAAAGGGGCCTGGTCCTTATGCTGCGTATTGGTCCGGGTCTTAAGTGGTTAAACTGCTGTATCCTATTGGAGAGTTAAAGCGGACCTTCAGTAATTTTTTTCAACTTTCCATCTATTAAAGGGGTTGTAAAGGTAAAAGTTTTTTCACCTTAACCACTTGACAACTGGGCACTTAAACCCCCTTCCTAACCAGACGAATTTTCAGCTTTCGGTGCTCTCACATTTTGAATGACAATTACTCAGTCATACAACACTGTACCCATATGAAATTTTTGTCCTTTTTTCACACAAATAGAGCTTTCTTTTGGTGGTATTTAATCACTGTTGGGTTTTTTTATTTTTTGCGCTACAAGAGAAAAAATTTCCGTTATAAAATTTTGCAAATTAGTATTTTTTCTTCATACATTTTGGCCAAAATTTATACTGCTACATATCTTTGGTAAAAATAAGTACAAATTGGTGGATATTTTTTGGTCTTTGTGAAAGTTATAGAGTCCACAAGCTATGGTGCCAATACCTGAAAATTGATCACACCTGAAGTACTGACGGCCTATCTCATTTCTTGAGACCCTAACATGCCAGAAAAGTACAAATACCCCCCAAATGACCCCTTTTGGAAAGAAGACATTCCAAGGTATTTAGAAAGAGTCATTGTGAGTTTTTTGAAGTTGTCATTTTTTCCCACAATTCTTTGCAAAAATCAAGAATTTTTTTTCTTTTTTTTTTTTTTCACAAAATTGTCATATTAGCAGGTTATTTCTCACACACAGCATATGCATTCCACAAATTACACCCCAAAACACATTCTGCTATTCCTCCCGAGTATGGCGATACCACATGTGTGAGACTTTTACACAGCGTGGCCACATACAGAGGCCCAACATGCAGGGAGCACCATCAGGCATTCTGGAGCACCCAGGCCAATTCTGACATTTCTCTCCTACATGTAAAAATCATCATTTGTTTGCTAGAAAATTACATAGAACCCCAAAACATTATATATGTTTTTTTAGCAAAGACCTTAAAGAATATAATGGTGGTCATTGCAACTTTTTATCTTGCACGGTATTTGCGCAGAAATTTTCTAACGCGTTTTTTACGGGAAAAAAAAGGTTTTGTGCTTAAAAGAAAAAAAAACAGTAAAGTTAGCCCAATGTTTTTGCATAATGTGAAAGATGACGTTACGCCGAGTAAATAGATACCTAACATGTCACCCTTCAAAATTGCACACGCTCGTGGAATGGCGCCAAACTTCGCTACTTAAAAATCCCCATAGTCAACGCTTTAAATATTTTTACTGGTTACATGTTTTGAGTTACAGAGGAGGTCTAGGGCCAAAATTATTCCTCTCGCTCTAACGTTCGCAACGATACCTCACATGTGTGGTTTGAACACCGTTTTCATATGTGGGCGGGGCTTACTTATGCGTTCACTTCTGCATGCGAGCTCGCGCGGGCAGGGGCGCTTTAAAAAATATATATATATTTTATTGTTCATTTTACTTTATTTATTTTAGTTTGACATGTTTTTCCGCTCCAAATATTTTTTTGATCACTTTTATTCCTATTACAAGGAATGTAAACATCCCTTGTAATAGGAATATGGCATGACAGGTCCTCTTTACAGTGAGATATGGGGTCCCACATCTCACCTCTAGGCTGGGAAGCCTGAAAAAAAAACAAAAAAAAAAAAAAAAAAAAAACAATCTTGGCTTTGATCGTAGCGGTGAGTCGGTAGAAGCACCGGAGGGCAGCGGGAGGGGGGGCATCCCCTCTCACCTTCCGTAAGAGCGACCAAGCGGTGGAACAGCCGCTATGATCATTCTTATGGTGCAGGGAATCGCCAGCTGAAAAAGCGAATATCTGAATGATGCCTGTAGCTGCTCCCATCATTCAGATATACCCCCACAAACTCAAGGACGTCATATGACGGCCGGCGGGCGGGAAGTGGTTATTGAGGAGTATTGCCGGGTATTGAGGAGTATTGCCGAGTATTGCGGGGTATTGCCGGGTATTGAGGAGTATTGCCGGGTATTGCGGAGTATTGCCGGGTATTGCGGAGTATTGCCGGGTATTGCGGGGTATTGCCGAGTATTGCCGGGTATTGCAGGGTATTGTGGAGTATTGCAGGGTATTGTGGAGTATTGCAGGGTATTGTGGAGTATTGCAGGGTATTGTGGAGTATTGCAGGGTATTGTGGAGTATTGCAGGGTATTGTGGGGTATTGCCGAGTATTGCCGGGTATTGCAGGGTATTGTGGAGTATTGCAGGGTATTGTGGAGTATTGCCGGGTATTGTGGAGTATTGCCGGGTATTGTGGAGTATTGCAGGGTATTGTGGAGTATTGCAGGGTATTGTGGAGTATTGCAGGGTATTGTGGAGTATTGCAGGGTATTGTGGAGTATTGCAGGGTATTGTGGAGTATTGCCGGGTATTGTGGAGTATTGCCGGGTATTGTGGGGTATTGCCGGGTATTGAGGAGTATTGCAGGGTATTGAGGAGTATTGCAGGGTATTGAGGAGTATTGCGGAGTATGGCAGGGTATTGCGGAATATGGCAGAGTATTGCACAGTATGGCAGGGTATTGCACAGTATGGGCACAGTATGGGCAGGGTATTGCACAGTATGGGCAGGGTATTGCACAGTATGGGCAGGGTATTGCACAGGGTATTGCACAGGGTATTGCACAGGGTATTGCACAGGGTATTGCAGAGTATTGCACAGGGTATTGCAGAGTATTGCACAGGGTATTGCAGAGTATTGCACAGGGTATTGCAGAGTATTGGCAGGGTGTATTGCACAGGGATGGCTGAGCAGGGATTGATGGATGGCTGGATCTGTGACTGCACTTGTCACAGATCCAGCCCACAGGTGACATGGGGGAGGGAGCGGACATGATCCCCTCTCCTCTCACACTGTACCGATCGGGGGCGTGCGGGAGCAAGATTCTGTGAGGACATCCCTGGGACGTCCACTCAGGATAACTCGACCGCGCTGTGGACGTCTTTCGTACATGGCGCGGTCGGCAAGTGGTTAATGCATTCTATGCATTAAGGTGAAAAAACATCTGCGGCTTAGCAGCCCCCGAGCCCCCCCGTTTACTTACCTGACCCCTCGAAAGTCCCGCGTTGAGCGTCCTCGCATGGAGCAGAGGAGATCCCAGAAGGGAAGGAGGGAACCGCGGCACCCCTCTCAATGCGGCATCAGTGCCAGTCTGAGGCGAGCCTGGTGTCACCCTCTGGCGGGTGTCACGCGGATGCGGCCCGCACCCCCATAGCAACGCCAATGAGCTCTGGCTCTTCCTATAGAGCACCTCGGTGTTCTTACTCCAGTCTAGCTTATAATCTATGTGCAACCCCAGATACTTGTAACGCTGTACTACATCCACACCCACTCCTCGGATGGAGATGGGGGTCACTGATGCCTTTCTCCTTCTCAAATCCGCAACCAGCTCCTTTGTCTTTGTCACATTTAGATACAGATGACAAAGTTCTCCACCACAGTCCTATACTCAGTCTCTTCCCCATCTTTGAAACATCGCACTACCGCAAAGTCATCAGAAAACTTCTGAAGATAGCAAGACTCTGTCTGGAAACTAAAATCCGTGATATAGACAGTAAAAAGAAAGGGAGAGAGAACTGTCCCCTGTGGAACCCCAATATTGCTGATCACCCTATTGCACATACTTTGTCATCCTGTCAGGTAGTCTACAATCCATGATACAAGGGAAACCTCAACCTGTATCCCTGCTAGCTTCTCACCCAAGAGTACTGGCCTGATAGTATCTAAAGTAGGGTGACCAGACATCCCCGGTTTTAGGGGACAGTCCCCGGATTGAGGACACTGTCCCCGGACCAAGTCTGTCCCCAGTTTTGTCCCCGGATTGGATTTGGGCAGGGGCAATTTCAAAGACAGACAGTCAGTGCAGAGTAAAAAAAAAAAAAAAATTATACACTGCCGCTCCTTCTAGCTTAGGGGGGTGTATTTTTTTCCATTATCTGTGCCCCTTTTTGATGATCATTTGCTGGTCGGAGCGGAGGGAATATTTTTTCAGTTTCGGGTGCATGTCCGCTCGCATGTTCTTCTGCCTTGGCTTAAGTCCCAGCCAGCTGCCTGCCTGTTTATCTCCTTGCCTTCCCTGACGGAGTGATCTTTCTCCGCTCCCTACCCAGTAGTAGCCGGGGCACGGAGAGTAAGACTTGACAGGCTGTGAGGCAGGCGGTGGCGGTGATGGACAGAGAGTCGCTGATTGCCGCCATTACTAGTAAAAAATAAAAAATAAAACATGTCCCCGGATTTCATTTTAAAAATCTGGTCACCCTAATCTAAAGCACCAAAGTCAAAAACATGACCCTCTCAGTGTTTACAGGCTTATCTGGGTGTGCATACATGTGATTTTAGCATTTACATTTTGACCATAAATACGCTTTAAACTTCAGGCCCCGGAAGAATTTACCCCCTTCCTGACCAGAGCACTTTTTGGTATTTGGCACTGCGTCGCTTTAACTGACAATTGCGCGGTCGTGCGACGTTGCACCCAAACAAAATTTACGTCCTTTTTTTTTTCCCCCACAAATAGAGCTTTCTTTTGGTGGTATTTGATCACCTCTGCGGTTTTTATTTTTTGTGCTATAACCACTTAACGACCGCTCACTGTATATATACGTCGGCAGAATGGCACCGACAGGCACAATCACGTAGAGTGTACGTGATTGCCTTTGTACAGTTGGGGGGTCCAATTGGACCCCCCTTCTGTACAGTGAGCGGTGGCTAAGTGTCCGGGAGCGTTCCGGGATGAGGGGCAGCCATTCGTTTCTGGCCACCCCCACGCGATCGCTCCCGGCGAATGGAAATGCCCCCTCTGTCAGTGTCAGACAGAGGGAGCAGGAGGAAGTGATGTCATCTCTGGTGCGGCGCTCACATATACCGAGCGCCGTACAAGAGAAGATATCAGGTCAGTGCACACAACACTACACTGACACCAGGACACATAGGGACATAAATCGCCCCCCCAGGCCCCCCCAGACACCCCAGATCACCCCCCAGATCACCCCCCCCCAGCCCCCAGTCACAGTGTCACTGATTGCAGTGACCATTTATTTAGTGATCACTGCAATCAGTGACATTTGTGACTGTAAAAGTGTCACCAAAGTTTACTCTTAGGTCCCGTGTAGCCCCTTAACCCCCCCTAATAAAGGTTTAACCCCCTGATCACCCCCCAGATAACCCTTTCACCCCCTATCACCACTGTCGCTTAGCGATCATTTTTCTGATCGCTGTCTTAGCGTCAGTGATGCCGATCGGCAGCCAGTAATTTTTTTTAGGTTCGCCGCAGGTTTTTATAGCGTCAGGTACCCCAATATATTATCTAATAAAGGTTTAACCCCCTTGATCGCCCCCCAGGTAACCCTTTCACCCCCTATCACCACTGTCACTAAGCGATCGTTTTTCTAAACGCTGTCTTAGTGTCTGTGATGCAGATCGGTAGCCGGTAATTTTTTTTAGGTTCGCCGCAGGTTTTTATAGTGTCAGGTACCCCAATATATTATCTAATAAAGGTTTAACCCCCTTGATCGCCCCCCAGGTAACCCTTTCACCCCCTATCACCACTGTCGCTAAGCAATTGTTTTTCTAAACGCTGTCTTAGTGTCGGTGATGCAGATCGGTAGCTGGTAATTTTTTTTAGGTTCGCCGCAGGTTTTTATAGCGTCAGGTACCCCCATATATTATCTAATAAAGGTTTTAACCCCCTGATTGCCCCTAGTTAACCCTTTCACCAGTGATCACCATATAAGTGTTACGGGTGACGCTGGTTAGTTAGTTTGCTTTTTATAGTGTCAGGGCACCCGCCGTGTATATAACCCAATAAAGGTTTAACCCCCTGATCGCCCGGCGGGTGATATCAATTAGGTTTTAGCGTCAGAGAGGGTCTGAGTCACACCCCAGGCAGCGTCAGGTTAGTGCCAGTAACGCTAACACCCACGCGTGAAGCATACACCCCCCTTAGTGGTATAGTATCTGAACAGATCAATATCTGATCTGATCAGATCTATACTAGCGTCCCCAGCAGTTTAGGGTTCCCAAAAACGCAGTGTTAGCGGGATCAGCCCAGATACCTGCTGGCACCTGCGTTTTGCCCCTCCGTCCAGCCCAGGCCACCCAAGTGCAGTATCGATCGATCACTGTCACTTGCAAAACACAACACACATAACTGCAGCGTTCGCAGAGACAGGCCTGATCCCTGCGACTCCAGTGCTGTAGGAGGTGATTTCACCACCACAGTTAAAAAAAAAAAAGCAAATATGCCGAAGCATTGGGGCAGCAGGGGCGGAGGAGCGATTTTGCTCCTAATGCCGCGTACATACGGTCGAAATTCCGACGGAGGCTTGCCCGTGGAAAAGTCCGACCATGTGTGTGCGGCATAACTTTTTGCGGGAGGATGCCCCCATGCTTCGGCATATATAAATGGTGCATGTATGCCCATCATTAGAAGTGGGTGGATGAAGGGCGGTATTCTAATGGTGGGCATACCCACCGATCAATCTCTTTTTTCGTTCAGCCAACTGGCTGCATGAAATAAAAAGATTACAATACATGTCCAACAAGGACCAGCAACGTACTGGTATGTTGCTGGACTTTGAATGTTTATACCAGAATGATGCCTGCGGGTTTAGGTATCATCTTGGTATCATTCTTTTCAGCCTGCGGCCGGCTTTCATGTAAAAGCAATCCTAGCAGCTAATTAGCCTCTGGACTGCTTTTACAAGCAGTGGGAGGGAATGCCCCCCCCCCGGATATAAAAAGCGCCATTGGGAAATTGGGAAAGCATTTTATCACACCGATCTTGGTGTGGTCAGATGCTTTGAGGGCAGAGGAAAAATCTAGGGTCTAATAGACCCCAGTTTTTTCAAAAAAAGAGTACCTGTCACTACCTATTGCTATCATAGGGGATATTTACATTCCCTGAGATAACAATAAAAATGATAAAAAAAAAAATACTTGGAAGGAACAATTTAAAAATAAAATAAAAAAGCAAAATTAATAATAAAAAAAAAATAAAAATAAAAAAAGCACCCCTGTCCTGCTCTTGCCCAATGGCGAACGCAAGCGTCGGTCTGGCGTCATATGTAAACAGCAATTGCACCATGCATGTGAGGTATCACCGCGAAGGTCAGATCGAGGGCAATCATTTTAGCAGTAGACCTCCTCTGTAAATCTACTGGGGTAACCTGTAAAGGCTTTTAAAGGCTTTTAAAAATGTATGTAGTTTGTCGCCAATGCGCGTTTGTGCGAAATTTTAAAGCATGTCGTGTTTGGTATCTATGTACTCGGCCTAAGATCATCTTTTTTATTTCATCAAACATTTGGGCAATATAGTGTGTTTTAGTGCATTAAAATTAAAAAAAGTGTATTTTTTAACCCAAAAAATGCGTTTGAAAAATCGCTGCGCAAATACTGTGTAGAAAAAAAAAATGCAACACCCACCATTTTAATCTGTAGGGCCTTTGCTTTAAAAATATATATAATGTTTGGGGGTTCAACATAATTTTCTTGCAAAAAAAAAAATGTTTTCATGTAAACAAAAAGTGTCAAAAAGGGCTTTGTCTTCAAGTGGTTAGAAGAGTGGATGTAAGCTTCCTAATGTTGTGTATAAAATGCCAGAACAGTTCAAACCCCCCCCCCCCCCAAATGACCCCATTTTGGAAAGTAGACACCCCAAGCTATATACTGAGAGGCATGTCGAGTCCATGGAATATTTTATATGTTGACACAAGTTGCGGAAAAACGACAATTTTATTTATTTTTTTGCACAAAGTTGTCACTAAATGATATATTGCTCAAACATGCCATGGGCATATGTGGAATTACACCCCAAAATACATTCTGTTGCTTCGCCTGAGTACGGGGATACCACATGTGTGAGACTTTTTGGGAGCCTAGCCATGTACAGGACCCCAAAAACCAAGCCCCACCTTCAGGATTTCTAAGGGTGTAAATTTTTGATTTCACTTCTCACTGCCTATCACAGTTTCGGAGGCCATGGAATGCCCAGATAGCACAAACCCCCCCAATGACCCCATTTTGGAAAGTAGACACCCCAAGCTATTTGCTGAGAGGTATTGTGAGTATTTTGCAGATCTCGCTTTTTGTCACAAAGTTTTGAAAATTGAAAAAAAAAATATATATATACATATATTTTCTTTCTTCATTTTCAAAAACAAATGAGAGCTGTAAAATACTCGCCATTCCTCTCAGCAAATAGCTTGGGGTGTCTATATTCCAAAATGGGGTCATTTGGGGGGGTTTTGTGCGATTTTGGCCTTTTATGGCTTTCGAAACTGTGATAGGTAGTGAGGAGTGAAATCAAAAATTTGTGCCTAGAAATCCTGAAGGCGGTGCTTGGTTTTTGGGGTCCCGTACGTGGCTAGGCTCCTAAAAAGTCCCACACATGTGGTATCCCCGTACTCAGGAGAAGCAGCAAAATGTATTTTGGGGTGTAATTCCACATATAACCATGGCATGTGTGAGCAATATATCATTTAGTGACAACTTTTTGTAATTTTTTTTTAATTTTTTTTGTCATTATTCAATCACTTGGGACAAAAAAATTATATTCAATGGGCTCAACAGGCCTCTCAGCAATTTCCTTGGGGTGTCTACTTTCTAAAATGGGGTCATTTGGGGGGGTTTTGTGCTATTTTGGCATTTTATGGCCTTCGAAACTGTGATAGGTAGTGAGGAGTGAAATCAAAAATTTGCGCCCTTAGAAATCCTGAAGGCGGTGCTTGGTTTCCGGGGTCCCGTACGCGGCTAGGCTCCCAAAAAGTCCCACACATGTGGTATCCCCGTACTCAGGAGAAGCAGCAAAATGTATTTTGGGGTGAAATTCCACATATAACCATGGCATGTGTGAGCAATATATCATTTAGTGACAACTTTTTGTAATTTTTTTTTTCTTTTTTTTTTAGTCATTATTCAATCACTTGGGGAAAAAAAATAAAAAATTCAATGGGCTCAACATGCCTCTCAGCAATTTCCTTGGGGTGTCTACTTTCCAAAATGGGGTCATTTGGGGGGGTTTTGTACTAATAAAAAAGAAAATCGCGCTAAGGAATCACAAATTATTGAATAAAGTCCAATTTGGCAGGCTGGTGTGAAAGGAACACAAAAATCCCAATTACTGAATAAACCTGGAAGAATTCATGCTTACCAGATAAGTAAGCCAATAGAACATATGGCTTTTACCCAGCCAGGGCCTTTCAATTCCCACAAGGTTGATTCGTCAGAGAATTATTGGGTATGGTCGCTTGAACTATGACTCCATATTATGTATTACATTCGACCCAAAAAGGAGAGAGAAAAAAACATAGCGTGATCCTGTCTCGATAATTAGTCAATAGAAATCAGCATTGTGAACAACACTCGATGTGGGAAGTATGCAAAAAGTGAACCACCACCTCACAGTCAATCTCCTTACCAGATTGCACTACATAAGGAGCTTTAAGCCAAAAAAACACCCCAAACACAGAAGTTTGTGATCCACCACCTCTCATGCAATCTTCTTACCAGATAGCTAGTGTAATACAGCCTGATGTATGTAGGTGACGATCCGTAACCGAAATCCTATAGATAGCTGCAGGCTCGAATGATAAGGGGGTGAAATCAGATTCTCCCCACTGGGACCGTAAATCCACGTATGCAGTGTGATCATTTATTACCCAAGAGAAAGAATGAAGGAGATCGATAGTGTAATGCCCCAAGATGGCGTGCTAACCCGTTTCGGTTTTGTACTGCCCTGTCATTTTAGCACCTCAAGAAATGAGATAGGCAGTCATAAATTTAAAGCTGTGTAAATTTCAGAAAATGTACCCTAGTTTGTAAACGCTATAACTTTTGCGCAAACCAATAAATATACGCTTATTGACATTTTTTTTACTAAAAACATGTGGCTGAATACATTTTGGCCTAAATGTATGACTACAATTGAGTTTATTCGATTTTTCTTATAACAAAAAGTAGAAAATATCATTTTTTTTCAAAATTTTCGGTCTTTTTCCGTTTATATCGCAAAAAATAAAAATCGCAGAGGCAATCAAATACCATTAAAAGAAAGCTCTATTTGTGGGAAGAAATAGACGCAAATTTCGTTTGGGTACAACATTGCATGTCCGCACAATTTACAGTTAAAGCAGCGCAGTGCAAAATTCTGAATTCACCTCTGGTCCTCTAGCTACCAAATGGTCCGGAGCTTAAGTGGATAAACAAAAAAATAGCGACAATTTAGAATTTATTTTTTTTTTACTTTTTGCTATAATAAATATCCCCAAAAAATATATAAAAAAAACACATTTCTTTCTCAGTTTAGGCCGATACGTATTCTTCTACATATTTTTGGTAAAAAAAACATTGCAATAAGCGTATATTGATTTGCGCAAAGTTATAGCGCTTACAAAATAGGGGATCGTTTTATGGCATTTTAATTATTATTATTTTTTTATTAGTAATGGCGGCGGCCTGCGATTTTTTTTTTTTTTCGTCACTGCGACATTATGGCGGACACATCGGACACTTTTGACACTATTTTGGGACCATTGTCATTTATACAGTGATCAGTGCTATAAAAATGCACTGATTACTGTGTAAATGACACTGGCAGGCAAGGGGTTAAACACTAGGGGGCGATCAAGGGGTTAAGTGTGTCCTAGGGAGTTATTCTAACTGTGGGTGGTAAAAGGAGATTGTTTTGGGACTTTATATGAGACCATGACCATCCAGTACACAGGTCTCCATCCCTATTATATGAGAAAAGAGAAGGTTGGGACTTTATATGAAACACAGCACTTGGGTGGAATGAATCAATCAATATAGTATAAACAATATTTAATGTCGCAATTGAGCATAGTAAAGTACATAATGGTCATCATTAAACAGTGGACACAATACAAATTAAATAAGAACATGATTGGTAAATCACAAATGTTCATAATAAATTGCACAGTATACATAATAACATATAATCATTGATAAGACCAGCAGTATACCCAAAAATATATAAAATTATAAAAACGTAATTGGTAGTATATTAATTTGATTGATGATTCAAACAACGTAAAACCCATGGTATGTACATGATTGATGTGACATGGCAACACTTGTGTAGGCTCTACGCGTTTCGTGGATGTGTGGTCCACTCTTCAGGAGCAATTAAAACTGGGAATACCTAGAGTAAAGAATAATTTCATAATCAATGGTAATTGATTAGAAGGAAAAGAGGGGGAGCAAATAAATTGGTCCTAACACTCTTACCTATGGGTAGCTTAAAAATGTATAGGAGATAACGTTGGTAATGAGAGACACTGGGGGATGAAGGACATCCCCCCGGGAGCTGAGGTGCAGGCAATGCCGCGGCAGGGGGGGACTTGACCCTGGGGTGAGAGATTGCATTACAAAATCCCCTTTGTAGTTCCATAGCTGCAGTACTTGTACTGAGCCCAAGAAGGGCTTCTGTAATAAATGGTAATATAGAAATTGGTAAGCATAAAGGTAATACTACTGAGCTAATAAAGGAAAAGGGGGATTGTAAGACCTAGAAGTAGGAAAGGTGAAGATAGGAGCATAGAAAACGACCATCCTATTGGTGTGAGTGAGATAGCATGATGAAGCATAATGGATATTAATGGTGGGTTAGTGAAGGGAAACAAAAATAAAGGACCAATATGTGTGGGTATATACATGAAAAATATAGGGGTCAGACATCCTATTAAGTAGGTAATTTAGCAGGGTGAAGGGTTGGGTAATGAATAAAAATTATTACCAACGTTATCTCCTATACCATGGATATGCAATTAGCGGACCTCCAGCTGTTGCAAAACTACAAGTCCCATCATGCCTCTGCCTCTGGGTGTCATGCTTGCTGCTGTCAGGGTCTCGCCATGCCTCATGGGACTTGTAGTTTGGCAACAGCTGGAGGTCCGCTAATTGCATATCCCTGTCCTATACGTTTTTAAGCTACCCATAGGTAAGAGTGTTAGGACCAATTTATTTGCTCCCACTCTTTTCCTTCTAATCAATTACCATTGATTATGAAATTATTTTTTACTCTAGGTATTCCCAGTTTTAATTGCTTCTGAAGAGTGGACCACACATCCACGAAACGCGTAGAGCCTACACAAGTGTTGCCATGTCACATCAAGCATGTACATACCATGGGTTTTACGTTGTTTGAATCATCAATCAAATTAATATACTACCAATTACGTTTTTATAATTTTATATATTTTTGGGTATACTGCTGGTCTTATCAATGATTATATGTTATTATGTATACTGTGCAATTTATTATGAACATTTGTGATTTACCAATCATGTTCTTATTTAATTTGTATTGTGTCCACTGTTTAACCACTTCCCTACTGTGCACGAAAACCCCCTTCCTGCCCAAGCCATTTTTCAGCTTTCAGCGCTGTCACATTTTGAATGACAATTGCGCGGTCGTGCGACGTGGCTCCCAAACGAAATTTGCGTCCCTTTTTTTCCCACAAATAGAGCTTTCTTTTGGTGGTATTTGATCACCTCTGCGGTTTTTATTTTTTGCGCTATAAACAAAAGAAGAGCGTCCAGTTTGGAAAAAAAACACTATTTTTTTATTTTTGCTATAATAAATACCCATTTTTTTTTAAAATAAAGTTTTCCTCAGTTTAGGTCGATACGTATTCTTCTACATATTTTTGGTAAAAAAAAAAATCGCAATAAGCGCGTATTGATTGGTTTGCACAAAAGTTATAGCGTCTACAAAATAGGGGATAGATTTATAGCATTTTTTTATTTTTTTATTAGTAATGGCGGCGATCTGCGATTTTTATTGTGACTGCGATATTGCGGCGGACACATCGGACACTTTTGACACATTTTTGGGACCATTCACATTTATACAGCGATCCCTGCTATAAAAATGCATTGATTACTGTATAAATGTGATTGGCAGGGAAGGGGTTAACCACTAGGGGGCGGGAAGGGGTTAAATATGTTCCCTCAATGTGTTCTTACTGTGGGGGGAGGTGACTGACTGGGGGAGGTGACCGATGGTTGTCCCTATGTACAAGGGACACACCATCGGTCCCCTCTCCCTCACAGGACGTGGATCTCTGTGTTTACACACAGAGATCCACTTTCCTGCTCGTTTCCCGGGCAATCGCGGGTGCCCGGTGGCAATCGCGGCCGCCGGGCACGCGCACCGGAGCATTGTGAACGCGGCGGGCGTGCGCGCCTCCTAGCTCGTTTTAAAGGGAGGACGTCATATAACGTCCTCCCAGAACGAGAGTGTCCTCCGCCCGCCGTCAATTGACAGTGGGCGGAGGACAAGTGGTTAATGATGACCATTATGTACTTTACTATGCTCAATTGCGACATTAAATATTGTTTATACTATATTGATTGATTCATTCCACCCAAGTGCTGTGTTTCATATAAAGTCCCAACCTTCTCTTTTCTCTAACTGTGGGTGGGATGAGCTACCACTAACATGACAGAGATCACTGCTCCCGATGACAGGGAGCAGTAGATCTGTCATGTTGCTAGGCAGAACAGGGAAATGCCTTGTTTCTGCCGCTCTGTGACGCGATCGCGGCAACCCGGCGGACATCGAGACCGCGGGACCCGCGGGCACGAGCATGGAGCTCACGCACGCCCACTTTGCCGCAATTTAAAGGGGACGTACAGGTACGTCCCTTTTGTGCAGCCGTGCCATTCTGCCGACGTATATTGTCGTGCAGCGGTCGGCAAGCGGTTAAAAACATAAACTGTAAAAACAAAAAACAAAAAATTTAAAAAATTGTATTTGCTTGAAAACATAAAAAGGAATTCTTTAAGAAAGTAAAAGGATGCAGGGATCATAAAACCGCACTAACCATGAAATCACAATGTATTTAAAAGGGCTCCAGAACCTTCTCTTTTGTGTTGCTTTGCAGATCCTACTGTGTAATCCTTAAATGCCTCCAAAAACTCCTTGAAGTAGCCTCTTTTGTATTGTGAGAGCGCCTGTATATCCTCGCCTGCTGCTTTCTGTAATTGCTCTCTGCATTTTGTAGCATTTTTGTTCTGTTTTAAAAAGATCCATGTAATCCCCTTTGAAAGCTTTAATTCATATCTCGGCAAAAAGACGCTGATGTGCATAGGCAGACTATAGGCTAATGGGAAGTTATTTTACTGGCTGGGAAAACTGTGATGAGCTGAGCTGCTGATTAAATTACATGCAAACTCTAAATAAATGACATTTAATTTGCTAGTGCACGGTGCCATTGCATTTTTTTTTTTTAAAAGACTTGTTTACAACTTTTTTTTCATCCTGTGTTTACACTTAAGCCATGCAAATCCCTTACATCCTCTTTTAACCATTTCCTGTGTATATGCAAGGAAAGAGACTGGGAGATCGGTCCCCAACCGGTCACCCATAAAAAGAACTATCTCGGTACCAACTTATACAGCATATACTCAAGATTTGATAAAAAAAAATATTCAATTCTTTATTGATACAAAAATGTATAAAACAGGATATCCAAATACTTATTGAAAAACATCATAAAAAGTGCATGGTAACAATCTATGTATATCACCAACACTCCTGTTAAGAGGGATTAGGCTATGATGGGTTCCCAAGGATATTATTTTTCTCAACATGTTTCGCGGAATTCTAACGCTTCATCAGGAGAAAATCTGTAATTAATCATTATGACAGTAAACATCAAGTATCACAGTATCGCAGAATATGAAAAAATTCAACAACCAATGAAAAAGTAAAGGCGGGGGGGGGGAGAGAGCAATGTCACTTACCCAGGACCCAAGCCTAGCTGGAGACAAAGCACCACCAGGTTTCCCCCACGGCGGCTATGGGGGACGTGCATAAATGGACGTCCCCCATAGCCGCCATGGGGGAACCCTGGTGGTGCTTTGACTCTGGCTAAGCTTGGGTCCTGGGTAAGTGACATTGCTCTGTTTCTCTCCCCCTGTTTACTTTATCATTGGTTGTTGAATTTTTTCGTATATTGTGATACTTGATGTTTACTGTGATAATGATTGTAACGACACCTCCCAATATGAAAGGGGTTAACGCCGTTTAGAATATTCCCTCTCTGAACACGACACCTCCCAATATGAAAGGGGTTAACGCCGTTTAGAATATTCCCTCTCTGAACACACAACCACTATCGACCCTCCACAGCCAGGCGACCACTTCCCATAGGATTAATCCTTCCAGAGATACGAGACAACGCTCTGTATTTCAAGTTCCAAAACAGGGAAATCACTTTATTTTCAAAACACATGGTAACACATTTCTCTTCAAAACCCTTCCCTCCCATCCTTGGGGGAACAGGGCGGGTTAAACTGTCCAATGACAATGTTGATACAGGTCAGGTGTGTTCAAACTTCTCCTTCAGTAAACAGTCTTAGCAGGAGGGGTGATTCCCCCCCCCCTCCTCACAGAAGACACTTCAACATCCCATAATATGCAGTCAGACGGTCGACCAGCTCCAATCCACAATGGACAATAGAATGTAAATCACCACAAACAATGAACAGGTGATTGAGGCTGAACACCTCAGTATCTCTCAATTAACCTGTTGAGTTCAGAAACAGTAAATAGTCCTTTACAGTTTTCCTTGGGGATATGGTGGATAAATATTATAGACCCATTTTAGGTAGCCCAAGATATATTTCTTAATGTCCATTATTTCCTGGCTCACCCTGTGTCCAAAGTGACCCTCCTGTCACAATGATTGATTACAGATATTCTCCTGATGAAGCCGCAGAATTCCACGAAGCATGTTGAGAACAATGATATCCGTGGGAACCCACCATATCCTAATCCTCCTTTAAAGTGGTTGTAAACCCTTACAGACCACTTTTACCTACAGGTAAGCCTAGATTAAGGCTTACCTGTAGGTACAAGAAATATCTCCTAAACGTACACGGTTTAGGAGATATTTGCAGAAAAGACTGCACCGATGTCTACAGTGCATGTGCGCCGTAGACAACGGCGCAGACGCACTGAGCGTGCCGTTAGTGAAGGCGACCGTGCCATCACTGATGGCTCCCGCGCGCATGCGCGGGAGTGACGTCCTCGCAGCTCCTGCCAATCACATCGCCGGAGCCGCGATAGCCGGAAGTCACTCCGGGAGTAATGGTGGTGACGGAGGAGGTGAACGAGGGCCGATGCGGGGGCTTCGATCTCAGGTAAGTAACTTATAATGAGCTTGTATGCTATGCATACTAGCTCATTATGTCTTTGTCTTGCAGGATTTTTTTTTTTTTTTTTTTTTCAGGAGGCTTTACTTCCTCTTTAACAGGGGACATGAATGTTGGTTATATACGTGGATTGTTACCATGCACTTTTTATGATGTTTTTCAATAAGTATTTGGATATCCTTTTTTTTATAGGTTTTTGTATCCATATAGAATTGAATATTTTTTTATCAAATCTTGAGTATATGCTGTATAAGTTGGTACCAAGATAGGTCCCCACCCGGTCACCCATAAAAAGGAAATTTTGAAGGACTATCTTCCAGTCTCTTTCCTTCTAATTGGATGATGATACACCATACCTAGTCTATATGTAATCTATACCAATAGAGGTCTTAGCTTCTTAACCTGTGTATATGCAATACATTGATGATTGCCTGGTATTTCCCTAGGTGGGTAAACTGAGGGTGACAACAATGGACCATGCAAGCATAATGGGTGTTGAAACAGCCACTTGTAGCCTCCATTGGAAGCTGCTATGTCAGGCTGACAACACAGGAGCACAACCTGGGAGAAACAGGTAGAGTGTTGTCACCCTATAACAGGAAGGGCCTTCGTGGCAGGGTCACCAGGTATTTATTTAAAGTAATATTAAAGTCTTGTTTTTTTGCTTCAAAATAACAAACATGTTATACTTGCCTGTTCTGTGCAGTGGTTCTGTGCAGTGGTTCTGCGCAGTGGTTCTGTGTAGTGGTTCTGCACAGACCAGCCAGATTCTCCTCTTCTCGGGTCAGTCGCCAGTGCTCCTGGCCCCTCCCTCTTGCCAAGTGCCCCCACAGCAAGTAGCTTGCTATAGGGGGAAACCATCCAAGCAGAACCGCTGCGCTGTGTGTCCATTCAGACACGGAGCTGTGGATCGGCCCCAACCCCTTTCTCTCCTCATTGGCTCACTGACTTTGACAGCTGCGGGAATCAATGGTGCCTGCTATTGTCTCAGCCAATGAGGGAGAGCCCCTGGACAGCTGAGACTCTGGTGCAGCATAGCTGGATTAGGATGGGGCTTGGGTAAGGATTAGGAGGGGGGCTGCTGCACACTGAAGGTTTTTTATCTTAATACATAGAATGCATTATTTTATCAGAGAGCCTCAAAGTGAGCTGATTTTGGAATATATGAAAAGGCGTGTCATAATAAACCGTGTTCTTTTGGAACATTCAACCTTTCACCATGTCCACCAACCATTGCGGCACCGTGGTACTCTTTCTGTAGCCAACAGAAATCTATCCCCACCATAAAAGGGTTAGTAGATTGTGTCTGTCCCCAGACCAAAGGTTCTCTTTTAGTTTAACAGTTACCACATTGGCATTGCAGTATTGGGTCTTTTAGCCTCATACACACCACCATTTTTTTCGGCAAGAAAACTGCTGGCAGAGCTTTTTGCAGAGAAAACCGTTCATGTGTATGGTTTCTTGTCGATAAAACTGCCAGGAATCTCGACGAGAAAAATAGAGAACCTGCTCTCTATTTTCTCGTTGGGATTCTCGTCAGCCTGTTTCTCGACGAGAAAACCCATGAGTGTGTATGCTTACCTGTCCATGGTAAACCCGCGCATGCTCGATGAGACTTCGACACATGCACGGTAGCATACAAGGGTAGTGTAGGTTGAAGCAAGATGCCGGCGACGGCATCGAAATGTGACAAACGCCGGCTCGTCGTAGTCGATGATGTCACCGCGTTCTTGCCATTCAAAAGAGCGGCGGTTCTTTTGAATGGCCGTCTGTACACAGGGCTTCGCAAGACAAGCTTGCCAGGAAACCCGTCGAGAAAACCAACGTTTTTTTCCAACGGGATTCTCGCCCATGTGTACGAGGCTGTAGGGTTTAGTTTCAATTGGGATGCCATTCATTTTGGCAATGGATCATGTGCCCTATGGCAATGCCCAGCTTCCAATGCATTTTGTTTTACAGTTACTTGCACTTTATTAGGTACACTTTGCTAGTACCGGGTTGGACCCCCTTTTGCCTTCAGGACTGCCTGCCTGAGATTTTGGAAGCATCCCTCAGGGATTTTGGTCCATTTTGACACGATGGCATCATGCAGTTGCTGCAGATTTGTCGGCTGCACATCCGTGATGCAAATATCCCATTCCACCCCATCCCAAAGGTGCTCTATTGGATTGTACAGTGAACTCATTGTCATGTTCAAACAACCAGTGGTGAGATGATTGGAGCTTTGTGACATGGTGCATTATCCTGCTGGAAGGAGCCATCAGAAGATGGGGACACTGTAGTCATAAAGGGATGGACATGGTCAGCAACAATACTCAGGTAGGCCATGGGATTTAAATTATGCTTAATTGGTACTAAGGGGTTCAAAGTGTGCCAAGAAAATATCCCCCCCACACCATTACATCACCACCAGACTGAACTGTTGATACAAGGCAGGATGGATCCATCCTTTCATATTGTTTACACCAAATTCTGACCCCACCATCTGTATGTCGCAGCTGAAATTGAGACTCATCAGACCAGGCAATTTTTTTCCAATCTTCTATTGTCCAATGTTGGTGATCCTGTGCGAATTGTAGCCTCAGTTTCCTGTTCTTAGCTGACAGGAGTGGCACCCGGTGTGGTCTTCTGCTACTGTAGCCCATCTGCTTCAAGGCTCGATCTGTTGTGCATTCAGAAATGGTATTCTGCATAACTTGGTTGTAACGAGTGATTATTTGAGTTACTGTTGCCTTTCTATCATCTCCAACCAATCTGCCCATTCTCCTCTGACAACAAGGCATTTTCATCCACACAACTGCTGCTCACTGGATATTTTCTCTTTTTCAGACCTTTTTCTGTAAACCTGAGAGATGGTTGTGCGTGAAAATCCCAGTAGATTAGGATTTTTTGTAATACTCCAACCAGCCCGTCTGCCACCAACAACCATGCCACATTCAAAGTCACTTAAATCCCCTTTCTTCCCCATTATGATGCTCAGTTTGAACTTCAGCAAGTCATCTTCATAATGTCTAGAAACCTAAATGCATTGAGTTGCTGCCATGTGATTGGCTAATTAGCTATTTGTTTTACCAAGCAATTGAAGGGGTGTACCTAATAAAGTGGCCGGTGAGTGTATGAATAACAAGTTTCAAGCCCCATCAATCCCATTCAACTGGGTTCCCCAAAAAGTTAGGAATTTCTAGCAAGATTCAGGTCAGTGTATGTCAGTGTTTGTAGGTCAGGTAGGTCAGTGTATGTAGGTCAGGCAGGTCAGTGTATGTAGGTCAGGTAGGTCAGTGTATATAGGTCAGGCAGGTCAGGGTATTTAGGTCAGTGTATGTAGGTCAGGCAGGTCAGTGTATGTAGGTCAGGCAGGTCAGTGTATGTAGGTCAGGCAGGTCAGGGTATGTAGGTCAGAGGTCAGGCAGGTCAGTGTATGTAGGTCAGGCAGGTCAGTGTATGTAGGTCAGGCAGGTCAGTGTATGTAGGTCAGGCAGGTCAGTGTATGTAGGTCAGGCAGATCAGTGTATGTAGGTCAGTGTATGTAGGTCAGGCAGGTCAGTGTATGTAGGTCAGTGTATGTAGGTCAGTGTATGTAGGTCAGGCAGGTCAGTGTATGTAGGTCAGGCAGGTCAGTGTATGTAGGTCAGGCAGGTCAGTGTATGTAGGTCAGGCAGGTCAGTGTATGTAGGTCAGGCAGGTCAGTGTATGTAGGTCAGTGTATGTAGGTCAGGCAGGTCAGTGTATGTAGGTCAGGCAGGTCAGTGTATGTAGGTCAGGCAGGTCAGTGTATGTAGGTCAGGCAGGTCAGTGTATGTAGGTCAGGCAGGTCAGTGTATGTAGGTCAGGCAGGTCAGTGTATGTAGGTCAGGCAGGTCAGTGTATGTAGGTCAGTGTATGTAGGTCAGGCAGGTCAGTGTATGTAGGTCAGGCAGGTCAGTGTATGTAGGTCAGGCAGGTCAGTGTATGTAGGTCAGGCAGGTCAGTGTATGTAGGTCAGGCAGGTCAGTGTCAGGTTGGTGAGTTTAGTGGTCAGCATTGATGGGCACTGGTAAGCCACACAACCCCACCGCCCAGCCAAACAAAAAGCCTGCGCCAAATTTTTCCCCAGTATCTGTGATAACGGGGTGCAGTTGAGGGTCATGAAGGTCTGACCCTTGTCTCCTGCTGACCCTAGAAGGCTTCTTTCCAGACCAAACTATTCACATGGCCTTTATAGTTGGAACGGACAAGACTATGAAAATATCACTTAAAAAATACAACCCTTGCCACGTGTTATGGCTTCTAGAGTCACATGTGAACACCTTAAAATACATTGTAGAGCAGATGTGCATCACAGGGATTTCTAAGAATAGTTGGTGTTAAGCTATGAGAGTTGTTCAGCACATGACGCAGATGCTCTCTCGGTGGCATACATTAATAGTATTATCACTTCGGTGACTCTCTGCAGAATGGCGCGACTCAGCAACTGTGAAGTCTGACTCTCTGATACTATCATTAGTCACAGACATTTTTGCGCATTTCTGAGTTATTGCAGGCTGTGAATTACAATACATGTTATGTGTGGTCAGGTTGCTTGGATTTCAACATATTTAGAGGGGTGTGCGGTCCTATGGCCCTACTTTGCTGCAGATTGACAGTTGATGGTCCGATACTTTGTAGTCACCACTCCTTAGTAAGTATAGATTGATGTAACTCAGAGGCCAGTAGTAAGTTACAGAGTACAGGGGTCAGTAGTATGTAATGCACAGTGCAGGAGTCATGAGTATGTAACAAGAGAGCAGGGGTCAGGAGTAAATAACATAGAGTTCAGTAGAAGGTAATACAGAGTGCAGGTTTCAGGAGCGAGTAATGCAAAGTGAGCAGTCAGTAGGTAATAAAGCAGACCTTACAGATCAGTAGAATGTAATGCAGAGATTAGTAGTAGCTAATGCAGAGTGCCGGGGTCAGAAGCAAGTAACCCAGAGTACTAAGGTCAGAAGTACACTACATTGTCAAAAGTATTGGGACACCTGCCTTTACACGCACATGAATTTTATTGGCATCCCAGTCTTAGTCCGTAGGGTTCAATATTGAGTTGCTTCACCCTTTGCAGCTATAACAGCTTCAACTCTAGGAAGGCTGTCCACAAGGTTTAGGAGTGTGTCTATGGCAGTGTTTCTCAACTCCAGTCCTCAAGGCGCACCAACAGGTCATGTTTTCAGGATTTCCCTCAAATGAAACAGCTGTGGGAATTACTAAAGCAGTTAAACTGATTAAATCACCTGTGCAAAACAATGGAGAGCCTGAAAACATGACCTGTTGGGGCGCCTTGAGGACTGGAGTTGAGAAACACTGGTCTATGGGAATGTTTGACCATTCTTCCAGAAGTGCATTTGTGAGGTCAGACACTGATGTTGGAAAAGAAGGTCTGGCTCGCAGTCTCCACTCTAATTCATCCCAAAGGTGTATTGTTGGGTTGAGTTCAGGACTCTGTGCAGGCCAGTAATGTTCCTCCACCCCAAACTCCCTCATCCATGTCTTTATGGACCTTGCTTTGTGCACTGATCCAAATCACTTGGTGGAGGGGGGATTATGTTGTGTGGTTGTTTTCCAGGGGTTGGGCTTGGCCCCTTAGTTCCAGTGAAGGGAGCTCTTAAGGTGTCAGCATATCAAGACATTTTGGACAATTTCATGCTTCCAACTTTGTGGGAAGAGTTTGGGGATGGCCCCTTCCTGTTCCAACATGACTGCACACCAGTGCACAAAGCAAGGTCCATAAAGACATGGATGAGTGAGTTCCGGGTGGAGGAACTTGTCTGGCCTGCACACAGTCCTGACCTCAACCTAATAGAACACCTTTGGGATGAATTAGAGTGCAGACTGCGAGCCAGACCTTCTCATCCAACATCAGTGCCTGACCTCACAAATGCGCTTCTGGAAGAATGGTCAAACATTCCCATAGACACACTCCTAAACCTTGTGGACAACCTTTTTAGAGTTGAAGCTTTTATAGCTACAAAGGGTGGGCCAACTCAATATTGAACCCTACGGACTAAGACTGGGATGCCATGAAAGTTCATGTGCGTGTAAAGGCAGGTGTCCCAATACTTTTGTCAATATAGTGTATGTCACACACAGTGCAGAGTGCCAGTAGTAGATATTTTAATTTGGCGTTGGCACATCCGGAAGGTGGGGGTCTATGATCATGTGATCGTCATGATTGGCTGTCATCGCAGTCACATGATCGGAAAGCTCCCGATCGCAAGCAGCGATCGGGGATCTTTTCGTTAGCCGTCCGAAACTGCGTCAGGAGCACACAGGCCACACGCTCTCGGCACAGCTGTGTTTACAATGTGGTACGTAAACATGCGGCCGCTCGTCGCCAAGGCCCACCTGCCGAGAGGCCACATATTGGCAACAGGTTAATGCCCCATACACACGATTGGACCTTTTTCCGATTAAACTCCCATCGGAATTCCATCGGAAAAAAATAGAACATGTTCTATTTGAAAATTCCGGTGGAATTCATTGGAATTTCTCCGATGGGGCTCACACACGGTCGGAATGAAGAAACCCCAACGGACTCAGTCTGACTTTTTTCATCGGAAATTCCTATTGTGTGTACAGGGCATAAGTGTTCAGGGATCAGTAGTAACATAGTAGGAGAGGTTGAAAAAAGACTCAAGTCCAACCTACTGTGTGTGTGTGTGATTATAACATAGAGTTCAAAGGTCAGTTGTTTATAATGCACAGTGCTGGGGTCAAGAGTAATAGCAACGTTCAGAGGTCAGCAGTATGTAATGCACAATACTGAGGCACTGAGTAACTAACACACATCTCCCCCCACCAGCAAATATACCCCATTTCCAGCACAAACATCTACCTGCTGAGCTGAATTTACCCAAAGCTCAAATTCCCCCCTTTCTCTGTAAAGTTCACCCACCAGACCTCAGATGCAGTGGTGCCCAGCATAGTAAGGAAGTCAAACAAGGTCTCCCATTGGCTGTGCCAGAGCTGAGGAGGATTCTAGTACTTTCCTGAGCCCTGCAATGCCCCTTTCCACTTTGATCTGAGAGTAAAGAGCTGGCAGTTGGCACAGTGGAGTCACAACAATCTTCCTGTCCCGTGGCTGTGGTCAATGGGTAGATCACAGCCCACCTGTTGCTGATTCTCTTTAACCACTTGCCGACCGCCGCACGCCGATGTACGTCGGCAGAATGGAACGGCTGGACATATTGGCGTACAGGTACGTCCCCTTTAATATGCACAGCCGTGGGTCGCCGGTAGGGTTGCCACCTCATCCCTTTAACCACTTAAGCCCTGGACCATTTTGTAGCTAAAGGACCAGAGGTGTTTTCAGAATTTTGCACTGCGCTGCTTTAACTGTAAATTGTGCAGACATGCAATGTTGTACCGAAACAAAATTTGTGTCCTTTTCTTCCCACAAATAGAGCTTTCTTTTAATGGTATTTGATTGCCTCTGCGATTTTTATTTTTTGCGATATAAACGGAAAAAGACTGATTTTTTTTTAAAAAAATTATATTTTCTACTTTTTGTTATAAGAAAAATCGAATAAACTAAATTTTAGTCATACATTTAGGCCAAAATGTATTCAGCCACATGTCTTTAGTAAAAAAAAATGTCAATAAGCGTATATTTATTGGTTTGCGCAAAAGTTATAGCGTCTACAAACTAGGGTACATTTTCTGGAATTTACACAGCTTTTAATTTATGACTGCCTATCTCATTTCTTGAGGTGCTAAAATGGCAGGGCAGTACAACCCCCCCCCCAAATGACCCCATTTTGGAAAGTAGATATCCCAAGGAAATTGCTGAGAGGCATGTTGAGCCCATTGAATATTTTTTTTTTTTGTCCCAAGTGATTGAATAATGACAAAAAAAAAAAAAAATTACAAAAAGTTGTCACTAAATGATGATATATTGCTCACACATGCTATGGTTATATGTGGAATTGCACCCCAAAATACATTTTGCTGCTTCTCCTGAGTACGGGAATACCACATGTGTGGGACTTTTTGGGAGCCTAGCCGCGTACGGGACCCCGAAAACCAAGCACCGCCTTCAGGATTTCTAAGGGTGCAACTTTTTGATTTCACTCCTCACTACTTATCACAGTTTCGAAGGCCATAAAATGCCAAAATAGCACAAAACCCCCCAAATGACCCCATTTTAGAAAGTAGACACCCCAAGGAAATTGCTGAGAGGCCTGTTGAGCCCATTGAATATTTTTTTTTGTCCCAAGTGATTGAATAATGACAAAAAAATAAAAAAGTTACAAAAAGTTGTCACTAAATGATATATTGCTCACACATGCCATGGTTATATGTGAAATTGCACCCCAAAATACATTTTTCTGCTTCTCCTGAGTACGGGGATACCACAAGTGTGGGACTTTTTAGGAGCCTAGCCGCCTACGGGCCCCCGAAAACCAAGCACCGCCTTCAGGATTTCTAAGGGCACAAATTTTTGATTTCACTCCTCACTACCTATCACAGTTTCGAAGGCCATAAAATGCCATAATAGCACAAAACCCCCCCAAATGACCCCATTTTGGAAAGTAGACACCCCAAGCTATTTGTTGAGAGGCATGGTGAGTATTTTACAGCTCTCATTTGTTTTTTAATATGAGGAAAGAAAATATATATATATATATTTTTTTTTTTCAATTTTCAAAACTTTGTGACAAAAAGCGAGATCTGCAAAATACTCACCATACCTCTCAGCAAATAGCTTGGGGTGTCTACTTTCCAAAATGGGGTCATTTGGGGGGGTTTTGTGCCATCTGGGCATTCCATGGCCTCCGAAACTGTGATAGGCAGTGAGAAGTGAAATCAAAAATTTACACCCTTAGAAAGCCTGAAGGCGGTGCTTGGTTTTTGGGGTCCCGTACGCGGCTAGGCTCCCAAAAAGTCTCACACATGTGGTATCCCCGTACTCAGGAGAAGCAACAGAATGTATTTTGGGGTGTAATTCCACATATGCCCATGGCATGTTTGAGCAATATATCATTTAGTGACAACTTTGTGCAAAAAAATAAATTTCTTTTTTCCGCAACTTGTGTCAACATATCAAATATCCCATGGACTCGACATGCCTCTCAGTATATAGCTTGGGGTGTCTACTTTCCAAAATGGGGTCATTTGGGGGGGGTTTGAACTGTTCTGGCATTTTATACACAACATTAGGAAGCTTACATCCACTCTTCTAACCACTTGAAGACAAAGCCCTTTCTGACACTTTTTGTTTACATGAAAACATTTTTTTTTTTTTTGCAAGAAAATTATGTTGAACCCCCAAACTATATATATTTTTTTAAAGCAAAGGCCCTACAGATTAAAATGGTGGGTGTTGCATTTTTTTTTCCACACAGTATTTGCGCAGTGATTTTTCAAACGCATTTTTTGGGGAAAAAATACACTTTTTTTTATTTTAATGCACTAAAACACACTATATTGCCCAAATGTTTGATGAAATAAAAAAAGATGATCTTAGGCCGAGTACATAGATACCAAACACGACATGCTTTAAAATTTCGCACAAACGCGCATTGGCGACAAACTACATACATTTTTAAAAGCCTTTAAAAGCCTTTACAGGTTACCACGTTAGATTTACAGAGGAGGTCTACTGCTAAAATTACTGCCCTCGATCTGACCTTCGCGGTGATACTTCACATGCATGGTGCAATTGCTGTTTACATATGACGCCAGACCGACGCTTGCGTTCGCCATTGCGCAAGAACAGGGCAGGACAGGGGTGTTTTGTTTTTTTTGTTTTTTTTTATTATTAATTTTGCTTTTGTATTTTATTTTTAAACTGTTCCTTCCGTATATTTTTTTTTTTTTATTGTTATCTCAGGGAATGTAAATATCCCCTATGATAGCAATAGGTAGTGACAGGTACTCTTTTTTTGAAAAAAACTGGGGTCTATTAGACCCTAGATCTTTCCTCAAAACATCTGACCACACCAAGATCGGTGTGATAAAATGCTTTCCCAATTTCCCAATGGCGCTTTTTATATCTGGGGGGGGGCATTCCCTCCCACTGCTTGTAAAAGCAGTCCAGAGGCTAATTAGCCACTAGGATTGCTTTTACATGAAAGCCGGCCGCTGGCTGAAAAGAATGATACCAAGATGATACCTAAACCCGCAGGCATCATTCTGGTATAAACATTCAAAGTCCAGCAACATACCAGTACGTTGCTGGTCCTTGTTGGACATGTATTGTAATCTTTTTTTTCATGCAGCCTGTTGGCTGAACGAAAAAAAAAGATTGATCGGTGGGTATGCCCACCATTAGAATACCGCCCTTCATCCACCCACTTCTAATGATGGGCATACATGCACCATTTATATATGCCGAAGCATGGGGGCATCCTCCCGCAAAAGTTATGCCGCACACACATGGTCAGACTTTTCCACGGGCAAGCCTCTGTCGGAATTTCGACCGTATGTACGCGGCATTAGGAGCAAAATCGCTCCTCCGCTCCTGCTGCCCCAATGCTTCGGCACATATGCTTTTTTTTTTAACTGTGGTGGTGAAATCACCTCCTACAGCACTGGAGTCGCAGGGATCAGGCCTGTCTCTGCGAACGCTGCAGTTATGCGTGTTGTGTTTTGCAAGTGACAGTGATCGATTGATACTGCACTTGGGTGGCCTGGGCTGGGCGGAGGGGCAAAACGCAGGTGCCAGCAGGTATCTGGGCTGATCCTGCTAACACTGCATTTTTGGGAACCCTAAACTGCTGGGGACGCTAGTATAGATCTGATCAGATATTGATCTGTTCAGATACTATACCACTAAGGGAGGTGTATGCTTCACGCGTGGGTGTTAGCGCTACTGGCACTAACCTGACGCTGCCTGGGGTGTGACGCAGACCCTCTCTGATGCTAAAACCTAATTGATATCACCCGCCGGGCGATCAGGGGGTTAAACCTTTATTGGGTTATATACGGCGGGTGCCCTGACACTATAAAAAGCAAACTAACCAGCATCACCCATAACACTTATATGGTGATCACTGGTGAAAGGGTTAACTAGGGTCAATCAGGGGGTTAAACCTTTATTAGGTAATATATGGGGGTACCCGACGCTATAAAAACCTGCGGCGAACCTAAAAAAAATAACTGGCTACCTATCGGCATCACCGACACTAAAGCCCCGTACACACGATCGGTTTAACTGATGAAAACCGTCCGATGGATGGTTTTCATCAGACAAACCGATCGTGTATGTTACCCATCGGTCTTTTTCCCATCGGATGGAAAAAATAGAACTTGTTTTAAAATTTTCCGATGGATCAAGAACCGATGGTAATTTGCGATCGTCTATGGGCAAGTCCATCGGTTAAAAAACCCACGCATGCTCAGAATCAAGTCGACGCATGCTCATAAGCATTAAACTTCATTTTTCTCGGCTCATCGGAGTGTTTTACGTCACCACGTTTGGAACGGTCGGTTTTTTGACTGATGGTGTGTGGCCAAGACTGATGAAAAACTGTTTCATCGGATTTCCGATGGTCAAATCCATTGGACGAAAATCCATAGGTTATCCGATCGTGTGTACAGGGCTTAAGACAGCGATCAGAAAAACGACCGCTTAGTGACAGCGGTGCTAGGGGGTGAAAGGGTTACCTGGGGGGGCGATCAAGGGGTTAAACCTTTATTGGGTAATATATGGGGGTACCCGACGCTATAAAAACCTGCGGCGAACCTAAAAAAAATAACTGGCTACCTATCGGCATCACCGACACTAAGACAGTGGTCAGAAAAACGATCGCTTAGTGACGGCGGTGCTAGGGGGTGAAAGGGTTACCTGGGGGGCAATCAAGGGGTTAAACCTTTATTTGGGGGGGTTAGGGGGCTACACTGGACCTAAACCTGACACTTTTACAGTCACAAATGTCACTGATTGCAGTGATCACTAAATAAATGGTCATTGCAATCAGTGACACTGTGACTGGGGGCTGGGGGTGTCTGGGGGGGCCTGGGGGGCGATTTATGTACCTATGTGTCCTGGTGTCAGTGTAGTGTTTGTGCACTAACCTGACATCTTCTCTCATGCGGCGCTCGGTATATGTGAGCGCCGCATGAGGGATGACATCACTTCCTCCTGCCTGTGTAAACATTACACAGGCAGAGGAAGCATTTGATTCGCTGGGAGCGATCGCGAGGGGGTGGCCAGAATCGAATGGCGGCCCCCTCATCACGGATCGCTCCCGAAGCGATCCGGCCGCCCACTGTACCGGAGGGGGGTCCGATCGGACCCCCCACCCATACGAAGGCAGTCACGTACAGGTACGTGATTGTGCCTGTCCGTGCCATTCTGCCGACATATATTTACAGTGGGCGGTCGTTAAGTGGTTAAAACCGAACACATATTAATTACACAGGTTCTGTGGCTGATTAGGTGGTAAATAAACTCACTGCCTTATCTGCATTAAATTAGCCTCAGAACCTGTGTAATTCATATGTGTTTGTATTTAAAAGGATGAGGTGGCAACCCTAGCCGCCGCTGGCGCGCTCGCGACCCGATCTGGTACTCCGTGACCGCGCCCATGGGACCCGCGGACCCGATCGCCGCCGGTGTCCCGCGATCGGGTCACAGAGCTGAAGAACGGGGAGAGGCAAGTGTAAACAAACCTCTCCCTGTGCTTCCTAGTGAGCCTGTCACTGATCGTCTCTTCCCTGTCATAGGGAACGACGATCAGTGATGTCACACGCCAAGCCACGCCCCCCTACAGTTAGAATCACACATTAGGTCACACTTAACCACTTTAGCGCCCCCTACAGGTTAACCCCTTCACTGCCAGTGTCATTTTCACAGTAATCAGTGCATTTTTATAGCACTGATCGCTGTAAAAATGACAATGGTCCCAAAATAGTGTCAAAAGTGTCCGATGTGTCCGCCATAATGTCGCAGTCATGATAAAAGTCGCTGATCGCCGCCATTACTAGTAAAAAAAAAAATATTAATAAAAAATACCATAAAACTATCCCCTATTTTGTAGACGCTATAACTTTTGAGCAAACCAATCAATAAACGCTTATTGCGATTCTTTTTTACCAAAGATATGTAGAAGAATACTTATCGCCTAAACTGAGGGAAAAAAAAAATTTTAATATATTTTTGGGGGATATGTATTATACCAAACGTAAAAAATATTGCATTTTTTTCAAAATTGTCGCTCTATTTTTGTTTATAGCACAAAAAATAAAAACCGCAGAGGTGATCAAATACCACCAAAGGAAAGCTCTATTTGTGGGAAAAAAAGGACATCAATTTTGTTTGGGAGCCACGTCGCGCGACCGCGCAATTGTCAGTTAAAGTGACGTAGTGCCGAATTGCAAAAAGGGGCCTGGTTCTTTAGCAACAAAATGGTCTGTGGCTTAAATGGTTAAAGGATATGTAAACCCTAGGAATAAACGTATTATTTGCTCCCTCCAGGTCTGTTTAAAAATAGCATTATTAAACACATTTTGCTATATTCAATAAGTGCATTAAATCCATTTTATTTCTGACATAAACCTTGTAAGGTCATAACAACTTGAGATCTCTGCAGATCCGAATTAGTTATTGTTTCTTCCAATGTTATGGAGAAGTGCAGAGGGGAAGGTCAATGTAGTCCTGTCCTAGAATATCTCCATAGATACAGTAAATTGAGTGTCATCACCATAGGACAGAAAGTGTGTTACCGGCAAGCTCACCATGTAAAAATAAAGGGTAAAAAGACTGAAATAAAGAAAATGAATGCAGCCATCACATCTAAGGACGACCAGTAAGCTACAATATATTACTTTTTTGTTTTTGGGTTTGGGTTTAGACCAGTGGTCTCCCAACTACGGCCCTGGGGCTGGATGTGGCCCTTTGCTTGCCTCTATCCAGCCCTTGGGTCACAATTCCATCCACAACTGCCACTTTTGATGGGGTACCATTCCTCCCATTGACACCAATGATGGGGTGCTATTCCTCCCATTGACACCAATGATGGGGTGCTATTCCTCCCACTGTTATCGAAAATGGGCCGCTATTCCTAGCAATACCAGCAATAGGGCACGGTTCCTTCCTCTAAAACCAACGATGGGGAATTTTTTACTCCCACTAGCCACAGTCTGGCCCCACTAATGTCTGAAGGACAGTAAACTGGGCCTTTGTTTAGAAAGTTTGAAGACCCCTGGTCTAGACACACTTTACCTGCCCTGCAATAGTGTACAGATTTGTTCAAACCCCAAAACTTCATTAACAGGGACTTGAACAGCCATATAAAACTCAATCTCCACCTCCTCTGGATCAACTGTGGGTATAGAATTGGGTATATGGGATTGTACGATATTTTGTATTTTTTTTTTTTTTATGGTTGAACTGGATGGATTTTGTCTTTTTTCAACCTGACTAACTATGTAACTATGTAATCTTGAAAAAAAAACTCCATTAACCACTTTCCGCCCGGCCTGTAGCAGAATGACGGCCTGGCGGTGGTTCAGTTATCCTGACTGGGCGTCATATGACGTCCAGCAAGACAACAGCGCTTGGGGGCACGCATCGCGGCGATCGGTGGTGCTGCATGTCAGTCTGACACACCGGTACACCGATCTCAGTAAAGAGCCTCTGATGGAGGCTCTTTACCACGTGATCAGCCGTGTCCAATCACAGCTGATCACAATGTAAACATGAAGAGCCGTTGATCGGCTTTTCCTCACTCGCGAGTAGAGGAGAGCCGATCGGCTGCTCTCCTGACAGGGGGGGTCTGTGCTGATTGTTTATCAGCGCAGCCCCCCCTCGGATGCCCGCCCAGGATCACCAGGACCACCAGGGATGGCCACCACACTGGACCACCAGGTATGCCACCCTAGACCACCAGGGAAATGCCAATCAGTGCCCAGGCAGCTACCAATCGGTACTCAGGCAGCTGCCAATCAGTGTCCATCCCCAATGCCTGCCAGTGCCATCAGTGATGCCCATCAGTACCAATCAGTGACACCTATCAGTGCCTATCAGTGCCCAGCAGTGCCGCCCATAAGTACCCATCAGTGCAACCTTTCAGTGCCCATCAATGTCGCCTATTAGTGCCCACCAGTGCCAGCCATAAATGCCCATCAGTGCCGCCTATAAATGCCCATCAGTGCTACATATCAGTGCCACCCATCAGTGCTGCCTACCAGTGCCCATCGTCAGTGCCCATCAGTGCCACCTCATCTGTGCCGCCTCATCAGTGCCCATCAGTGAAGGAGAAAACGTACTTATTTACAACATTTTATAACAAACAAAAGAAAAACTTTTTTTTTTTCAAATTTTCTGTCTTTTTTTATTTGTTTAGCAAAAAATAAAAGCCGCATAGGTGATCAAATACCACCAAAAGAAAGCTCTATTTGTGGGAACAAAATGATACAAATTCTGTTTGGGTACAGTGTAGTTGCGGCCCGTCAATAAGGGGCGCAGGGGCGCCGCCCCCCCCCCCCCCAAAGCTACTTATTTTTAAAAAAAAATGAAAACATTTTTTTTTAAAGTGTCCCTTTAAGTGGGTGTGTTAAGGGCGACGGACACAGGGTGCTATTGGAGGCATGACCCGTGTGTAAACACGTGATTGGGGCTAAGAAGCTCTATTGGCGTAGTTTAGAGTGTGTTCGGGCGCAAAGTTTGTAGCCACGAAAACTCCACCTCTACGATCTAGCATTAGGTTTCCAGTGCTTGTAATTGATTGAGTCCATAGGGTGGGGCTTTAATCCGACCTGCAGCGTCATTGGCTCACAGGCTGCCTGTCTCCTTCAGTAAGTGAGGGGGAAATCACCAGCAGAAAAGAACCGGTCAGGGCAGACAGGGAGCGATGTGCAGAGGCAGCTCAATTAATCTCCCTGTGACACAGACTCTGCATCCAGCAGTGCACAAGAGGGATCACACAGAAATCTTCAGGTACATTTCTACATGCCAGGACTGGAGGGGGGAGGGGTCAGAAGGGGCTATTATCACTGTGTCCTGAGAGACTGTAAAGCAGCATTTTAATCTCCAACTTTACTTCACCTCTCTCCATGTAATGCAAGTCTGTACACCTTCTCTTTTCTCCCCTGCCTTCAGCTGGTATAGAGAAACAAAAGGCATTGTTAAATTCACATTATTTACATGTAAATCACTCGGGCATTGTTATGCAAATTAGATCGGCCGCCGCGATTCATATGCAAATCACACCCCATCCGCTGCATGCAGCCCACCTAGACAGCATACAGGTGAGCATAGGGGGCATGTAGAGGTAATCAAAAAGGGGGGCTTGAGGTGCAGAGGTGAGCAGAGGAGGTGTGCAGTCAGAGGTGGTGTACAGAGGTGCAGAGTGGATGGGAAGGAAGGGTTGGATTGCAGAGGTTAGCAAAGTAGGGGTTTGGTGGACAGAGGCTAGCAGATGATGAGTTAGGGGCAGAGTTGTACTGATGGGAGATAATAATGCAGAGATTAGTAGATAGATGGGGGGGGCACAGTAGGTGTACAGACCCAGGAACTCAGCACAGGGATGATGGGAACCCCTCATAATGGGCACAGCAGGTGTACAGACCCAGGAACTCAGTACAGGGATGGTGGGAACCCTCATAATGGGCACAGCAGGTGTACAGACCCGGGAACTCAGCACAGGGATGGTGGAAACCCTCATAATGGGCACAGCAGGTGTACAGACCCAGGAACTCGTTACAGGGATGGTGGGAACCCCTCATAATGGGCACAGTAGGTGTACAGACCCAGGAACTCAGTACAGGGATGGTGGGAACCCTCATAATGGGCACAGCATGTGTACAGACCCAGGAACTCAGTACAGGGATGGTGGGAACCCCTCATAATAGGCACAGTAGGTGTACAGGGATGGTGGGAGGAACCCTCATAATGGGCACAGCGGGTGTACAGACCTGGGAACTCAGTACAGGGATGGTGGGAACTCCTCATAATGGGCACCTCAGGTGTACAGACCCAGGAACTCTGCACAGGGATGGTGGGAACCCCGCATAATGGGCAAAGTAGGTGTACAGACCCAGGAACTCAGTACAGGGATGGTGGGAACCCCTCATAATGGGCACCGTAGGTGTACAGACCCAGGAACTCAGTACAGCCTGTCCTTATACATTTACTTGAGATCACTTAGACCCGGTGGGTCTCTATAGTGGGAGGTAGCGCCAACACCCCATTCTTTTATGTTATATCCTATTCTCCCTAGGGAGTTTTTAAGGGGGCAGCAACCTCTGTCTGGTGTTTTCCTGAGCGCGGATTCCCTACTTCTTTAATAATAGTCTAATATCCATAAAATGTCATAATCTACCCAATAGACCTCATGCACACAGGGTGTTTGCTTTGCTCCTCTAAACGTCAGAACTCCTGGCAGGAGAAAAGCCCACTGTCATGCGTTTTATCGTAAATGTATCCTATTGGCCAAAATATTTATTTTTTCTTGCCATTTAAATGCATTACCTCTCAAATGCGCCTAAATGCGTCTAGCGTTTCAGTGTGTTTTAGCTTTTTTCTGCGCTTCACCTCCTCTCCTAAACGTGCTTTCCATGGGTTTTTTTTTTCAGACTGTAATTGCTCTGCTTCTAATATGTCTGTAAATGCCTGTGTGGACATGGACACATAAGCTAACATACATGTGCTTTTACAGTCTGAGAAAAAAAATGTCTAATGCCAGGATTTTTTAAGCTTTAATCTGAGCCCTTTGTAATCTCATGTAGCCATATTCCTAAGCGATCATCACAAGTCTTTTTCTGTGCTTGATATACCATCAGTCCGATTCATGCTTCAGAGTAAGTTTAAGGCCCCGTTCAGGCTAGATTTACACTGTTGTGCAGAGAGGCTCTCAGCAGGGGTCCGGTGCGTCCCTGTTCTTCATTTCAGGGATGAATCGGGCCCAAATTTTTGCCTGCCTTTGGACCTAAAACAAAGCATATTTCCAGGTTGTAAGTTGGCAAATGTCATTGCAGATCCCTACTTGTTATTGCTTGTATTGAAACTTACATAACACAGTTGGTGTTCTGTACATTGACCGTGCATAAAACACTACCCTACATGTACACCATGTTTAAACATTTGCCAGTTTTATGAGTCATAGCGGGCAGCAGATGAAACTACATAGGTAATTGTAAAAATACAAAATGTAGTGTAGTACTTACATTTTTTTCTTATCAAAAGCGAAATTACCTTTTAAATGCAACTCCTGTCGTCTAACGTTTAATGTTGTAGAGAGGCTATGCAATGGGTTAATAAAGTCAGAACTTAAAATGCAAGTTTAAACCATTTCCTAGTCTGTGATCTCCAGATATCGTCTGGGTTTTAAAACAAATTGAAGCTTTGTCGGTGTATAATGTGCAGCCTGGTATATGATATGCAGAGCCCTGTGTATAATGTGCAGCCTGGTATATGATGTGTAGGGATGAGTTCTGGCGCGTTCGCATACTCCACGTGCAGAGCCCACCAGGAAGTCGGCGCTGCGCTAATCACAGGCAGGGAGACATTGTCCCGATGCTCGGCTGCAGAGATCGGGAAATGTCTCCCTGCCTGTGATTAGCGCAGCGCCGTGCCGACTTCCTGGCGGGCTCTGCACGTGGATTATGCGAATGTGCCAGAACTCATCCTTAATGATGTGCAGAGCCCTGTGAATGATGTGCAGAGCCCGGTGTATAATGTGCAGCCTGGTATATGATGTGCAGCCTGGTATATGATGTGCAGAGCCCTGTGTATATGATGTGCAGAGCCCTGTGTATAATGTGCAGCCTGGTATATGATGTGCAGAGCCCTGTGTATAATGTGCAGCCTGGTATATGATGTGCAGAGCCCTGTGTATAATGTGCAGCCTGGTATATGATGTGCAGAGCCCTGTGTATAATGTGCAGCCTGGTATATGATGTGCAGAGCCTGGTGTATAATGCTGACACTATGAGTGGAATACAGGGGACGGAGTGGGTGGATTCTATAAGGGGTGTGGCTTATGAGAAGTGGGAGGGGCCAACCGTGGAGGGGCGGGGTCTTGCGCCCCCCATCCTAAAACTTCACCAGCCGCCACTGTTACAGTGTAGCATGACTGCGCAATTGTCATTTAAACAGCGACAGTGCCGAAAGCTGAAAATTTGGCTTGGTGTAAGTGCCTGGTATTGAAGCGGTTAAACTGAGTTTGGGACTTCAGAGAGTGGTTTGAGTAATGAAATACAGCATGTATTGTGGGGTGATTTGCATTGTAAAGATTTCTCTGTACTGGGGAAGCTTGCTGTATTGTATAGAATACTTTCAGAAGCCGTCTAATTTGAACTACAAAGAATAAAGTCCATCTTACAAAGCCATATGTATTACAGCGGGTATAGCACTGCAAAATAAAGCGATTTGTATTACAAAGGATACTTGGGTCTCTCCAAGTTGCTCTGTATTGCGTGGAATGGGTTGACACAAGTATATGTTGTAATAAATTAAATAGGCCACCAAGAACAGTCATGATGTATATTGCAGTTTTATTATCATGGCAAAGGATGGCGTATGTTATACGGGGAAAAAAGGTGTCTATTTCTGAGCGTATTTTATGGGGGAGGTTTATTGCTGCAGTGTATAAAACCGAGCATTATGTATTATGCTTATTCATGAAAGAAGTACAATGCAAGATCTGCACATTAAATTCAGCCCCTTTCAAAATCATATAATAGTAGTACAGTGCCTTGAAAAAGTATTCATACCTCCTTGAAATTTTACACATTTTGTCATGTTACAACCAAAAACGTAAATGTATTTTATTGGTGTTGATAAACCAACACAAAGTGGCACATAATTGTGAAGTGGAAGAAAAATGATAAATGGTTTTCATTTTTTTTTTAAACTAAATATGTGAAAAGTGTGGCGTGCATTTGTATTCAGCCCCCTTTACTCTGATACCCCTAACTAAAATCTAGTGGAACCAATTGCCTTCAGAAGTCACCTAATTATTAAATAGAGCCCACCTGTGTGTAATTAAATCTCAGTATAAATACAGCTGTTCTGTGAAGCCCTCAAAGGTTTGTTAGAGAACCTTAGTGAACAAACGGCATCATGAAGGACAAGGACCACACCAGACGGGTCAGGGATAAAGTTGTGTAGAAGTTTAAAGCAGGGTTAGGTTATAAAAATATCCCAAGCTTTGAACATCTGAAGGAGCACTGTTCAATCCATCATCTGAAAATGGAAAGAGTATGAAACCTACCAAGACATGGCCGTCCACCTAAACTGACAGGTTTCCACAAAGTGTCAGTGTCAGATTGTCCACCGCAATATCACAGTCCCGCTATAAGTCACTGATTGCCACCATTACTACTAGTATAGAAAATAAAAACAAATACAAATTCCAGTATATACCATAGTTTGTAGACGCTATTACTCCTGCACAAACAATTCAATCTAGGCTTATTGGAATTTTTTTTATAAAAAAATATATAACAGAATATACATTGGCCTAAATTTATTAAGAAATTTGTTTTCTTTTTAAATTTCTTTTTGGATATGTTTTATAGCCGAAAGTAAAAATAAATATATATATATTGTGAGGGGGTTGGCTCGGCAGCGGGTGTGTGTGACCCCCGAGATGGGCTCCCCACACAAAAACAGGCCCAGCAAACGGAGGTTGTGGTTTTCAAAATCAAAAAAGGTGCGGTTTATTTTCTATTTACAGTGACAAAACACAGCAAAGAAAAAGAAACATAAACAAAATAAATCCTGGTCAACTTGACCTCTGACTAAACATACAGGTTTCCTAACTAACAACTGGGATCAGCCTAGTGCTGTCCTAGTCCCTAAGTCCCTGGTTTTAAATGTCCAAGCAAATAGCCACACAGGCTTTGTCTCACCGCACAGGGGTTCACTCTCCCTAGACAGTCCACACAGGTCTGGTTCCAGGCATGAGCTAACATCTAATGAAGCTGGGAGTTCTTATAGAGGCCTAAATGAGCTGACAAGCTTCAGCTGGTCTCATCAACTCCCTGTCTGCACGACGCCCCACACTCTCCCTAGAGGTATGAGTCATCCATGAGCCCACTAGCCTTATACAACTCTCCACCTAGTTGTATAAGTCGGCGTAAAGCCTGAATCTGGGCGAAATATATCTACCCCCCTGGATGCAACCAGGTGACTTTACCTTCCTGCTGTCACAATATATATATATATATATATATATATATATATATCTACAGTGGGGAGAACAAGTATTTGATACACTGCCAATTTTGCAGGTTTTCCTACTTACAAAACATGTAGAGGTCTGTAATATGTATCATAGGTACTCTTCAACTGTGAGAGACGGAATATAAAACAAAAATTCAGAAAATCACATTGTATGATTTTTAAGTAATTAATTTGCATTTTATTGCATGACATAAGTATTTGATACATCAGAAAAGCAGAACTTAATATTTGGTACAGAAACCTTTGTTTGCAATTACAGAGATCATACGTTTCCTGTAGTTCTTGACCAGATTTGCACACACTGCAGCATGGATTTTGGCCCACTCCTCCATACAGAGCTTCTCCAGATCCTTCAGGTTTCGGGCTGTCGCTGGGCAATACGGACTTTCAGCTCCCTCCAAAGATTTTCTATTGGGTTCAGGTCTGGAGACTGGCTAGGCCACTCCAGGACCTTGAGATGCTTCTTACGGAGCCACTCCTTAGTTGCCCTGGCTGTGTGTTTCGGGTCATTGTCATGCTGGAAGACCCAGCCACGACCCATCTTCAATGCTCTTACTGAGGGAAGGACGTTGTTGGCCAAGATCTCACAATACATGGCCCCATCCATCCTCCCCTCAATACGGTGCAGTCGTCCTGTCCCCTTTGCAGAAAAGCATCCCCAAAGAATTATGTTTCCACTTCCATGCTTCGCGGTTGGGATGGTGTTCTTGGGGTTGTACTAATCCTTCTTCTTCCTTCAAACACGGCGAGTGGAGTTTAAACCAAAAAGCTCTATTTTTGTCTCATCAGACCACATGACCTTCTCCCATTCCTCCTCTGGATCATCCAGATGGTCATTGGCAAACTTCAGACGGGCCTGGACATGCGCTGGCTTGAGCAGTAGGACCTTGCGTGCGCTGCAGGAATTTAATCCATGGCGGCGTAGTGTGTTACTAATGGTTTTCTTTGGTCCCAGCTCTCTTCAGGTCATTGACCAGGTCCTGCCGTGTAGTTCTGGGCTGATCCCTCACCTTCCTCATGATCATTGATGCCCCACGAGGTGAGATCTTGCAAGGAGCCCCAGACTGAGGGGGGATTGACCGTCATCTTGAACTTCTTCCATTTTCTAATAATTGCGCCATCAGTTGTTGCCTTCCCTCCAAGCTGCTTGCCTATTGTCCTGTAGCCCATCCCAGCCTTGTGCAGGTCTGCAATTTTATCCCTGATGTCCTTACACAGCTCTGGGGTCTTGGTCATTGTGGAGAGGTTGGAGTCTGTTTGAGTGTGTGGACAGGTGTCTTTTATACAGGTAACGAGTTCAAACAGGTGCAGTTAGTACAGGTAATGAGTAGAGAACAGGAGGGCTTCTTACAGAAAAAATAACAGGTCTGTGAGTGACGGACTTCTTACTGGTTGGTAGGTGATCAAATACTTATGTCATGCAATAAAATGCTAATTAATTATTTAAAAATCATACAATGTGATTTTCTGGATTTTTGTTTTAGATTCCGTCTCTCACAGTTGAAGAGTACCTATGATAAAAACATACCTCTACATGCTTTGTAAGTAGGAAAACCTGCAAAATCGGCAGTGTATCAAATACTTGTTCTTCCCACTGTATATACAGTGGGTACAGAAAGTATTCAGACCCCCTTAAATTTTTCACTCTTTGTTATATTGCAGCCATTTTCTAAAATTATTTAAGTTCATATTTTTTCCTCATTAATGTACACACAGCACCCCATATTGACAGAAAAACACAGAATTGTTGAAATTTTTGCAGATTTATTAAAAAAGAAAAACTGAAATATCACATGGTCCTAAGTATTCAGACCCTGTGCTCAGTATTTAGTATTTGCACCCTTTTGATGAGTCTTCTTGGGAAAGATACAACAAGTTTTTCACACCTGGATTCGGGGATCCTCTGCCATTCCTCCTTGCAGATCCTCTCCAGTTCTGTCAGGTTGGATGGTAAACGTTGGTGGACGGCCATTTTTAGGTCTCTCCAGAGATGCTCAATTGGGTTTAAGTCAGGGCTCTGGCTGGGCCATTCAAGAACAGTCACGGAGTTGTTGTGAAGCCACTCCTTTGTTATTTTAGCTGTGTGCTTAAGGTCATTGTCTTGTTGGAAGGTAAACCTTTGGCCCAGTCTGAGGTCCTGAGCACCCTGGAGAAGGTTTTCGTCCAGGATATCCATGTACTTGGCCGCATTCATCTTTCCCTCGATTGCAACCAGTCGTCCTGTCCCTGCAGCTGAAAAACACCCCCACAGCATGATGCTGCCACCACCATGCTTCACTGTTGGGACTGTATTGGACGGGTGATGAGCAGTGCCTGGTTTTCTCCATACATACCGCTTAGAATTAAGGCCAAAAAGTTCTATCTTGGTCTCATCAGACCAGAGAATCTTATTTCTCACTATCTTGAAGTCCTTCAGTTTTTTTTTTAGCAAACTCCATGCGGGATTTCATGTGTCTTGCACTGAGGAGAGGCTTCCGTCGGCCACTCTGCCATAAAGCCCCGACTGGTGGAGGGCTGCAGTGATGGTTGAGTTTCTACAACTTTCTCCCATCTCCTGACTGCATCTCTGGAGCTCAGCCACAGTGATCTTTGGGTTCTTCTTTACCTCTCTCACCAAAGCTCTTCTCCCCCGATAGCTCAGTTTGGCCGGACGGCCAGCTCTAGGAAGGGTTCTGGTCGTCCCAAACGTCTTCCATTTAAGGATTATGGAGGCCACTGTGCTCTTAGGAACCTTAAGTGCAGCAGAACATTTTTTGTAACCTTGGCCAGATCTGTGCCTTGCCACAATTCTGTCTCTGAGCTCTTCAGGCAGTTCCTTTGACCTCATGATTCATTTGCTCTGACATGCACTGTGAGCTGTAAGGTCTTCTATAGACAGGTGTGTGTCTTTCCTAATCAAGTCCAATCAGTATAATCAAACACAGCTGGACTCAAATGATGGTGTAGAACCATCTGAAGGATGATGAGAAGAAATGGACAGCACGTGAGTTATATATATGAGTGTCACAGCAAAGGGTCTGAATACTTAGGAGCATGTGATATTTCAGTTTTTCTTTTTTAATAAATTTGCAAAAATTTCAACAATTCTGTGTTTTTCTGTCAATATGGGGTGCTGTGTGTACATTAATGAGGGAAACAAATTTACTTAAATGATTTTAGCAAATGGCTGCAATATAACAAAGAGTGAAACATTTAAGGGGGTCTGAATACTTTCCGTACCCACTGTATATTTATGTTATTATTTTTTTTATGAAAAAAAGCCAGTGGTGATCAAATACCACCAAAATAAATATTTTTGTGGGAAAAAAATGACATTCATTTTATTTATGTATATTGTCGCATGACTGCTCAATTGTCAGTTAAAGTAGCGCAGTGCCGTATAGCAAAAAATGGCCAGGTCATGAAGGGGGGTAACTCTTCCAGAGGTCAAGAAGTTAAGGTTTAACGTCCTCCACCAATACATCTAGTATTAGATATTCACATTCAACTGGACTTGTTCTATAATATTGAAACATTTTGTAGCTTCTCCGAGACATTTCTTTAGGTCTAACGTCATCCATCAATATGTCTAGTAGTAGTTATTTGCATTGCATTGATCTTGTTCAGTAATGATGAAAATGTTTCGTGGCTTCTCCAAGCCCCTTCTTCGGGTCTAACTTAGAACTGGAGAAGTTGCGTGAACATTCAATGCCTCCACCATTTCAGAAGACCATTTGCATGTGACTAACTACTACAAGATGTCCTTTGACCTGATAGAGGAGAGCCTTCAGACATCCATCAATATGCTTTCCCATAGATTTATGAGGGAGGTCATTCTTTCAGGTACAGTATGATTCAAGTACCCTCAAGAAACATTGTAGAGGGCTCCATGCATTTGGGGGGTCCACAAATGGCCACCATCAAATTTAACTTAACTTGAGCAGTTCTGCAAAGAGTGGGCAAATATTACATGTCTAGATGTGAAAAGTTAGTAGAGACAAATCCCAACAGACTAAAGGCTGGAATTAAAGCAAAAGCTGGTTCAACAAAATACTGACGCAAGGGGGGTCATCCTTTTTCCAACTCTGATTCTGTTTTTGAATTTTTTTTCTGACATGTTGGTGTCATATCTTTTACTTGGATGTTATAAGTTGCACTGAGTAACTACATCTGGATAAAACAAAAATAATGTCTGTCTTAATTTCAGCCTGCAAAGCAACAAAATATCATTATTTTAATGGGGGGTGATTCTTTTCTATACCCACTGTGTGTGTGTGTGTGTGTGTGTGTATCCGGTGTTTCTCGGGCCCTTCCGTTTCCGCCAGTTCACCTGAGAAACGATCCAACGGTGCAGCCGGCTGCTCCCATAGGTGATCAAAGAGTTTACATTCTTTGATAAACTCTATGGCCTTGGAGGACTGGAGTGACGTCCAGGCTGTAAGAAAATAATATTTTTTTATTTTTTAAGGATCAAACTTTTTTTTTTTTTTTTTTTCTTTTGCTATCGAGGTAAAGAAGAGATTTGGAGTCTTTTTGACCCCAGATCTGTCTATAAAGAGGACCTGTCATCCTAATTTTTATTACAAGGGATGTTTGCATTCCTTGTAATAGGAATAAAAGTGATACAAAAAAATAAAAATAAAGGTACAGTGTAAAAATAAAAAATAAAAAGTAAAATAAATAATATTAATAATAAAAAAAATTAAAGCACCCCCATCCCTCTGTGCTCACACTCATAAGCGAACGCTTATGCAAGTCATGCACGCATATGTAAACGGTATTCGAACCACACATGTGAGGTATCACCGTGAACGTTAGAACGAGAGCAATAATTCTAGTTCTAGGACGCCTCTGTAATGCCTGGTCATTGAAAAAAACTGCATTTTTCTCGACGTGATTTTTCGTGTTTCCTCTCAAGCCTGCCTTGCCTACACATTATCGAGGAAAAAAATGTTCGAGTAATGCGCGGTGAAGTACAACACGTACGACGGCACTATAAAGGGGAAGTTCCATTCGGATGGTGCAACCCTTCATGTTAGTAAAGTTTGTTGAGCGACGATTCGCGCTTTTCAGCCTCGTGCTTTTCAGTCCGTTACAGCGCGACGAATGTGCTATCTCCATTACGAACGCTAGTTTTACCAGAACGAGCGCTTCCGTCTCATACTTGATTCTGAGCATGCGCATTTTTTTTCACGTGAAAAATTACAGCACGTTCCAATTTTTTTCATGGCCGTTTTTCACGTCGTGAAAAATGCTCTGAGGCCCACACACGATCATTTTTAATGACCATTTTAAAAAATGTAATTTTTCTCTTCATTAAAAACGGTCGTGTGTACACGGCAACACTCTAAACAGGTAGCCTGTAAAGGCGTTTAAAGCATCGCCTATGGAGATTTTTAAATACTGCAGTTTGTTGCCATTCCACGAGCGTGCGCAATTTTAAATGTTGGGTATCTATTTACTTGGCGTAGCATTATCTTTCACATTATGCCAAAAATGTTTTTATTTTTTTTGTTTTATTAATTAAAGTGTATTTTTTCCAAATCAATAGCTGTGCAAATACCGTGTGACAAAAAAAAATTGCAACGATCACCATTTTATTCCCTAGGGTCTCTGCCTAAATTTTTTTTTTATAAAGTTTGGGGGTTTTAAGTAATTTTCTAGCAAAAAATACCGAATTAAACATGTTATCAAAAAGTGCCAGAAAAAGCCTGGTTGCCAAGTGGCTAATAAAAGGACACTTACCTGTAGAGGGATCTCGCACCTCGTCTCGGTTGGTTCTTCTATAGTATACGGTTCCCTGGTGCCACCATGCTAATTGTGGGCCCACTGCACATGCATGAGCCACTCTGTGCCATGTGAATAGTCCCACAGCCTCCTGGGACCTGTGACATGTCCCAGGAGGCTGCGGGCAGAGATGGGGGGGAGGTGGGAGGCAAAACCAGGTACCCACTCCCCCCCCCCCCTTCCCAAAGAAAAAAATTGTTAAAGTGTTCATAAGTCCTTTTAGGGGTAAAGCTCTCCTTTTTTAAGTTTGTATAATTACAAAATAGCGTGAATCGCAAAGAGAAAAATGAGATCACGCACATTGTTGGTGTAAAGGGATTTTTGTTTGGTTGTGCAATAAGCCACAGGAAGCCATTAGGAATCCGCATTGTTTAGTCTCTCTACGCCAGACTGCAAACATTTTTCTGTTTACTTAATAATTCAGCACAAAACTCAATGATATGCTATAAGACGGGGCAAAAATAAATAAATAGATTTCACCTTTTAACAGTTCAGAGGAGTGAATGCTGATTGTGCGAAGTTGCTGCGGCATACACCTTCTTCTTTGCATTATTTACCAGGGGCTGTCTGGTCATCGGGGGGGGGGGGGGGGGGTGTATTGCACTCCACTGCTCTATGTAAGATGTAAAAAAAAAAAAAAGCATATTTAAGTAAGCAGTGCAGGCATAATGGTACTCAATGTACTGTAGTAAGCCTGACGCAATCAGAAAATATCTACTTTAACCCCTTGAAGCCTGCACTAGTTGAAGCCTGCACGCAGTTGCGGATGGTTGCAGAGCAGCCCCATTCATTTGAATGGGTCGGGTTTGGCGGTCATCGACAGGGTGTATAGTTCCTGCCACGGCCTCGAAGCAAAGCATTGCAGTCGTGGGATGTGTGTGCACTCCCAGCCACTGTTCCGGCAACTAAAGGGGGGCAGCGATTGCGCAGCTTATCCATGCCCCTCAACCTCACATGTGAACGAGGCTTAAGGGAGATAGATGCACTGCCTTCGGCAGACGTGTGTGGGTGGCAATAATTAATGATACCCCCATGCATCTAGCATAAGCTGATGTATTTGCGTATATAAAAAACACATGATACCCCAATACCCTACGGCACAGGTGTCAAACACAAGGCCCGCGGGCCGAATCCGGTCCCCCAGGCAGAGGCGTTGCTAGGGGGGTGCGGGGGGTGCGGTCCGCCCCCGGGTGACACCCGCTAGAGGGGTGACACCCTCCTTTTTTTTTTTTTTTTTTTTTTTTATTTTTTTTTTTTTTTACAGCTGACCCATTCATTGATTAATTTCACCCCGCTGGGCTGGAAGCCTGGAACAACACCTCCAGCGCCGCGGCCGCGCCTGGTGTGTGTCCTCCGGCTCCTTATTCTTCCTATTCCTAAATTCCAATGTCATGGACATAAAGTCTGCAAAGTACTTTGGAATCATGTTTGATAGCACACCCGACATATCACATACTGACCAGATGTCCGAAGTGATCAGATATGTGAACATCAAGAATAGGAAAGTTGAAGTAAAAGAAGTGTTTCTAGGATTTTTCCCTTTAAAGGGGAAAAAAGCTGCTGATCTCAGTGTGGATATCTTTAAAAAATTAGAGAGTGATGGACTGGACATAATGATGTGTCGTGCTCAGGGTTATGATAATGCTGCTACTATGGCTGGAATTCATGGAGGTGTACAATCCATTATTAGGGAAAAAAACAAAAAAGCGATTTTTAATGGCTGTGTGGACCATTCACTGAACTTGTGCGGTCAGCACTCTTTTGCTGAGAATGCTTCATGTGTGACATTTTTTGGAACACTTCAGTCAATGTTTTCTTTTTTTGCTGCTTCCACCCATCGATGGGATGTGTTAATTCACCATACTGGAGTGTCAGTGAAAAGATTATCAACAACACGCTGGAGTGCTCATCATGCTGCAGTTAAGCCAGTAAAAGAAAAATTGAATATGTTTGTGTCTGCAATCGAAGCGCTTTGTGATCCTTCTGAAAATATGGACACAAGAGGAGCAGCAGAATGTCTACTGCCTGCTGTCTGTGATTTTACGTTTTTGTGCTACCTATACTTCTGGGGTGATGTACTTCAAGAAGTTGATGTTACACAACAGTACCTGCAGACCAAAGGCTTAAGTCTGGACAAGGTGGTGACAAAGCTAGAGTCACTAAGACTTTTTCTGTTTGAAGAGCGCAGTCACCTAGTGGAACATGCAATTAAGCAGGCACATTTAAAATCTAAAGAATATGGAATTGCCGTAGAGAGAAGAGCCAGGTTTAAGAAGAGGATGGCAGGGGAACAGGCACGTGATGCTGGAGGCATAAGTCTACAAGACGAGAACAAGAGGGCAATGCTTGAGTGCATTGATCGCTTCCATTCTGAACTCCAGATCAGATTAAGAGCCATCATGGAAGTTGCAGCCATGTTTGAGGCTGTTCAAGCAAAGAGTCTCATATATGAAACTGAAGAAACATTAACGGTGTCCATTCCAAAACTGACCACTTTTTATGACGAAATATCTGAGCGTGAGCTGTTAATGGAAATACCCAGACTGAGGAGACATCTCAAAGCAGCCAAGATCAACCTAGAAGAAGTCAAAGATTGGTCGGCTTTACAAGTTTTGACCTTCATAGCAGAATGGGACTTCATTGAATCTCTTCCAACCCTTTCACTATGTCTAAAAATATTTCTGACAATCTGTGTGTCTGTGGCTTCATGTGAGAGGAGCTTTTCAAAGTTGAAGCTGATAAAAAACTATTTGCGTTCAACGATGGGACAGGCAAGGCTTTCTGATCTTGCAATATTATCAGTTGAAAGTGAACTAGCGAAATGTATTGATTTTGATGATGTTGTTCACAATTTTGCAGCTGTCAAGGCTAGAAAAGCAAAGTTTTGATTTAGATGTTAACTAAATGCTTTCATATTTGTTCCTGTTTTTGTGTTATTTATTTATTAATTCAGTAAAGTTTAAAGTTAAAATAAATACAGTTCTTTAACAGTTTAAGCTTTGATTTCTATTATTTTCATATGATTTTGTTATTCAAATTTGCTAGTTGATTGATAGTTATTAACGGCACTACTGTTGCCAATATATGCAGTGTTATTAGGGTGAAAAAAATTATTGGGGGGGGGGGGGTGACACCATGTTATACCGCACCAGGTGACACCAACCCTAGTGACGCCACTGCCTCCAGGCCATTTCATATGGCCCTCGCACCTCTCCTGCAGCTGCAGGAGAGCTCCAGCCCTCCTCTGGTCCTACTCCAGACCCTTACTTTCTGCTTTCAAGCAATGCATCCAACTTCTTCCCAGCAGCAGCATAAGGAAAGGGGATGCACTGTGATGTAAGGGAGAGTGGGGGACTCAACTTCTGATGGTGGGGTGGCCCTTGACATGTAATGTAAAGGGGAGGGGATGCGCTGGACATCTAATCTTACAGATACAACCGGCCCTTTTGAGGGCAATCATAATGCTGATGCGGCCCACAATGAAATTGAGTTTGACACCCCTGCCCTACGGTTTGGTGCGGAGTGATTTTAAGAATTGTGCCTGTGTTCTGTCAGATGAGCAAACCTGTCAGATCAGCTAGTGATGTTCCATCAGCTGCGCATGCATTGCACCGCTACCAGGTTTGCTCCTCTGACAGAACACCTGCAGTCAGAAGGTGGCAGTGGACATCTTACTACACCCCCCCCTTCTTTCCCTCCCCTTTCTTTTTTCCCCCCTTTCTCCTCTTGTTTACACCCGCCAACACTTCCACACCACTTCCTCACCATTTTCCCACCTCCTTCACACTGTGACCACGTGTCCATTCACTCCCAATTTACTTAATCCCACCAGCTACATATATCAACTTTTTCTACTTTGTATACCCAGACAGTAGTTCCATTTATCTGCACGTCCCCCTTAGTCGCCGCGGGGGACTTTCCTCAGTGACGCCTGTCGTCCTCTACTGGCAAGGGTTTTTAGGTAAGCAGCTTAGCCCTCTTTTCCCCATGTATATATTGCTACTATTGCTATGCGTGATTGTACTATTGTCTTGGTCAATTGTATAGTTACTGATTAACTGTTAATCAAATTACAGATATTCTCCTGACGAAGCGGCAATAGATCGCAAAACTAGTTGAGATGCTTTTCGTGACCCTCAATCCTACTGTGATTTTCCCCTCTTGGGGACCATTATACTGGTGATATGTATGGATTGTCACTATGTTTTTAAATTCTACATGATTATGTGTGTTTTATTGATTTTGTATTAATAAAAATTCTATGTACATTTCCCTATATATGTGTTTCTACACTTGACTTTACCTACCTACCTGTACCGTAATTGTCCAATTGCCCCTGCCCCTTGTTTTTTTTGGTTTGGAGACCAAAATTCCGATCTTTATACGTCTAAATTTCCTGGATGATGGTACTATTAACCACAATACTCTACATATCTCTTTTAGAGGCTATACTTACATTTTACTACACCCAGCTACATCTTGAATTTCAGAGTAATTTTAGCAATAAAGTGAGCGTATATAAATAAGTATTGTATATTGACCTCTGTGAAGCTGTTTGGATGTTTCATTTTGAAAGCCTAAATGTTTAGCGCTGAGCAGTGCGGGGTGTACCAACATGGCCTCCGCCACCTTCCTGCTGCTGGCGTCAAGCTTGGGGTGACCACAGTCCCAAATTTTGCATGTCTGTCCCGGGCACCTTCATTCCAGGACAATACAGTGTCCCGGAATGAAACTGACACAGCCACCCCCCGGGCCAATCTGATGCCCCTAAAAAAGGCCGCCACATCACCGCTTTACCCACTGACAGTACTTGCCCTGGCCGGGAATGCCTGGGGGAGAATAAACCCTGCCCCCTGCTTGTGATTGGAGAAATCATAAATCCCGCCTCTTGTGTCCAATCACTGTGCTGTGATTCGTTACAGCACAAGCTGATTTTTGGGAAGGGGGGTGTCCCTGAATTGTAGTTTGGAAATGTGATCACCCTAGTCCAGCTTCTTTTAAAATGTAAACTCCAAACTGCTTCATTACCACTGCTCATACCACCTGCTTACAAGGGTCACTCTGTCTTTAACTACTTCCTTACCAGGTCAATGCTGGCATTTCTCTCCTACATTTTGCTAGAAAATTACTCTAAATCCCCAAACATTATATATGTTTTAAGCAGAGGCTCTAGAGAATAAAATAGAGGGTGTTGCAAACACACTTTTTTTTTTTCACTTTTAATGCAAAAAAACACTATATAACCAATTGTTTGGTAAAATATAAAAGATGATGTTAAACCAAGTAAATGGATACCAAACATTTTACACTTTAAAATCGCGCAGGCTCTTGGAATGGCACCAAACTATGTTCCTTAAAAATCTCCATAGGTGACACTTTAAAAGTCTTGGGCTAGAAAAATTGCTCTCGCTATAACGTTTGTGGCGATATCTCACATGTGTGCTGTGAACACCGTTTACATATGAGGGTGCGAACTAGGTAAGTGTTGGCGTCTGAGCTGAAGAAATGAGGGTGGTTTAAAAAAAAAATGTTTTTATTTATTTCTTTATTGTTATTAATTTTTATTTATTTATTTAAACTTTTCCCTAAATATTGTTTTGTTGATCACTTTTTTTCCTATCACAAGAAATGTAAACATCCTTTGTGATAGAAATAAGGCATGACAGATCCTCTTTATGGAGAGATCTGGGGTCTATAAGACCCCAAATCTCTCCTCTACCCTGAAAAGCTTGAGATAAAAAAACAAAAAAAAACACTGCTTTTCAGAAAAAAATTACAGTGTTTTCATCTGCCAGAGTCGGAAGTGACGTTATGACGTCGCTTCCGACCTCTCGGGAGCATAGAGATGGCCAGCTCTGTGGTAACCTGGTGGAATTGCCGGATCGGATTCCGGGCTCTCCAATCACACGGGAGAGCCCGGAGAGATTGAGCGGCGTGAGGGGGAACGTCTGTAAAAGCAATCCAGTGGCTAATCAGTTGGTAGGATGGCTTTTGCAAAAAAGGGAATCGCTAGCTGAAAAAAAATGCAAGCATCCTCCCGGTAGGCCCACTTTAAGCTAAGGATGTCCATTGGGGTGCTACGACCGGGGAGTGGTTACACTCCGCTGCAGCACTGTAAGTTATCTGTAGGTAAACTTAGAGCCACAAGGAAGCTACCATACCTACCGTGTAGTATTAAGCTGTCACCAGATATTTTATTTAAAATTACACTCACATTTTGACAATCCAAATTCTCTCAGGACTATGGAATACATCGTACTGCCGCACTTCTGGTCCTCAGCTGTAACGTCACCTGGCTCCACCCCACACGTATCGTCACTGGTCACGTGACTTCATCAGGCATTCTTATTTTAATATTTGGTCACGTATGTAGTTTAATACAGAAGACAAAGTAGGAGAGATTATTGACGTGTCTTGGCGCATTTGCATCACGAGTACGAGCATAATTCGTTCCAGAAGAATGCTTGTAATCCAACTATCAAAGAGAGTTTTCCCATAGTAAATAATGGAAACTCAGATAATTTGTTCCAGTGGCACTGCTCGTGTATGCAGTACTGCATGTAACCAGAGGTGGGGGGGGCGGAGACATTCAGAAACACTCGGATGTACGGGGAGAGGCTCGGAAACACTCAGGAACGGAGTGTTTCCGAATGCCCCCCCGCACCTCTGGCCAAAAGCGGTACTGCACACCCCAGAGGCTTGAGTCCTGCTCGTTTTGCGAGACAACGCTCGCAAACCGAGTCAGGTTTTAAAAAAAATAATAGCTTGTCTTGCGAAACGCTCGTAAACCGCGTTACTCGCAATCAGAGGTATTACTGTATTATCATCTCAGTAAAGATTTCTAAACCAGTGGCGGTGCGTCCATAGAGGGCGCCGGAGCGCCGCCCCCTCTCGCTCCCGCACCGCCACTGAAAGACAATACACAGATTCATGCATTGCATGAATCTATGTATTGTCACCGCTGCCGCGATGCCCACTATTCATATGGCCGGCCTCCTGGTGAGCGCCGGCCATATGAATTAGAGCGGCGGCCGGCGGTGGGTGTGACCTGGAAGTGTCTATCAGAGCCAGCGGCTCTGATAGGCTTTCCGAATACAGCTCTCAGGCTGTATTCGGCTTCCAAAAACTCCTCCCAGGTACGCACAGGGGTGCGTTCCTTGGAGAAGACTGTGGAGGTTTCAGCCAATCAGGTTCACCGGATCTGGTTACCGGTAACCTGATTGGCTGAAGCGACATTGAGGGCGGGAGAACACATCGAGGACGGCGCGGACCGAGGAAGGTAAGTGCAGGGCTGGGGGGGGGGGACAGGCTGCATTTGGGGGGAACTGGCTGTATATGGGGACAAACTGGCTGTATATGGGGGACAAACTGGCTGAATTTGGGGGGAACTGGCTGTATATGGGGGACAAACTGGCTGAATTTGGGGGGAACTGGCTGTATATGGGGGACAAACTGGCTGAATATGGGGGGGAACTGGCTGAATATGGGGAGAACTGGCTGTATATGGGGGACAAACTGACTGTATATGGGGGACAAACTGGCTGAATATGGGGGGAACTGGCTGTATATGGGGACAAACTGGCTGAATATGGGGGGAACTGGCTGTATATGGGGGACAAACTGGCTGAATATGGGGGAACTGGCTGTATATGGGGGGAACTGGCTGTATATGGGGGACAAACTGGCTGAATATGGGACAAACGGGCTGAATATGGGACAAACTGGCTGTATATGGGGGACAAACTGGCTGAATATGGGGGGAACTGGCTGTATATGAGGGACACACTGGCTGAATATGGGGGACACACTGGCTGTATATGGGGGACAAACTGGCTGAATATGGGGGGAACTGGCTGTATATGGGGGACAAACTGGCTGAATATGGGGGGGAACTGGCTGTATATGGGGGACAAACTGGCTGAATATGGGGGGAACTGGCTGAATATGGGGGGAACTGGCTGTATATGGGGGACAAACTGGCTGAATATGGGGGGAACTGGCTGTATATGGGGGACAAACTGGCTGCATTTGGGGGGAACTGGCTGTATATGGGGGACAAACTGGCTGTATATGGGGGGCACACTGGCTGTATATGGGGGCACACTGGCTGTATATGGGGGGCACACTGGTTATATATATATATATGGGGGCACACTGGCTGTATATGGGGACAAACTGGCTGTCTATGGGGGGCACACTGGCTGTATATATGGGGGCACACTGGTTATATATATATATATATGGGGGCACACTGGCTGTATATGGGGACAAACTGGCTGTATATGGAAACAAACTGGCTGTATTTGAGGGGGCAAACTGGTGGCGTTTGGGCACAGTGGCTGCGTTTAATGGGCACAGTGGCGGCAATTGATTTTTTTTTTTTTCAGTTTGTTTGCGCCCCCCCAAAAATTTTGAGCACCAGCCGCCACTGTTCTAAACGCATCTCAAATGCACTGTAAACACCATAGGGGCCTTTTGTGAGTTGTTTGTGGTGTGTTTGCAGTGCATTTATTGTACATTGTCATGAATGGAGGTATTTGGGGAGCAGTAAAGCCAGTTGAACAGTCAGATAAAATTTGGTGTGACGCAATGCGAAGGGATGCAGACCTGGCCATGTGAACAAACGCCATCCAGTGCAATGTACATAATTGACAGAGAGCATTGACAGGTGTTCATGAGGCTTCAAAAACACAGCTGGACTTAGGCCCCTTTCACACTGTGGCAGGAGGTGCGCTGGCGGTATAGCGCCGCTCTTTTTAGCGGCGCTATACTGTCGGAATTGCAGCGGTATTCGGCTGCTAGCGGTGTGGTTTTAACCCCCACTAGCGGCCGGAAAAGGGTTAATACCGCCGGCAATGCGCCTCTCCAGAGGCGCATTGCCGGCGGTATAGCCGCGGTTTCCCATTGCTGGCTTTCACACTGGAGAAACAGCAGCTGCTGTTTAGGGTCAGTTTGCAGGCACTATTCTTAGCGCAATAGCGCCTGCAAACCGCCCCAGTGTGAAAAGGGCCTTAAAGGGGTTGTGAACCTCATTCATGAATCTATAGCTTGTACTTGTCTCAGTAAGAGTACTAAGTGTAATTTCTGTATGCTGCTTCATTCCTCTGCTATCAGCATGAGTCACTTCTGACAAGTTTTTCTGACACCAAGAGAAAAAAAGGTGACCGGGGAGGGAGCTCTAGCACCCAGCCTGTGATTCACAGCCTCAGCTCTGTTCCTGTGTGCTGTGTGAAAAGGGCATGTGTCCCCTCCCTCCAATTAGCTCCCAGAGCTCTCTTCATTGAGCTCTGTAGAGTGTAACTTCAGGTTCCCGCCCTCTGTTTTCTGGAAGCTCAGACATATACATTCTGAACGGATGTAGAGAAGGGAAAACTGCAGATAAATGGGTACAACTTATGTAGGAGGAATTGTTTCATCTCTGTGTATCACCTGAGGCCAGCCACTTCACTGGGTATTTGTGAGGGTTTACAGCAGTGGCGGCTGGTGTTTTTTTTGGGGGGTGGCAAGCAACCACCCATCAACCCCCCCCCCCCCCAGCGGCACCCACCCCCGGTCTGGAACTTACCCCATCGGCGGCAGCAGGTGGCAGGAAGGAGGCACAGTGGTGCAGCGGCTCCGTGTCTTCTCCTCCATGGCGGCTACCAGCTCCTCCCCTCCTCCTCCTAGGCATCCAATAGGATCGTCTGTCCTTTCAGCCAATCGGGTCACCAGTGTCAAAACCAGCTTACTGATTGGCCGGGAGAAATATTCATTCGCTGTTTCAACACACCTGGGTGGGATCGGAGCGCATTCTCTGCGACCCGAGCCCAGCCTATAATGAAGCCTATTAGAGCCTCTGGCTCTAATCGGTGCTTCAACCCCCCCCCCCCCCGCATTGGAATCCATGCGTCAGTGTCCTGAAAGGGGTCGGACGCATGGATAGGGGGGCGGTACCCGTGCTCCCTTAATGGATGAACTGCCCCTGGTTTACAGCCACTTTAACTGTTTACATTTTGTGCTGCTTTTGCCAAGTAATCAGCAGTGGAAATTAAACTCGGTACAAACAGCAAGAAGAAATCTATTAAAGCACAGCCATAGGGGATCACCACATTCGACCCTCTGTTAAAGATTATATATAGAGCGCAAGTGCCAAAAAAAAAGAAACAACAAAAAACTACAGCGCTCCCTTCACACAATGCCCCCATACAACTGTAGTATGGGCTTGCCTGTCAATATAAGGCCTCATACACACAAGCACTTACCCGCTCCTGTGTGCAGAGGCATCAAATCCCCAGAGCTTTGTGGGGCACGTGAGCGATTGAATACGGCCGTGCTTACAGCTGCACACAAGTGAATGGCTGTACACGGACATGCTCCAGGTAACATAGAGGACTTTTCTATTGGCGTTTACCCATGCATGCGCATATGGCGCTTCTCCCCAAATGTGAAAGTGGCGTGTTTGGTGCAAATCGCTATACGCACAGGTGTGGGGAAACACAGATGGAAAAGCCATTGGTGTTTACCCGAGCATGGCCTGTATAGCCATTCTCTTGTGTTGGCAGCTGTATGTGGCCTGGGCAACTCCCTGGGCAATGAGAAGTACGAATGATGGCTACAGCACGGGCTTACTTTGCCAGAAGGGTGTACATAGACATCGTCCCATGATGGCGCTTTCCACGCGCCCCCCCCCCCCCCCGCGGCGTGCAGAGGAGGGGGGGGCGCGCTCTGTGATCACTGAGTCCTTTGGACTTGGCTGATCGGGGTAAAGGGCCAATCACAGCGACCATTTACCATGTGATCTGCTGTGTCCAATGACAACTGATCACAGATGTCAACGCAAGCCGGTTATCGGCTTTTCTTTCCCCACGCTGATAATGTGAGGAGAGAAAAAAAAGAGCCGATAACCGACTTGTTAAAGGGACATCGGAACTGATAATCAAGGAACTGATTATAAGTGCAGTTCCAACAGTGCCCACCAGTGCTGCCAATCCATGCCCTTCAGTACCGCCTATTAGTGCTGCCTATCAGAGCCTATTAGTGCCGTCTATCAGTGCCCACCAGTGCCACCTATCGGTGCCCAACAGTGCTGCCTATCAGTGTCTCATCAGTGCCTATTAGTGCCACCTATCAGTGCCCACCAGTGCCTTTTCATCAATTCCTACCAGTGCCGCCTCATCAGTGCAGCCTATCAGTGTCCATCAGTGAATGAGAAAAATTATATGTTTTGCAAAATTTTATAACGGACTATGAAAAATGTTGTGTTTTTTTTTTTTTTTTTTCAGTCAATTTTTTGTATTTTTTTATTTGTTTAGCAAAAAAATCTAAAACCCAGTGGTGATTAACCACTTCCCGCCCAGTCAATAGCAGATTGACGTCCGGGAAGTGGTTGTGTTATCCACACTGGACGTCTATTGACGTCCTGCAGGATAACAGCCACCGCGCGCCCGGGGTGGCGCGCATCGCGGCGATTGGTGGAGCGGTGTGTCAGTCTGACACACCGCTGCACTGATCTCGGTAAAGAGCCTCCAGCGGAAGCTTTTTACCATGTGATCAGCCGTGTCCAATCACGGCTGATCACGATGTAAACAGGAAGAGCCGTTGATCGGCTCTTCCTCACTCGCGTCTGACAGACGCGAGTAGAGGAGAGCCGATCGGCGTCTCTCCTGACAGGGGGCGTTCGCGCTGATTGTTTATCAGCGCAGCCCCCCCTCGGATACCCACACTGGACCACCAGGGAAGCCCCCCAGGACCACCAGGGAAGCCCCAAGCATGTGGATGGCCAGGTAAGTCCCCCATGGCCATCCACATGCACAAATAGATAAAAAATATATGCCAATCAGTGCCCACAAATGGGCACTGATTGGCACCGTCATGGCACAACCAAAAATGCATGATGCCCAGCAATACCAGCCACCAGTCATCAGTGCCACCTACCAGTGTCCATCAGTGCCACCTATCAATGCCCATCCGTGCCCATCTGTGCCCATAAGTTCCCACCTATCAGTGCCCATCCGTGCCACCTATCAGTGCCACCCATAAGTATCCATCAGTGCCGCCTATGAGTGCCCATCAATGCTGCATATCAGTGCCACATATCAGTGCCGCCTATCAGTGCCCATCAGTGCCCATCATCAGTGCCACCTCATCGGTGCCACCTCATTGGTGTCACCTCATTGGTGCCCATCAGTGTCGCGTTATCAGTGCCCGTTAGTGCCGCCTTATCAGTGCCCGTCATTGAAGCAGAAAAGGTACTTATTTACAAAAAAAAATAAACAGAAACAAAGAAAAACTTAGTTTTTTTCTAAATTTTCGCTCTTTTTTTATTTGTTATGCAAAAAATAAAAATCGCAGAGGCGATCAAATACCACCAAAAGAGAGCTCTATTTGTGGGAACAAAATGATAAAAAAAATTGTTTGGGTACAGTGTTGCATGACCGCGCAATTGTCATTCAAATTGCGACAGTGCTGAAAGCTCAAAATTGGCTTGGGCAGGAAGGTGTATAAGTGCATGGTATTGAAGTGGTTAAACACCACCAAAAGAAATCTCTATTTTGTGTGAAAAACATGATAAAAACGTCATTTGGGTACAGTGTTGCATGAGCGCACAATTGTCATTTAAAGTGTGACAGCCCTGAAAGCTGAAAACTGGCCTGGGCAGGAGGGGGGTGAAATCTTCCCCGGTAGGCAAGTGGTTAAAGCAGTGTACAGCAAGTGGTATTAAAGCGTCATGTTATACCTGCTCTGTCCAGTGGTTTTGCACAGAGACCCGATCCTCTTCTTTTCGGGTCCCCCGCTGGCGCTCCAGGCTCCCTTGACCAGTGCCCCCAATAACATGCCGCTTGCTATGAGGACACTGGTGCGTGCTCATTCTAGAGCCCCGCTCTATACAACCATAAGACACACAGAGCAGTGGCTCGGCCCCGCCCCCTACTCTTTCCTCAATGGCTCACTGGGTGTGATTGACAGCAGTGGGAGCCAATGGCTCCAGCTGCTTTCTCGGCCAATGAGAAGAGGGAGTCCTTTGACAGCCGAGGTTCTCATGCACATCGCTGGATCGAGGGGGAGCTCAGGTGAGTATTAGGGGGGCTGTGGGGGTTAGCAGCACACAGGTGATTTTTTTACCTTTATACATAGAATGCATGAAAGTAAAAAACCTTCAGCCTTTACAACCACTTTAAACCCAAAATCAAATATGTAAGATATCACAGGCTACCAGTCATTAGATGTGGTGTCTGCATTTGTTTTCTTTTTTTAGTCTTTTTCCCATCTGTTTTCACCTGGTGATCTGGCCAGTAACACACCTCCTGGACTAGAGGATGATGGAGCAACAGGGACACCTCTGGACAGTAGCATTGTCAGTCTGGGGGGTGAGAAGTGTTAGCTGTACTAGCAGATTTACATACACTAACAAATTAAAGCCAAACTCCAGATCACACTTTATAAGTAGTTGCAGCAAACCGTTTTTTTTCTCCTTCTCGGATAACATTTTTAAATGAATAAATAAAACTGATCATTGTAAGCACCCCTGTCGGTAGTAAATGGTTTGTCTCATCCCTTGCTCTTTTGAAAAACAGACTTACTGGCTGGATCACAGTTAACAATAAAAGAAATGCAGCCCAAAAAAAAAAAAGAAAAACAAATGCAGATATCATATCTTAAGCCTCGTACACACGATCGGACTTCAAACAAACTTTTCTGTGGACTTTTGTCCGAAGGTAGTTGGCGGGCACACCCATAGCATACACACGGCAGGACTTTTCTGCAAACTTTCCCAAAACTTTCCCAACATCACGTGAGTTTTCTGCTCTTTACCGCCACCCTTTGGTCAACTTCTGCTATTGTTGGTTGATTTTAACATTGGTTCTGGACAATCATGCGTGTTTGTTCTTCGGACAAAAGTCTGATGGATTTCTGTACACACGATAGGACTTTGCACCGGAGGACTTTTGTTGCCAAAAAGTTTGTCTGTTTGCAGAGCGAACGTTTGTCCGATGAAAACCGAAAAAGTTTGTCCGATGGAGCGTACACAAGGTAGGATTTTTTGGAAAACTTGCTCATTTTGAAGTTTGTTGTCAAAAAGTCCAACCGTGTGTACGGGCCTTAAGAATGGGTAACCTGCAATATAATAAATGTTTTCTTTTGGGTTTACAACATAATACTATTTTAATGGCTGCTTTGGAATTCAACGCCTGTGTGAAAGAGCCACAAGCTTTGGTCTCTAAAGAGTGAGCTGGATTCAGATCGCTCTTCAGAGAGCATTTGGCAGATGGTGAGGAGGCATTGTACCGCCTGTTTTAATCCCTTGATACTATAGCCACACTGGTGTAGGAGATGGTGAGATATTAGTGTCACATTACCTGGATCTTAACACCTGTGGTGCCCATTATAAGGAGGTACCTGGTGGATTTTTTTATTTATTTTTTATATTATGGATAGTGTAACAGGAGGAGCTGGAACACACAAATCTCCCAGGTGGGCAGGAGCAGAGTTAGGAATTCTAGCAGTTGGAATCCCCAAGGTGTATATTAGTGTATCTAAACCCAAAGACAAAAATTTATTATATTGCAGCTTATCAGTCCTTAGATGTGGTGGCCGCATTTGTTTTCTTTTTATAGACAAAGAACATTTTCAGCATGTACAGAAAATACCTGTTGATTTTGCCAGAAAGGCAATGTCCTTGTCACTTCCCATAAGGTTTAAGGAAAGAACATCTTTATCTTTATTGTGTGAATTATTACTATTCTCTTCCATCCACCATGTATTTGCGATGAAGGCAAACATGTTTGACAACCATGGCTCCCTCCGGAGATACAGTGGAGAAGTGAGTGTAGACACAAAAGAACAGGAAGTGTGTTTTCTGGGGGATTACCAGGTGATTAACCACTTCCCGCCCAGCCTATAGCAAAATGACGGCCGGGCGGTGGTTGCTTTATCCTGACTGGGCGTCATATGACGTCCTGCAGGATAACAGCCGCCGCACGCCCGGGGGGGGGGGCGCATCGCGGCGATCGGTGGTGCGGCATGTCAGTCTGACACACCGCTACACCGATCTCGGTAAAGAGCTTGCTCTTTACCACATGATCAGCCGTGTCCAATCACAGCTGACCACGATGTAAACAGGAAGAGCCGTTGATCGGCTCTTCCTCACTCGCGTCTGACAGATGCGAGTAGAGGAGAGACGATCGGCGGCTCTCCTGACAGGGGAGGTTTGCGCTGATTGTTTATCAGCGCAGCCCCCCCCCCCGCGGATGCCCACACTGGACCACCAGGGAAGCCACTAGGACCACCAGGGAAGCGGGCAACATGTGGATGGCCAGGTATGTACCCCATGGCCATCCACATGTAAAAAAAATATGTGCATAAGATGCCAATCAGTGCCCACAAATGAGCACTGACTGGCAACATTATAGATTTAAAAAAAATGTGATGCCACCCATCAGTGTCCATCGTACATCAGTGCCACCTCTCAGTACCCATCCATGCCCATCTGTGCCACCTATCAGTGCCGCCTATGAGTGCCCATCAGTCCCGCCTATGAGTGCCCATCAGTGCCGCATACCAGTGCCGCCTATCAGTGCCCATCAGTGCCGCCTATCAGTGCCCATAAGTGCCGCTTATCAGAGACCATCATCAGTACCCATCAGTGCCACCTCATCGGTGCCACCTCATTGGTGCCACCTCATCAGTGCCGCCATATCAGTGCCCATCATTGAAGAAGAAAACGTACTTATTTACAAACAAAATTAACAGAAACAAAGAAAAACTTAATTTTTTTCAAAATTTTCGGTCTTTTTTTATTTGTTGCGCTAAAAATAAACATTGCAGAGGTGATCAAATACCACCAAAAGAAAGCTCTATTTGTGGGAAGAAAATTATAAAAATTTTGTTTGAGTACAAAGTAGCATGACCGCGCAATTGTCATTCAAATTGCGACAGCGCTGAAAGCTGAAAATTGGCCTGGGCAGGAAGGTGTATAAGTGTCTGGTATTGAAGTGGTTAAAGATGAAAAAGAAAATGAATGCAGCCACCAAATCTAAGAAATGGTAAACTGCAATACTATTTTTATCTTTGGGATTCGATCCTCTTTAGGGGAAGGGGTTGACTCCGCCTTCATTTATACCTAACTGATCAATTTTTGGTAGGCCGGCCCTTTAATTTAATCACTAACAGACTAAAGCTTTCTATACATTGAGAATGTCCTCAGGAACCAACTACAATGTGCTAAGTGCTCGGTCCTACACCGTTCTACAAAAGTGGATCATTCTCTCGACTTCCTAAAGCCACGATCAACACACGATCGGATTTCCGTCGGACAAAGCGTAGGACTTTTGTCCGAAGGGCATTGGCCAGGAACTTGTTCTGCATACAGACGGCAAAACCTTGTCAGCCAACATACACGAAACAACGTGTTTTTTCAGCTCTTTAGCGCCACCCTTTGGGCAACTTCTGCTAATGTTGTGCTATGGTGAGCATTGCTTCTGAGCATGCGTGTTTGTACTTTGGATTTTTTTCCGAAGGACTTGTGTACACACGATCGGATAATCTGACATCACACATTTGTTGTCGGAAAATTTTAAAGCATGCTATCCAACATTTGTTGTCGGAAAATCCGTCAACAATTGTCTGATGGAGCATACAAACGGTCGGATTTTCCGACAAAACCCTTCCATCACACGATTCCCATCGGAAAATCCGATCGTGTGTACGGGCCTTAAGAAGGAAACTGCAGGAAATGTTTCAACAGATCAGCAGCTGTATCCAATCAGATGCAGCTGCTGGATGGGTATTGTGACACCTGGAGGGGCCAGTTGTCAAGATAAAAAAGATTCTTCCATACAGCATGTGTTGAATAGCATGGATGGAGGAATCTGTTTGTTTTTCTTTCAGTCTGTGGGCTTAATGGGGAAAAAAAGCTCTGTGTATGGTCAGCTTTAGCTTTTATGTTCCATTGTAGGACCAAATGCTCTTTGCTCAGTGATTGGTACCCTTTTATTGCTCTAAATTGTTGGTGCATTCTGCTTGCTAAGGATTAGTGCTCATCCGTGTAGGTAGGATATGGCTGATCTTTATACAAACTTGGTGATGCACACACGTTGTTCAACTATTAAATTGTAAAATTATGTTTGCCCTGCATGACGCACATACACCCATTCTAACGTTTACATAGTTATGTTAATGTATTAGAAACAATATACTGGGTTCTGGCATTGGATAATGCACTTAGAATGTGGACATGGACAGGTTATCACTAACTGTGGGGATCCAAATGTTATACAGTAAAACCTTGGATTGCGAACATAATTTGTTCCGGAAAACATGCTTGTAATCCAAAGCACTTGTATATCAAAGCAAATTTCACCATAAGAAATAATGGAAACTCAGATGATTCGTTCCGCAACCATTTATTCATAAGTCCTTCAGTTTATAGTCCATATAAAAAGATTCTAGCAATGTGATAGGTTGTGTAACCATAAAATGTCCATCCAAAAATGGAAGCCTCCACAAAGAGATTAGAAGCAAAATCCAGCAGGAGCTACAGAGTATAAAAGAGAAGCGAGGCGCCTCTAAGTGTAGCAATATGTTACTAAATGTTGTACTTTAAATGTAACCATATTGCTACACTTAGAGGCGCCTCTCTTCTCTTTTATACTCTTATATCAAGACATCACTTGTATACCAAGTCAAAATGTATTAAAAAAATTGGCTTGTCTTGCAAAACGCTCTTAAACCAAGGTTTTACTGTATCTCCCTCTCCCCATCTCTCTCTCATCCACTCATAATTATGTCTCACTCTCCCTCATCTTTCTCTGTTTCCCTCTCTCGCTCTTCTTTCTCTTATTGCCCTCTGTTATCATTTTTTCTCTCTCTTTCTCCTATCCGTCCTATTTTTCTTCTCTTTGCTGTATTTCTCTTTAATTTTGTTTTCTCCTCCTTTCCTTTTTCATCTGTGCCACACTCTCTCACATCTCGCCTTCCTGTCTTCTCAATCTCTCTCCCCCTCCCTGTCTTCTAAATCTCTCTCCCCCGTTCCTGTCTTCTCAAACTCTCTCTCCCTGTCTTCTCAATCTCTTTCTCCCCTCCCTGTCTCCCCCCTCTATCTCTCTCCCCTACCTTCTCTCGCCCCCCCTCTCTCTCCTGTCTTCTCTCGCCTCTCTCCCTCCCCTCCCTGTCATTTTCTCTCTCTCTCCCTCTCTCTCCACTCCCTGTCTTCTCCCTCTCCCCTCCCTGCCCACTCTTTTTCTCTCTCTCTCTCTCTCCCCTGTCTTCAATCTATCTATTTTCCCTCTCTCTTCTTCCTCTCTCTCTCTCCCCCTCTCCCTCTCCATCTTTTTTCTCAACCTCTCCCCCCATCTTCTCAATCTCTCTCCCCCTCCCTGTCTTCTCAATCTCTTTCTCCCTTCCCTGTCTTTTCTCTCTCTCTCTCTCTCTCTCCTCACTGTCCTTCAATCTATCCTTTTTTTTCTCTCTCTCTTCTTCCTCTCTCTCCCCCCTCTCCCCCTCCGTCTTTCTTAATATCTCTACCCTGTCTTCTCTCTCTCTCTCTCCACTCCGTCTTCTCCCTCTCTCCTCCCTGTCTTCAATATATCTTTTTCTCTTTTTCACTCTCTCTTCTTCCTCTCTCTCCCCCCTCTCCCTCTCTGTCTTTTTTCTCAACCTCTCCCCCATCTTCTCAATCTCTCTCTCTCTCCCCCCTCCCTGTCTTCTCAATCTCTCTCCCCCTCCCTGTCTTCTCTCTCTCCTGCCTTCTCTCGCTCGCTCTCTATCCCCCTCCCTGTCCTCTCTCCTCCCCCTCCCTGTCCTCTCTCTCTCCCCTCCCCTGTCTTCTCAATCTCTCTATCCCCTCCCTGTCTTCTCTCTCTCTCTCTCTCTCCACTCCATGTCTTCTCTTTCTCTCCTCCCTGCCTCTCTCTCTCCCCCTCCCTGCCCTCTCTCTCTCTCTCTCTCTCCTTCCTGTCTTCAATCTATCTTTTTCTCTCTCTCTTCTTCCCCTCTCCCCCCCTCTCCCCCTCCATCTTTCTTACTTTCTTAACCTCTCTCCCTGTCTTCTCAATCTCTCTCTCTCTCCCTCTTTCTCTCTCCCCAATTTCTCTCCCCCCTCCCTGTCTTAATCTCTCTCCCCCTCCCTGTCTTCTCAATCTCTCTCTCTCTCTCCTGACGTCTCTCGTCCTCTCTCCCCTCCCTGTCTTCTCTCTCTCTCCTGCCGTTTCATCCTCTCTCTCTCCCCCTGTCCCCCCTCTCTCTCCCCCTGTCCCCCCTCTCTCTCCCCCTGTCCCCCCTCTCTCTCCCCCTGCCTCCCTCTCTCTCCCCCTGTCCCCCCTCTCTCTCCCCCTGTCCCCCTCTCTTCCCTTGTCCCCCCTCTCTCTTCCCCTGTCCCCCTCTCTCTTCCCCTGTCCCCCCTCTCTCTTCCCCTGTCCCCCCTCTCTCTTCCCCTGTCCCCCCTCTCTCTTCCCCTGTCCCCCCTCTCTTTTCCCCTGTCTTCTCTCTCTCCCCCTGTCCTCTCTCTCTCTCTCTCTCCCCTCTCTCTCCCCCTGTCCCCTCTCTTTCTCTCTCTCCCCCTGTCCCCTCTCTTTTCTCTCTCTCTTCTTCCTCTCTCTCCCCCTCTCCTCCTCCGTCTTTCTTAACCTCTCTCCCCTGTCTTCTCAATCTCTCTCCCCCCAATTTCTCTCCCCCTCCCTGTCTTCTCAATCTCTCTCCCCTCCCTGTCTTCTCTCTCCTGCCGTCTCTCATCCTCTCTCTCTCCCCTCCCTGTCTTCTGTCTCTCTCTCTCCTGCCATCTCATCCTCTCTCTCCCCCTGTCCCCTCTTTCTCTCCCCCTGTCCCCTCTATCTCTCCCCCTGTCCCCTCTTTCTCTCCCCCTGTCCCCTCTATCTCTCCCCCTGTCCCCTCTTTCTCTCCCCCTGTCCCCTCTTTCTCTCCCCCTGTCCCTCTCCCCCTGTCCCTCTCCCCCTGTCCCCTCTTTCTCTCCCCCTGTCCCCTCTATCTCTCCCCCTGTCCCCTCTTTCTCTCCCCCTGTCCCCTCTATCTCTCCCCCTGTCCCCTCTTTCTCTCCCCCTGTCCCCTCTTTCTCTCCCCCTGTCCCCTCTTTCTCTCCCCCTGTCCCTCTCCCCCTGTCCCTCTCTCCCCCTGTCCTCTCTCCCCCTGTCCTCTCTCCCCCTGTCCTCTCTCTCTCCCTGTCCTCTCTCTTTCTCTCTCCCCCTGTCCCCTCTCTCTTTCTCCCCCTGTCCCCTCTCTCTTTCTCTCTCCCCCTGTCCCCTCTCTGTTTCTCCCCCTGTCCCCTCTCTCTTTCTCTCTATTCTTCCTCTCTCTCCTCTCTCCCCTCTCTCCTCTCTCCCCTCTCTCCTCCTCCATCTTTCTTAACCTCTCTCCCCTGTCTTCTCAATCTCTCTCTCCCCCCAATTTCTCTCCCCCTCCCCGTCTTCTCAATCTATCTCCCCTCCCTGTCTTCTCTCTCTCTCTTTCTCTCTCTCATGCCGTCTCTCGTCCTCTCTCCCCTCCCTGTCTTCTCTCTCTTTCTCTCCTGCCGTCTCACCCTCTCTCTCTCCCCTGTCCCCTCTCTCTTCTCTCTCTCCCCCTGTCCCCCCTCTCTCTCATCCCCCTGTCCCCCCTCTCTCTCTCCCCCCTGTCCCCTCTCTTTTCTCACTCTTCTCCCTCTCCTCCTCCGTCTTTCTTAACCTCTCTCCCCTGTCTTCTTAATCTCTCTCTCCCCAATCTCTCTCTCCCCCCAGTCTTCTCAATCTCTCTCCCCCTCCCTGTCTTCTCAATCTCTCTCTCCCCTCCCTGTCTTCTCAATCTCTCTCTCCCCTCCCTGTCTTCTCTCTCCTGCTGTCTCTCATCCTCTCTCTCGCCTCCCTGTCTTCTCTCTCTCTCCTGCCATCTCTTGTCCTCTTTCTCTCCCTGTCCCCCTCTCTCTCTCTCTCTTTCTTCCCCTGTCCTCTCTCTTTCTTCCCCTGTCCTCTCTCTTTCTTCCCCTGTCCTCTCTCTCTCTTCCCTGTCCTCTCTCTCTCTTCCCCTGTCCTCTCTCTCTCTTCCCCTGTCCTCTCTCTCTCTTCCCCTGTCCTCTCTCTCTCTCCCCTCCCCTCCCAGTCTTCTCTCTCGCGTCTCCTCCCCCTCCCAGTCTTCTCTCTCGCTCTCCTCCCCCTCCCTGTCTTCTCTCTCTCTCTCCTCCCCCTCCCTGTCTTCTCTCTCTCTCCTCCCCCTCCCTGTCTTCTCTCTCTCCCCCTACCCTGTCTTCTCTCTCTCTTCCCCTCTCTGTCTTCTCTCTCTCTCTCCCCTCACTGTCTTCTATCTCTACCCCCTTCTTGTCTTCTCTCTCTCCATGTCTTCTCTCTCTCTCTCTCTCTCTCTCTCTCTCTCTCTCCCTCTTGTCTTCTCAATCTCTCTCTCCCCCCCCCCAGTCTTCAATCTCTCTCTCCCCTCCCTGTCTTCAATCTCTCTCTCTCTCATGCCTTCTCTTACCCCCTCTCTTCCCCATCCCTGTCTTCTCAATCTCTTTCTCTCTCTCTCCCCTCCCTGTCCTCTCTCTCTCCCCCTGTCTTCTCTGTCTCTCTCCCCCATCAATGTCTTTTCTCTCTCCACCTCTCTATCTCCTCTCTTGCTTGCTCTCTCCCCTCCCTGTCTTCTCTCTTGCTCTCTCCCCTTCCTGTCTTCAATCTCCTCCCTCCCTGTCCTCTCTCTCTCTCTCTTTCTCTTTCCCCCCTGTCCTCTATCTCCCCTCCCTGTTCTCTCTCTCGCTCTCCCCCACCCTCCCTGTCTTCTCTCTCTTCTCAATCTTTCGCTGTTTCTCCTCTCCCTGTCTTCTCAATCTTTCGCTTTCTCTACTCTTCCTGTCTTCTCATTCTCTCTCTCTCTCTCTCTCTCTCCTCTTCCTCCCCCTCTCTCTCTCCCCTCTCTCTCTGTCTTCCCTCTCCCTCCCCTCCCTTTCTCTCCCTCCCCTCCCTTTCTCTCCCTCCCTCCCTCTCCATGTCTTAATCTTTTTTTCTCTCTCTCTCTCTTTCCCTCTCTCTCTTCCTCTCTCTCTCCCCCCTCTCCCCTCCATCTTTCTTCTCAACCTCTCCCCTGTCTTCTCTCAATCTCTCTCTCTCTCCCCCCTCCCTGTCTACTCAATCTCTCTCCCCTTGTCCCCTCTCTCTCTTGCCCTCTCCCCTCCCTATCTTCTCTCTCTCTCAATATCTTCTCCCCTCCCTGTCCTCTCTCTCTCCCCTCCCTGTCCCCTCTCTCTCTCTCTCTCTCTCTCCCCTCTTTGTCCTCTCTCTCACCTCCATGTCTTCTCTCTCTCCCCCTCCCTGTCTTCTCTCTCTCCCCCTCCCTGTCTTCTCTCTCTCTCCCTCTCCCTGTCCCCTCTCTCCCCTCCCTGTCCCCTCCCTCTCACCTCCCTGTCCCCCCTCTCTCTCCCCACCCTTTCCTCTCTCTCCCTCTCCCCCATCCCTGTCCCCTCTCTCTCTCTCCCTGTCTTCTCAATCTTTATCTCCCCCTCCCTGTCTTCAATCTCTTTTTCTTCTCAATGTCTCTCCCCGTCTTCTCAGTCTCTCCCTGTCTTCTCAATCTCTCTCCCCTCCCTGTCTTCTATCGCTCTTTCTCTCTCTTCCCTCCCTGTCTTCTCTCTCTCTTTCTCTCTCCCCCTCCCTGTCCCCTGTGTCGCTCTCTCAACTCTCTCTCTCTCCCCCACCCCTCCCTGTCTTCTCAATCTCTCTCTCTCCTCCCCTGCCTGTCCTCTCTCTTCTCCCCTGCCTGTCTTCTCTCTCTTCTCCCCTGCCTGTCTTCTCTCTCTTCTCCCCTGCCTGTCTTCTCTCTCTTCTCCCCTGCCTGTCTTCTCTCTCTTCTCCCATGCCTGTCCTCTCTCTCTTCTCCCCTGCCTGTCCTCTCTCTCTTCTCCCCTGCCTGTCCTCTCTCTTCTCCCCTGCCTGTCCCCTCTCTTCTCCCCTGCCTGTCCCCTCTCTTCTCCCCTGCCTGTCCTCTCTCTCTATCTCTCTCCCCCCCTCACTGTCTTCTCAATTTCCCTCTCTGTCTTTCCAAAATCTCTCTCCCCCAATCTCTCTCTCTCTCTCTCTCTCTCTCCCTGTCTTCTCAATCTCGGTCTCCCTCTCTCCCTGTCTTCCCAATTTCTCTCTCTCTCCCCCTCCCTGTCTTCTCTCTCTCCCCAATCTCTATTTCTTCCTCTCTCTCCCCCCTCACTGTCTTCTTAATCCCCCCTCTCTCTCTCTCTCCTCCCTGCCTTCTCTCTCTCCCCCTCCCTGTCTTCTCAACCCCCCATCTCTCTATCTCTCTCCCTCCCTTCTCAATCTTGGTCTCCCCTCTCTCCCTGTCTTCTCAATTCTCTCCCCTCCGTGTCTTCTCTTTCCCCAGTCTATCTCTCCCCAATCTCTATTTCTTTCTCTCTTCCTCCTCACTGTGTTCTCAATCTCTCTCTCTCTCTCTCTCTCTGCCTTTCCAAAATCTCTCGTTCTCTCTCCCTCTCCCCTCCCTGTTTTCTCTCTCTCCCCTCCCTGTTTTCTCTCTCTCCCCTCCCTGTTTTCTCTCTCTCCCCTCCCTGTTTTCTCTTTCTCCCCTCCCTGTCTTCTCTCTCCCCCTCCCTGTCTTCTTAATCTTTCCCCCTCCCTCCCTGTCTTAATCTCTCTCTCTCTCTCTCTCCCTCCCTGTCTTCTCTCTCTCTCTCTCCTTGTCTCCTCAATCTCTCCCTCTTCCCCTCCCTGTCTTCTCAGTCTACCTACTCTCTCTCTCTCTCTCTCTCTCCTTGTCTCTTTGTGAGTGCGTCTCTCTTTTATCATTCTCTCTCTCTTTGTCCTTGTCTTTTTCTCTTTATCAGTCTCTCTCGCTCTCTCTCTCTCTCTCTCTTCTTCTATCTTTTGCTCTCCCTCTCCTCCCCTGTCTCTTTATTATTGTCTCTATCTCTCAGGACCCTGTGTGCGTCTCTCTCTCTCTCGCCATTCATAGCAGACACGGTCACACCTGTATGCACAGAGTTGCACATTCCACCTTCCACACCCTTACACTTGCCCACACATCCTGCTGCTTACACACAGATACACACACATCCTCCAGGCTGCCCCCTCTCCCGTAGCACACATGGGCACACACTCACTCGGTCCTCACTGCCTCCCACTTGCTCTAAGCACACACTTGCACACTTGTACTCACCTTCAAGAAGGTAACAGCTGCAATAAAAGGGGAGGGAGCATCAGTGTGAGAAGTGGGGAGAATGGATGCCAGCCTGTGATTGGCTGACAGTCTCCTGGGGGAGTGGCCTATATGACTGCAGCATATGAGGGACCAACTGTGTTAGAGGGGGGAGAGAGAGAGGGATGTGAGAGCAGAAGCCTCCCTTTAACACAGAGCTGATTCAGGTTCATCCTCAGCTGCCTCTACCTCTCCTCCTCTTTCTCTCTCTTTCTTCCCCTCTTTTCTCTCTGTCTCCTTCCCTTTCTCTCTGGGGCTCAGGTCTCTGTCCCCTCCTTTTCCCTTGCAGAGGATTCCGGATACATCTATTCCCTGTCTGAGCTAAAGCCATGGGGGTGAGTATAGTGTGGATGCATTGCTCTATATCTCCCCATCCCTGAAATGTAGCAATGACTGGACGCTGCTCTCCATTGTGCTGAAGGGTAGCAATGGCTGGAAGCCCTTGTCCATGGTGCTGATGTACAGCTTTGGCCGGGAACCGCTGTCCATGGTGCTGAAGGGCAGCTATGGCTGGGAGCCGCTGTCCATGGTGCTGAAGGGCAGCTATGGCTGGGAGCCGCTGTCCATGGTGCTGAAGGGCAGCGATGGCCGGACGCCGCTGTCCATGGTGCTGAAGTCTAGCAATTGCCGGCCGCCGCTGTCCATGGTGCTGATGTACAGCAATTGCCGGTCGCCGCTGTCCATGGTGCTGGAATCTAGCAATGGCTGGACGCTGCTATCCATGAAGTTCTATAGAGACGCTGTCCTTATCCTCTATTGATCAGATCTGCTCATTCCATCTGTCTTTGTTCTAACATAAGACCTGTGTTCCTCTAAAATTTCATTTTCCATAGTTTTTATTAGAATTGTGCTGTAGAATTAGAATTGAGCCTCACCAAATGTGGAGTTGAGCCTTACTACCTAGTTATTCCATTGTTCAGTTGATGATTTGATGGTATTTCCTGCCACCCTAGGACGGTCCATGGTCCTGAAAGGATCCTCCAATTTAGAATAGACCTGAATTGTTTGGTTGAAGGTATCTCAGCTGCCTATGGTATTGAAGGGATCCTCCATTGTAGACTAGACCTGAACTGTTGGGTTGAAGGTACCTACAATCACCTTAGAAGTGTGCACTGTTCTAAATTGAACGTTCAATGTAGATTAGACCTGAATTGTTGGGTTGGAGGTACCTACAATCACCTTAGAACTGTCCACTGTTCTAAATTGAACGTTCAATGTAGATTAGACCTGAATTGTTGGGTTGAAGGTACCTGCAATCACCTTAGAACTGTCCACTGTTCTAAATTGAACGTTCAATGTAGATTAGACCTGAATTGTTGGGTAGGAAGGTACCCCCTGCCATCTTAGGGAGGTCCTGAAGGGATCCTCCTAGGTGGAATAGACTTGAGTTTTGGGATGAAGATATCTCCTTCCATCTTAGAGCTGGCTATGATCTTGAAGGGATTCTCCTGAAAGCTCTTCCCTGGTTAACAAATGATGTCATGTTGGTGGGATTAGCGGGTGCAGGGTTAATGCTTGACATACCATATACCGGCTTGTGGATAATTGTGTGCACAGCGCATTGCAGTGTCTGTCAGTCTGTCAGCACACAGTAGAAGCAGAGATGGAGAAGCCTTGGGAAAAAAAGGATGAGGTCATTTGCTACAGAGAGAGAGAGGAAAAAAGATGGAGGAGAGGGGGAAGAAGATGGTGGAGGGGAGTGGAGCAGAGAGTGAATGTAAGAGGTAGAAATGGAGACCGGGCAGGTGAGAGAAGGAAGATGGTGGGGATCGGTGGTGATGATGGTACTTAGAAAAGGAGTGGCTGGTGAACAAGGAGACAAAAAATCATATCCCCTGACTCAACTGCAGAACAGACTGGCAATTAAAGGCTTGAATGAGGAAAGCCTGTGTGGAAAAACACTGACAAGCCCCTGGGGTGGTACCCAGTCCAAATGGGAGAAGGGCACTTGAAGGTCAGAGGGGTAGTTTGGTGCAATAGGGATGTCCAATTTCTCCTAAAACTTCATCTGTCCCTTTTGTGCTTATTATTATTTTATTATCTGTATACAGAAATGCATTTCATGAATGACTGTTGCACAGTGGAGTAGTGTTTTGTGCTTTTTATCTGATCAGTAATTCTGTAGAGCTAGCCATACAGGCATCTTGTCAGTCAGGTGAGGGATGGGGCTTGGATACAAGCTGATAATATAGGTAATGACCTTTTGAGATAGCAGAGTAAGGCCTTCTGTATGCTGCATAGCAAAGCATCTGCAGGCCACTGAATTAGGAGGGGTGTAAAGGAAAATTGAAAGCTGGTGATGAAATATAGAGGGTGCAGTAGGCTGGATAGGGACTGGGAGCAGGCTTGTCATAGTTGCAAGCTTTTAACCATTTAACTACCAGAGGGTAAAAGCATGAAATTTAGACGACTGCATCCGGCCATGTTGCATGAGCATGTGTTGAGAAAAATCTTTCTATGCTGCATATGATTCTACAAAAACAGGGAATGCATAATGTTTAGTACAGTTCTGGTTAATTGATAGTGCCCTTGTATTGAGATGCATTGTATTGCATTGCCTAACCTATAGTATGTATATTTTTTAAACTGACTGCATAAGGCCCAAGGGTGTTGTATGTCATTGATCAAGGTCATGTAGCCAGCTTGCTTAAATTCCTCCAAAGTCTGCCCTCCCTCAATAGACAAGCATATATGGGCATCCTGCCATATAAACCTGAGCACTCAGCAAGATGCCAGGGGACAAATGTATAAAATCTGCACATTGAGTAAAACATGTCTGCTTTTTACATACCGGCACTGGCATTAAAATAATTGCATATTATAAGCCATAGATGCTTTGTGTGCCCACCAGTCTAATCTAAAGGGCAAATCATAGTTGATTCTTTGAATAGAGGAAAGGTGACCCATCTATGGAAGCCCTACAGTACATGAATGCTTTATGTAAGGCTTTGCTGTTGCACTGCGCATGCTCTACCCATCGTACTCTCCCCTCCCAGGAGACAGAGTATGGGGGCTGGGGGAGTGACATATGGCGTGGAAATGAGTGAGGATAATCCCCCCCCCCACACACACTAGAATGGAAGAGGGGAGTGGATACAATTCTCTGTTTCCAATATGACAAAAGATCAAAGAGATATATGTCAGATACAGACTGGGTATCTGTCAAAGATAAAATGCAGAAGAGGAATATGTAAAGAACGTATATGCTAGACTGAAAAATTAATATATACTTAATATATATGACAGCAAGCTAACAAAAAGTAAAGGAATGGTTAGCCATAATGAAGTGTGTCATTAATGGTTTATAGATTACACACACAGATAAGCAACATGAGACAGTAATGAAACAGTTGAATGCAAAATGCAGTGATTAAGGCAGGAGATTAATTAGGATATAGAGTGGCAAATTATAATGTGCACTGTGGATGTAATATAAATTGCTAAGAGAAAGGGGGTATTAATAGTGCATGGCTATATTGTTTGTGTGTATATATCAATCAGCCATAACATTATGACACTCCACTGGAAAAAGTATCGCACTGCCTCCATCAGCTTGCCTTCTACCCATACTGCATCCTGGTGCCATCTCTTCCCCAGGTCCCCAGGTAAGCGATGGACATGCACCCAGCCATTCACATGATGTAAAGCAAAAAACATGATTCATTAGACCAGGCTACCTTCTTCCATTGCTCCATGGTCCAGTTCTGATGCTCACGTGATCATTGTAGGCACTTTTGGCTGTGGACACAGGTCAGTATGGGCACCCTGAGTAGTCTGCGGCTACACAGCTCTATACTCAACATACTGCAATGCTCTGTGTGTTCTGACACCTTTCTATGAGAACCAGCATTAAGTTTTTTAGCAACTTGAGCTACACTAGATCCTCTATTGCAGTGGTCATCAACCCTGTCCTCAGGGCCCACTAACAGGCCAGATTTTATGTATTACCTTGGGGAGATGCAGACAAGAATACTGCAATCACTGAGCAGCAAATTATATCACCTGTGATGTATTTCAGTTATCTTGCAAACCTGGCCTGTTAGTGGGCCCTGAGGACAGGGTTTATGACCACTGCTCTATTGGATCAGACTACATGGGCCAGCCTTGGCTTCCATCACACATCAGTGATCCTTGACTGCCCATGACCCTGTCGCCAGTTCATCGGTCTTCTTCCTTGGACCACTTTTGGTTGGTCCTGACCAATGCAGACCAGAAGCATCCCACAAGAGCTGTAGTTTTGGAGATGCTCTGACCCAGTCATCTAGCTATTACAATTTGGCCCTTATCAAAATCACGCAAATCCTTATACTTGCCCATTTTTTTTTTCTTTTTTAAAACACATCAATTTCAGGGACAACATGTTTACTTGCTGCCTAATATATCCCACCTACTTTCAGGTGCCATTGTCATGAGATAATCAAAGTTATTCACTTTACCTGTCAGTGGTTGTATTGTTATGGTTTATCTGTGTGTGTATGTATGTATGTATGTACAATGCATCCAGGAAAGTATTCACAGAGCTTCACTTTCCCATATTTTGTTATGTTACAGCCTTACTCCAAAATAGATTAAGTTAATTTATTTTCCCCTAAAATTCTACAAACAATACCCCATAATGACAACGTGAAAGAAGTTTGTTTGAAATCTTTGCAAATTTATTAAAATGAAAAAATCCCATGTACATAAGAATTCACAGCCTTTGCCATGACACTCAAAATTTAGCTCAGGTGCACCCTGTTTCCACCGATCATCCTTGAGATGTTTGATTGGAGTCCACCTGTGGTAAATTCAGTAGATTGGACATGATTTGGAAAGGCACACACCTGTCTATATAAGGTCCCAGAGTTAACAGTGCATGTCGGAGCACAAACCAAACCAAGCCATGAAGTCCAAGGAATTGTCTGTAGACCTCCAAGACAGGATTGCATGGAGGCACAGATCTGGGGAAGGATACAGAAAAGTTTCTGGAGCAATGAAAGTCCCAGTGAGCACAGTGGCCTCCATCATTCATAAATGGAAGAAATTTAGAACCACCAGGACTCTTCCTAGAGTGGGCCGCCCGCCCAAACTGAGCGATCGGGGAAGTAGGGCCTTTGTCAGGGAGGTGACAAGGAACACAATGGTCACTCTGACAAAGCTCCAGTGTTTCTCTGTGGAGAGAGGAGAACCCTCCAGAAGAACAACCATCTATGCAGCACGCCACCAGTCAGGCCTGTATGGTAGAGTGGCCACTCCTCAGTAAAAGGCACATGAGATCCCACCTGGAGTTTGCCAGAAGACACCTGAAGGACTCTCAGACCATGAGAAACAAAATTCTCTGGTATGATGAATCAAAGCTGGAACTCTTTGGCCTGAATGGTAAGCGTGATGTCTGGAGGAAACCAGGCATCGCTCATCACCTGGCCAATACCATCCCTACAGTGAAGCATGGTGGTGGCAGCCTAATGCTGTGGGGATGTTTTTCAGCGGCAGGAACTGGGAGACTAGTCAGGAATCAGGATCGAGGGAAAGATGAATGCAGCAATGTACAGAGACATCCTTGATGAAAACCTGCTCCAGAGCGCTCTGAACCTCAGACTGGGGCAAAGGTTCATCTTCCAATAGGACAACGACCCTACTCACACAGCCAAGATAACAAAGGAGTAGCTATGGGACAACTCTGTGAATGTCCTTGAGTGGCCCAGCCAGAGCCCAGACTTGAACCCAATTGAACATCTCTGAAGAGATCTGAAAATAGTTGTGCACCGACACCCCCCATCCAACCTGATGGAGCTTGTGAGGTCCTGCAAAGAAGAATGGTAGAAACTGCCCAAAAATCGGTGTGCCAAGCTTGTAGCATTATACTCAAAAAGACTTGAGGCTGTAATCCGTGCTAAAGGTGCGTCAACAAAATATTGAGCAAAGGCTGTGATACTTATGTACATGGGATTTTTTTATTTTTTTTATTTTTAATAAATTTGCAAAGATTTCAAACAAACTTCTTTCATGTTGTCAATATGGGGTATTGTTGGTAGAATTTGTACGAAAGTAAAGAATGTAATCCATTTTGGAATAAGGCTGTAACATAACAAAATTTGTAAAAAGTGAAGCGCTGTGAATACTTTCCGGATGCATTGTATAGAAGTGTGTGTATGTATGTATGTATGTATGTATGTATGTATATGTATGAGTAAAGATTAAAGGAACTGAATTTATTCTCTCTTGAGAAGAGGAGAATAACGGGGATATGATCAACATGTACAAATATATAAGGGGTCCATATAGTGAACTTGGTGTTGAGTTATTCACTTTACGGTCAACACAAAGGACAAGGGGGCACTCTTTACGTCTAGAGGAAAAGAGATTTCACCTCCAAATACGGAAAGGTTTCTTCACAGTAAGAGCTGTGAAAATGTGGAATAGACTCCCTCCAGAGGTGGTTCTGGCCAGCTCAGTAGATTGCTTTAAGAAAGGCCTGGATTCTTTCCTAAATGTACAGAATATAACTGGGTACTAACATTTATAGGTAAAGTTGATCCAGGGTAAATCTGATTGCCTCTCGGGGGATCAGGAAGGAATTTTTTCCCCTGCTGTAGCAAATTGGATCATGCTTTGCTGGGGTTTTTCGCCTTCCTCTTGATCAACTGTGGGTATAGATTTGGGTATATGGGATTGTACATTTTTTTTATTTATTTTTTATGGTTGAACTAGATGGACTTGTGTCTTTTTTCAACCTGACTAACTATGTGTGTATATGTGTATAGATAGATAGATATTAGTCATTGATTTGTGATGCTCCGCTCCTGAGCTGGTTAGGTCCCACAAGCTTGTGAGTTCGGACATCTATATTCAGTCCATTGACTCATAACTTTATGGATAGCTGGAAAAAAAAAGTGGGAGGAATCAGTCACGATTTATTTGTGAATTGGTTATAAAACAACATGGAGTCTTAAAAGGAACAAAACGAGAAATGAGCTGAAAATCCTATGCTGGTTAATGGGGACTAAGGACGATTAGGAATAGCTTGAAATTTATTAACACGTGATTATTATTTTTTTAGACGTGGTTTTTAAATATTAGTTTGAGTGACAGAATTCCAAGATGGCTTGTGTCACCTGAACTAGGTTCACTCGTGTTCACATTAACTGTGATTTAGGCTTAACCACTCTATGGTTGCATGTGTCATTAGCAATGTGCTGAGACCTACACTAGAGGTCCCCCTTACTGCAAATGCTGTGCTATGACATGTGCATATCCGTAAACCCTGGATCATACAGATTGCCAGCTCAGCAGGTCACTTGTGTCTTACCAAGCAGTGTGTGCATCTGATTCTTCATAATTCATTGAGTCAGCATGTAAATCCTGGCTCCATGGCGTTCAAAAGGCTAATGTCACAAGTCAAAACACCTGTGTGAGAAAGCTCTGATTGAAGCAGGCATTCATGGACTACATTATAGCTTCAGGGGATGGATCTAGCTTCACTGCCCAAGGTGCTAGAATGCAGAGTTTGGCTGCTTCAGTCAGAGTCTTTAAACAGCTTTGCTTTATGGCCAACTGTCTTTAAAGAGGCAAGCCAGCCTTATATTTAGCAAATAATGATGATGACATGCAAAGTGCAGTAACCCATAGCAACCAATTCATTTGAAATCTGGCAATGTGGAGCAGATGATACAAGATTAATACTATGGGGTACAGCAAGGCATTTATCAAAGGGTCTGCAATGGAAACTGTCTGTGTTACTTAAAGTAGGAGGCAAGTCAAAACCCAACTAAGCTTAAATCTATTCCCACCCCCATTCTAAGTCTATTGCACCTACCCTGTAAAAGGAAAGATGTCTATATTTGCCTATTCCGAAGTCACTCTGGTCCCGTCACATGTTCCGCTCCCAGTGCCGGCATCAGTGTAGAGGAGGGACAGCCAACAACAGATGCCCTATAGCAGTGATGGCAAACTTTGGCACCCCAGATGTTTTGGAACTATATTTCCCATGATACTCAATTACACTGCATAGTCCATGAGCATCATGGAAAATGTAGTTCCAAAACATCTGGGGTGCCAAGGTTCGCCATCACTGCCCTATAGTAAGTCTATGGGTGACGTCACCATCCAAGCTCTGCAGCCATTGTTGGCTCTCTCCTGAGTGTCTTCAGAATAGGAATAGGTAAGTATAGACCTCTTTCCTTTTACAGGGTAGATAGAATAGGCTTAGAATGGGGATGAGAGTAGATTTAGGCATATAAGTGTAGCGGCCTCACCCCCTCTTCGCTGTCTATGGGTATGTTGTATGTGAGGGTATGTTGTACGTGAGGGTGAGATGCGCTACGGCCCATGTCCTCCCCATTGCAGCAGGTGAAGGCCAGTACCAAGTATTCTTCTCGGGCCTCTGTGTTTCTATTCACAACCAAGTCCTGCTGTGCTGACACTCCCCTTCACTCCCATTCCACACACCGATAAGGATCCAACACTTCTTTTATTGTAACACACAATAAACAGTTCTTTGTTAGCCAATTAGTTGAGATCCATAAACAGTTCAATACGGTGGGGTGAGCAGGTCGAGGCACTGTCCTAATGATAAACTAAACCACTGTGGTCTCACCAGCGGTTGCTATAGCCATTGGCTAGAGAGAGGAACTTGAAACGTATGAGTCTCTACCAGCGACTCTGAAGAACATGAATGGAGTACCTTCGCTGCGTTGCGGCCCCTGTCAGAGGGAAGATGTCCCTCCAAGGGAGTTACCAGAGGCCCCTCCGTCACCGGGTTGATGCTGCTCCGGACTCTTCAGACGGGTAACCTCTCCTGGCCTCCTCACCTCAGACATGGGCCCCATCCACCTCAGGGTCCCTCGGACTCATCCACCCTTGCGGAGCCCAGTCGAAGTTACTGGGCCCCAGGCCTCCGGTGTAGTACATCACCCCAGGCTTAAGGTGCCTGAGATGGACGCCAACACTGCTCCGACCAGGCCATGGGCGCCTGGGCCGGAACTCCGGACCGACCGCACCCAGGCCTAAGGTGCCTTGGCGCCGGATGTAGAAGACCTCGTGGCGAGGGCGTCTCTCCCCTTTATCTCCTCCCGTGATGCCACAGCAGCTTCTCCGCCCCTGCTGTACCACCTCCGGAACGGGACAAAAAGGACAGCACTGCGGCAGTGATTCTACCTCGACCTGTGGGAACACCGCCACCCCAGGCCAAGGAGAATAGTACACCACCAAAGTCCTCCACGACTGAAAGTGGTCAAAATCCTCTAGGATTTACAAACACCTGGGTCATACTACCACCCAGGTGTATCCCCCCTAAATTTAGACCCCCGCTACACAAGGTTTTGACTTGCCTGTCACTTTAATAGTAACGTGTCAGATTAAAACATGGCAGTTTTAAATGTTTAAACCTGAATGGCTGTTGGCAATACAAACCATTGAAATTTATGACCTTTGACTTTGACTTTAATTTGTTAAACTTAAAGTGGAGTTCCACCCACTTTTACAACTCTTCAGCATCCCTCACTAATCTGTGCACTGTAAACGAATTGGATATGTTTTTACGTTTTTTTCTCAGCACCTACTGTATACTGTATATACTCGAGTATAAGCCAAGTTTTTCAGCCCTTTTTTTTAGGCTGAAAATGCCCCCCTCGGCTTATACTCGAGTCACTGATCAGCTTGTGTAATGCAGTCAGACGGCGGGCGTCCAGTGTAAAAAAGCCGCGCCTCCTCCTTTTCCGTGATAAGCAGAACACTCCCAGCAGTGAGTCGGTGTTCTGCCTATCACGGACTTCCTCTCAACCTCGTCCATGGGATAGGCGGAACACTGAACACTGGAAACTGAGTGTTCCGCCTATCACGGAACAGGACGAGGAGGAGGCACAGCTTTTTTACACTGGACGCCCACCACGGACCCTGCTCCTCTCCTCCCCCTCCCTCCTCCGATGGCTGCTCCGTCCTCTGCTCTCTGTGTGCGGGTGATGGCTCAGGAAGTGTAACAGTGCTAGATGGAGAGAATCCATTCCCCACACTGCTCCGTCCACTCCACCTGCAGCTTTCCAAGTGAGTGAGCACTTTCACTGACCCCCCCCTCTCTCTCTCTCTCTCTCTCACTCTCTCTCTCTCTGACCTCATCCCTCTATCTCCCTGACCCCCGTCTCTATCTCTTCCTGAGGTGTGCAAATGGGCACAGTGAGGTGTGCAAATGGGCACAGTGAGGCTGCAAATGGGCATTGTTGACCCTCTTTTCAACTTACAGTAGCTGCTGCATTCTCACCCTAGGCTTATACTTGAGGCAATACGTTTTTCCATTTTTTTGTGGTAAAATTAGGTGCCTCGGCTTATATTCGGGTCGTCTTATACTCGAGTATATACGGTATCTGCTGTATTCATTTTTCACTTCCTCCTCCCTGGCCGTGGCCCATCACATAATTTCCTGTTTGCAATGCCTCCTGGGAGATGTGTGTCATCAATCCCAGGAGGCAATGGGCATTGCTGGGCTGTAACATTGCGTTATTTGCAAACCGGAAATGAAGCGATGCATAACCAGCACCATGTTTAAAAAGGGTAACCAGGCTTTTGTTGCCATGGTTACCAAAGCTTCTTATTCACCGTGATGGGCGGTGGGGAGGGCGGCTGGAGCGTATCAGCTCTGATTACATACAGAGCCCAGGGGGACAGCACAGCCACACCATTACTAATGATTTATAATAGAGTACTATTATGGGGGCAGTTTGAGGGGTGGGACATTTTTCATGGGGGCAGTTTTGATGGGGGCAGTTTTGACAAGGGCAGATTTGATGGGGGCAGTTTGATGGGGCATTTTGATTGGGGCAGTTTTGATGGGGACAGTGTGATGGTAGAAATTTTACGGAGCAGTTTTATGGGGCAGCTCCTGCAACAGGTAATTAATTTTAAAAAGATGCTAATTGGAAATGATATCCCTTGTTTCTGTGCAAATATATACACATACATACATAACAAGAGCTATATATATATATTTATTTAATATATCTCTGCACAGAAACAAGGGATATCATTTGCTTTTTATATTTCTAGATTTATAGTCTTTGTAAATGTAGATGAACTTCCTAGTTCCTGGAGGGGGAGGAGAGATTTCCATAGTTAAGGGTCGGCAACTTCCTCTGACACTGCCGTTGCTATGGAAACCTATTACACTGCTTGTGCTGCACTGAGCATGTGCGAGATCTGCAAGGATGAGATCCATAAAGAAATACAGTCTGGCTTCAGATGCCCACACTTAAGATGGCCACGGCCTGATGTAAGTTTATAAAATAACAAACTGCTATAAACTAACAAAACGGAACTTAGTTTACAGACTAACTTTACTCGAATACATTAAGCTTGTGTATTATAGGGATATTTTTATGTAAAAAGTATAATTTCGGCCGGAACACCGCTTTAAAGCAACATTGAAATATCACAGCAATAAGCTGGGTCATGTATTTTTTAATGATATACATTATATTACCAAAAGTATTGGGACGCCTGCCTTTACACGCACATGAACTTTTCATGGCATCCCAGTCTTAGTCCGTAGGGTTCAATATTGAGTTGGTCCACCCTTTGCAGCTATAACAGCTTCAACTCTTCTGGGAAGGTAGTATACAAGATTTAGGAGTCAATGGGAATGTTTGACCATTCTTCCAAAAGCGCATTTATGAAGTCATGCACTGATGTTGGACGATAAGGCCTGGCTCGCAGTCTCCACTCAAATTAATCCCAAAGGTGTTCTGTCAGGTTGAGGTCAGGACTCTGTGCAGGCCAGTAAAGTTCCTCCACCCCTCCAAACTCACTCATCCATTTCTTTATGGTGTCAGTGGGAGGAAGAGAGCCCCATCCTTGGTGTCAGTGGGAAGAAGAGAGCCCCATCCTTGGTGTCAGTAGGAGGAAGAGCGCCCCATCCTTGGTGTCAGTAGGAGGAAGAGCATCCCATCCTAAGTGTCAGTGGGAGGAAGAGCACCCCAACCTTGGTGTCAGTGGGAAGAGCGCCCTATCCTTGGTGTCAGTGGGAGAAAGAGCATCCCATCCTTGTTGTCAGTGAGAAGAAGAGTGCCCCATCCTTGGTGTCAGTTGGAAGGAAGAGTGCCCCATCCTTGGTGTCAGTTGGAAGGAAGAGTGCCCCATCCTTGGTGTCCGTTGGAAGGAAGAGTGCCCCATCCTTGGTGTCAGTTGGAAGGAAGAGTGCCCCATCCTTGGTGTCAGTTGGAAGGAAGAGTGCCCCATCCTTGGTGTCAGTTGGAAGGAAGAGTGCCCCATCCTTGGTGTCGTTGGGAGGAAGAGTGCCCCATCCTTGGTGTCGTTGGGAGGAAGAGTGCCCCATCCTTGGTGTCGTTGGGAGGAAGAGTGCCCCATCCTTGGTGTCGTTGGGAGGAAGAGTGCCCCATCCTTGGTGTCGTTGGGAGGAAGAGTGCCCCATCCTTGGTGTCGTTGGGAGGAAGAGTGCCCCATCCTTGGTGTCGTTGGGAGGAAGAGTGCCCCATCCTTGGTGTCGTTGGGAGGAAGAGTGCCCCATCCTTGGTGTCGTTGGGAGGAAGAGTGCCCCATCCTTGGTGTCGTTGGGAGGAAGAGTGCCCCATCCTTGGTGTCGTTGGGAGGAAGAGTGCCCCATCCTTGGTGTCGTTGGGAGGAAGAGTGCCCCATCCTTGGTGTCGTTGGGAGGAAGAGTGCCCCATCCTTGGTGTCGTTGGGAGGAAGAGTGCCCCATCCTTGGTGTCGTTGGGAGGAAGAGTGCCCCATCCTTGGTGTCGTTGGGAGGAAGAGTGCCCCATCCTTGGTGTCGTTGGGAGGAAGAGTGCCCCATCCTTGGTGTCGTTGGGAGGAAGAGCGCCCCATCCTTGGTGTCGTTGGGAGGAAGAGCGCCCCATCCTTGGCGTCGGTGGGAGGAAGAGCGCCCCATCCTTGGCGCCCCGCTGTTGAGGTCAGTAGCAGAAATTATACCGACCAACAATGGGTGTCAGTGGGAGGAATAGTATCTTGTATCAGTGGGAGCAAAAGTGCTCCAAGGACTGAACAAAGGTGACAGTTTGGAAACTGTCCTAAAGGATAGTAGAAAGAAGCAGCTGACGCTGCTTTATAATCCCCAGGATACCCATAAATCTGAGATTGTCCAATATGAGATGGCTGAATTGGGTGACATCTTGTATCTATGAGCAGCGATTGGCAGGGTGAGAGGTCCTAGATGATCTAGCAACTGTTCCGGTTGCCTAATTTTTTATTGTTGCACAACAGGTGCACATTGAGCATCACAGCAACCAATGGGTAAAGTTTTAATGTTGCTTGCAAAAAATGCTGATCTTATTGTCTAAACTCAATACTTTTACAAGTGCCTGGCAGTATTGAGGTTCTTGGTTAAAGCTTCAGTCCATCCAAAACTGATATTTCATCTTTTGGTAGATTCTGGAAATTTAAACTGCTTCTCTGATACACTTTTGGTGAGACCTTTATGTCTTAACCTCTGCATCTGCACCACTGCTTTGCCTATTACGAAGGCTTCTCATTCGGTTCCTCAGTGAGTTTTCACTATCTTTATATTATGCCATAGTAAGCGGAGGACCTGAGACACATGAAGGCAGGGGAAAGCACCCAAAACTCCTTGGTGGACAGGAACAGCATCAGGAACTATGGCAGGGAGCAAGCAGCTAGTGTTTAAACAACATACAAATCTAGGGGTTGACTCAACCTATCAGGCTTCATTAATAACTAAAATAAGACAGGAACATTCTGCATATGGAGCTTTATATCCTTTTCTTAATTTTATGAGGGACTTCCTCCAGTGCCTTTGTTTCTGAACCCCAATAACCAAAAAATCATGCTGGTAGATTAAATGGTTGTACACATGTTTGGTCCTAGTACAATGTATGTTAAGGTTTGGATGTCATTTTTATAAAGACAATGAATATTATGCTCATTTAGGGGCAGAGACGTATGTGCATGATTTGTGAACACTACCATCACTGTGTCCCTATGAAACAAAGCCAGCTCCATAAACACATGGTTTGATCAGTTTGGTGCGAAGGAACTATGGTGACCTGTTCAGAGCTCTAGCCTCGACCCTACTGAATGCCTTTGGGATGAATTAGAAGGCCAATTGTGAGTCAGGTCTTCTCGTCGAGCATCAGTACCTGACCCCACAAATGCTCTTTTGGCTAAATGGGCACAAATTCTCACAGACACACTCCAAAATCTTTGGGAAAGCGTACACACGATCGGAAATTCTGACAAGAAAACCGTGGATTTTTTTCCTACGGAATTTCGGCTCAAATTTGTGTTGCATACACACAGTCACACAAATCTTGTCGGAAATTCCAAGGGTCAAGAACGCGGTGACGTACAAGATGTACGACGAGCCGAGATCATTGAAGTTCAATAGGCAGTTCAGCTCTTCTGTTTGATTCTGAGTATGTGTCAGGGCAGGGCTCAGCCCTTCCTTCTCTGTACTGGCAGCTCAGCTGTCAGCTAATTGCCAGCTCCCATCTCTCCACAGTGATCCACCTGTTGATGATCCTGCTCATCAGCTCTGCCTACTTAAAGCCTTCCAGTTCATTTGCTCTTTGCCTTCGCCTGTTTTAACATCACAAAAGACTTTCTCCTGCGTTCCTATTTAAGACCTGCTTGACTGACGTTCCCTCTGGCTACAGATCCTGCTTGCTGTACTACTACCTTTATCGCTGGCTTTTGGACATTGGCTTGCCCGACTACCCGATCCGGTTACTGAACTCTGGCTATGTTTTGACTACGCTTACTCTGTTTAACTTTTTATTTTTATTATTAAACAAGTGTGATTTAACTGCACTTCTGTCTCGGTCTGATTTATGATTTATGACAGTATGCATGTTTTTTTGCGTGTCGGAATTGCATACAGATGATCAGAATTTCCGATAGGAACTTTTTCCGTCGGAAAAATTGAAAGAAAGTTTGATGGAGCATAAACACGGTTGGAATTTCCGACCAAAAGCTCACATCGGACTTTTCTTGTCGGAATTTCCGATCGTGCGTACGCGGCATAAGAGTGGAAGATATAGCTACCAAAGGAGGTCATCTCCATTTTAATATCCATGTTTCTGGATGGGGATATCCAACAAGCTCATGTAGGTGTGCGACTATAGAAATACAGTGCAATAGGAAGAGTCATTTTAGCAATGGCAACAGCTGTGAACTGTTATGACAGCTGATACTATATGCGTAATGGTAGTAATCGCTGAAAGACCAAAACAATATGGGTGATTTAGAAATCTCTTACTGGAATTAACCTACAATTAGGCAGGGATTACGCAGCTGCTACAAATCTGTGCCCGTTGACTTACAGTATTGACTAGCTAAATTGTTTCATTTTGGGAAAAGTGTGGAAATCTCGCCAATTCTTCTTTCTGTTTTTAGATAGAGGAAGGGCTAGAACACTGGTCAGGATTTCTCGCTCTTGGTGTCTCTATATAGAGAGATTTTTTTCTAGGTGACACCTTGCAGTGAAAACTGAGGTTCAACCCTGTTCTATTATGATGGAACAAAGGGTTTTATTTATTTCTATGCTACCATTGAAGGGCTTTTTTCGTCACCCATTGTCTCTGTGACTGGCTGACACTGGAACAGCAAATGATTGAAAACCTCCAGTAAGGACATAGACAGCAATAAAGTATTTACCCGTCCTGACTCTATACAAATAATGTGTTTGGCTGGACTTAGGCTTTAACAATAATAATATATATTAAAGGACCCCAACCCCATTAGCACACCCTTGTTTGGGGAAACAGACCGGATAGAAAACCTCCTCCAATCACTCAAGAAAATCTTTCTCATTGCCCCCCTGCCTAGTTGCCTAGTTTTTCAAGTGAATAATACAACCTTTTTCAACTTTTTACCCCTAAAATGTTCTGGTGTTAGGGAGCCCCTGGCAAAACCAATTTATCCAGGGTTCAATGTCAAATGCCATGCTTACCTTGGTGGTCAATAGGAAGAATGCAACCCTTGCAATGGTGGTTACCACCCGTAGAGACAGCTAAAAAGATCATTGGTGTCTTGCTGCAGGCTTTGGCAAGTCAACTTGGTCCTGGAACTATGCAGGTACCATCAAATGAGAAGTCAATCAGCCATTGTTAAAGGAACTCCTAACAACAGTTCTGGAGGAACTCTAGTGTCCCAAAGAACTGTTGGACAATGGCTGGAATGAAGCATCAGATATAACATTCTAGTTAAGTAACATGCACGTGTTATTAGTTGATAACTCTTTGGTACTATAGAAGTGTTTCTCAACTCCAGTCCTCAAGGCGCACCAACAGGTCATGTTTTCAGGATTTCCCTCAGATGAAACAGCAGTGGTAATTACTAAGGCAGTGAAACTGATCAAATCACCTGTGCAAAATAATGGAAAGCCTGAAAACATGACCTGTTGGGGTGCCTTGAGGACTGGAGTTGAGAAACACTGCCATAGAAGATTGGAAAGATGAGGATTATATGTATTAGTTAAATGCAGTCATATTATAAACAATGTGTGTTGGTATTCCTCAAGGTGCCTTCTGGGTAGTGCAGATCAAGCCCTATACATATTTAATAATGAAAGTTACGAGAAGCTGTTTTTCTGATGTCATCCCTGGCGTTAAACGCAGAGGTGTACAGAGCTGGCCCGTTTACATAACGTAATTACCACTTACGGACCAGCTCACGCCAATATACGTCGGCACTTTGAAGAGTAATATCTTTGTTATGGCAGCAGCTAGCTGCCATAACCCAGATATCCTCTTCTTCACTGAGCGGTCCTCTTTCAGATAAAAGTAGTCTCTGCGGCGGATTCACCGTAAGATCATTTTTATCGGCAGCAGGAGAGGCCCCCCTCCCGCCGCTCTCCGGTGCCCTCCGCCGCTTACCGGAGCCGTCGGCAGAGGCGGGGGCGATCAGGTCCTTTCTGCTGCTTGGTATGGCCCCCACCCGTCTCCATACCATTGCAGGGTGGAAGCAACGTCAAAACGTCACTTCTGCCCATATCTCTTAAAGGGACATTTATTTTTTATTTTTTTTCAAATGACAATTTTTAGGTTTTTTATTGCATTTTAGTGTAAATATGTCATCTGAGATCTCATATTTAAGAGGGCCTGTCATGCTTTTTTTTATTACAAGGGATATTTACATTCCTTGTAATAGGAATAAAAGAGACACAATTTTTTTTAAAAGAACAGCGTAAAAATAAAAAATAAAAGCTAAAATAAATAAGAAAAAAAATATATATATATTAAACGCGCCCTGTCCCGCCGAGCTCATGTGCAGAAGCGAACGCATACGTGAGTAGCGCCCGCATATGAAAACGGTGTCTAAACCACACATGTGAGGTATCGTCATGATCGGTAGAGCGAGAGCAATAATTCTAGTCTGAGACCTCCTCTGTAACTCAAAACATGCAACCTGTAGAATGTTTTAAACGTCACCTATGGAGATTTTTAAGGGTAAAAGTTTGTCGCGATTCCACGAGCGGGCGCAATTTTGAAGCGTGACATGTTGGGTATCTATTTACTCGGCATAACATTATCTTTCACAATATAAAAAAAAATTGGGCTAACTTTACTGTTGTCTTATTTTTTAATTCCAAAAATGTATTTTTTCCCCAAAAAAGTGCGCTTGTAAGACCGCTGTGCAAATACGGTGTGACAGAAAGTATTGCAATGCCCGCCATTTTATTCTCTAGGGTGTTGGATTAAAAAAAATGTATAATGTTTGGGGGTTCTAAGTACTGTAATTTCCTAGCAAAAAAAACTTGTAAACAACAAATCTCAGAAAGAGGCTCGGTCCTTAAGTGGTTAATGGACAGAAGTAATTTGTAGGCGAGGTCGAATAGTAGAGCTTAATCCTGCTGAATAATGCTCTGATAATTATGAGGTTATCCACTGGAGGATTTGCAGCATGCGATATAGAGAAGGGGTTGCAGAATAGGATTCAGATTAAGAACAAAGAATTTAACTTAAACTGGCTGAGATGGAGAAATACACAGATGCTTAGAATTTCCATACGAAATGAAGAACTTGCAGGGTCAATGAGAAGAACTGATTAAAATTAGTCAGAGAAACAATGAAAAGGACCTCTTATTTTTATTTTATTTTTTGCAACCTGGACTCTAGGCAAACGGCTAAATACATATAATGGAACTGTTTACTTACCAAAGGATCTGTAGCCTGTCTGCCCAATCCTGGGATGTACACAGTCCTATCACACACACTGATGAGGGCAGAAGAGGGCGCAATCTGAGTGTAGTAACTTTACATATTGTGAAAAAAGACAATTGGCAACTCACATACAGACAGTTAAAAGCTCGCTCCTCATCAAAGTTGGGTTTGTGAAGGTGAAGATAGTGCAGCAGGGAGCCAGAATCCAGCAAAGGAGAAATGGACAGGGCTGTCAGCTGGATTTACCTATGAAACATAGAGGACTTTCTATGGGGGACACTCGGAAGGGGTGAAAAGCCAGGAGCGTTGGCGGGGGGACCCCAGAGGAGGAGGAGGATCAGGGCTGCTCTAGGCAATGGCTTTGTAAGTAGGTAAATATGACATTTAAAAAAAAAAAAAAACCTTTACAATCACTTAAGATGGTGGCAATCAACTTAAAGTGTACCTGCACTTAAATAAGAACAGCATGCTAAAGACAGTGTTAAAACTTTTTTTTTTTTTTTTAATGCAAGCACCTACAGCAAGGGTCTACAAACATGCAAACATTCTAAACAAAGGGACAGTTTACTGTCCTTCAGACTTTAGGGGGTGTGGACTGTGGCCAGTGGAAGTAGAAAATGCCTCAGTGTCAGTGGGAGTAAATAAGAGTAGATGGGTCTTGTGGTCAATAGGAGGAGGAATAGTGCCCCATCATTGGCATTAGTGGGAGGAATAGTGCTCCTTCGTCTATGTCTATGGAAGAGTGTTCCATCATTGTTGTCAGTGGGAGGAATATTGTCCTGTCATTTGTGTCAGTGGGAGGAATGGTGCCCGTCATTGGGAGGAATTATAACCCGCTGTTGGTGTCAGTGGGAGGAATAGTGCCCCATCACTGGTGTCAGTGGGAGAAATAGTGCCCGTCATTGGGAGGAATTATAACCCGCTGTTGGTGTCAGTGGGAGGAATAGTGCCCCATCATTGGTGTCAGTGGGAGGAAGCAGCTACAAATACTGCAGTGCTGTCTTTTAAAATAAGGTCACTTACCTGTCCTGGGTGCCCGCGATGTCGGCACCCGAAGCCGATCTCTCCCTCGGCTCTCTGATTATTATTTTTTTTTTTTATGGTTGAACTAGATGGACTTGTGTCTTTTTTCAACTTGACTAACTATGTAACTAAGTAACTATGCTGCCACCGCCACCTTCGGTAAGGGAATCAGGAAGTGAAGCCTTGCGGCTTCACTTCTGTTCCCTACTGCGAATGCGCGATTCGCGCTGCGTGTTCCCACTGGTCCCTGCTGTTTTCTAGGACCCGTGTGTATCCCAGAAGACAGCGGGGGGGGGGGACAGAGGAGGCGCCGGACGTGGCGTAGATACCCCAGCAAATAATGCGGCTATCTATGCCCGGAAGTGGGAGCAAATACCTGTATTAAACAGGTATCTGTCCCCCCCCCCCTAAAAGGTGCCAAATGTGACACCGGAGGGGGGAGGGTTCCGAAAAGCGGAAGTTCAATTTTTGGGTGAACCTCCGCTTTAATTGCTGCTAATGCAGTTACTGCTGGCCAGTAGCTCTCCTAATCCAGCAATTTATCTTCCCTACACAGATTCACACAGGAAATCTCTCTTTTGAGTCCATTGAAGGTTCTTATCTTAACTGGAGCCCTGAGGAAGTTTTTTTTTTATGTCTTCTGAAACGTGTTGGCTGTTTTTAGGTATAGACTAAGAAATTTGCACTCTTTTATCCTTTGGTCGGGCACTCCTTCCATTAGTGCATGTGTTGTTTATTTTCTGGTAACATGCTGGGGTACCCACTGGAGGGTAGACTTTTCTGTTGTGAGCAGCCCAACTTGAGCCAGTGAGCTCTCCGAATGTTATTGTCCTCTCACTACTTTGTACAAATGCATATCAAAGTCCCAGCGCCTCTTGGATGCTTTTTTCTTCACTGATTGTTGACCAGCATTTGGTATGCCTTAACAGCAATCCGGTATCTATGCTTGCCTTGATACTAACTCTGGACATTTGGGGGGCACATAAGGGAAGTGTAAAGGCTACAATGAATTTTACTATGTGATTAAATCAAAGTTGACTGAAACTGAACCTAATGTCAGCCCCTGATGTCAGAGATCGAAGATCTGCTAGTCCAGGTTTTACATTGGGAATTTCTTGCCTTGTTCACTCAATGATGTCACTACTAATATATTCTGTAGTACAGTTATAGAGTTGGTCTTCATAGTGCTCAATGAATACGGCAAACAGAAGCGTAGCAGCATAACAAGAAGTAGGAAGCATTACTAAGCAAGTCGAGATAAAAGTATCAAGTGCGCAAAAGACAGTTGGCAGGATACTTTTTCAACAATATGATCAACTTGGGGGACCAGACACTTCTTGTAGCTCTCTAAAAGCATGGCCTGAAAATAACAGTTGGTACTCCAAAGGCAAAATACAGAGGACAGAGAGCTTGCTGACTTGTCCACCGATTCCAGCACTCCTGACCCCCACCACTGTGCTACTCCATTAAAATTAATTGCTACACTGTGTTGGGGCACTCTCTGTCCTTTTGTATTTTCCCTTTAGCAAGTATTACTACCTAGATGGTTGGCTTAGTTTCTATGCAGATTCAAAAACACTTACCTTCCCCTCTCTGCTCCCTTGGAATTATTATCAAGTTGTATTTATTAGCTGTGAGAACCCTTCAAGTCCACAAGTGGTAATGAGCCAATCAGTTCACCTGAATCCAGATGCACATACAGTATGCTGTGGATTGCCAATTCAGCCTCCATTATGTGCACTCGAAAAAGGTGTCCTTCAGATCCCAGAGTGTGGGCCTCCACACCATACCCAAGGACTTTGGGTCCGTGAGTGTATGAAATTCAATGATAGTCTTGCTTTCATTCAGTTGCAGAGTGGTGTAAGGGATTATAGGTTTCAATTCCCCATATTCTGTGATTATATTTAACCAATAGGTCAATACACCATGCCCTTTGTTAGGCAAAAGCAGTTCAGATGAACAGGATCTGGTTTATTAGATATATTACAGTACAGGTGACAGGGTATCCAATTTCTTAATAAAGGGTGGGTTAAGTCTATTGCTTCTCCTATCGCTGTCCAGTAAAAGGGTTCACGGAAGACCTGTAAGTGAATGTGAAACTGCTGAAGAGAAAAATAAGGTCTCCTTCCCTGCTAGACAGTGCAGCGTAGTATAGAATGGGATTACTTGGCTTATTTCTTGCTCCCCCGGCAGTCGGTGCTCGCCGTTTGTTCCTTGGGGTGTGGCCAGACCCTTGGCATCCTCGTGCACAATGCAGGACTACTGGTCCTGCAATGTACAGTATGTGAAGACATTGGAGAGCTGTGACTGGTTGGGCACTGAAGAGGAGTGGCTTAGGTAGACTCGTCCTATGAAGAGGAGGAAGCTTGCAGGAGCAAGGAATTGGGTAGGCATTTCCCCATAGTCTAACTCCGGGCAATAGGAACATTTATCTCTTGCAGAGCAGAGAGGGGACCAACTGCAAAGCTAGCTTTTTCTCCATCACATTCAGCTTTAAACTTGGAGTCACTGACTTAATATTTTTAGACTGAAGACAGGGTCACTTTAGGAATTTGAATTCTTTATTGAATGATGACAAAATTGTTATCCTTCTATGTATTTAGGACTATGACCTATTCCCCACCTCTTCAGCATCAGACACTGCAATACCCCTGTCATGGAATTTGTATGGTCTATAGGACAACACCCGTTTTTTGGTTGTTGGCACCTCTGCTTGTTTCAAGGCACATACTCTGCATGGGGTTTGCATGTTCACCCTTTGCTTGTGGGTACTCTGGTTTCCTCCCATACTCTAAAGCAGTAGTTAACATACGAGCTATAGCAGCCCTCAACTGTGGCCCCTGACATCACCAAAGTGCTGCACATAATGTGAAATATATGTAATGCTTGAGAGGACTATCAGACTGCAGACCTAATAGACAAAATGATGGTCAGAGTCTGTGGGCATGCTACATTTTTGACTGGGGATATGCTACAGAAAACAATACAAAGCTAGAAACATGTTACATGAGGCTAGTAGACATCACTGCTATTACCCCAATCAATGGTCCCACTACAGACTGCTGAGGTCTGAGGGCCACACATCATATACCAAAGGGCCGCAGGTTGGGCACCAGGGTTTAAAATACTTGCTGGTAGGTTAATTAGCTCCTGTCCAAGTTGGCCCTAGTTATAAGTATGTTGAGATGGTGACCTTAGATTGGAAGTTCTCTGAGGGTAGAGACTGATATAAATGAATAGCTTGTAAAGAGCTGAAAAGTCAATGCCATATAAATTCCTGTAATAAGTCAATCATAGTCAGGTAATGGCATTGGTAGCTTTTAGGGGTGCAACGGATCAAAAAACTCACGGATCGGATCGATCCTCGGATCGGATCATTTTTCGGATCGGCAAAAAAAAAGAAAAAGACAAAATCTTGTTACACCCACCGGAGTTTTAGATTTCATTAATTTTCACACAAAACGGAGCTTATAAGCTTAAATACAGTATTTGTAAATCCGACGGACTCTTTACATGTTAAATTTTAAAAGCAGCAGCAAACCTGCTGACCTTACATGGTTGCTAATGTGACAGAACATCTCTGATTTTCACATTTAACTAAACTCAGAGGTGTTCTGTCACATTAGCAAGCATGCAAGGTTTGCTGCTGCTTTTAAATTTAACATGTAAACAGTCCGATGGATTTCCAAATAATGTATTTAAGCTTATAAGCTCCATTTTGTGTTGAAATAAACTGAAATCTAAAACTCCGTTGGGTGTAACAAGATGTCCGCTTGGCCCCTTCTGCACAGTAATGATAGTGAGGAGTGTGGGGTGGAGCAAGATGGTGGCGAAACGTCACTACAGCGGCTGCCGCCGGGTGTACAAAGATGGCCGCCGCTCCGGAGCTAGGCTGAAGCCGTGGCCTTTCCTACGGCCGAGGCTCCGGAGCTCTCCACGGATCGCGTGGTGTTCCGATCCGTTGCACCACTAGTAGCTTTGGCAAATAACTGCCATCTTGATAGGTGCCGTTTAACATGCCTAGTCTTCATGAAAAGCAGGGATTCATGGTTAGGTTAGACTTGTGATAGAGAGTTTTTGTTTAGGTTATTGTTAAGTTACAATAGCTTTTCATTTAAGTTTAGGAGAATGCAAGTATTGGTACAAACATCAGTAACCGAGAAGATATGAAATACACAATCTCGCAAGCGGCAGAATTAAATTAATGATGTTCACAAAATCTGAGGCGGGTTTTGGTTATTTTATAGAACTGTCACACGCTGTACCTTAGAATACCTTTACCAAAATTATTTTAGCAAGTTGTAAATTACAACTGCAAGGCATATGTTACACTAAATATTGAACAGCCCGGTGACAGCTGGATGATTAGCTGGATGGGGAATAGAAATGATTTGTTTTTTGCATTGATGAATGAGGCCCCCTGACTCTTATTTATGAACGTGTCTTGTATGCCATCCCTCCTGTTGCCTCCAGCACTTAATTGACTAAACTTCCTTTACAGGAAAGTTCCTCCCTCAAACGCTTTGTCTTATAGTATTCAAATTGTTCAGCATTGCCCTTAAAACATATTTGTTAAACACTTGTTTTTCCGACCTTTCGGTCATTTTACAAGTCTACAATATACAGCAGCGATTTATCTAAAAATCTCTATCAATCATTATTTTAAAGCAGTCCTTAAAGTGGAACTATATTTACCTTGGGGAAAACAGGTGTGTAGGGGCTACAACCTTCCAACAGAACAGCTCTGCCTGGTGCTCAGACCTCAAGGCTACCGACACCTCCAACATAGGGATCGGCATAGTTGGTTTGGTGCTCTTTCTGTAGTTTCATGCCGTAGTGACTTTTTTGGTATCCCTTGGAGGGGTAGCCCTGTTGTGTGTTTCAAGCGATCCACCTAGCTCTCTGATCATTTTTCCCTTCACTTCAAGTGCCACCTGCTGAAAGCGAAATTACGTGCCCTGGTTTAGTTGGGTGATCGGGGAGACAGTAAAACTGCAGCTCAACCATTGGCTTTTACTGTTCCTAACTAGTAGTGTTTGGTTACTGAATTTTTTTAGACATTTTGTAGCTTGTCCAAGCCTCTTCTTCAGTTAGGAGCTTGGCTTGGAGAAGCTATGAAACCTCTTCAACATTACTAAACAGGTTCAATTGAATGTGACTAACCACTACTAGATCTACCGTGATCTGGATAATTGAGAACCTTCAGAAATCAGTAGGTTCACTTTCTCAGAATGATGTTGCTTCGCTTTTTCTCTCCGTTAACTCATCAGAACATTTGCTTAGTAATGTGAAATCTCGACATTTTGCTAAAAAACAGATTGTGGTTTTTCGGCAGTTGCTTTCACACATTATCACTGTTATTAGGGATTATCTGGAAATCTTTGCCTTTTGAGCAATGGAGAAGCACAGTATTCACTGGAATTGAGACAGCTGGTAAGAGGTGTTATTTCTGGCAGCAAGAACCTGGGGTTGTCACATTTCCATTACACCAATAAATTGTTTGTCTTCTCTGATCTCTGCTTAAAGGTGCACTCCATACATGAAAATGTGTGTTTATGCTCACTCAAGGAACATACTGTAAATGTTTCTTATGCCGCGTACACACGACCGTTATTCATGTCATGGAAAAAAACGAAGTTTTTCTCGACGTGATTTTTCGTGTTTCCTCTTAAGCCTGCCTTGCATACACACGTTCATGAAAAAAAAAACGCTTGAGCAAAGCGCGGTGACGTACAACACGTACGACGGCACTATAAAGGGGAAGTTCCATTCGTATGGCGCCACCCTTTGGGACGCTTTTGCTGATCCTCGTGTTAATAAAGTTTGGTGAGAGACAATTTGCGCTTTTCATTTTCTGTGCTTTTCAGTCCATTACAGCGTGACGAATGTGCTATCTCCATTATGAACGCTAGTTTTACCAGAACGAGCGCTCCCGTCTCATAACTTGCTTCTGAGCATGCACGTTTTTTTCCCATCATTAAAGCATACACACGGCCGTTTTTCACGACGAGAAAAACGACGACGTTAAAAACTACAAGAAAAAATAGAGCATGTTCCAAATTTTTAATGCCCATTTTTCTCGTCGAGAAAAATGCTCTGGAGCCCACACACGATCGTTTTTAATGACCAATTTAAAAAATTGCATTTTTCTCGTCATGAAAAACGGTCGTGTGTACGCGGCATAAGAGTGTATTCACACTAGGCATGGTTGCCTTTTAGCATGCCTGAATAAGATTGTCTCACCTTCCAACCCCCCCACCCTGTTGACCTACACTCACACTAAGTCCAACGAAGCTGTGCCATAGCAGGTCAGAGCACAATACGCTGAACCATGTCCAAGCACAATTGGGAACCTATTAGTAATTAGTAATCTATGGTCATGTTATTTGTCGATAACAAACATCTGAAAGTCAACTGTACTTTTTTCGGCAAACATAGTCACCAATACTTCTAGATATTCAGTTCCATTGCAAATGTTCCTCAATAGTGCTACCCCTGTTATTTGGCCCTCTATTGTTTCCTCTATAAAATACTCTTGGGGTTTTGGATACTTTAGGTAGGAGTAAATAATTCTATCAAATTTGTACTACTATTTTTGACCTAGCTGTATAGATTTCACCTGACTTCCTGTTGCAACAGTAAAGGTAATGAAGGGATTGGTTGTCATGAGACAAAAACCTGAACAGTACTAAAAACCAATTTAGGAGATTGCACTGTTTGTATTGTTCAGTGGTAACAGAATGGCAGAGGTTCTAACCCTTTCCCTCTGTACTGAAGAGCAATGATTTGTTGGGAGAGATTTTTCATAATTTTTCATCCCAACAGGTAGGAAAGGTGAATTTCCCAAGCTCCCTATTGGTGACAGACTACAAATAAAAACCTAACACAGGATATATGCCAGGGATATGCAATTAGCGGACCTCCAGCTGTTGCCAAACTACAAGTCCCATGAGGCATAGCGAGACTCTGACAGCAGCAAGCATGACACCCAGAGGCAGAGGCATAATGGGACTTGTAGTTTTGCAACAGCTGGAGGTCCGCTAATTGCATAGCCATGATATATGCCTTTTTTACGTTGCCCAAAGCAAAAAAATAAAATGCTGGATTCGGTCTTTGAGAATTTTAATTAAAATAAGATCTGTGGATTCGGAACCTGTACAGGCAGTACCTGTATACCAGATATAAAAAAAACACAGGAGAGTGGCGCAAACACCACTATGTAGTATGTTAGTGGTTGTGCCACTCTGCTCTGTTTTTATTAGATTTTGCCGGGAGCTCCCACTCCTCTCCTGCCAGAGCTGGCTGCAGTAGTCCAGGGATCTCCAATCTATGGCCTGAGGGCCACATCCAGCCCACTACATAATTTTATATGGCCCACAGCTAAGGTCAGTGGCCTATCTCTGTGCACAGATTGAGGATTCAGAGCAGCAGAGGCTGCCTATGGTCTCTGCTTTAACCTGATGGATGAATGTGATAGGGGCCCTGATTTAAGGGTGACTGATGGGGACCCTGATGTAAGGGTAACTCTGATGGGGATCCTGATGTAAGGGTGACTCTGATGGGGACCCTGATGAAAGGGTGACTCTGATGGGGACCTTGATGTAAGGAGGATTTTGATGGGGACCCTGCTGTATGGGTGATTCATATGGGTACCCTGATATAAAGGTAACTCTGTTGGGGACCTTGATGTAAAGGTGACTCATTTGGGGACCCTTATGTAAAGGTGACTCTGTTGGGGACCCTTATGTAAAGGTGACTATGTTGGGGACCATGATGTAAAGGTGACTGTTGGGTAACATGATGTAAAGGTGACTGTTGGGGACCCTGATGTAAGGGTGACTCTGTTGGGGACCCTGATGTAAGGGTGACTCACTTTAGGGGATTTATAAAAAAAAGAAAAAAAATTCCCAGCCTTCGAATGTTTGTATAATATACTATGTGACCCTCAAACTGCACCTTAGACTAACTATAGCAGGAATCTCATTAGTATCTCAGACTACCTCCGTCTCTTATATTCTCACTTTTTACTACTGTTATTCTTAGGTGATTATTCATCATCCTTGTAACCAGTGTTTTTATAAAGTGCATACGTTTACTGGCGTTACCCTATCTCCCCCTATTCTTATCTGAGTGCCACGGTATTTTGTTTTTGGTTATTTACCTGTATACCAGAGCTCAGCCTAATGGAGGTCATACACGCTTACATTTTATTTTTCAACCCATGAACAATTTGTTCAAATTGATCGAATTGGCAAACAATGGAATAGCCATGACTTGCCTTCTGATGGATTTAGACTCAAAAACTGAGTTGAATGGCCAGGGTGGAAATTTACTATGTTGTAAGAATCGCCATGATTCTTCATGGATTTGATCAATCAGATTATGAGGTTGCATGGTGACAACAGAGATGTGACTGATAACTTACAATCACATCTTCCAACTGTCTGTCAAAAATCCACTTCACTTCCCTGTGCATATGATATTGATCAAATGAAGTAAAGAGAGATTGACTGTAAAAGAAATTGATCATCTATCGAAGTCTGTATGGTCACCAAAGAAAGCTACATTGGTCACTTTCTTACCTCTACACAAGACCCACAACCAAAGGTGGACCAGCATACAGAGGGACAGGGGAATCCCAGTAGACCCTGAGTCTATGGGGAAAAAATGCATCTCATACCGAGGAGAGACAAACTAGGTGCATTAACACTAAATAGCAGCAATTCTCAAGCAGGGTTTCATTGAACCTTATGCCGCATACACACGACCATTTTTAATGTCATGTAAAAAAACGAAGTTTTTCTCGACGTGATTCTTCTCAAGCCTGCCTTGGCTACACACTATCGTGAAAAAAAATGCTTGAGCAAAGCGCGGTGACGTACAACAAGTACGACGGCACTATAAAGGGGAAGTTCTATTTGGATGGCGCCACCCTTTGGGCTGCTTTTGCTGATTTCGTGTTACCGCATGTTAGTAAAAGTTTGGTGTTAGCCGATTCGCGCTTTTCATTCTCTGTGCTTTTCAGTCCGTTACAGCGTGACGAATGTGCTATCTCCATTACGAACGCTAGTTTTACCAGAACGAGCACTCCCATCTCATAACTTGCTTCTGAGCATGCGTAGTTTTCTCCCGTCGTTAAAGCGTACACACGACCGTTTTTCACGACGAGAAAATTGACGACGTGAAAAACGAGAAAAAATAGAGCAGGTTCTAAATTTGTAATGCCCATTTTTCTCGTCGAAAAGTGCTCTGGAGCCTACACACGACCGTTTTTCACGACCAAGTTAAAAAATGGCATGTTTGTCGTCATGAAAAATGGTTGTGTGTACGCGGCATTAGAGTTCCCCCTTTAAGGTTGTTTGGGGTTCCTTGAGATGTAGCTGATTGACCTCCCATCAGATGGTGCCTACATAGTTCCAGATCTATCCCCACTTAGCAGAGCCAGTAGCATGGCCCCAATCATCTTTTTAGCTGTCCTGTAATGCCGCGTACACACGACCATTTTTCTCGTCTGGAAAAATTACATTTTTTCTCTTTGACGAGAAAAACGCCCATGTGTGGGCTTTTCAGCATTTTTCCCAACGAGAAAAACGGCAAGAATCACGACGAGAAAAATTAGAACATGCTCTAATTTTTCTCGTCGTGATTCACGCCATTTTTTTCCGCGGCAGTTTTCCCATAGGGAAACTCTGCCAGGGAGCCTACACACGGTCGTTTTTCTCGACCAAGAGAAAAAATGTCAGGAAAAACGGCCGTGTGTAGGGAAACAAGCCGTTCCTCGTTTTTCCCGTCTATTTTTCCCTAGTACACACGGCCGAGAATTTCGTCAGGAAAAAACACGTTGTTTTTCCTGACGAGATTCTTGACAAGAATCTTGTCCGGGCCGAGTGTACACACACTCCATTCAAAAGAACCGCCGTTCTTTTGAATGGAACGAACGCGGTGACGTCATCGACTACGACGAGCGTGCGCGCGTCACATTCGATGCCGCTGCCACCTTGCTACACCCTACCTATGCCTAGGAAGCTGCCACGCATGCGTCAAAGTCATTTCGAGCATGCGCGGGTTTCCACGGCGACAGGTAAGCGTACACACTCTCGGGTTTCTCGTCGGGAAACAGGCCGACGAGAATCTCGACGAGAAAATAGAGAGCAGGTTCTCTATTTTTCTCGTCGAGATTCTGGCCAGTTTTCTTGATGAGAAACCTGAAAGCCTCGTACACACGGCCGGTTTTCTCGGCAAGAAAGCTCTCCCGGCAGTTTTCTTGTCGTTTCTTGATGAGAAAACTGGCCGTGTGTACGAGGCTTCAGAGTCTCAGCGTTTCTTAACCAGGGTTCCATGAAACCTTAGGGTTCCTCCAGAGGTTGTCAGGGGTTCCTTGAGCAATTTCTACCTCTCAGATAAGTCAGCTATGAGTAAGCGTCAATTTGTGACGTGAAACGCGTTAGCCACCCTTCCCTGCATGCACACTATCTACATTTGTTGTTTTGGATTTATGGATTTATTTTGAATTTGGGTTTTTTAATTGAAATTTTGGAATAAATAACTGTCTATACAGAGTGCGGCAGTCCAGGGTTTCTTTTTCTCCCATGTCTCAGATAAGTTCCCACTGACACCAATGATCTTTTTAGCTATCTGTAAGGGGGTAATTTCTCCCAATGATCCAAGTGTATGGCCTCGTACACACGACCGGTTTTCTCGGCAAGAAAACAGCTGGGAGAGCTTTTTGCAGAGAAAACCGTTCATGTGTATGGTTTCTCGTCGGGAAAACTCCTGGGAATCTCGACAAAAAAAATAGAGAACCTGCTCTCTATTTTTCTAGTTGTGATTCTCGGCAAGGTGTTTCCTGCCGAGAAAACCGGTCGTCTGTATGCTTACCTATCCGAGGTAAACCTGCGCATGCTCGATAAGACTTTGACGCATGCGCGGTAGCATACAAGGTTAGTGTGGTGTGTAGCAAGATGGCGGCGACTGCATCGAATGTGACGAGCACCGGCTCGTCATAGTCTATGACGTCACCACGTTCTTGCCATTCGAAAGAACGGCGGTTCTTTTGAATGGCCGTCAGTACACAGGGCTTGGCAAGACAATCTTGCCAGGAATCCCGTCGAGAAAACCAACGTTTTTTTTCCCCGACGGGATTCCCGCCCGTGTGTACAGGGCTTTAGACACATTCTACCCACTGACTGTCACACTAATGTATCATGAGTTGTAGATATAGTCATTTTTAGTAGGGGTTCCCAGAAACCGGAAAGTTATTTCAAGGGTTCCTCTGTGTTGAACAGGTTGAGGAAGGCTGCCTGAGACAAAAACAAAAACAAAAAAACAATCTCAATAGTGACAAGCAGTCTAGGACCTCCAGTGACACACATTTTAAGGGATGAAACCAAAGAAGATACAAGACATGGGATCCCCACCCTGATCTGTCCACATATCCATGCCGTAGAATATGTTGTTAAGGAAAAGGTCCATAATTGTCTCATCTATGCATAGATCCTATAGCAAGAAATTGTTCTTAGCCTGGTCATCTCAAGGCTACAGTGCCTTGAAAAAGTATTCACACCCCTTGAAATTCTCCACATTTTTTTCATGTTACAACCAAAAATGTAAATGTATTTTATTGGGATTTTATGTAATAGACCAACACAATCTGGCACATAATTGTGAAGTGGAAGGAATTCGTTTTCACATATTTATTTGTAAAGATTTTTGAAAAGTGTGGTGTACATTTGTATTTAGCCCCCCTGAGTCAATACTTGTAGAACCGCCTTTCACTGCAATTACAGCTGCAAGTCTTTTGGGGATGTCTCTACCAGCTTTAAACATCTAGAGAGTGACATTTTTGCCCATTCCTAAAGTTCTGTCAGATTGGATGGAGAGCGTCTGTGAGCAGCAGTTTTCAAGTCTTGACACAGACTCTCAGTTGGATTTAGGTCTGGACTTTGATTGGGCCATTCTAACACATGAACATGCTTCGATCTAAACCATTCCATTGTAGCTCTGGCTGTATGTTTAGGGTTGGTGTCCTGCTGGAAGGTGAACCTCCACCCAGTCTCAAGTATTTTGCAGACACTAACAGATTTCCTTCTAAGATTGCCCTGTATTTGGCTCCATCCATCTTCCCATCAACTCTGACCAGCTTCCCTGTCCCTGCTGAAGAAAAGCATTCCCACAACATGATGCTGTCACCACCATGTTTCACAGTGGGGATGGTGTGTTCAGGGTGATGTGCAGTAGTTTCCACCACACTTAGCATTTTGCTTTTAAGTCAAAAGGTAAAATTTTGGTCTCACCTTCTTCCACATGTTTGCTGTGTCCCCCACATGGCTTCTAGCAAACTGCAAACTGGATTTCTTTTGGCTTCCTTTCAACAATGGCTTTCTTCTTGCCACTCTTCCATAAAGGGCAGATTTGTGGAGAGCACGAATAATAGTTGCCCTGTGGACAGATCCTCCCACCTGAGCTGTGGATCTCTGCAGCTCCTCCAGAGTTACCATGGGCCTCTGGGCTGCTTCACTGATTTAACGCTCTCCTTTCCCGGCCTGTCAGTTTAGGTGGACGGCCTTGTCTTGGTAGGTTTGCAGCTGTGCCATACTCTTTCCAATTTCAGATGATGGATTGAACAGAGCTCTGTGAGATATTCAAAGCTTGTGATATTTTTTTAATAGCCTAACCCTGCTTTAAACTTCTCAACAACTTTATCCCTGACCTGTCTGGTGTGTTTCTTGGACTTCATGATGCTGTTTGTTCACTAAGGTTCTTTAACAAACCTCTGAGGGCTTCATAGAACAGCTGTATTTATACTAAGATTCATTTACACACAGGTGGACTCTATTTACTAATTAGGTGACTTCTGAAGGCAATTGGTCCCACTAGATTTTAGTTGGGGATATCAGAGTAAAGGGGGCTGAATACAAATGCTTTTCAGATATTCAGACATTTCTTTGTAAAAAATTAATAAAACATTTCATCATTTTCCTTCCACTTCACAATTATGTGCCACTTTGTGTTGGTCTATCACATAAAATCCCAATAAAATACATTTATGTTTTTGGTTGTAACATGACAAAATGTGAAACATTTCAAGGGGTATGAATACTTTTTCAAGGCACTGTATATGTGTACTGTCTTCTGAGTGCTCGATCTAAAGCCTCGTTAGGCTTCCAAGCACATTCCTAGGTGGCCAGTATACTTTTCTAACTATCTGCATAGAAAGCAGACCTGTGGTCCCCCAATATACCCTTAGTTTTGGGATCAATAGCTGTGGGTATGTGACCTAATACAGGTTTCTAACTCTGCCAGGAATTTTGAGTCAAGAGGAAGACATTGGGCCTGTGCCAGGTTAATCAGGTTCATGTTGACCTTCATGTTGTGTCATGTGATCCAGACAGACTTGCGTCAATAGCGGGTGCTGAAAGCAGTGCATGGCTGAGTTTTGCAGAAGAGTCATCACTACGAGGCAGGAAGTTGAGGGCAGATGAAGACCATTTTGGGATTTAGTAACATTTTGCTCTTCTACAATTCAGTGTGGTCCAGTAGTGATGGAATCATTCTTAAATTGAAAAATGTTCAGTGTAAGGCCCCTTTCACACTGGGGCAGGGAGGTGCGCTGACAGTATAGTGGCGCTATTTTTAGCGCCGCTATACCTTCGTTTTTACTGCGATATCGGCCGCTAGCGGGCGAAAAAGGGTTAATACCGCCCGCAATGCGCCTCTGCAGAGGCACATTGCCCGTGGTATTACCGCGGTTTCCCATTGCTTTCAATGGGCAGCAGCGGTTAAGGAACGGTAAACACACCGCTCCTTCACCGCTGCAAAGATGCGGCTAGCAGGACTTTTGGAGCGGTCCTGCCAGCGCACCGCTTCAGTGTGAAAGCCTTCGGGCTTTCACATTGAAGACTGCAGGGCACGATTTTTTCAGGCGGTATAGCAGCGCTATTTTTAGCGCTAAACCGCCTGAAAAACGTGTCAGTGTGAAAGGGGCCTAAGGATGAACAGATACAGCAAGTGAGAGCTCATTTAAACTTGTGGTTTGTAGGCCTTAAACATGCACATGTATTTTTGCATCCCCCAACTGCCCCTCTTAAAGGGGGGTTCCACCCGCTTTTTTTTTGTTTGTTTTTTTAAAGTCAGCAGCTACAAACACTGCAGCTGCTGACTTTTAATAAGGACACTTACCTGTCCTACTCGCCCGCGATGTCAGCCCCCCCGAGGCAGATCCCTCGATCCTGGCAGCTCCCGGTTCCGCCATCCTCAGTAAGGGAAACAGGCAGTGACAGTGTCGGCCCAAGACATTGTGCTGCCTGGTACCAAAAATGAAATGCTGCCCCCCCCCCCCCAAAAAAAAAAATCACGCCCACCAAAATGCCCCCACATCCATTATTTTATATTATGATAACTAAAGTGGACCTGTCATGGCTCTATACATGTATATAAGAGTGTAAAGAGGACCTGTTATGGCTCTATACATGTATATAAGAGTATAAAGTGGACCTGTCATGGCTCTATACATGTATATAAGAGTATAAAGAGGACCTGTTATGGCTCTATACATGTATAGGAATGTAAAGAGGACCAGTCATGGCATTATACGTGTATATAGAAGTATAATAAGGACCTTACATGGCTCTATACATGTATGTAGGAGTATAAAGAGGACCTGTCATGGCTCTATACATGTATGTAGGAGTATAAAGAGGACCTGTCATGGCTCTATACATGTATGTAGGAGTATAAAGAGGACCTGTCATGGCTCTATACATGTATGTAGGAGTATAAAGAGGACCAGTCATGGCATTATACGTGTATATAGAAGTATAATAAGGACCTTACATGGCTCTATACAGGTATATAGAAGTATAAAGAGGACCTGTCATGGCTCTATACATGTATATTGGAGTATAAAAGGACCTGTGCTTGGCCGGCGGCCGCGATGCCACCCACGATCGCTCCACAGAGAGCCAGAACGGGGATCTGTCAATGTAAACAGACAGATCCCCGTTCTGACAGGGGAGGAGAGACAGATCTGCTGTTCCTAGTGATTAGGAACAGAGATCTCTCTCCTCCTCCAGTCAGTCCCATCCCCCCCCAGTTAGAAACACCTCCCCATTTAACCCCTTTCCAGACAGTGACATTTACACAGTAATCAGTGCAGTTTTATAGCACAGATCGCTGTATAGATGTCAATGATCCCAAATATGTGTCAAAAGTGTCCGAACCTGTCCACCGCAATGTCGTAGATCACTGCCATTACTAGTAAAAAAATTAATAATAAAAAATGCTTGAAGTGCAGCGGGGAGTGGAGCGGGCGGATCGGGCTGGCGGGCGGCAATTTGCCTCACAGTGCAGGGGGCAGTGCCGGGACAAAGTCAACCAGCACCCAGGGCGAACATGCCAAGCTGCGCCCCCCCATGACCAATTATCTTACACACACACACACAAATACATTATATATATATATATATATATATAGTGCAGAGGTCAGAATTGGATAGATTACAAAGTACAAGGATCAGGAGCAGTGTGTACAGTGTTCAGAGGTAGAGTATGTACAGTAATATACAATGTGCAGAAGTCAAGAGCGGTAAACTGCAGAGTACAGAGACCAGGAGTATATACACCCTAGTGCATAGCAGTAGCCCCTATAAATTATATCAAATTTAGTGTATGTGTCATTATCAAATCTGACCAAGTGAAATATATAGCACATGAATATGGAACCAAAATACCAGTGCTGCAAACAAAATTATGAAGGGGCGAATCCCAAAACATATAATGCGAACAACTAATAAATATTCAATTACATATCACATGTGGGACCAAAATCCCTGTGCTGCAAAAACATTTTGTGAGGGAACTGTAAATAAAAAATGTAAAATACTATAACATATAATGTGAATAACTCTAGTCAAATTCTTTTAATTTCAATAAATTTTTATTTTTCAATTCAAGACATGTACAGAAAATCTTAAAAAATTGTTGTTTAAACATGACAAAGGGTTATTTCCAATTGTTTATGTCACAATGTTCTCATCAAGAGATTAAAAAAAAAAAAAAAAAATGAAAAATAGGCATTCAGGGAAGTCACACCCCACCTGGACGCCCCTAACGGGATCATCCTGCGCCCAGGTCAGGCCCCCCCCCCCCAGCCCGCCATCCTCATATGAAACCAATAAAAAGGAACTCGGAATCTTAATGAAGAACAGTACTACACTCATATACAATAACGCCCATCAAATTTAAGACTTGGAAATACCGCAATAAGAACACAGTAAATAATGATATCAATATATAAATATTCAAATAACTCTAGTCAAATTCTTATGGTTCATTTGTACACAATTTGGTTTTGGAGTTACTACCAAACTCCCAGTGCTGCAAATCAAACACACAGTGCAAAGTAATATTAAAGTGCACTATAAAAAAACAGTCCACTAGAGCAGTGGTCTCCAAACTGCGGCCCTGGGGCCGGATGTGGCCCTTTGCTTGCCTTTATCTGGCCCTTGAGGCATTATTCCTGCCAATGACACCAATGATGGGGCATAATTCCTTCTACTGACAAAAAAAGGGGCACTATTCCTCCCAACGACACCAGATCGCACATTGTTAACTCCCACTGGGCACAGTTCGGCCCCCCTGAAGTCTGAAAGACAGTAAACTGGCCCTTTAGAGAGTTTGGAGACCCCTGCACTAGAGAGCAAGTGCTCTTGTGCACATTGCTGGATCGAGATGGGGCTCAAGCAAGTGGCTGACAGATTCCTCCATCCACACAAGTTGGATGGATGTGGGAATTGTATTCTGACAGCAGGGACTCTCCCCTATCAAAATACACTGATCAGCACTGCTTCCGTTTGGCTGCAAACAGCTAATTGAACAAGGATTTCCAGCAGAAGTGGATATAACAAATCGGTTTCTGTCTAACAGAGAGGGTTACACATCGATCAAAAATTCAGCCCCTGCTGAACCCAATGAATTCTTATCTGTGTATTCAGTTTTACCTTGTACTTTGCTTCAGCGGGCTCTCTGCAGTTCTGTTACTGGTCCCCTGCAGCTCCTGTGTCAGTTAGGAGTGACAGTGGTCACACTCCAGCCTCCAATTTAGACCATACAGGGTTAATCTTCCTCTATATGTGATAGGGAGGAGGAGGAGAGCACTGGAGCTGGCTGAAGCATAGAATCAAGTAAAAAAAGATTATACCGTGCCCCCCTTCTCCCCCCTCCCCCACGCTGCAAGAGTGGACTTTCTTGAAGTTGGGCTGGGATAAGAAATCACATCCTTTGCTGTGTAATGTTATATTCTTGAACAGGTTAGGGATTAGTGTGATATTTCAGGTGCTACATATATGTAATCCACATACACATTATATCTTATTAAAAAATCATTCTTTTTAGAAGATATAATGTGTATGTGGATTACATATATGTAGCACCTGAAATGTCACACTAATTCCTAACCTGTTTAAGAATTTTACTCTCAATAAACCTGCAGTGAAAAGTGCAGGGCACGTTTATAATCACAGTATATGGAATGCAGAGCAGTCGGGACTCACAGTAGAAGAGGATCCAGCCTGTCATCCGTGATTTACACACCTTCACTCTGCTCTGGAGGAGGAGCGCTGTGCTGTGTGCTGGGCGGGAACCAAAGATCGATGCTGCAGTGTGAGGTTCTCTTTCTGCTCCGCCCACATGCACTTTCGCTGGGACTGTACCAGCTCCGATCCAGGGGGGGGGGGGGGGGAAGACTCATAGGAACTCAAGAAGGGAGCCTAGAAAGGGGTGCATCTGCTGCCGCAGAGCAGTGAGCAGGAGCACATAATCCTTAAATTAGGCAGGCAACAGGGGCATACAAGTTTTACAGCTACATTTTGTGAATAGATTTTTCTGCTCACAGCTTTGCCGCCCCCCTATAAGTGCCGCCTGGTACAATGGTACCATCTGGTCCCATGGTAGGGCCGGCCCTGGGCAGTGAAGCCGTGCGGCTTCACTGCCAGTTTCCTACTGCGCATGCACGATCCGCGCGGCACTTTGTTAATGGGCCGGCTGCTCTCTGGGATACACACAGTTCCCAGAAGGCAGTGCACCCCTTTCACCAGAAGACACCATGAGTAGGACGGAGGAAGCTGACCAGCCGTGGACGATGAAGAGGCAGATTAGGGACTTCCGCATAGCAACCGCTATTTCTGGTGAGTAACTTTTTTTTTTTTTTTTTAGGATTTTTGGGTAAAAAAATAATTCAGGGTGGAACTCCACTTTAAGCAGCAAAGGCAGTGGACTTGGGCATTCACATACTGAGGTCACTCCTTTTGGGTTTGGTGGACAGTACCCTTGCTCTCTCTCTGTGTGGAAGCAACGATCTCTCGGTAGAGGTCCGACATGCCCCTTGCATCAAAACTAAGGATGTAAAAAGTCTCACAGTTAATTTTTAGAAAGCAGCAACAGCTGAAGTAGAAAAGCCTGTCCCCTGCCACTCTGTGTGAAATGAGTGGTTTCTCTGCAGAGGTCCAGAACACCCCTTACTATGTCAAGCCTATACTGTAGCTCTGCAGTCAGCAAAACTCATTGTGGATAAATGAGAAGAGAAGCAACACCTTCTAAGTGTAGCATAAAAGTACTGGCTTTATTAAACGACAAAGTGGCAACTCACAACAGTAAGATGACCTGATGAAGGAGCATACATGCTCCGAACACGTGTCATGCCAACCGCTTTATTGCTGACATCACTTCCGCCCTCCCCATGGGGACCTAGCAGGAAGCTAAGGGCTTTGCTCCGAATCCACCGCAGCGGGATTAGACCAGCTCACCACAGTGGTGTTACCTAGAGTAGCACTTTTCCTTCATACTGTCGTGAGTTTTCGAAATAATATCGAATAGTTTTCGAATTCAAATCGTTTTCCAATTTTCAAAGAGAATAAAATAGAATAGAAAATAGAACAGAAAATAGAAGAATAAAATATAATAAAAAATAACAAAATAATGATAATAAAAATGCCTTACTTTATAGACGCTATAACTTTTGCACAAACCAATCTATACGCTTATTGCGTTTTTTTTTGTTTGTTTTTTACCAAAAATATGTAGAAGAATACATGTCGGCCTAAACTGATAAAGACTATTTTTTTTTGTTTGGGGATAGTTATTACAGCAAAAAGTTAAATATATATATTTTTTTTTAAATTGTCGGTCTATTTTTTGTTTATAGCACAAAAAATAAAAACCGCAGAGGTGATCAAATACCACCAAAAGAAAGCTCTATTTGTGGGAAAAATGTACGTTGTACCCAAACATACATTTTGTTTGGGTACAACGTCGCAGGACCATGCAATTGTCAGTTAAAGTGACGCAGTGCCGTATCGCAAAAAATAGCCTGGGGGGAAAATCTTCCGGTCCTTAAGTGGTTAAGGAAAAAACAAACTTTTAAGATTAGTCATCCTTTCAGTCCTCTCCTCTAAAGGAGACCTAAAAGTATCAGGTAAAGGTTCGGGGTCAGAAGGGAACATTTCCAGACCTTTTTTTTTTTTATTGTGCCGAATGCAGGAAACCAAAAATAACCAGGTCCTCCCTGCCAGAAACCAACTCTACGATTGAATTAATGTGTTGTAGTAGTTGTGGAATAATCAGGATTAAATGGAGAGATCTCCGTCCCTTCCACTGATTACTGCATACACCGATACTAGTGGAATTGCTGCAGTACTGGCCTAGAGCCAAAGGACTTTCCCCCGCTCCGTCTATTTGTCACCAGCGCTGGTTCTCCCGCAGTGTGCTGCAGCGACAAGGTCATAATGGGATTATAATGACCAAGGTTATATCTGGGAGCAGACGACAGCAGCGGAAAGGCTGGTAAAAGCCACACAGCTAGGAAAGGAAAAATCAGCGGCTCCTAGCTTCCAATATGAGGACTTGTCAATAGTTCATAATCTACCAACCCTCCAAAAACTCAAGATTACCCAAGATTTCATGTGTTTTTTTAGTCTCCTTTTTTTTAAAAGCCAGGGGGGTGGTGAAAACAGTTGATTGAGCCACAGTTTTACCAACCCCTGACTGTCCACCGAAACTTTAATATTGCAGCCAGATGGGGCTATACACATGCTGCACCCATGAAGCTCTGCGGCGGCTGTGGCAACTTTCCCTCGATTTGCAGAGTTTGACAGGTGGTACCAGCTTTCAAACTTGTAAGGTTAATAAGCATGCATCGCAACTGCAAGCCAATAGTTTGGCTTGTGATTGCTGCACGGTATTTCAAAACAAAATGCCCCTTTGGATTTGCTGAAGAAAAGAATTTCCCCAGATACCCCCCCCCCTTTCCCCAAAGTGAATGAGTATGGGGTAGAAATAGACACCCAAATGTTTGACAAGCTCTTAATTAAAAAATAAAAATCCCCAAAAAAGCCCCTCATTGTAATCCTATCAATCATGATGCATGCCGACTTGACAAAAAAAAAAAAAAGCCGACCCGCCGCACATGACCGATCCCTGACTACCCGAGCTGTCATCGGTTATATATTTAGGCAACGATGTAAGGGTTCATTCCCCATCCATTTGCTTACATGGCTGGGGATTCCTGGCAAGGTGATGACAGTGATTGGTACAATCAGCTATTGCCTCCTTAACAACCATTGACAGCTGGGATAGTGGTGACATCATCATCCATCATCCAAATATGGTAATGTGGTCATATTTAGACAGTGATGAATGCACACCATTTGCTTATGTGGTTTGGGATTCCGAGCCATATAAATGATTAGGCCGGGTGACGTCAGTCATTGGTAAGGACATAGCAGCTGCTGCTGCTACTTGAACAACCATTCACTACTACTTGAGCTGCTGTTGCTACTTCACTACTACTTGAGCTGTTGCTGCTACTTGAGCAACCAGGATAGTGATGACATCCTTGCCCAAATATGGCTATGTGGTCATATTTAGGCAATGATGAATGCACTCCATTCCTAGCCCATTTGCTTATGTGGTTGGGGATTCTGACTCATTTAAGTGAATAGGCCGGGTTACGTTTGTTATTGGTAAGGATGTAGCAGCTGCCGCTGCTACCTTAGCAACCATTGACAGGCAGGATAGTGATGACCTCATTGCCAAAATATGGCCATATTTAAGCAATGATGAATGCCCTCTAATCCTAGCCCATTTTTTTATGTGGTTGGGGATTCCATGCCATGTAAATGAATAGGCTGGGTGACGTCAAGGATGTAGTAAGGATGTAGCAGCAGCTGCTGCTACCTTAGCAACCATTGACAGCCAGGATAGTGATGACCTCATTGCTAAAATATGGCCATATTTAGGCAATGATGAATGCCCTCCATTCCTAGGCCATTTGTTTATGTGGTTGGGGATTCCATGCCATGTAAATGAATAGCTGGGTGACGTCAGTCATTGGTAAGGATGTAGCAGCAGCTGCTGCTTCCTTGGCAACCATTGACAGCTGAAAGCTGTCCACATGGAATGCCCTAAATGTTTGACGCTTATCCCTAATGGCGACCCTCTTGCTTTAATATTGTGAGTTGCCGACCTGGAACTGTACATTTCCAGTGGGAAATGACCCCCTTGTAATTCATTTAAACTATTTCTGCGGCTGACCATGCAATCGCTTCCCTTTTTTTCTTGAAATTTTAGTTATTCTTAGACCTACACATATCTATGAGGATGTTTTTACATAAAGGCCAAGATCTTTGGCTGCCCCAAGATGTCACTAGTCTAAATTTGTGGTCAAAAAATCATCGTGGCACATTTAGGTCTTTGTGTGTGCTTGTTGGTGTTTTTATTTTAGTGGTTAGGCAGATGCACTGTTCTGCATCGACCTTTATTTTCTTTGTGCTTGGACATGCTGACGTGTGTTTTTCAGTGCAATTTTTAGTTTAAAATTTAGATAGGGTCTACTGACCAAGACTTCATAATACCTTCTACGTTTGACTTCTATGGGTCTCTTAATGCACTAAAACAGAAAGGATATGGACATGTCAACTTCAAGATACATAAGCCCTGTACACACGATCGGATATCCTATGGATTCTAATCCGATGGTTTTTTCCATCGGAAATCCGATGAAACTGTCTTCCATCAGTCTTGCCCACACACCATCAGTCAAAAAACGGACCGTTTCAAACGCGGGTGACGTAAAACACTCCGAAGAGCCGAGAAAAATTAAGTTCAATGCTTTTGAGCATGCGTCGACTTTATTCTGAGCATGCGTGGGTTTTTTATCCGATGGAGTTCCACACAGACGATCGGATTTTGCTATCGGTTTTTTTCCCATCTGATAAATTTAAAACCTGTTCTATTTTTTCACACCGATGGAAAAAAGACCGATGGGGCCCATACACGATCGGTTCGTCCGATGAAAACAGTCCATTGGACTGTTTTCATCGGTAAAACCGATCGTGTGTACGCGGCTTTATAGTACTTTGTCCCATCGTCCTAAATGCTGTGGAAAACTAGCTGGGTGGTTGGATAGGCTTCTCTGCGAGAAATCCAATGTCCACCATTGATGCCCTTCTTCCTTCTGAAAATGTTACCTGACTGGCTGTCTTCAGTGCCTTCAAAACCACATAAAACAAGAAGCAACTGTGCAGCAAGTGAAGTTTGGACCCTTGATCTGCATTTAGGTCCTTTATTCAGACAGTATCCAAGGCATTGGATTAGCAGGAAACTAGCTTTCTAAGAGGAGGGAAGCCAGAAGCACTGTGGGGGGTGAAACATGGAGGGAAGCCCAGGCAATACGGAGAATGGGCACCACACACAGTGAATAGGGTGTGCCCAGGCACACCTGGCACACCTCCTGCGCACGCCTATGGTTGTCACCTATGCACAGGAAGTATCTTACTTGCAATCCTATGAGTGTCCAAGAGTCCAAATGTTTTGGAAGGTTTCATGGAAAGGACCCAGAGTTGAGAATCCACATACATACAATCCAATGAGGGTGTCAAACAAACATCCAAGAGGTCAAGGAAATTTAATGATAAAAATTGATTCATAGGTGAAAAAACAATCGCATTTTGTGTCGCCAACACACACACTCTTTCATCAGGGCTACAAAATGATTACAAATACAAAGGTCATAATATCAAAGTAAACATTTATGAAAAAATATAAATAAACAAGTTAAAAATAGTGAATATAAAAGTCACAGTGTATATACCCATAAAGCCCTGATGAAGGGGGAAGTGTGTTTGGACCTTGAAATGCGTTGTTTTTTTCTACTATGAATCAATTTTATCATTACATTTCCTTGGACTCTTGGAGGTTTATTTGGTGCTTTCATTGGATTGATATGTATGTGAATTCAAAACTCTGGGTCTTTTCCCTGTTCCTGAGGGGTATCCCCGGTTTTTTTGAGTGCTGCCGAATTGGAGCCGGTGTGCCCACTGACCATTTCAGTGACTCTTAGAAAATCTAAATTCAGCGCCCCATTTGTGCTTGTGTTAAGAAGCATCTTACTGGCAGGATCACCAGGTGGAAATAAAGGCAAAAAAAGAAAACGAATGCAGCCACCACATCAAAGGACTGGTAGGCTGCAATATATATATAAAAAAAAATCTTGGGTTTAGATAACCCTAACAAAAAGTAAATGTGAGATCCAGACAGAGGGATGCTACATGAGGACAGGCGAGGATGGATGAGAGAGCAGTGCAGAGGCATTATGGAAGGAGGACTGGGAGGAGGGGGGGGGGCTCTGCGTCTCCGCTGCCCATTCGTCCGTGGCTGCCTTTTTCTTGCAGCGCCATTTTAGGATGTTGATCTTCTAGCTCCTTCCTTGGCTTTTTCACTGTGATTAACCTGTTCTGCTGCAGCTCAGTTGTGTAATATCATTGCAATCCTTTGTGGTCAGGTTCTGCGTTTTAGAAAATGTACAATTGTAAGTCAGAAATACTAAACCGTTGCCTTGCACAAAAAAAAAAAATCAGGGCTGGTTTGTTATTTATCTACTTATCCCGCTTTACATTTCTGGCACATTGGAGGAAAACCTGCAAAGAGCAATACAATGAATACACTACATTTTATTAAGAGTAACCTAAACTTTCCTCAGCATTGAATGGTCAGAACAATGAACAGTGTTTTCTGATTGGTTGATGATGCTCTTTGTATGCATCATTGATTGATACTGAAGTTTCCGATATTTGTCATTGCAATTATGTTTAATGTGTAGCTGAGTCACATCCATTCATTTGCTGTGTCGCCTCCTCGCTCTCTCACCCCCTCGTTTTTCCCTCCTTTCTTTCTTTTCTAATTATTGTTCCTCATTTATTTTTTTCCCTTTGCCCTATATTCCTTGTCTCTTTATTTCTCTCTCCGTCTCATTTTTCTCCTTATTTTTCTCTCTCGTTTTTCTTTCAATTCCTTCTCTGTTTCTCTTTTTCTATCTCTCTCCCTCTCTAATTTTCTCTTATATTCCTTCTCTCATTTTATCTCCAACGCCATTTCTCTTCCTTTTATCTCTATCTCTCACCCTCCCATTATCTCTTATTTTGCTTTCCATCCATATATATTTTTTCCTATATGGTCCTTCTCTTGCATGCTATCTCTCTCTCTTAATATATTTCTCTCGTTTATCTCTGTCTCCTTATTTCTCTTACCTCCCTGTCCTCCTCTTTCTTTCACCAACTCTTTTTTTTTTCTTTCTCTTTCCTTATTTATCCCCCTTTTTTTCTCTATTTATCACCTCTATTCATTCTGTCACTCTTAAGCCCCATACACACGGTCGGACTTCCATCGGACTTTTCCCTGGATTTTTGTCCGAAGGGAGTTGGCCGGGCACACCCATAGTATACACACCACAGGACTTTTCTGCAAACTTTCCCAAAACTTTTTGCAACATCACGTGGTTTTTCTGCTCTTTTCTGCTCTTTACCGCCACCCTTTGGTCAACTTCTGCTATTGTTGGTTGATTTTAACATTAGTTGTTTTGTCCATCGGACAAAAGTCCTATGGTCTTCTGTACACACGGTCAGACTTTGCTCCATCGGACTTTTGTTGGCCAAAAGTTTGTCCGTTTGCAGACTCAACTTTTGTCCGATAAAAAATAAAAAAAAATAAAAAAGTTTGTCCCATGGAGCGTACACACGGTCGGATTTTTGGTCCAACTTTCTCAAAATGAAGTTTGTTGGCCAAAAGTCTGACCGTGTGTACGGGGCTTAAATCTCTCTCATTTTTCGAAACCCTCCCCACCTTTATCTCTCTCTATACAGTATTTCACAAAAGTCAGTACACCCCTTAGTACTTAGGGGTGTACTTACTTTTGTTGCCAGCGGTTTAGACATTAATGGCTGTGTGTTGAGTTATTTTGAGGGGACAGCAAATTTACACTGTTATACAAGCTGTACACTCACTACTTTACATTGTAGCAAAGTGTCATTTCTTCAGTGTTGTCACATGAAAAGATTGAATAAAATATTTACACAAATGTGAGGGGTGTACTAACTTTTGTGAGATACTCTCTCTCTCTCTCTCTCACTTATATATATATACTTTTTTTCTCGTTTTCTCCCCAATCTCTCTATCTTTTTTATTTGTCTTTATTTCACTTTCATTCTAATTATCCATTTTGTCTGTTTTCTCTTTCTCCTTTTACCTCTGTTTTCTCTCTCTCTCTCTCTCTCTCTCTCTCTCTCTCCCTCTCTCTCATTTCTCTTCTTTCTTTCATTTTTTTCTCTTCTTTGCCTTTTCTTCCTCTTTCGTTATTTCTTCTCTACTTTTTTCTATCTATCCCCCTCTATACCTTTTTCTTTCTTGCTATTTGCACTTTTTTTTTTCTCTGTCTCCTTCTCACTTTCACTTTAGCTTGCTGTCTTTTAGGCCTCATGCCCACGGACGTTTTTACAGACGCATTTTTGAGCGTTTTTTACAGCTTAAAAACGCCTGTCCATGTTAGTCTATGGCTTCATGCCCACCTAGGCGTTTTTGAGCTGCAAATAGCATAGGCGTTTTTAAGCTGTAAAAAAAAAAAACAGGACCACTGCGTTCCGTGGCATCGGTGATAGGCATAAAAAAATGTGAAGCGTTAAACGCCGCAATTGCGTTTTTGAGCTCCAGCGTATCTTTTTTTGTTTTTGTTTTTTTTTCGAAAAAAAAAATACGGTCGAAAAATGTATACAATGACATCGGCAGGTCTTTTTAAGCTGTAAAAAACGCTCAAAAACGCGGCTGTAAAAAAACGTCTGTGGGCATGAGGCCTAACTCTCTTTATGTCTCTCATTTTTCCTTGTAGTAATAGTCTCTTTCTCTTTATCTCTTTTTTTTTCTACCCCCTAACTTTACCTTGCGCGCTCTCTCTCTCTCTCTCTCTCGCCACTTCTATTTCTCTCTTTTTATCTCTCTCTATCTCTCTCTCCCCCTTCTATTATCTCTCTCTCTCTTGCCCTATGTCCCCTTCTCCTTATCTCCATCTCCCACTCTCTCTCTCACTTTTTCTCTCCCTTTCTTTTTCCCTTATTTCTTCTCTTACCAGTTCTCTCTCTCTCTCTCTCTCTCTCTCCCTTTCTCCCTCCCTCTCCCTCCCTTTCTCCCTCCCTTTCTCCCTCCCTCTCTCTCTCCCTCTCTCTCTCCCTCCCTCTCTCTCTCCCTCCCTCTCTCTCTCTCCCCCTTATATTACTTCTCTTACTCCGTCTATATCCTCTCTCTCACCACTTATATCTCTTTTTATTTTACTTTCTTTTTCTCTTCCTTCTGTTCTCTCTTTTTTGCCCTATTTCTCCTTCTCCTTATCTCTTTTTTTTTTTTGTTCTTTCTCTTGCTCCTTCTGTATATTCTCTCCCTCTCTCTCCCTTTATCTCTCTCTCTCTCTCTCTCTCTCGTTATCTGTCCCCCCATTTCTCTGTCCTCTCTCTCTCCCTCTGTCTCTCATTCAATCTCTTTATTTTTCACTCTCCCCCATTCTGGGTTGTAATGTGAAAATCCCTTTATTAGGACCTTAATTGGCATTACAGTAATATAATTTCATACCGATCTTTTACTTTACTTTTCTTGGAATGGCGTGCATGCTTGCTGCTCTGTAGTCCTTATTTTCTCCATTGTGTCTAAAGGATAATGGCACTTTTATAAAGTACTTTTTGGGTAATTATACAGGCAAACAAAACAGTAATAATTGTATTTATAAGGGAAGGCACCCTACAGCAGAAGTGTCAGAGCAGAGTGGTCCACTCTGCGGAATCCTGAGCCCCTCATAACCATACTAGAGCAGAAGATGGCCTTTACAGCTAAACTCCAGGCAGATATAAAGAAAACACAAATTATTATATTTTATTAAAAATTCTTTAAATGTCAAGGCAAGCCGTGTAAGTACATGAATTTGACTCAGTATATGCCTTCTGTAATTCCTTGTAAAGCAGCACTTGGACTGGGAGAGGGCAACTGACTCCCAAATGTCCCTGAGTTCAAAGGACTGTCCCTGATTTAGAGCAATGTCCCTCTGTCCCTCATTCCTCCTCATTTGTCCCTCATTTTGGCCTGATCTATATATAAAATGCACTTTTTATCTATCAAAAAGTGTTTTCATCCAATTTCTAAATTGCTGCATTTGTAAATTTCAAAAGCCAATATAAAGGAATAGTAGTGGTAAAAAAAAGCACATGTTGGTTTAACCAATCTTGTTTTTTGTACAATTCTCCTTAAAGGGGGCGTGGCAAGGGGTGTGTCCTATGCCTGCATACTTTTGCTGATAGGTGTCCCTCATTCCCATCTCAAAAAGTTGGGAGGTGAGGGAGAGGCAGTATTTGGAGCCAATCAGGTGTGTTGCAGGCAAATATTCAGACAATGAACATGCTGATAGGAGGAGAGAGCAAAGAGCTGCATTATTCAGTATATTGTTGCTCCTTCACTGTCCAATCATATGCAGAGGACAGGGAGATGACTGGGTTGTATTGAATAACTGCAGTAGAAAACTGTTAGGTCACCAACCTGACTCTGCTGTCGAGGTGCACTGTGTAAATCTCAGTGCTAGACAGACAGAATGGTGTTCAGCTTTAAAGGAATAGAAGACTGGCTGGCTCCTGTACTTTCCTTAATGTGGCTCTAACTGTCAATTAAGTAATTTGCAGTAATTTCACATCATGCAGCATGTAGTTTTATTGACATTTTTTCTTTTTATTCTCATTAAAAAAACATTAGAGCTACAGTAAATTGTAGTGGATAGTGGAAAAACACACCCAGCACTAAAGGACCGCAGTCCGGCATCAATAGTGAGTGTTTTATAAATAGTATCATGGAGGGATGGCGGTAACTCTGTCTTTGTTTAGTCCAGTGACATCACTCTGCATTGTCCCTTGTGATGGGTATTCTCTTCTGACCAGGCTGGCTGGGAGGACGTGGGCTAGAAATAGGTTACGTTATCAATACAACGTATCGATCGGGAAGTGCTGGGACTGCTGTAACTAAAATAACCAACTTGGTAAAACAGATGTAGGCTCATTCAGTAAGACAAAACAGAAAGGCAATTTCAATAACATGTAAAGTGCTGGGGGGATAAATACAATTGTTACGGGGCAGACTTGGAATGACTCAACCTCCAAGTGTCTGGAATTTGCTAGACCACATCTGAATATTCATGCAACCAGAATGAGACACAAAAAAGAAGGTGTGTGTATGTATGTATGTGTACATATATATATATACCGTATAAACTCGAGTATAAGCCGACCCAAATATAAGCTGAGGCACCTAATTTTACTACAAAAAACTGGGAAAACACATTGACTTGAGTATAAGCCTAGGGTGTCCATCTGCATGCCTCACTGTGCCTCACTTTGCCTCACTGTGTCCATGCCTCACTGTGCCCATGCCTCAGTGTGCCCATCCATGCCGCACTGTCACTGTGTCCATGCCTCACTGTGCCCAATCTCCCTACCTGATCTCCGGCGCTATGTGACTAGACTGACTTTTAACATTGGAGTCTATGGAAGGGGTGCCCGGCTTTGAAAAATCGGTGCTCCCCGGCCGTAGGTCCCCTGGACGAAAAACTTTGCACACATGTAGAGGAAGAGTGGGTCTACATGTGTGCCAAGTCTGGGGACCTACGGCTAGCCGGGATCAGGCGCACAAAGTTGAAGATGGACACAGACTCGAGTATAAGCCGAAGTGGGCATTTTCAGCACAAAAAAATGTGCTGAAAAACTTGGCTTATACTCGAGCATATACGGTGTGTTATATATATATATATATATATATATATATATATATATATATATATATATATATATATATATAATTTTTCTCAGTGTGTATATATAAACACAAGCCTTTTGTGTTTGCCCCTATTTATCATGAGCTGAACTCAAAGATCTACGACTTTTTCTATGTAAACAAAAGGCCTATTTCTCTGAAATATTGTTCACAAATCTGTCTAAATCTGTGTTAGTGAGCACTTCTCCTTTGCCGAGATAATAGATAATCCATCCACCTCACAGGTGTGGCATATCAAGATGCTGATTAGACAGCATGATTGTTGCACAGGTGTGCCTTAGGCTAAAATCTCACCGTTAGTACGCTCCTTCTGACAATTGTTGTCCAACTTTCGGCCAACAACTGTTGGATGACAGGCTAGTAAATTTTCGGCGGACAGCGGTCTGTTGTCTGATTTTCGTATCGTCAGTACACAAATCCATCACACAAAAGTCGAAAGTACAAACACGCATGCTTGGAATCAATGCTCACCAAACATTAAATTAGCAGAAGGGGACCAAAGGGTGGCGCTCAAGAGCTGAAATTCCTCGTAGTACGTCACTACGTTCGTGTTTGTTGGCCGATAATGGTGTACCGTTAGTATGCAAGACGAGATCCTGACACGCGCCATTTGACCAAAAATCAGACGCTCGGTTGGCCAACATTCGGATAGTTTGTACGAGGTTTTACTCTCACTCTAGCCTTCAGCCAAACCCCCAAAACGAGCTTGTAAGCCAACTTTGACCCTGTAAAATCTTTTCTATAATAAAAAGTGTTGCGCTGTCAAAATAGTGATATATTGTGGTCTGTCCTTTCTGAATAAATATTGTCAAAGGATTAAAGAAAAACATTAAAGTCCAAATAAACATTAAATGAATGTTAAAGTGATACAAGTGTCCAAAAACTACCAGCAAGAGTCTTTGGGTGAAAAAGGATAGTTTCCTTCCAATTAAAAATAGGTGTGACACCTCGTGCTCCCCAAGGTATGGATAGCACAAAAATATCTTCTTATCAGATATTAAGACCTTTCAAGGCCTATATGCCCATTAGTGAGTAATCCCCCTCATTTCAGGTATATGCCCATTGCCCGCTTTACTGTTCAGCCTGTTCAGGGATGCCAGTGATGCATATAATGGTCTCATAGGAGCCTCAGACCTGATCTATGGAGAGAGATCCTCAGCTTCTGGCAATGTGGTCACCCCATGGTCTTCTACTATTATTCAGTCAAGGTTTCAGATCTTTGATCCCTTATACAGTGGGGCAAAAAAGTATTTAGTCAGCCACCAATTGTGCAAGTTCTCCCACTTAAAAAGATGAGAGAGGCCTGTAATTGTCATCATAGGTAAACCTCAACTATGAGAGACAAAATGTGGAAACAAATCCAGACAATCACATTGTCTGATTTGGAAAGAATTTATTTGCATATAATGGTGGAAAATAAGTATTTGGTCACCTACAAACAACCAAGATTTCTGGCTCTCACAGACCTGTATCTTCTTCTTTAAGAGGCTCCTCTGTCCTCCACTCATTACCTGTATTAGTGGCACCTGTTTGAACTTGTTATCAGTATAAAAGACACCTGTCCACAACCTCAAACAGTCACACTCCAAACTCCACTATGCTGAAGACCAAAGAGCTGTCGAAGGATACCAGAAACAAAATTGTAGACCTGCACCAGGCTGGGAAGACTGAATCTGCAATAGGCAAGCAGCTTGGTGTGAAGAAATCAATTGTGGGAGCAATAATTAGAAAATGGAAGACATACAAGACCACTGATAATCTCCCTCGATCTGGGGCTCCACGCAAGATCTCACCCCGTGGGGTCAAAATTATCACAAGAACGGTGAGCAAAAATCCCAGAACTACACGGGGGGGACCTAGTGAATGACCTGCAGAGAGCTGTGACCAGCGTAACAAAGGCTACCATCAGTAACACATTACGCCGCCAAGGACTCAGATCCTGCAGTGCCAGACATGTCCCCCTGCTTAAGCCAGTACATGTCCGGGCCTGTCTGAGGTTTGCTAGAGAGCATTTGGATGATCCAGAAGAGGATTGGGAGAATGTCATATGGTCAGATGAAACCAAAGTAGAACTGTTTGGTAGAAACACAATTCGTCATGTTTGAAGGAGAGAGAATGCTGAGTTGCAACCAAAGAACACCATACCTACTGTGAAGCATGGGGGTGGCAACATCATGCTTTGGGGCTGTTTCGCTACAAAGGGAACAGGACGACTGATCCGTGTACATGAAAGAATGAATGGGGCCATGTATCGTGAGATTTTGAGTGAAAACCTCCTCCCATCAGCAAGGGCATTGAAGATGAAACGTGGCTGGGTCTTTCAGCATGACAATGATCCCAAACACACCGCCCCCGGGCAACGAAGGAGTGGCTTCCTAAGAAGCATTTCAAGGTCCTGGAGTGGCCTAGCCAGTCTCCAGATCTCAACCCCATAGAAAACCTTTGGAGGGAGTTGAAAGTCCGTGTTGCCCAGCGACAGCCCCAAAACATCACTGCTCTAGAGGAGATCTGCATGGAGGAATAGCCAACATACCAGCAACAGTGTGTGACAACCTTGTGAAGACTTACAGAAAACGTTTGACCTCTGTCATTGCCAACAAAGGATATATAACAAAGTATCGAGATGAACTTTTCATATTCACCAAATACTTATTTTCCACCATAATTTGCAAATTCTTTCCAAATCAGACAATGTGATTGTCTGGATTTGTTTCCACATTTTCTCTCTCATAGTTGAGGTTTACCTATGATGACAATTACAGGCCTCTCTCATCTTTATAAGTGCGAGAACTTGCACAATTGGTGGCTGACTAAATACTTTTTAGACCCACTGTACTTTAATCTCCTTCCTACCACCAAACCAAAAACACAACCCCTATACATTAACCTAGTGTTTGTCTTCTTTCTGTGAAGGGTGATATTATTTTTTTTACCTTTTCTCTTGTTGCTTATTAATCCTTCTCCTCTGCCCTTACTGGTTCATTTTGTCTTTTGTGTTTTTTACCCTCATTATCATGTATTGTTTTCCTTCTAGTTCCTTGATGTGTCTGTTACCATCGAGCCTTGTCCCTACTGATTAGCTCATTCTGGAAGCTCATCTGCTATTCTACAGATTATTCCCTTCCAATTAGTGTGTTTCTAATATTACAGGAAATAATTATATAGAATGTGTTGCCTAGCTAAAATCCCGGATGTCCTTCCAGTAATGAATGACAACTATCACGTATTGGAGATGGAGGAGCATGTGGGTCTATGGGATCCCTAGAATAATCAGCAGGCCAATTTTAATATGAAAAATGCAATATGCAGTCTATGATAATTCATAACCACTAGTCATCAATCACCATACATCTCCGTGTTTGTGCAATATGAGAAAAGGTGTACCGTATATACTCGAGTATAAGCCGAGGCACCTAATTTTACCACAAAAAAATGGGAAAACTTATTGACTCAAGTATAAGCCTAGGGTGTCCATCTGCATGCCTCACTGTGCCTCACTTTGCCTCACTGTGTCCATGTGCATGCCTCACTGTGCCCATGCCTCACTGTGCCTTACTGTGCCGATGCCTCACTGTGCCCAATCTCCCTACCTGATCTCCGGCGCTGTGTGACTAGACTGACGTTTAACATAGGAGTCAATGGAAGGGGTGATCGGCTTTGAAAAATCGGTGCTCCCCAGCCGTAGGTCCCCTGGACAATAAGCTTTGCTCACTTGTAGATAAAGAGTGGGACCACATGTGTGCCAAGTTTGGGGTCAGGGGGACCTAGGCCTGGCCGGTACCGGGTCCCCAAAATCACCAGAGAAATTACTGTTTAACATGGGAGTCTATGGAAGGGGTGCCCGGCTTTGAAAAATTGGTGCTCCCCGGCCAATAAACTTTGCACACTTGTAGAGGAAGAGTGGGGCTACATGCGTGCCAATTTTGGGGACCTACGGAATCAGGCACACAAAGGTGAAGATGGACACAGACTCGAGTATAAGCCGAGGGGGGCATTTTCAGCACAAAAAAATGTGCTGAAAAACTCGGCTTATACTCGAGTATATACGGTAATTGTAATAAGAATATCTAGAGATGACAATTTTGGTGGAGAAGACACTGCAACTAGCATTGGGCTGAATTTACTGAGCTATATTGTTTGATATAAACCCTGATATAACGAATTTTGTATTTTTTTTTTGCAATGCCATTTTACTAGATTAGCAAGTACCACTTCTGCCTTATGTACTGTATGCTCTTGTTCTAAAATAGCTTAAAGCTGACCTTCAGCCAAACAACTAAATACACATATAAAATACATATACTGGAGCTGTTTTACCTGTCAAGAGAGTTGTACTTATAACCATTCATTCCTGAGATTTACACAGCCCCGTCACATAACCTGACTTTTCTCTACTGTAGGTCAGTAATATAGCCAAGTCTTGCCCCTCCCCCAGCTTGTGAAAAGAAGCATATTGATGAGCTCAACTCTGTCTCTCAGCTACTCTGCTCTCTCAAATCGCTCTAGCACAGGGGTCTCAAAACATTCGCAACAAAGGGCCAGTTTACTGCCCTTCGAAATTTAGGGGGGGGGCAGACTGTGGCCAGTGGAAGGATCAAGTGCCCCAACATTAGTGGGAGCAGACAATGTCACAGGCTTGGTTGTCAGAGGGAGTAAAAAAAAAAATACATAATTTGTGTCAGTGGGAGGAATAGTGCCTCATAATTGGCGTCGGTTTGGCAAATGAGTTCCCCTTCTCTGGTAGCAGTGGAAGAAATGGTGCCCCAAGGGCTTGATAAAGGCAAGCAAAGGGCCACATCTATCCCACGGTCCACAGTTTGGGGACCCCTGCTCTAGCACATAAGCACTGCAGCACAACTGATTGGTCCCTTGTGTTAGCCCTACCTCTCTGTCTGAGCTCTTCAGTACATAGCATTGCAAGGGGCTGACACTAAATCAAATTGAGTTGCTTTAAAAATATACTTAATGATTTTGTAATAGACACCACCTTGCACGAATTGGTGTTTTGTGCCTTTAAAACTGTGATTGTAACCATGATCAGGTCCAAAGAGGTCATGGGGCCAGTGATTGAGACAGTTGCAGACACTCATGGCAACAATGACTGTCTCTATTGGTTTCTGATTGATGGCATTGTAGCACTCACCCCCGCAAGGGCCACTGTCTTTGTGTCCCAGACTCTCTTCCCACTAGTGCCATGGCAGCCAGGCAAACAGCAACTTTTACTCTTCTGGCTCAGAAACCGTCTAGGGGTTGCCTTTTTAAACGTTTTATTTGCAGAACAACTTGGGAGCTGTGGGATACTCCAAAACTCTAACCGGAAAAATGAGCACACTTTTCCCGTTGTAACAGCTTCTTGTCAGTCACTAAAGCAGTAGGACATAAAGTGGACAGCACTGGGGCACCTTTAGAAATGTCCCAGGCCATGCAAGCCTTAGTTTAAGTGCAGCAGGGGTTAACAGCAACAGCCACTGCAATTCTTCTCTTTTAGGTCTGTACTCTGTGTCCACAAGGCTTGTGTGTCTCCCCCAGACTCAGACAGAATCCTCTGTTAAGCTACTAGATCAGATCCTCAGTGGCACGCCTCTTTAGATCCCAAAGGACTTGTAGCAAGATAAGCCCCCCAGCTAAGGCAGCTGGGACCTCGATGAGACAGGCTGGACCCTCAGCAGGATGGCCAGGAAGAGCTGGGAACCTCTCTTCTTGGGAAAAGAACCACTCTCTCTGGGGTTCCAAACTATTTATACACTCTCCAACCACCACCTGGACACATCTCCGCAGGTATTGACTGGAGCTGCATAAATATTCAGGCTGTCTGTTTGACTTTCCCACCCTCACTATTCTGGAAATCTCCAGGAAACCGGGGGAAGCAATCAAACCTGCAGAACCCAGAGAAGCCCAAATCAAACACACACTGCTCTGCTGATTACTAAATTTGCCTAACCAAACTTGGCAGCCTAACTGGGAGTGTGCTACAGGATCTTCAAATGTTCATTGGGCTGGTGATTAAGTAAGAATGCTTCCTGAGATGAGGGTCATAATAGTACATATGGTAGGTGGGAGAGTCCAAAGGAATTGAGGTGTGAGAGTGGGCATGTTTGGAGATCCACTACATCCAGCAGGTCAGCGTGGCATCCATAAGAGCCAATGTGGCAATCCAGACATTGGTTCTTGCTAGGCCATGTTTCTAAAGCTGGCCATACATGTTGAAATCTGATTTGCACTCTCTGTACAGTCTCTATAAGAATGACCAAGACCGATTTTAAACAATGCATTCAACCAGGAAGACCAGTGCACTACATAATTATTGGTAGAGCTAAATGGCATTGTATAGCCAGATTGCAAGATACATGGTAAGCTTTAGTGGACAGTCTGGGTCATCTCACATCTAAGGAAGATCCCAGGTCTTTTTCTAGATGCTCGTTACTTTCATTTTGCAAGTTGTTGCTTTACAAATACTCGAGTACTTGCACTGATTCCAAGACTAAAATGTACTAACAATCCTTTGTCAGTCATCATCATGGCATGTCTTCTAATCATCAGCATGTAGAAAAATCCACCTGACACAACTTGTATCTTGGCTTCCTCCAAGAAGTGATTTGGACAGAATTCTTGCACAACATTTCAAATGCCCCCCAGAAAAGCACAAATTGGCAACATTGATTCCTACCAGCGGGGTATTACAGAGATTTCATTCTCATTTGGCTTAATTGTTGTTGTCTTCTCCTGTGCTTGATCTCTGTAAATTAAATGAAACTGGATTACCTCCAATGATGAATGAATGTGTTCCTTTCTCGATAGACAATTGACCTTTTTATAAGAGCCCAGAATGCCTGACTTAATACAATTGTATTGTCTTGTTTTTTCCCAACTAATATTTGAGGTCTATTCCCTATGGAATCTGTCTGTATTATGGTAGAACCCCAACCTTTCCTCCGAGGGCTATCAATCGTTTTGTTACTTCCTGATCCCTAAAGCCGGCCATACACGGTTCGAATTTCGAAATAATTTTCTTTACAAATACAAATTTCGTACCTTTAGTGGGCTGCAGCAACAGCTGATTTTCGTGCGGCAATCAAATTTGAGGAATTGAACATGTTGGAAATTTTTTGAAAAACAAACGATTTTCTAATCAATGATGGGAGAATCGTGCGAGAAATGTAATAGAAAAATAAATGTGCATGTGCAAGAAAAGAATATTCCCGGAGAGAAAAGAATATTCCCGGAGAGAAAAGAATATTCCGGCCAAATTTCGAAAATCAATGGTGGCATCATCGGATCACAAAAAAAAAAACTTTCTGATTTTGAAAATAAAATTTGTTCGAAATTCGACCGTGTATGGCCTGCTTAAGGCAATCGGATACCCACTATATCAACATTTGCAAAGCATTTCCTTATTGATATAACCCACTTCAGTTCTCACACCTGAATATCACCAATAGGCCAGAAAAAAAGCTTACATTTCGGGTGTCAGCTTATAAATTTGGATATAACTTTGTCATTAAGATAATGAAGTAATACATATGTAATTTAATTTTGGGACAGACAAGGCTTTTGGTGATACTGTTTTGCACAAATGAAATGTATTTTTATGCAATCCACAGAATATATAACAAAACCGAAAAAATAAATCAGTGTTAAAAATAGTATTACTGTAGATAAAAATATACATTTTATTCTATAATTTGTCCTATTTAAAATAATAATTGTGCTACAAGCAATAAGTTTATCCAGTTGATCTGCAGATTAATGAAAATAACAACTTTACTTTGTATCTTTTTGTGTTGAACTCTAGCAGCGCCTTCTACAGCTCCTGTTTTTACACAGAAAATCCCGGCTGTCATTTTGACAGTCTGGGATTGCTGCTTAATGTAATGGGTGGAGTTGCAATGGGGCAGAAAGAAAGGGTCTACTACATATGCCCTGTGTACCTAAATGACGTTTGTGTTTAGTACTTAAACTGGAGAGTGCAAAATCTGGTGCAGCTCTACATGGTAGCCAATCACATTCTAACTGCAGCTTCTATTAAGCTTTGATAAAAAAATTGAAAGCTGATTGGTTTCTATGCAGAGATGAACCAGAATTTGCACTCTCCAGTTTTAGTAAATAAACCCCCCAGTGTCCATGCATATAGTTCATGCATTCAGAAACGCATTCCAATTTTTTGGCAAGAACCAACTCCTGTAGAAGACCATTCCATATTTTCCCAGCTCTTACTGTAAAGAAATCTTTCCATATGTTGAGGTTAAACCTCTTCTACCCAACCCCCCCCCCATATCTTTTGTGATGGCCTTAAAGTGAACAACTTGCCACCAAAGTTACCATTTTCAAAAGACCTTGCATAGTAATGTTCCTGCCACAGAGCCAATGTGGGAGGATGGCAGTTAACTTACCTGGATATCTTTGAAATGTGGGAGGAAACCAAAAGAAAACTGGGGAGACTATTGACACTCCATGCAGATGATGTCCTTCTGGAACTCAAACTTTAAACCTAAGTACTTCATGGCAAGGGTTACAAAAAGTTCAGACATTGGCTTGATCATTCTAACAGCTGAACTGGATAGGATGCCGTTATATAAAAAGTCAATTTACTAACATTTGTCATATTATAGTTTGATATAATGATTTTGTTATCACTTTTTGCTTTGGGTGGTAATAGGTCATACTGTAGGAAAGCATATGTTTCCCATTCTGAGGTTTTAGAGCATGATTTTGGTACTGGAATTGCATACTATCAGCAATAGCCATTGGCATCAGTTCCCAGTTCAGGATGAAATTAGGTTGCATCAGCATAGGGTCAACTAGCCTCTTAGGGCTTAGTTTAGACTTTAAGTTAGCATTAGGCTTAGGGATTCCGTGTTTTAGGGGTCAAGGGTTGGGTGTGGAGCTTACTGGCACAGTTTATGGGCTAAACTGATAGGCCTCGTACACACGACCGTTTTTCTCGGCAAGAAAACTGCTGGGAGAGCTTTTTGCCGAGAAAATCGTTCGTGTGTATGGTTTCTGGTCGGGAAAACTGCCGGTAATCTCAACGAGAAAAATAGCGAACCTGCTTTCCTGCCGAGAAAACTGGTCGTCTGTATGCTTATCTGTCCGAGGTAAACCCGCGCATGCTCAAAAAGACTTTGACGCATGGGCAGTAGCATACAAGGTTAGTGTGGGGGGTAGCAAGATGGCGGCGATGACATTGAATGTGATGAGTGCCGGCTCGTCGTAGTCGATGACATCACCACGTTCTTGCCATTCAAAAGAACGGAGGTTCTTTTGAATGGCCGTCAGTACACAGGGCTTGGCAAGACAAGCTTTCCAGGAATCCCATCGAGAAAACCGATGTTTTTTTTTCCGACGGGATTCCCACCCCACGACTTTTACTTCCTCTAGATAGTCAAGTTTGATCGTCTTCTCGGCATTATGCATTATACTAGCTCATTATGCCTTTGTCTTGCAGGTTTTTATTTAAATTTTTGTGGTTTACAACCACTTTAAAGCATATGTTTGTCAATGTTTTCATTCATCCAGGTCACGGTATAAGTAGCAGTAGTTAGTCACATTCAACTGAATTCGATCTGTAATGTTGAAGATGTTTTGTATCTTCTCCAAGAACTGAAGTGGTGGAGAAGCTACAAAATGTCTTCAACATTACAAAACAAGTCCAGTTGAATGTGACTAACTACTACTAGCAGCAAAGTACAATGCTTTTACCTATAGTGTGTTGAAGGGCTTCTGACTAGTTGTCTTGATTCATGGGATGTTGCTCGTGTTGATGGTTATGTTCGGTTTGGAATTCTTTCCTTTTTTGGTGGCCCTGCCACTTCTGGCTCATAAATTGTATGCTTTCTATAATGTTTGATAGTTTGGAATACATGATGGAAGTTTAATGTAATCATAATAATTTCTCCTATTTCTTTTCCTTCTACAGTACGGCCGGTCAGATAGTTATCGCGTGGCTACCACGCAAGATAATAAAGACAATGAATCGCCACAAAAGGGGAAGGCGAAGAGAGAGCTGGATGAACTTAAGAAAGAAGTGCCCATGGTATATCTATCTATCTATCTATCTTTCTCTATCTATCTATCTATCTATCCTTATCTATCTATCTATCCTTATCTATCTATCTATCTATCTATCTATCTATCTATCTATCTATCTTTCGCTATCTATCTCTCTATATATCTATCTATTTATTTATATGTCTGTCTGTCTATCTATCTATCTATCTATCTATCTATCTATCTATCTTGTGTGGTTGGTTTCAAGCTAAATTACATTTTGACTTCTGTATTTCTCAGGGACCACAGAGGGGAAATATCATCTCCTAGATTTCCCAGAGCTGCCCAGATTGTCCCTAATATAGACCTAGGAGATCTTCCATGATAATGATTCAGTGTATTATGGCTACACTATACTGTTTCTTGAAGGAACCCTGTCACCAGAAAACTCAAATTCAAGCAGCAATGGCCTGAAAAACAATATTACCCATACTTACTGACAGGGCAGCCATCACAAATTTTGGGACCCCTTACACAGCTTTAGGCAGGGCCCCCCTGGAGCAGAGAACCGGGGGAGGGGGGGCTGACGAAAAGAAAACAAGTGTAATCTCTTCTCTCCTGACACGAGATGATAAGCAGGGGGGGAGGGGGGGCTGGGGACCATCGGCCTCCTTACAGGTGTAATGCAAAAAACAAAAAAAATGGGAGGGGGGCCTGTAAGGGGCCCTGGGGACCATCGGGCAGCTTACAGGTGTAATGCAAAAAAAAACGGGAGGGGGCCAGCCGGGCCCCTGGGGACCATCGGGCCCCTTACAGGTGTAATGCCTGTACCCCCCTGATGGCGGCCATGCTTACTGATCAACACTTCCGCTGAGAAGTCCATACTTTCTCCTGATTAAGTAGCTCTGCAGCATGCTGACAGGGGACAGGCCTTTCTTCTCAGGGTGAGGTCTTTCTGCCTCCTGATTTGAAATGAAAGTTCAGTTGGGCTGCCATGCTGACCCCTCTGGCTTCAATGCTTTCAGCAAGTAATGCTAAATAAGTATGTAGATAGAGAGTCATCGACTCTGGCAGCAAGGAAACTAGTAGCATTTTCAGAAGGAAAGGTCATAATAGCAGTTGCTGCATTTTACTTGGGTGAGGCTTACTTAAATTTTTCTATGCATAGCAAAATGACCGTATGTCTACAATGGTATAACTAAAGCTATGGCACACTTTTGAACTGCCGATTACTATCTGACTATAGCAAGAGCAAATTTGGATAAAACGTATGTACAGTATGTGTAGTTTGAGAGCCTCTATATGATTGCTATGGAATCCATTAGTATTCTACTGTACACTCGCCGGCCACTTTATTGGGTACACCTGTCCAATTGCTTGGTAACACAAATTGCTAATCAGCCAATAACATGGAAGCAACTCAATGCAAATAGGGGTCTAGGCATGGTGAAGACGACTTGCTGAAGTTCAAACCGATCATCAGAATGGGGAAGAAAGGCAATTTAAGAGACTTTGAACGTGGTGTGGTTGTTGGTGCCAGACGGGCTGGTCTGAGTATTTCAAAAACTGCTGATCTCCTGGGATTTTCACACACAACCATCTCTCGGGTTTACAGAGAATGGTCCGAAAAAGAGAAAATATCCAGTGAGTGGCAGTTGTGTGGAGGAAAATGCCTTGTTGATGTCAGAGGAGAATGGGCAGACTGGTTCCAGATGACAGAAAGGCAACAGTTACTACCAAGGTATGCAGAATACCATCTCTCAACGCACAGTACATTGAACCTTGAAGCAGATGGGCTACAGCAGCAGAGGACCATGACGGGTGTCACTCCTGTCAGCTAAGAACAGGAAGCTGAGGCTACAATTCCCACAGGATCACCAAAATTGGACAATAGAAGATTGGAAAAACGTTGCCTGGTCTGATGAGTCTCGATTTCAGCTGAGACATACAGATGGTAGGGTCAGAATTTGGCATAAACGACATGAAAGAAAGGGATGCACCATGATTTGCACCATGGATGTACAGCTGAAAAATCTGCAGCAACTGCGTGATGCCATCATGTCAATATGGAGCAAAATCTCTGAGGAATGTTTCCAACACCTTGTTGAATCTATGCCATGAAGAATGAAGGCAAAAAGAGGGTCCAACCCACTACTAGCAAGGTGTACCTAATGAAGTGTCTGGTGAGTGTATATCCTTTAATATGGAGATTAGGCGACGAGAGACCCCTTAATAGGTTTTCTATGTGACCCAATTAAACATAGTTGCAGACCTGTGCTTGAACTTGCTCTACCATGTCCTAGAAATTACATTGGGTACCTATTGTCTTTAGTTTCCCCAGTGTGCGTGTGTAGGTGTGCTCCAGTATGGCATTCAATGCTGCGGTTGTGTGAGCCTTGTACAAAAACTTTCCTCATTCATGTTCCTCTTTAACCTCAGACAGAGCACAAGATGTCAGTGGAAGAGGTGTGCCGGAAATTCAACACAGACTGCGTGCAGGTAATTCTATTTTCTACACTTTTATTGTTAACCTAGCATCCATTCCAATCTTATTACAGTAGAACCTCGGATTACGAGCATAATCTGTTCCAGGAGAATGCTTGTAATCCAAAGCACTCGCATATCAAAGCGAGTTTCCCCATAGAAGTCAATGGAAACAAAGATAATTAGTTCCACATTGACTTCTATGGCATGCAATTCCGCATGTGGCCAGAGGTGGGGGGGGCGCCGGAGAGCCTCGGAAATACTCAGAAAGGCTCGGGGACAGCTCGGCTGAACTCGGAAAACCTTGGAAATACTCAGGAACAGAGTATTTCCGAGTTTTTCTGAGTATTTCTGAAATGCTCTGCTCAGCTCTGGCCAAATGCCTTACCTCTGGCCAAATGCGGTACTGCATGCCCCATTAGCTTGAATTCTGCTCGTTTTGCAAGACAACGCTCGCAAACCGAGTCAGAATTTTTTTTTTAAAGTTGCTCGTGTGTGCAATCTACCATTTGGAGATTGTACTTTGGTCATTTAGAGCAAAACAAAAGTTTGCTTTAACCCCCCTTCTCTATCCCCATTGGCTTATAACTTCCCTTACTTTGTACCCCCACTGCCAATTCAACTATAGGATCCAATGGAAATACTTCCAGGCAGAGGCAGATTGACCATTAGAGACCGTAGGCACATGCCTGTAGGCCCTAGAGGCAAGAAGGCAGCTTTTTCTTGAATAATCATTGGTCACAAATATTTTTTAATGATCAGTAGGAATAATTATCTTATATAGCAGGAATAATTGTCTAATGCCCTATACACACACGATCAGAATTTCCGATGGGCTAAAATCTGATGGAATTTTCCGTCGGAATTCCGTTCGAGCAGTCTTGCATACACACTGTCAGACCAAATTCCGACTGTCAAGAACGCGGTGACGTACAACACTACGACGAGCCGAGAAAAATTAAGTTCAATGCTTCTGAGCATGCGTCGACTTGATTCTGAGCATGCGTGTTTTTTTTCTCCGTCGGAGTTCCACACAGACGACCGGAATTTCCGATAGGATTTTTTTCCATCGGAAAAAAATAAAACGTGTTCTATTTCTAAACTCCGACAGAAAAAAGTCCAATGGGGCCGACACACGGTCAGAATATCCGATGAAAAAATTCCGTCAGACTTTTTTCATCGGAAATTCCGATTGTGTGTACAAGGCATAAGCCAGAAAAACAAGGAATTGTCCTGTTTTAAAGGGGTCAACCAAACAGAGGGGTGTTATTTAGGGTACAAAAAGCTGTGTGCCTACAGGCTCCAATGTATAACATCCAGCCCTGCTTCATGGTATAGAGGAGCTTGTGACCTGGCCATACGAAAGTACTGGGCCGCTGCCACATAGGGAGCTCTTAGCCCTGTGTAACCTACAACTCTGTAGGCTCGGGGCTCCATTGATCTAGGACTCGGAAATTACATAGGGCTTTCTGCAGCCCAGGACAATAAAAATCTAGCGATGTGTACTAATGTCCCATAGAACTAAATGAGATACTCTAGATTTTTACAATCGGTAAAATCCATTGCAACAATTCTTTATTGATGCATTAGGGTTGGAGATCATGCTGGACTGACTCGATCGCTCACTGTTTAAAGGTGGGCAATGATTTGGGTGGGTAGGAAAGGTTCCCTTCCAAAGATTTGTGCCCACCTTAAAGGAGGTGGTAGTGAGCCCTATCAGAGGGGCCTGGGCTGCTGCCTCAGGGTTCCGCATGTATAGAGATTGGGGGCACACGAGGGTCACCGGGAGGTGGGAATGGGGGGGTTTGGATAGGAGATTGTTCGGTGGCCGGAGGGGACCCCAGACCTGATACCTTGGGGTGGTGGGGTGGAGGCTGGGTTGAATATCTTAGATGGCTTGTGGGTGAGCTGGTTTGTTTGCAGCAGTAGATAATTATGGCTGGAGAGTAAATGGCATTATCGGGGACAGGGTGCTTGAGTGGGATGGACTGGGGCATAGGCAGATGGTAGAGTTAAGGAGGGTGCTGGAGAAGAAAAAAAAATCTGGGGGGAGAGAAGGATGCAGGGAGGAAACAGGCAGCATGACCGCTGGCAGACGGGGGGAGAGAGGAGGGGGGCCAACCACAAGCCCAGTGGCGGTGGAGAAGTAGGACCAGTGCAAGGAATGGCTACTGGTACAGTTAGGGAGTGGTGACAGGTGAAATGTGGTGTGGTGGGAGTGGAGGAATGATCATGCTTTGGCTTGAGTTTACATGTTTCCAACTTCAGTAAACTTTATTAAAATCCACTTTCAAACTCCTGTTTAATGGATACTGGGCGCTCCTCTCTATCTACTTTCCAAGATAATTGACTACGTAGCAGGATAGAGCAGTAACACTCTAACGCATTTTGGATGAAGTTCTAAGGCCGTAAGGCTTCGGCCGAAACACATTGGCATGTTACTGCTCTATCCTGTCTGTAAAGAGTTGTTGCAATGAATGTTACCGAGTATCTGGCTGCATTGTATTCAAGAATATGCAAACTCAATGCAGATAGTGTCTAAAAGCCTCATACACACGATTGGACTTCCATCAGACTTTTCCGTGGATTTTGGCCCGAAGGGCGTTGGCCGTGAACTTGGAATGCATACACACGGCACAGCATTTTCAGCCAACAAAACCTAAATATGTGTTTTTTTCAACTCTTTAGCGCCACCCTTTGGGCAACTGCTGCTAATGTTGTCCTAATGTTTAGCATTGGTTCTGAGCATGCATGTTTGTACATCGGATTTTAGTTGGACCAACTTGTGTACACACGATCGGATAAACCAAACGTAACAGATTTATTGCCAAACAGTTGGTGAGCATGAACAGCCAACTTTTGTTGTCGTTAATTCAGCCAACAATCGTCTGATGGAGCATACACACGGTCGGATTATCCGACACAACACGTCCGTCAGACAATTATGGTCATAAAGTTGGATCGTGTGTACGGGCCTTAAGGGTGACAGACCAAAGATCATATATCTAGTCATATCCTGTTCGGTAAATGAAAAGCTCAAAAAACAAAAACTAAACAGGGATTCAAACTTTAGCTATGTTCAAAGTGAAAGATGCCTCTTCAGACCAAGCGTTAATGTATAGAAATCACTGAAAATGTGCAACGCCCGTAAATTTCTGTTTTCTTTTATGTTCTTCTTTTATCGTTTTTATTTAAAATGCTCCCTAATGAACCTACCAGAAAAATCTACAGCTATGGTCCGGTGGGAAATGGATATAGGGCAAGAGTTCACCACAGAGGAATGTCCCAGGGGGAGCACCCCATTGGGTGCCTCACTGCATTGCATCTCTGGTCCTTTTTGACTAGTTCGGTGAGCCAGATTGTACTGTTAGACGCCTCCTGAAGAAGCGGTTCATACCGCGAAACATGTCGGGAATCGTCACTTATACCAGTACAATACCTCCGCCCACCTGTGGAGCTTGTAAACCCCCCCCCCCCCCCCCGTTTCTTTGTCATGTTAATTGTACTATGCATTATTGTTCTAATTTTGTAACATTGTTCTAAATAAAATGTTCTAAATTTTATCAAATGCTTTGTCCGGGTGCCGTAACAGTCCCAACATCCTAAGGGCGATTAGGGTTTTAGGAGTAATCCCTTCACATATCTCCAACCATTCTTCTTCAGTCCAATTCGGGATGATGGCAACCCCCCTACTTCAATATTTACCGTAAAGGCAACCTTTATTATACAGAGGAATGGTCGGATATGATTCTTAACATGCATAAATGTACACACACCATGTCAATTAAAGAGACTGTGGTGAAAGTACACCCTAGATGGTACCTGACCCCTAATAAGGTACATTTGTTTTACCCAAGTGTCTCGGAAAACTGCTTTAGAGGATGTCAAATGGAGGGTACATTCCTACATATATTTTGGAGCTCCTCCAGCTGATCTGGCGTAAGGCAGCTTCAAGGGTAGCCCAGATCACAGGTTCTATTATCACACTGACCATGCCAATGTGCCTGCTGTTTGCACCACTCCCTGAGGTCCCAGCCCCAACCCAAAAACTGGCACATACACCTTTTTGTGCTATAGTTTGGGCTATCGCTTTCAACTGGCGCTCCCCCACTGTGCCCTGGTCCCAGGTGCTCCAGAGAATGGAAACCATAAGATTAATGGATCGTATTCACCATACTTAATGGGAGTACTAACCCTCCCTCATCAAACGTCAGTGGTGGCAGTTAAAGGGTTAATTGCCTAATTAGCCCAGTGACAATCGCTCTCAGGCTCTTGGCACCTAGATTGCGGTCCCGCAAGCTGGAAAATCTTTGTGCTGGGCGCAGCTGAGAGTGGCATTGTTATGTAAGTGACAGTGTGGTGTGAGGTTGGCCGGTCCTTCGTCACCAGTTAGCGAGAAGGGCAGGGATCTGACACCCGCGTTCGTCACATATCCTTTAATAACATCTCAGATGGCACCAGATGTAGAATTTACACAGTCAATTGCACATCTCTCTTGTGCATACTTTTTTAATTATTTTATTTTTTTCCTATTATAGTTAGTTTTTTTCTATAGGAAAACTATTCTGAGTATTTCTAGTTAAGGTTATTATTATATAGTAAGATCCAGGAAACAGAGAAGTTACAATATTAGACACAGTTACTCTCTCTAAATGTATAGATTAGTCAGCTGTATACTTATACCTTTGGACTGATTCTATGCATAGTATCCCTAATAGGGTGACCACATTTTTAAACTACCATTTAGGGACACCCCCCTTCCCAAAAATCAGCTTGTGCTGTAACGAATCACAGCACAGTGATTGGACTCAAGAGGCGGAGTTTATGATTTCTCCAATCACAAGCAGGAGGCGGGGATTGTGCTCCTCCAGGCATTCCCGGCCAGGACAAGTACTGTCAGTGAGTAAAGCGGTGATGTGGCAGCCTTTTTTGGGGGCATCAGATTGGCCTAGGGGGGGGGGCTGTGTTAGTTTCATTCCGGGACACTGTATTGTCCTGGAATGAAGGTGCCCGGGACAGACCTGCAAAATGCAGGACTGTCCCGGGCAACCTGGGACACGTGGTCACCCTATTCCCTAATGACTATACAGTATATACAGATCATTGTGCCTTGACTATATACTGAACTTTTATTTGTATGTGCGAATTACTTCTTGGATTCTGATGTTCACTGTTATGCCTGTAAACTCTCAATAAAAACGTTTGTATAAAAAAAAAAAATGCTCCCTAATGGTTACTTTCCTCTGTTTTTAGGGGTTGACACTCAGCAAAGCAGCGGAGTTTCTGGCCCGGGATGGACCCAATGCTTTGACTCCTCCTCCAACTACACCCGAGTGGATCAAGTTTTGCCGCCAGCTCTTCGGAGGTTTCTCCATCCTGCTGTGGATTGGCGCTATCCTCTGCTTTCTGGCCTACGGCATCCAGGCGGGTACGGAGGATGACCCCACAAATGACAATGTGAGCACATCTGTTATTCTCATGTGTATGTTGCTTGGGTTGGCACCATTATCCCTAAAATTACAATTAGCCAAAACGATTTCCTCAAACATGGGACTTTAGAATGCGCTTAATAATGCAACTCCTATACCGAACTATTAAAAGTCATCCATTTATTGTAAAAACATTCAAACATATGGCGTATTTCGCCTAACACTACTGTTTCATGCGTACAAAGAAAAAGAAACGACTTCCTTGCAACTTTTGTGATTTTAAAGCAGAACTACACTGCACCTTAACATCACAAACACTATTTAACCACTTCAATACAGGGCAAATTTACCCCCTTCCAGCCCAGGCCAATTTTCAGCTTTCAGTGTTGTCACACTTTGAATGACAATTACTCGGTCATGCAACACTGTACCCAAACAATACTTTTTTTTTTGAGACAGCTTTTTTTGGTGGTATTTATTCACCATTGTTTTTTTTTTTCTTTTGGTATAACATTTTGTAAATAACAAATTTTTCTCCTTCCCTGATGAGGCTGCACTGATGGGCACTGATAGTCAACACTAATATGCAGCATTGATGGGCACTGATAGGTGGCACTAATGGGCACTGACAGGCATCACTGATAGGCACTGAAAGGCAGTACTGATGGGCACTGATAGGTGGCACTAATGGGCACTGACAGGCAGTACTGATGGGCACTGATTGGCATCAATAATGTTTACTGATTGGCTTCACTGGTGGGCACTAGTGATGAGGCAAATCTCCTCCTGTGAGGAAAGCCACTTATCAGCTCTCCTTTCCTCACGCACTGTCAGTGTGAGGAAAGGAACGCAGATAACCAGCATTTCCTATTTACACTGTGATCAGCTGTGATTGGACACAGCTCATCACATGGTAAAGAGCCTACATCATAGGCTCTTTACCGAGATCGGTGATGCAGTGTGTCCGAGGGGGCACGCATGAGCGACCTGTTCTGAATTTTTTTTTAGGGCCAGTTCACACCATAGAAACGCAATCCGGATGCGTTCCAGGTGCTTTATTGCATGCGCGTTTTTTTAACGTTTTTGATGCGTTCCAGTGCGTTTTTGGTACCTTTTTTTCACCCCTCTTTTTTATTAACCTTAGATAAGGACACGTGTGTTCCAGTGCATTTTTGGTGCATTTAGGTGCGTTCCAGTGCGTTTTTGATGCGTTTTACAGCATTCCAGTACAGTCCAGTGCAGGTAAAATGCAGCATGTTCTACTTTTTTTTTCTGGAACGCACTGGAGCTGCAAGCACTGGTGTGAACTATGCCATTGAAAACCATATAACCTACTTTCCATGCGTTTTTGATGCAGAAAAAAAACGCACTGGACTGCATGTGGTGTGAACTGGCCCTAAGGGTCTATTTTAGGGTGTGCCCCCCAAGTATGATTTTGTCTGTTCTGAAGGATGTCATATGACGTCCACTCGGAATGGGAAAGCCCCCCCCCCCCCCCACCCGGCCATCATTCTGCTATGGGCCAGGCGGGAAGGTGTTTATTCATTTTTAATGTCCAAAGCAAACTTATCCATCCATGTCTCCATGTTTTATTTTGTTGAGAGATCACTTTGAAAAACACCCCCCATTTCTGGTCGTGGCCATCTTGAGTAAGGGCAAATGATTAATGTAACATTTTCTTCCTAAAATTCATCTGCCCTTACCACAGGCATTCAGGCAGAAGGGTGTGCTTAGCTAAAAAAATAAAAAATACCCTCCTGAATAGTGATGAGCCGAACACCCCCGGGTTCGGTTCGCACCAGAACCCGCGAACGGACCGAAAGTTCGAACGAACATTAGAACCCTATTAAATACAATGGATGCGAACGTTCGAATTCTAAAGTGCTAATTATAACAACTATTATGCATGTTATTGTCATAAATAGGGTTTGGGAACCCGGGTTCTGCACCAGGGGACATGTATCAATGCAAAAAGAAGTTTTAAAAACGGTCGTTTTTCGGGAGCAGTCATTTTAATGATGCATAAAGTGAAAAAAAAAAAGTCAAATATTCCTTTAAATATCGTACCTGGGGGGTGTCTAAAGTATGCCTGTGAAGTGCCACGTGTTTCCCGTGTTTAGAACTGTCCCTGCACAAAATGACACTTCTAAAGGAAAAAAAAGCCATTTAAAACTGCTTGCGGCTTTAATGTAATGTCTGGTCCCGGTAATATGGATGAAAATCTTTAAGAAAAATGGCATAGATACCCCATGACCCCCCCCCCCCCCTACCCCAGCCCATTACCAGCCCCTTTGGGTCTTGTATGGATATTAAGGGGAACCCCGCACATAAAATAAAAAAGGCCCTATATACTCTGAACAGCCGTATACAGGCGGTGCATACAAGACAGGGACTGTAGGTTTGTTCTTATGTAGAATCTGTTTGTAATTTTGAACAGGTACATTGTTGAAGTGTAGCTCCAGCCCAAAAATCTATTTTTAAACTTTTTGGGAAACATAGGTAAGGGTTATCACCCCTGTAACATTTGTTTTGCTGTCTGTGCCCCTGTTCAGAACATTTCACCTCACTTTCCGTCCCAATGACAACTGTTTTTGAAATGTGGTGTTTTTCTTGAAACAAGGATTGCTGATAAAGCATCAGTACAGATGAGACCCCTTTCTCCCATATTTATTCTTACAGGAGAGAATTTTCCTTTCTAGGGGTAGATTTCCTCTCACTTCCTGTTGTCTTCTTTCGTTTGCAAGTAGGAGTCGTTTGTAAGTTGGATGTTTGAAAGTAGGGACCTGCCGTATATACTCTGCAGAAATAGGCCCCTTAGTTGTTGGTGTTGGCACAACACTGTAAGCACTCAGTTACTCTTGGTTGGTGCTGGAACGCCCTGCTGTCAACTATTATATCAGGAATTTTAATTACATATAATTGTTGAACAGTGGTAGTAAAAATTGGGGCTTTGATGGTGGTGCTGGTGCCACAACACTGTAAGCCCTGACAGTTACTCTTGGTGGGTGCAGCAATGGGCCCTGCTGTGAATTATTAGATCAAGAATTGTAATTACATGCCCCTTTTGAACAGGGGCTGAAAAATTGGGCCTTTCGTGGTGGTGGTGGTGGTGGCGTTGCCACAAGACTGTAAGCCCTCAGAGTTACTCTTGGTGGGTGCAGCAATGGACCCTGCTGTGAATTATTAGATCAAGAATTGTAATTGCATGCCCCTGTTGAACAGGGGCTGAAAAATTGGGCCTTAGGCACTGGTGGCACAACACTACAACCCCTCACAGATACTGTACTTGGAGCACAGCAATGAGCCCTGTTGCAAAGTATTGCTTCAAAAATTGTAATGACACGCCCCTGTTAAACAGGGGCTGAAAAATTGGGCCTTAGGCACTGGTGCCACAACACTCCAACCCCTCACAGATACTGTACTTGGAGCACAGCAATGAGCCCTATGGCAAATTATTGCTAAAAAAATTGTAATTACACGCCCCTGTAAAACAGGGGCTGAAAAATTGGGCCTTAGCCACTGGTGGCGGCACCCATAAACAAAAATGATCTTCCAAGCTATCATCAATCGTATCATTGAGGACTCGGAGGAGGAGGATAGCCAGTCAACATAACAGCACAGGCACTCAGCATCAGCATCAGTCTTGAAGGGATGTGACATGTTAAAATCAATTAGTCTGTTATATCAGCATCAGGTGTGTGGTAGCTGGTGGTGATCCAAGACTGGTTCATCTTGATGAAAGTCAGTCGATCAACCGAGTCGGTGGACAGGCGCACCCTGTGATCCGTGACAAATCCTCCAGCAGCACTGAATGTGCGTTCCGAAAGAACGCTGGATGCAGGACAGGCCAGTAGCTCAATTGCATACTGTGCAAGCTCTGGCCAGTGATCCATCCTCAAGACCCAGTAAGCCAGAGGATTTTCGGTGGGGAAGGTGTCCAAGTCTGACCTTGCCCCTAGATATTCCTGCACCATGTTTATCAGACGCTGGCGATGGTTGCTGGAACCGATCATACTTTGGGGCTGCGGACTAAAGAATTGTCTGAACGCATCGGTCAGACGGCCACCTTCCCCACCGCTCCTTCTTTGACTGGCCGAAGCCTCAGCAACTCGTTGTCCAGGACCAGGAGTTTGTAACCTCCCAGTCTCTGGGAACGCGTTGCACAGACCTTTCTGCAAGGCCTCCCGGAGTTGTCTCATCCTCTGCTCCCTCTGCGACGGTAACATAAGGTCCGCAACCTTACCCTTGTACCGTGGATCAAGGAGAGTGGCCAGCCAGTAATGGTCCCTCTCCTTGATCCGAAGAATACGAGGATCCTTCCGCAGACTTTGCAGGATCAGGGAAGCCATGCAGCGTAGGTTTGCTGAGGCATTCGCTCCGGAGTCCTCTGGGTCACTAAGGACGACATGATCCGCAGCCACCTCCTCCCAGCCACGTACAAGTCCACTGGTTTCTTGGGACTGTAAATCATCCCTAAAAGACTGCTGCTGATGATGCTGAGTGCCAGCCTCCACCTCCATGCTGACACAATCCTCCTCCTCCTCCTCCTCCTCCTCCTCCTCCTCCTCTTCCTGTGCGATGGGTGGGACAGAAGGAACACTGTCTGGGTAAAGGGGGCCTTGAGAGGCAAGGAAGTCCTCCTCTTCCTGCCTCTGTTCTGCCTCAAGTGCCCTGTCCATTATTCCACGCAGCGTGTGCTCCAACAGGTGGACAAGAGGTACAGTGTCACTGATGCATGCACTGTCACTGCTCACCATCCTCGTGGCCTCCTCAAATGGTGCCAGGACAGTGCATGCATCCCTGATCATGCCCCACTGGCGTGGAGAAAAAAAACCAAGCTCCCCTGACCCTGTCCTGGTGCCGTAGTCGCACAGGTACTCATTGATGGCCCTCTGCTGCGTGTGCAGCCGCTGCAGCATGGCCAACGTTGAGTTCCACCTGGTGGGCATGTCACATATAAGGCGGTTCTTGGGCAGGTTCAACTCCTTTTGCAGCTCAGCCAGGCGAGCACTGGCATTATAAGATCTGCGGAAATGCACACAGACTTTCCTGGCCTGCCTCAGGACATCCTGTAAGCCCGGGTACCTGCCCAAGAACCGCTGCACCACCAGGTTAAGGACGTGAGCCACACAGGGCACATGGGTCAGTTGTCCCTGTCGGAGGGCGGAGAGGAGGTTGGTGCCATTGTCGCAAACCACCATTCCTGGCTTAAGCTGGCGTGGCGTCAACCACCTCTCGGCCTGGCCCTGCAGAGCAGACAGGACCTCTGCCCCAGTGTGGCTTCTGTCCCCCAAACACACCAGCGCAAGCACGGCATGGCATCTTTTTGCCTGCGTACTTGCGTAGCCCCGTGAACGGCTACGGAGCACCGCTGGTTCATAGGACAAACCACAGGAAGAGGCCATGGAGGAAGAAGAAGAGGAGGGGGTGGAGGAGAGAGGTGTGTCACAACCAGTAGTAGCATTTTGGAGGCGTGGCGGTGGGACAACCTCCAACACTACTGCACCTTGTCCTGCATCCTTCCCAGCTGCCAAAAGAGTGACCCAATGGGCCGTGAAAGAAAGGTAACGTCCCTGTCCATGCCTGCTGGACCATGAGTCAGCGGTAATATGCACCTTACCGCTGACCGCCCTGTCCAGCGAGGCCAAGACATTGCCTTCCACATGCCGGTAGAGAGCCGGAATAGCCTTCCGTGAGAAAAAGTGGCGTTTGGGAACCTACCACTGAGGAACCGCACATTGCACAAACTCACGGAAGGGGGCCGAGTCTACCAACTGAAAAGGCAGCAGTTGAAGCGCTAGCAATTTAGCCAAGCTAGCATTCAACCGCTGGGCATGTGGATGGCTGGGAGTGAACTTCTTTCGACGGTCCAGCAGCTGGGGCAGGGAAATTTGCCTGCTAGAATCGGACGTCGGTGTACTGCTAGCAGAGTGGCCGCAAGTACTTGGCTGTGACACACCTAATTCTACACCTTCATTCCTCTCAGTGCATGTTTCAGAGAGGACTGAAGTTATAGTGGGGTTGGAGATCCCAGCTGATGCGGTGCAAGGAGAGGTCCGCTTTGTTCTTTGGTGTGGGTCTTTCAGGTAGGCTTGCCAACGAGCTGCATGGCAGGTCAACATATGTCTGGTCAGGCATGTGGTACCCAAGCGGCTGATGTTTTGGCCACGCGATATACGCTTGAGACATATGTTGCAAACAGCAGCTGTGCGATCTGATGCACTAGCCTCAAAAAAGGCCCACACCAAAGAACTTTTTGAATGACGGGCAGAGGCAGCGCCCTGCACAGGCGGAGCTCTGCGGTGTGATTCCGTCGGTGTACTGCCCTTACGCTGGCCACCAAAGGGCATCCTGCCTCGTTGGAGATGTGCCTCCTCCTCATCCTCCTCCTCCTCCTCTCTCCTATTAGGCACCCACGTGGAGTCAGTGACCTCATCATCACCTCCCTCCTCATCACTGGAGCCAATCTGGCAGTATGCTGCAGCTGCTGGAACATGACTGCCAGATTGGTGTCCTTCTTGAGCGTCCCCTCTGTCTGCTCTCACGCTACTGCCTTCCTCTAGCTGGGTTTCATCATCAGACCCTTCGAAACGCTGGGCATCCTCCTGGAGCATGTACCCAACACTGTGCTGAAACAGTTCGGGGGACTCCTCAGGAGGAGGACATGGTGGGTCTAGGGAAGGAGTGACTGATGATGAGTCTGACATTGATACCAGGGAAGAGGACGCTTTGGCAGCTGCTTTTCCAGTACCCTGAGCCTGGGTGAGAGAGGATGAGGAGGAGGAGGAGGGCTTGGTCATCCACTCTACCAAGTCTTCGGCATGATGTGGCTCAACATGTCCAGCTGCCGAAAAGAAGGACAAGCGTGTCCCATGGCCATGTGCTGATGACAATGCACCGCGTCCACGACCAGCACTGTTGCCCCCAGACACAGAGCCTGCTTGCCCTCTTTTATTGCCTCCTGACTGTCTGCCTCTCCTTGTTTGCCTTCCAGACATTCTAATAGATGGCCTGCAGGGAGATGGGAAAAAAGCAATAAGGGCTACCTTCAGGTGTCCTTCTCTGTCCCTTGAAACAAGGACTTTGACAGTGAAAGAAACTGACACACTCTCCCTACCTACAGTTTTCTGTCCCTAGAAAAAATGTTTTTTTTAAGCACAATTTAGCACAAGGAGAATTCACTCACTGTCCTTCCAGGTCCCTGGAAACAAGGACTTTGACAGTGAAAGAAACTGACACACTCTCCCTACCTACAGTTTTCTGTCCCTAGAAAAAATGTTTTTTTTAAGCACAATTTAGCACAAGGAGAATTCACTCACTGTCCTTCCAGGTCCCTGGAAACAAGGACTTTGACAGTGAAAGAAACTGACACACTCTCCCTACCTACAGTTTTCTGTCCCTAGAAAAAATGTTTTTTTTAAGCACAATTTAGCACAAGGAGAATTCACTCACTGTCCTTCCAGGTCCCTGGAAACAAGGACTTTGACAGTGAAAGAAACTGACACACTCTCCCTACCTACAGTTTTCTGTCCCTAGAAAAAATGTTTTTTTTAAGCACAATTTAGCACAAGGAGAATTCACTCACTGTCCTTCCAGGTCCCTGGAAACAAGGACTTTGACAGTGAAAGAAACTGACACACTCTCCCTACCTACAGTTTTCTGTCCCTAGAAAAAATGTTTTTTTTAAGCACAATTTAGCACAAGGAGAATTCACTCACTGTCCTTCCAGGTCCCTGGAAACAAGGACTTTGACAGTGAAAGAAACTGACACACTCTCCCTACCTACAGTTTTCTGTCCCTAGAAAAAATGTTTTTTTTAAGCACAATATAGCACAAGCACAAAACACACTGACACTCTCCCTACCTATCCTTCTCTTTCCCTAAACTAAAGGAATCCAGGTTAAGCAAGAAAGAAATAAAAGTCACTGTCCCTGCCTATGCTGCTCTATCCCTGCTCCGGAACACACTACACTAGGCCGCCGTGCTGGCGGCCTTTTATAGTGTGGGGCGTGTACTAAACACCCTCAGCAATAATTGGCCACAGGCATCCTGCCTGTGGCCAATCATTGCTCTCCTCGCTGCCGGCGCTGTGATTGGCCAAGCATGCGGGGTCACAGTGCATGCTTGGCCAATCACAGCGCCTGGATGACACTGCGATGGCGTAGTGCATTGTGGGCCGTTCGCGTCACTCGAATTTGGCGCGAACGGCCCAAATCGTTCGATCTTCGTCGAACGATCGAACAGCCGATGTTCGAGTCGAACGTATGTTCGACTCGAACACAAAGCTCATCCCTACTCCTGAAGACTCCTGAGATGTATGAACTCATTTGCCTATGCAAGGAAACCAGAAACTAAAAAATGTAAAAAATAGAGTTTAAAACAAATAAATATGATATACTTTCCTATCTATTTACTAATGCTAGCAGCATTAGGATTAAATATAGTCAATGTTGATTGAGAGCGTGAAGTTCCACTTTAACATTGCATGTCACTCCTGTCACAAGGCAGACGCAGAAAAGTAGCGAAAGAACTTTTTTTATTTATTTTTTGTCGCTGGCACTTGAGTCACAGCAAGTAAGACGGCACTCATCAAAATGAATGTGTTTTCACCCGTCATGCAACTTTCTGTGTTGCATGATGCAGCAAGTCGCATGAGAAGTAGTAGCAATGTGAACCAGAGCTAGATCTTTTTTTCTAAGCAGATTTTCCATCAGCAGCTCAATGAATGAATTGTTTGAGTTTCTGGGATGGATTTACTAAAGGCAAATATACTGTGAACTCTGCAAAGGCGGTTGCCCCAGAGCTTAGTAAATGAGATGAAGCTTCACTTTGCAAAGTCTACCAAATCATATTCAAGGAAGATTAACCACTTGACGACCGCCGCACGACGATATACGTCGACAGAATGGCACGGCTGGGCATAAGGGCGTACAGGTACGGCCCTTTCAAGATTCCAGCCGTGAGTCACGCTCACGATCTGGTCGGGAGCTCAGTGACCGCGCCCGCGGGACCCGCGGAGCTGATCGCCGCCGATGTCATCGGGAACAGCGATCAGTGACGTGTCACGCCATGCCACGCCCCCTAACAGTAAGAATCACTCCCCAAGGCAGACTTAACCCCTTCAGCACCCCCTACAGGTTAAACCCTTCACTGCCAGTGTAATTTTTACAGTAACCAGTGCATTTTTATAGCACTGATCGCTGTAAAAATGACAATGGTCCCAAAGTGTCAGATGTGTCCACCATAATGCTGCAGTCATGATAAAAATCGCTGATCACCGCCATTACTAGTAAAAAAATAATAATTAATAAAAATGCCATAAAACTATCCCCTTGTAGACGCTATAACTTTTGCGCAAACCAATCAATAAACGCTTATTGCGATAATTTTTTTTACCAAAAATATGTAGAAGAATACGCATCGGCCTAAACTGAGGAATTTTTTTTTTTATATATTTTTGGGGGATATTTATTATAGCAAAAAGTAAAAAATATTGAATTTTTTTCAAAATTGTTGCTCTATTTTTGTTTATAGCACAAAAAATAAAAACCGCAGAGGTGATCAAATACCATCAAAAGAAAGCTCTATTTGTGGGGAAAAAAAGGACGTCAATTTTGTTTGGGAGCCACGTTGCACGACTGCGCAATTGTCAGTTAAAGCGACGCAGTGCCGAATCGCAAAAAGTTGCCTGGTCTTTAACCAGTAAAATGGTCCGGGGCTTAAGTGGTTAAAAAAAAAAATGCATTTTTGCTTGCACATGATTGGATGATGGAAGTCAGCAGAGCTTCCTCTCATTTACTAAGCTCTGCAGAGTACACAGTCTGTTTGTCTTTAGTAAACCCCCCCCCCCCCCCCACACACACACACACAGTTTCAGCAAAGTTAGGAATTTTGTGGCAAAATCTGTTTAGCCAGGTTACTCAACTCATTTCTAGTCACTAAGGTTAAAAAGTTTAAGCTTCCAAAATTTTATTTACTTGTTTTAAGAGTACCAAATTAGACATCCCATACTAGACATGTAAAATATCCAGCTACTTTGGATTTTATAGCCGCTTTTTTTTTTTTTTCGTAGTATAGAAGACTAAGATTCTATACAACCAATCAGAAACAACTAGGACAGTATGTCTGGCTCTCGTTGGTCACTCAACATTTTGGCAGCCTGCCTGAGCTCTATTGAGCCGGAAACAGAGGCTTCTGCTGGTTCCCTAATCTCCCGTTCTAGCTCTGCTCACTCATTTCTAGAGGAATTATTTTAGGAAAAATATAGAAACACCTGTTCCTAGACATCCAATTCTTAATTACTGGTCTTAACCGCTTAATGACCGAGCCACGCCGATATACATCGGCAGAATGGCACGGCTGGGCAGATCAACGTATATATATACTTTGGCCCTTAAAGAGCGGCATTGTGGGCGCACGCCACGAGCTCCGTGAGTCCGACCGTGGGTCCCACGGATTCGATGTCCGCGGGGATACCCGTGATCATCTCACGGTGAGGAAGAACGGGGAAATGCTGATGTAAACAAGCATTTCCCTAGTCTTCCTAGTGACAGGACAGTGATCACAGCTCCCTGTAATCTGAAGCGGTGATCAGTGTCGTGTCACACACAGCCTATCCCCCCTACAGTTAGAACACATCCCTAGGACACACTTAACCCCTTCAGTGCCCCCTAGTGGTTAACCCCTTCACTGCCAGTGTCATTTTTACAGTAATCAGTGCATTTTTATAGCACTGATCGCTGTAAAAATGACAATGGCCCCAAAATGGTGTCAAAAGTGTCCGATGTGTCCGCCATAATGTCGCAGTCATGATAAAAATTGCTGATCGCCGCCATTACTAGTAAAAAAAATAATAATAATAAAAATGCCATAAAACTATCCCCTATTTTGTAGACACTAAAACTTTTGCGCAAACCAATCAATAAACACTTATTGTTATTTTTTTTTACCAAAAATATGTAGAAGAATACGTATCAGCCTAAACTGAGGGAAAAAAAAAATTATATATTTTTTGGGGATATTTATTATAGCAAAAAGTAAAAATAATTGCTTTTTTTTTCAAAATTGTCGCTCTATTTTTGTTTATAGCGCAAAAAATTAAAACCGCAGAGGTGATCAAATACCACCAAAAGAAAGCTCTATTTGTGGGGGAAAAAGGGACATCGATTTTGTTTGGAAGCCACATCGCACGACCGCACAATTGTCAGTTAAAGCGACGCAGTGCCGAATCGCAAAAAGTGGCCTGGTCTTTGGCCAGCCAAATGGGCCGGGGCTTAAGTGGTTAATTGAATGGCCAACACAAACCTGGCGATAGACCATACACATTTGTCTTCATATATTTTTGCAGTGGGACGGAACAGCTGGGCAACAGGCACAGTTTAAATCTTCATCTGGTGGTTTAGTAAATTTTGGGGTCTAGCCTGCCAATATGTTCCTGGCACAGAAGGTGGGTTACTGTGGCTGTTTCTGGACTTGGGGTAATTTACCTAAATACTCTGTAAATGTTCTGAGAACAGAAATATGGCTCTGCCGTTTTGCTGACTTGTTTTGAAGAGATGATGGGGTTGATTTACTAAAACTGGACAGTGCAGAATATGGTGCAGCTCTGCATAGAAACCTATCAGCTTCCAGTTTTTTTTTTTTTTTTTGGCAAAGCTTTATTGAACAAGCTTAAGTTAGAAGCTGATTGACTACCGTCCATAGCTGCACCAGATTTTGCACTTTTCCAGTTTTAGCAAATCAACCCCATTGTCACTTTGCCTATTCAAGTGTCTGTGAACCCCCCCCCCCCCATAAACATACTGATACTTTTACCTCTCCAGCTATCCCCTGATGCCTCTTTTCTCCAATACAGCCAGTACCAAAATACCCATTGTAGGCTGATGTCAGGGCCTGCAGGGAACTGTGGCCGCTAGACCTGAGCACTGCCAAATGGGGTAACTCACATGCTCTTCCATACCCAGAATTGCTGGGTATTTTCACCATGGCTGAGATGGAGGAAAAAGTGGGGGACCGTCCTGAGTATCAGTGGGTCAGGAGTAGTAATGAGCTAAGGTTCAGGCTGAACCTGCTGGAGGCTGTCACATGATAGCATAAGCTTGGCTCATCATTGGTCAGAAGGGATCTTTTCACTATTGCTTATATAGGTGTTCAGTAGAGTCGACGTCAGGGCTTTGTACAAGCCACTTGCATTCCTCCACATCAAACTCATCAAACCATGTATTTTATGTTACTTACTATATGTTGGATGAGAAGACCCGGTTTCATCCCACTGTCACTTGTCTTGGCCTTAAAGGGGTGTTCAGTGGCCTACACAGAACCCTGACCTCAACCCTAAGGCCCCTTTCAAACTGGGGCGGGAGGTGCGCTGGCGGTATAGCGCCGCTATTTTTAGCGGCGCTATACCGTCGGAATTGCGGCGGTATTCAGCCGCTAGCGGTGCATTTTTAACCCCCGCTAGTGGCTGAAAAAGGGTTAATACCTATATATCTAATATATCTGCAGAGGCGCATTGCGGGCGGTATAGCCGCGGTTTCCCATTGCTTTTAATGGGAAGAAGCAGTGGAGGAGCGGTAAACACACCGCTCCTCTCACCACTCCAAAGATGCGGCTAGCAGGACTTTTGGAGCAGTCCTGCTAGCGCACCGCTCCAGGGTGAACGCCCTCGGGCTTTCACACTGAGACTGCAGGGCAGGAGTTTTTCAGGTGGTATTTAGGCGCTATTTTTAGCGCTAAAACGCCTGAAAAACTCCTCAGTGTGAAAGGGGTATAATGAACACCCAAATAAGGCAAAGTAGCTGCGATCATCAGCTTTTTTGATGGGGAAGAGATTGAGTGCAGTTCTGCTAGAGGGGGAGGGCGATCCCCGTTTCCAGGAGGAGGAGGACTGTCATTGGCCACTGCTAAAGCCAATCACAGTCCTGCTAGTCCCGCCCACCATCTGGAGGAAGATGACTCGTTTGGTTGCCACTACCAATCTGGAGAAAACCACAATCAGATGACAGTATTCCCTAACCTTTGTGTCACCTACTACTGAACCCCGGTGCTCTGTGTCCCTTTAAGCCACAGCCAGTATTAAGCGCAATGAAAATCACACACAACTTTTGCTGCGGCGCTTCGCACCACACTTTTCCTCAGCTGCAGGGGCCCAACTTATGATCCTGCACACAGGCCCACTGCTTTCAGAAAATGCCCCTGACCTGAGCTCATCATTGTGCATCTATTCCAGATGTTTGTATGTGACATCACATACATCCCATACATCACATACAAGCACGTGGGCTGGATTGTAGAGGTGGATCAGTAGGATGAGTGTGCCACGACAGGTAGATGTGTATCATCTTTGCTTCCTTTCACCACTCTGCATATTATAGATGAGAAGAGGGTAAGGTGGTGGAGCAGATGAGCAGGAGGGTACAGCGGTGGGGAAAATGAGCAAGAGGGGTTCAGAGGTGGGACAGAAGAGCAGGAGGGTACAGTGGTGGGGCAGATGTGCAGGGAGGTACAGTGGTGAAAGAGATGAGAAGGGGCTTCAGCAGTGGGACAGAAGAGCAGGGGGGTACAGTGATGGGGCAGATGAGCAGGGGGTTACAGTGGTGGGACAGATGAGCAGATAAGTTCAGTGTTAGGACAGATGAGAAGATGGTTCAGCGGTGAGACAGAAGAGCATTGGGGTATGGCGGTGGAGCAGATGTGAAGGGAGGTACAGTGGTGGGCAGAAAAGTAGGGGGTCACTGTGGTGGGGCAGATGTGCAGGGGGGTACAGTGGTGGGGCAGATGTGCAGGGGGTACAGTGGTGGGGCAGATGTGCAGGGGGTACAGTGGTGGGGCAGATGTGCAGGGGGTTACAGTGGTGGGGCAGATGAGCAGGGGGGTGCAGTGGTGGGGCAGATGTGCAGAGGGTTACAGTGGTGGGGTAGATGTGTAGAGGGTTACAGTGGTGGGGTAGATGTGTAAGGGTTACAGTGGTGGGGCAGATGAGAAAGGGGGTACATTGGTGGGGCAGATGAGCAGGGTGGTAAAGTGGTGGGGCAGATGTACAGGGGGTCACAGTGGTGGGACAGATGAGCAGGGGGGTACAGTGGTGGGACAGATGAGCAGGTAAATTGGGACTGATCAGAGGTGTGAATGTGCAGGAATTGGGATTGATCAGAGGTGTGAAGGTGCAGGAATTGGGGCCGATCAGAGGTGTGAAGGTGCAGGAATTGGGGCCGATCAGAGGTGTGAAGGTGCATGAATTGGGGCTGATCTGAGGTGTGAAGGTGCAGGAATTGGGACTGATCTGAGGTGTGAAGGTGCAGGAATTGGGGAGATCTGAAGTGTGAAGGTTCAGGAATTGGGGCTGATCAGAGGTGTGAAGGTGCAGGAATTGGGACTGATCTGAGGTGTGAAGGTGCAGGAATTGGGGAGATCTGAGGTGTGAAGGTTCAGGAATTGGGGCTGATCAGAGGTGTGAAGGTGCAGGAATTGGGGCTGTACAGAGGTGTGAAGGTGCAGGAATTGGGGCCGATCAGAGGTGTGAAGGTGCATGAATTGGGGCCGATCAGAGGTGTGAAGGTGCATGAATTGGGGCTGATCTGAGGTGTGAAGGTGCAGGAATTGGGACTGATCTGAGGTGTGAAGGTGCAGGAATTGGGGAGATCTGAGGTGTGAAGGTTCAGGAATTGGGGCTGATCAGAGGTGTGAAGGTGCAGGAATTGGGGCTGTACAGAGGTGTGAAGGTGCAGGAATTGGGACTGATCAGAGGTGTGAAGGTGCAGGAATTGAGGCTGATCAGAGGTGTGAAGGTGCAGGAATTGGGTCTGATCAGAGGTGTAGTTTAAAGCATTTACTTTATAAAAAATCCTTTTCGTGATTGAGAGTGTGAAGTTGACATTTTTTTGTTATAAAATCGGCACACTCAATTTCTTTGAAAACATTTTTCGGCACACTGTGCTCAAAAGGTTGCCTACCCCTGCCCTAGGGTCTCTGCTAAAATATATATATATAATGTTTGGGGGTTCTAAGTAATTTTCCAGCCAAAAAATCAGATTTTAACTTTGTAAGAAACAGGTGTCAGAAAAAGGTTTAGACTTCAAGTGGTTAAACTTCCTGCATATACAGAAGTTGTATCCCTTTGATCTAAGAAGGAAGAGTTACAATATTTGTACTTACCTACTAGCACAGAAAATGTTGTTAAAAACTTGGCAGACTGCCAGAGTGAGCAGAGAAGTCTCTACACTTGTTACATGAAAGAATCGAGATACTCTGCAATAGAGATTGTGAGGGGGATTGAATCGAGATTGCGATTTTTTTTTAACGATTAATTGTGCAGCTCTAGCATGTAGTAGGTATAAATCTCACACAAATCCTGTGCAAATGATTGCAGCTACATGATAGTGCACGCATCTTGCTTACAGGTGCCCTTTGTTCCATCTGTTTAGCAAGCAATTCCACTTTTTCCAAATATTTGCTAGCAATTTTGAAGCATGATTGCACTACTAGAAATCTCCAGCCTAATGCACACAAGCAGATGGATTAGGCATACTGACATAACAGAACTTTTGTAAATTGCAAGTCAAATGATAAACCTGACTTTTCTTGTTGGACACCTTTTGATGCATTTCATGTGAAATCATGAACCCGGTTCCAAGGATAGTGATGTATAAAGCTTATTGCCACTTTGCCGATTCTCTTTCAGCTGTATCTGGGTATCGTGTTGGCTGCAGTCGTCATCATCACCGGTTGCTTTTCTTACTACCAGGAGGCCAAGAGCTCGAAGATCATGGAATCCTTCAAAAACATGGTGCCCCAGGTGAGTACGATGGAATCTAGCCCCCCCCTCCCCGTAGCTCATGCTTGCTACCCTTCCACATCTATATGCTTGCAGTAATTAATGATGTGATACTGAATGTGTTTTATTTGTACTTTCTTGGGCACTGACAGTCTTTTCATTCATGTCGACTTTCATTTCTGGATGTCACGTGTTGCGAAGGGCTCTTATAACTTTTTAAAAGTTGGTCGCTTTAGCTTTACCAAAACGAATCCTATATCAGCTTAAGGGGTCAATATCTTGCATATCTGGATTTTACGGCACAAAACTGCATTTCACATACTAGTTTGACCTTTTTTCACTCTGGGGTGTTCTGCAGTCCTATGCAGGAAACTATAAATCTTCAGAGGGGCTCTTCAACCAGTTCAGTGAACCTTTTCTAGTAAAAATGTAGGGCCTGTCATTGTTGACATCCTTCTGACATTGGCTGCTTGGCTGTTATGCAGACCCCTAGATTTTATACATCATCACTGACCTACAAGTATACATATCTGAAAAATTTGAAATGATCTTTGATGTGATATTCACATTTCAAGTATTTGTTCTTCCATATTTCATATTTGGTTATGGTAATAAATTAAGAAATGTATAGTTTTCCCACCACAGGGAGCTCTATATTTGACATAATCCCCCCCCCCCCAATCTGCCTGTAGAGATATCAGATGCACAGGGAGAGCATAGTCTTCAATGACACGGCCAAATAATAGATTTGCATGGTGGGAAGGAGCAGTAAAGCACAACTATTGTGTAGAGCAGGGATCCTCAAACGACGGCCCTCCAGCTGTTGCGGAACTACAAATCCCATGAGGCATTGCAAAACTGACATTCACAGACATGACTAGGCATGATGGGAATTGTAGTTCCTGAACACCTGGAGGGCCGTAGTTTGAAGACCCCTGGTGTAGAGCATAAAGCAAGGTTCATAAAGACATGGATGAGTGAGTTTGGGGTGGAGGAACTCGACTGGCCTGCACAGTCTTGACCTCAACATGATAGAACACCTTTTGGGTTGAATTAGAGTGGAGACTGCGAGCCAGGCCTTCTTGTCCAACATCAGTGTCTGACCTCACAAATAATGCGCTTCTGGAAGAATGGTCAAACATTCCCATAGACACACTCCTAAACCTTGTGGACAGCCTTCCCAGAAGAGTTGAAGCTGTTATGGCTGCAAAGGGAGGGCCAACTCAGTATTGAACCCTATGGACTAAGACTGGGATACCATTAAAGTTCATGTGCGTGTAAAGGCAGGTGTCCCAATACTTTTGGTAATATAGTGTATGTATATAAATGTGTGTGTGTGTGTATGTATGTGTGTTTGTATGTGTGTATGTGTGTGTGTATATGTGTGTGTATGTGTGCGTATGAATATTTTTATATATAAATACTGGGCATTGTACATGTATTAATAAATTAATGTGGACTTGTGAATTGCAGACACTATGATCTATTCATGGTTAAGAATGAATACTCTCATGCCTAATGCCTCGTACACACGATCGGGTTTACCGGCCGTCAAAAGTCCGCCGGGAAAACCGAGGACCTGCTCGGTTGCTTTTCCCCCGTGTACACACGGCCGGTTTTCCCGACAGGAAAACTGCCATGACAGCTTTGGTCGGGAAAACCGGACGTGTTTCCCATAGGAAAACTGCCGAGCCAAAAAACGCAGAGAATCGCGGCGGGAAAAAAGAGAACAAGTTCTCATTTTTTTGCTCGCAGTTTTCCTGTTGGGAAAACTGCTATGGAGCATACACACAGCCGGTTTTGCCGACCAAAAGCAAACATGGCAGTTTTCCCATCGGGAAAACCGGTCGTGTGTACGAGGCATTAGCTTTGTGAATTGAGCCTAATGTCTTTTTTGCCTTTTGAACATTGTTTTTTTTTCACCATTACCTTTATGCCTTTTTAACTGCCAGCAAGCTTTAGTCATCCGAGAAGGAGAGAAGATGCAGCTGAATGCGGAGGAGGTGGTGGTGGGTGACCTGGTGGAGGTTAAAGGTGGAGACAGAGTACCCGCTGACCTAAGGATCATTTCTGCCCATGGGTGCAAAGTAAGTTCTGGTTGATTTATTGGTCAGATGGATGCTATAATGTATTTCAGTAAGCACATTTTGAGCAATTATTGTAAAGTTTTTAACCTTTGGCTTATTTCTTCTCCTCTTGTGGAGGTTCCTTCTGCAAAGCTTCTTCTTCCCTTTCTCACTTTGTCTTTCTCTTGTTTCTCTATGCACCTTTTCCTCCTTGCAGGTAGATAACTCCTCCTTGACGGGTGAATCTGAGCCCCAGACAAGATCACCTGACTGCACACATGACAACCCTCTAGAGACAAGAAATGTCACCTTCTTCTCAACCAACTGTGTAGAAGGTAACATTGCACATTGCACACTACTCTGAAGGATGTGACAGAATATCTAAACCCACAAAAAAATGTATTTAATATATTGCAATGCACCATTCCTTATGCCGCATACACACGACCGTTTTTCATAACGAGAAAAATGCAATTTTTTAAATTGGTCATTAAAAACGATCGTGTGTGGGCTCCAGAGCATTTTTTGCGACGTGAAAAATGGCCATTAAAAATTTGGAACATGCTCTATTTTTTCTCGTTGTTTTTCACGTCATTGTTTTTCTCGTCGTGAAAAACGGTCATGTGTAGGCTTTAACGACGTGAAAAAAATGCGAATGCTCAGAAGGAAGTGATGAGACGGGAGCGCTCGTTCTGGTAAAACTAGCGTTCGTAATGGAGATAGCACATTGGTCACGCTGTAACGGACTGAAGAGCACGAGGCTGAAAAGCGCGAATCGTCTCTCCCCAAACTTTACTAACACGAGGCTCAGCAAAAGCAGCCCAAAGGGTGGCGCCATCCGAATGGAACTTCCCCTTTATAGTGCCGTTGTACGTGTTGTACATCACCGCGCTTTGCTCGAGCATTTTTTTTCACGATGGTGTGTAGGCAAGGCAGGCTTGAGAAGAATCACGTTGAGAAAAACGTTGTTTTTTTACAATGACATTAAAAACGCCCGTGTGTACACGGCATTAGATGTGGTGGATGGATTTGTTTTTAGTAAAAACAGAAGTTTAGCCCTGGGACTTTATATGGGGTGGGCACCATTCCGCCAATAAGCATAACAATAGTAAATGCTGTATGAAATTTATTCACGTAAAAACGTTACATGCATTGATATCACCGACAATTGCCAATTTAAAAGGAATACATAAACATGAAATATTGGCAGATGATTGTAATAGCAGTCATAATACACGGGCATCTAAAGGACCCGACGCGTTTCGCGAGACCCAGCTCGCTCTTCATCGGTGGATGCATGTAAAATTGTACCTAGAATAAAAGAGTATAAATTGGCGATATAACATAGTATTGGTATACAAAGGCACCTCTTGCCCTGTGCCCATATAACCAATACTATGTTATATCGCCAATTTATACTCTTTTATTCTAGGTACACGCGTTGGGTCCTTTAGATGCCCATGTATTATGACTGCTATTACAATCATGTTTATGTATCCCTTTTAAATTGGCAATTGTCATGCATGTAACGTTTTTACTTGAATAAATTTCATACGGCATTTATTATTGTTATGCTTATTGGCGGAACGGTGCCCACCCCATATAAAGTCCCGGGGCTAATCTTCTGTTTTTGCTACATATAACAGGGATGGAGGTGTATCACTGGGGACACCAGACCTTTTTTTCCACATGCATTTGTTTGTTTTTTCAGGCTAAATACATTTTCAGCAATTACAGAAGATACTGTTGATCCTGCCAGAAAATGTAGTGCCCTTGTTATTTTCTTGAGAGCCAAAAAGAAAACCTACAGAATGCCATGTGTATTCCTTTTTGTCTTCTGTAAACTACTAATTTCCTCATCTCCATGTAATGGTGATGAATAGAGAAATTCCAATTTATAGTCTGAATCACTTGAGCAGCCTGGGTGATAACTACGCCTCCATCCATAGATAAGTGGAAGAGTGAATGTAGCCACTCTAGAATTTTCTAAAAATAGAAAACGAATGCAGCCACCACATCTAATGACCGATAAACTGTAATATTTAAAATGTTTGTTTTTGGGTTTAAATAACATTTTAATGATTGTGGTTCACTGTGGCCATAGGAATAGTTCAAGAGGGCCATAATGCATAGTCACACGTTTCCCTCAAACACTGTTGTGGATTATAATGTAATACATGTAAAAATGTAAGTGCCTAGCAATGGTAGGACCAATGCCTATAGGTTATAAACTTATTTAAAGCTGAAGTAAACCCATCCATTTAAGTTTCAAAAAACAGTTACATTTCTGGCACGTGCCGGAAATGTAACACTCCCATTGGTTGTGCTATCAACCAAATGGTAAAACCATCCAATGGCTGGTGTCATGCCTGATCACATGTGCAGCATCATGGCAGTTGTAGATTAAACAGAGGCCAAGATGGCAGCTTCCTTGGGTAAAAACGATAGGTGGGTTTATAGAGAGAGAGAGTCACCGCTCAAGGCAGAAAGAGCAAATGATGAACCTCTTCACCAGATCCGAAGCCAAGGGTGCTGGCAATGCATACGATAATGCAAAATGCAGGGGAATGTCTGGACAGCCGCACTCCAAAAAATTTAGTTTTTATTGTAAAAATAAAATCACAGGATACATGCCACAGCAAACAGGATACAAGCTGACGTGTTTCACACTGAAAATTAGTGCTTAATCATAGCACTGATTATGATTAAGCACGAATTTCCAGTGTGAAACGTGTCAGCTTGTATCCTGTTTGCTGCGGCATGTATCCTGTGATTTTATTTTTACAATAAAAGCAACATTTTTTGGAGAGCGGCTGTCCAGACATTCCCCTTCATTTTGCACGATAGGTGGGTTTACTTCCACTTTAAGGTTCCAACCTAGGAGTGTTTCAGATGCCATCCTTTTTAAATTACATCCAACACTCCCCTAGAGAAGCCAGTTTTTATTGCTATCTGTGTCCCCGTTAAGGAGATTCACCCTCTCTATGTGTCCTGTTTACCATTATCATCCAAAGTGAAAGTAAAAGAAACCCCAAATTTTGGGTTGTCTTCAGAAAAGTAATAGTGGGAAAATCTTCCAATTGGGACACTAGTTCTGGTCACCCGGGGGTCCCCAAGGAATTCCCTTAATTTGCGGGGTTTTCCTCTCACTTGATTTGGCTATGGGACAGAAAGTGAAGGTAAATCTCCCCAATGGGATACAGATGGCACAAAATAAACTGAAAGGGGTTATAACCCTCCCTAGCTCAATCCTAATTGGGGAAAAAAAAAAAGTTTTGCCTATAGTCCCACCTTAAGTAAGCTGGAGGGTTCTCGACTCCAGTTCTGAATCACTGTTAAATGCCAAGTGTCTATGAAACCTGGGAACACATTGATAAACGGTATTAATCCCCAAAAAGTAGAAGTCCAAAGGCATGACCAGCAGCTGCCCCATGTTGACCAATAAAAATAGTAGCAATAGTCCACCTTTTTTTTTTAAAGGATCTATTACTGTATAACCCCAAGATGTTCATTTACCATGTATGAAAGAGATATTATATTATACAGTAGGTTCACTGATTTTATTACTTTTCAGGGACGGCCCGTGGAGTGGTCATTGCCACAGGGGACAGAACTGTGATGGGTCGTATTGCCACCCTAGCTTCTGGTTTGGAAGTTGGGAAGACCCCAATTGCTAAGGAAATTGAGCACTTTATCCATCTGATCACTGGTGTGGCTGTGTTCCTGGGCATCTCTTTCTTTATCCTCTCGCTCATCTTGGGTTACTCTTGGCTGGAAGCCGTCATCTTTCTCATCGGAATCATTGTGGCCAACGTACCAGAGGGACTTTTAGCCACTGTCACTGTGAGTAATAAAAACCTGCTACTTGTACAGGTTTATAGAAGTATCTGTGTTTGTTCAGGTTGCAAATTATTGGATTTAAAAAATAATTCCATGTATGGAATTATTTTACATGGGTATATTGATTCCGCTTGGAATTCCGCTTGTAACTATGTATACTATATACCATACCTGGCTGATACTCCTGGAAGCTGGAAATCTCTCAAGTAGACACACAGTGATCTCCACTTGCTTCCGGGTTCTGTGCTGAGCAGCCAGCCTGATACATTGGGAATACAGGAGGTTGGCCCCTCAGCAGGGGCGGCATTCAGAGAATGCTTTGCATTTTCGAAAGCAGTGGTTTCCAAACTGCGGCCCGGGGGCCAGATGCAGCCTTTATCCGGCCCTTGGGGCACAATTGTGCCAACTGACATCAACAATGGGGTACCATTTGTCCCATTGACACCAACAATGGGGCACTATTCCTCCCAATGATACCAACGATAGGGCACTTTTCCTCCACCTCATACCAAATGTGGTGAGGTTTACTCCCACTGATGTCAGGACAATTTCCACTCCAGCTGGCCTTAGTCCAGCCCCCCTAAAGTCTGAAGGACAATAAACTGACCCTTTGTATAGAAAGTTTGAAACCCCTGTTCTAAAGGAATGAGAAGCGTTCTCTGATTAGGCGAGGTGGAAAGCATGGCCCTGCCTCGTCCAATCCTGGAATTCTTTTTTAATACAGTATCTCACAAAAGTGAGTACACCTCTCACATTTTTAAAAATATTTTATATCTTTTCATGTAACAACACTGAAGAAATGACACTTTGCTACAATGTAAAGTAGTGAGTGTACAGCTTGTATAACAGTGTAAATTAGCTGTCCCCTCAAAATAACTCAACACACCGCTATTCAGCCTCGTACACACAACCGAGTTTCTCGGCAAGAACCAGCAAGAAACTTGCTGGCAGAGATTTCTTGCCGAGAAATTCGTTCGTGTGTATGGTTTCTCGTCAAGAAAAGTGACAAGAATCTCGACGAGAAAATAGAGAACCTGCTCTCTATTTTCTCGTCGAGATTCTCGTCAGGCTGTTTCTCGACGAGAAAATTGAGTGTGTGTATACTTACCTGTTCGCCGGGAAGCCCGTGCATGCTCGAAATGACTTTGACGCATGCGCGGTAGCTTCCTAGGCATAGGTAGGGTAAACTAAGATGGCGCATGCTCGTCGTATTCGATGACGTCACCGCGTACGCTCCATTCAAAGAACCGCGGGTTCTTTGAAATGAGCGTGTGTACACTCGGCCGGGACAAGTTTCTTGTCCAAGGATCTCGTCGTAAAAAACGACATGTTTTTAACGACGAGATTCTCGGCCGTGTGTACGAGGCTTTAATGTCTAAAATGCTGGCAAAAAAAGTAAGTACACCCCTAAGTGAAAATGTCCAAATTGGGCCCAATTAGCTATTTTCCCTCCCCGGTGTCATGTGACTCATTAGTGTTACAAGGTCTCAGCTGTGAATGGGGAGCAGGTGTGTTAAATTTGGTGTCATCGCTCTCACTCTCTCATACTGGTCACTGGAAGTTCAACATGGCACCTCATGGCAAAGAACTCTCTGAGGATCTGAAAAAAAGAATTGTTGCTCTACATAAAGGTGGCTATAAGAAGTTTGCCAAGACCCTGAAACTGAGCTGCAGCACGGTGGCCAAGACCATACAGCGGTTTAACAGGACAGGTTCCACTCAGAAAAGGCCTCACTATGGTCAACCAAAGAAGTTGAGTGCACGTGCTCAGCGTCATATCCAGAGATTGTCTTTGTGAAATAGACGTATGAGTGCTGCCAGCATTGCTGCAGAGGTTGAAGGGGTGGGGGGTCAGCCTGTCAGTGCTCAGACCATACACCGCACACTGCATCAAATTGGTCTGCATGGCTGTCATCCCAGAAGGAAGCCTCTTCTAAAGATGATGCACAAGAGAGCCCGCAAACAGTTTGCTGAAGACAAGCAGACTAAGGACATGGATTACTGGAACCATGTCCTGTTGTCTGATGAGACCAAGATAAACTTATTTGGTTCAGATGGTGTCAAGCGTGTGTGGCGGCAACCAGGTGAGCAGAACAAAGACAAGTGTGTCTTGCCTACTAGGGATGAGCTTTAAGTTCGGGTGGAACATGAGTTCGACTCGAACAGCCCGTTCGTCGAAAAACGAACATTATGGGGCGTTCGCGCCAAATTCGAGCAGCGCGGAAGGCCCCATAATGCATTGCGACAATGCAGTGCATTGCTGTCTGATGATTGGCCAAGCATGCACTATGACCCGCATGCTTTGGCTAATCACAGTGCCGTCAGCAAAGAGAGCCATAATTGGCCAAAGGCAAGGTGCCTTTGGCCAATTATGGCTCAGGGGGTTAAGTCCACGCCCCACACTATATAAGGCCGCCTGCACGTCCGCCCTGTGTAGTGTGTTGCTGCCATTGACCGAGAGAGTGTCATTTCATTTAGTTTGAGCAGGCAGGCGATTCAGTTAGCTGCAGTGTATTTAGTATATGTATATACATTCAGGCTTTGTATATGTGTGTGTGTGTATATATATATACATACATATATATATATACATATACACATAAAGGGATTTTTATAACAGCTTACCTGTAAAATCCTTTTCTTGGAGTACATCACGGGACACAGAGCGACTTAGTCATTACTAATGGGTTATATAGATACCTTCAGGTGCTGGCACTGGCAACTTCCAAAACCGGAAGTACCCTCCCCTATATAAGCCCCTCCCATCCGGGAGCACCTCAGTTTTGTAGCAAAGCAATAAGTGTCCCAAAAAGAGGGGTGGGAGCTCTGTGTCCCGTGATGTACTCCAAGAAAAGGATTTTACAGGTAAGCTGTTATAAAAATCCCTTTTTCTTTTTCGTACATCACGGGACACAGAGCGACTTAGTCATTACTAATGGGACGTCCCAAAGCAATGCCAAATGAGGGGAGGGATACACTATACATAAGCTGGGCGCCATCAGGCATGAGGATCTTTTGCGGCCTGCAACACACTGCGCCCAAAGGCGACATCCTCCTGATTTCTAACGTCTACCTGGTAGAATCTAGTAAACGTGTGTACTGAAGACCATGTTGCGGCCTTACAGACTTGAGCCAGGGAGGCCTGGTGATGCACTGCCCATGAAGTTCCAACTGCTCTTGTGGAGTGCGCCCTAACTTTGAACGGAGGCGGTCTCCTTTTCAAGCCATAGGCTTGTATTATGACCTGTCGAATCCACTTGGCTAAAGTAGATTTTGATGCTGCCTGACCCTTTCTGGGGCCTTCCGGCAGAACAAACAAAGTATCCGTTCTACGAATCTGAGCAGTGGCTTTTAGATAAGCTTTAACTGCTCTTACTACATCCAAAGAATGCAATAACTTTTCCTCTACCGAACTAGGTTTGGGGAAAAAGGAAGGAAGAACCACATCTTGGTTCAAATGAAACCTCGATACCACCTTAGGAAGAAAGGCTGGATGAGGACGTAATACTACTCTGTCCTTATGGACAACCAGATATGGCTCCTTACAGGACAAGGCGGCTAATTCCGATACTCTTTTAGCCGAACAAATGGCTACTAAGAAAATCAATTTCCTGGTGAGAAGAACCAAGGAAATGTGCTGCAATGGTTCAAATGGTTGTTTCTGTAGAACCGACAGAACCAGGTTTAAGTCCCATGGACATATGGGAATACTAACCGGAGGGCTAATACGCATCACTCCTTGTATGAAAGCTTTGACTAGTGAATGCGAAGCCAAGGGCCTTTGAAAAAATATTGACAAGGCCGAAATCTGACCCTTGATAGTACTCAAGGCAAGCTTCCTATCCACAGCCCACTGTAGGAAGTCCAGAATCCTACCTATTACGTACTTACGTGGATGCCATTTCTTGGCCTCACACCACGCGATGTACGCCTTCCAGATCCTAGAATAGATCTGCCTGGATACCGGCTTCCTGGCATTGATCATGGTAGATACCACAGGATTAGAGACCTCTCTTTTTTAGAATGTGGGCTTCAATAGCCAGGCCGTCAAACCTAGGGCTGGTAAGGAAGGGTGGTATATCGGTCCTTGCGAAAGCAGGTCCGGACGATGTGGGAGAGACCAAGGACTCCCCACTGACATTTTTACAATCTCCGCGTACCATGCCCTTCGGGGCCACGCTGGAGCCACCAGAATCACCGGTTTCTTTTCTACCCGTATTCTGCGGATTAATCGCGGTAACAATTGTGGCGGTGGGAATGCATATATCAGCTTGAACTGATCCCAAGGGAACACTAGGGCATCCGAGCCGCAAGCTAGGGGATCCCTTGTGCGAGACACAAATCTGTCCACCTTTGCGTTGAATCTGGATGCTAGCAGATCTACATCCGGTGTTCCCCACCGCTGGCATATTGCCTGGAAAACCTCGGGGTGAAGAGACCATTCCCCCGGGCATAATTGCTGGCGACTTAAAAAGTCCGCTCTCCAATTTTCCACTCCTGGGATGAAAACCGCGGATATGGCTGGGACATATCTTTCTGCCCATTCCAGGATGCAATTCGCTTCCCTCTGGGCTGCACGACTCCTGGTGCCACCCTGGTGATTGATATATGCCACTGCTGTGGCATTGTCTGATTGAATTCTGACAGGGGACCCTTGGAGTTTGGATGTCCATGCTACTAGGGCATACCGGGCTGCTCGTATCTCTAAGAGATTGATGGGCAGGGCCTTCTCTGCTTCTGACCACTTGCCCTGGAGAGACCATTGCTCCAGTACTGCCCCCCAGCCTATGAGGCTGGCATCTGTAGTGTCCACCTTCCAAGAAACCGGACTGAAGGGTTTCCCTTTTTCCAGATTCTGGGGCACCAACCACCAATGGAGGCTCTTGCGAACGGAAGGGGACAGGGACATTGGCAAGTCTAAAGCCTGAACTTTTTTGTTCCAGGCTGACAGTATGGCCCTCTGCAAGTTCCTTGAATGGAATTGACCGTAGGGTACTGCTTCGAATGAAGCCACCATTTTTCCCAGCAGCCTCATGCACAGGCGTATGGATGGTTTTCTTTTTGTACCCACTAAGTGGGTCAAATCTTTCAAAGACGACACCTTCTCTGGCGGTAAGAAAATCTTTCTCTGATTTGAATCCAGCCTTAGCCCCAAGTATTCCAGACTTTTGACTGGTCTTAGAGCTGACTTGTCTCGGTTGATAATCCAACCGTGATATTCCAGATACTTGATTGTCTCGTGAATAGCTACTTCCAGTTTTTCCACTGAGTGGTCTATTAGTAGCAGGTCGTCTAAATATGCCATTATCGTTACACCCCGTGTTCTTAGATTGGCCAATAGTGGGGCCAGAATTTTTGTGAACACTCGTGGTGCTGTGGCCAGACCGAAAGGTAAGGCTCTGAACTGAAAATGGCGCCCTTCTACTACAAAGCGTAGAAATTTCTGGTGGGCCGGAAAGATGGGAATATGCAGATAAAAGATGCTTATGTCGATCGAGGCTAACCATTCCTGCCCTTGTAGGGCGGTGGCCACCGATCGGATCGACTCCATCCGAAAAGTCCTGATATGTAGGAACTTGTTTAGCCCTTTTAGATTTAATATGGGCCTCACGTCCCCATTTGGTTTGGGGACTGTGACAAGGTTCGAGTAAAACCCGAACCCGCTTTCTTCCAAGGGAACCTTCATGATTACACCTTGGAGCAATAGTTGTTCTAGTGCCAGAAGGAGGGATCCTCTCTTCTGGGGATCGCGTGGCACGTTTGACCTCATAAAATGGGCAGGAGGAGTGTCTTTTAACTCGAGCTTGTATCCCAGACTTACTGCGGAGATCACCCATCTGTCCCTGATGGTGTCCCGCCAGGTCTCTGTGAACAACTGAAGTCTTCCCCCCACCCGATTGAGTGGGGGCAACCCTTCATGACTTGGGGGGAGGTTTTGTACCTCTCTTGATCCAGGGTTTCTTGTTACCCTGTGATTGTCCCTGATTTCTGCCCCCTGGATTTGACCGCGGAGGCCGTCAGAACTGTTTCACAGCCGATGTGCCAGGGACTGGAGAAGTAGGCCTCTTAAAAGAAGGACTTCTACCCTTGTTCTTAACCGGCAAGAGTGTACTTTTACCGGCAGAAATTTTCTGGATATACTTGTCCAGATCTTCTCCAAATAAGCGTTCTCCATGAAATGGGAAGCTAATCAGCAATTTCTTACAGGGAGCTTCAGCAGACCAGTTTTTGAGCCATAGAAGCCTACGCATATGTACTACAGACAGCGTAAAGCGGGAGGCCTGTTGGATTGTATCCTTTATGGCGTCCACCGCAAAACACAAGGCTCTAGGTAGGTCAGCTAGGGCAAGAGCCTGCTGATCTGGTAAGTCCCTTAAGACTTGTTTCAACTGATCTTTCACTGCTTGGCAGACTCCAATCGCTGCTACTGCAGGTTGTGTCACCATGCTTGCTGTAGAGAAAGCAGATTTTAGTAAAGACTCCAATTTTTTATCTATTGGGTCTTTGAACATTGGAACATTATCTACTGGACATGTCAGTGATTTATTCACACAAGAGATGGCTGTGTCCACTGTAGGGACCCTCCATTTTTTTATGAACTTATCCTCCATGGGATAGATCACTGGAAATCTCTTGGGGGGAGTAAATATTTTATCAGGATGCTCCCAATCCTGGTAAATAAGCCCTTCCAATAAAGGGTGGATTGGGAAGGAACAGACAGTCTGGGGAGCTTTCAGCGACCCCAGCGAGGAAACAGTAGTGGTTGATGGTTTCGCCAGAGGCATTTTAAATGCTGATTGGACCATGTTAGTCAGAGACTGAACCCATAATCTTTCAGCCTGAGATGCTGAGAAAGGTTCTTCCACTGTTGATTCCTCTATAACCGAATCAACCTCATCCTGATCCCCTTCAGGTAGGTCGATCTCTGTGTGGGACTGTTCCTCCACTAACAGGCACTCTGAAGGAGGAGACGGAGATCGGACGCGCTTTCCCTGTGACAGGGAAGCAGCGATCAATGCTGTTAATCTCTCTTCCAATCCTCCCAGAGTTGAGGAAAAAACCTCCTCTGTTATATATACAGGAGCAGGTGGACTGGGGACAGCCGCAGCACCAGGTACTCCTGCGGGGTTCCTACGGCTACTGACCTCTGAATTTTCAGGGGAGATTGGTGCAATACAAGCATGCCCAAAATCCTCAGAGCCCGATGGAGACCCCTTTGGCTTCCTGGAAGACTTATTTCCGGAGCGTCTGGACGACATATCCTTTAAGCACAAAGCTGAGGTATTCCCGTCATCATACACCAATTTTACTGGTAATAGTCTAGCACAGTTGCTGCTATATACCAGCTGGTGTCCACTAAAGTGTCTTTCTATGGGGATGCCTGCATCAACCGCCTCTGTGTGCCACCGTTTGTTGCTAGCTCTGCTTGCATCCAGCTGACACTTGTACTGTGTCTTTTATCCATGCTGGGACGCCTGCACATGCGCAGAAGCCCCTTTCCTTTCATAGGAGGCGCGTGCACGCGCCTGCGCGCGCGCCCATGCGCCTTCGGCGCCTTTTTTGAAAACAAGCAGGGACTAGGAGCCAGGGCCCTTTTTGCCGGAGGGCCTGTGCGGTGGATGAGCGCAGCAACAGGGCAGAGGAAGTGGATTCCCACAGAGAAACTTACCAACTGCCTGGATCTTTTGACTTGAAAAAGCCAAAGATCCACATGACAAGAAAAATGGACCACAGCGGCCTCTAGTGGTTTAACACAGGTACCGCGGTCTCCTTTTTTTTTTTTTCTTGACTACTATTAAAATTTAAAATTTTACATTTTCCAGTAGTTACAGGCATACACAGATATCAGCGGGAATACCGTTGGGTAACAGACAGACAAATTAGGCTTGGGGGTCCCCCAATAGAACCAAGTTCCTGGGGGCCCCCACTTACCTGTTCCCCGCCGCAGGACTTTGTTTTGTCCACAGAAGCCCAAACTTCACCTATCACGGCAGGCATTGTATTTAAACCTTCAGGGACCGGGTTCCCAAGGATTCCACTCCCCTGGACCTGTATAGCACCCTGCACAGACAACATCTTGGTCGTGGGTATGACCAGAGCTCTGGATCCCAGGGTCCAGCCCTCCTAAGAGAGGCATTACAGGCAAAACCTTGCTCTTCTGTTGCAAGGCCCGGGTACCGACCGTTTAGCTATGAAGCTTTTTTGGTCGGGTCCGGAACAGCTTACTAAGGCCCCTAAAAGAACCTGTACGCAAGCCCAGTGAAAACACATGTTACTCTTTGGCCAACACCTTAGACACTGGCAAAAAACTGAGGCGCTCCCGGATGGGAGGGGCTTATATAGGGGAGGGTACTTCCGGTTTTGGAAGTTGCCAGTGCCAGCACCTGAAGGTATCTATATAACCCATTAGTAATGACTAAGTCGCTCTGTGTCCCGTGATGTACGAAAAAGAAATTATATATATATATATATACACACATACAGTTGCAATAAAAAGTATGTGAACCCTTTTGGAATGATATATGGATTTCTGCACAAATTGGTCATAAAATGTGTTCTGATCTTCATCTAAGTCACAACAATAGACAATCACAGTCTGCTTAAACTAATAACACACAAAGAATTAAATATTACTATGTTTTTATTGAACACACCATGTAAACATTCACAGTGCAGGTGGAAAAAGTATGTGAACCCTTGGATTTAATAACTGGTTGAACCTCCTTTGGCAGCAATAACTTCAACCAAACGTTTCCTGTAGTTGCAGATCAGACGTGCACAACGGTCAGGAGTAATTCTTGACCATTCCTCTTTACAGAACTGTTTCAGTTTAGCAATATTCTTGGGATGTCTGCTGTGAATCGCTTTCTTGAGGTCATGCCACAGCATCGGGTTGAGGTCAGAACTCTGACCGGGCCACTCCAGAAGGCGTATTTTCTTCTGTTTAAGCCATTCTGTTGTTGATTTACTTCTATGCTTTGGGTCGTTGTCCCGTTGCAACAACCATCTTCTGTTGAGCTTCAGCTGGTGGACAGATGGCCTTAAGTTCTCCTGCAAAATGTCTTGATAAACTTGGGAATTAATTTTTCCTTCGATGATGGCAATCTGTCCAGGCCCTGACGCAGCAAAGCAGCCCCAAACCATGATGCCCCCACTACCATACTTCACAGTTGGGATGAGGTTTTGATGTTGGTGTGCTGTGCCTCTTTTTCTCCACACATAGTGTTGTGTTTTCTTCCAAACAACTCAACTTTGGTTTCATCTGTCCACAGAATATTTTGCCAGTACTGCTGTGGAACATCCAGGTGCTCTTGTGCAAACTGTAAACGTGCAGCAATGTTTTTTTTGGACAGCAGTGGCTTCCTCTGTGGTATCCTCCCATGAAATCCATTCTTGTTTCGTTTTTTACGTATCGTAGATTCACTAACAGGGATGTTAGCATATGACAGAGACTTTTGTAAGTCTTTAGCTGACACTCTAGGATTCTTCTTCACCTCATTGAGCAGTCTGCGCTGTGCTCTTGCAGTCATCTTTACAGGACGCCCACTCCTAGGGAGAGTAGCAGCAGTGCTGAACTTTCTCCATTTATAGACAATTTGTCTTACCGTGGACTGATGAACAGCAAGGCTTTTGGAGGTACTTTTATAATCCTTTCCGGCTTTATGCAAGTCAACAATTCTTAATCGTAGGTCTTCTGAGAGCTCTTTTGTGCGAGGCATCATTAACATCAGGCAATGCTTCTTGTGAAAAGCAAACCCTGAACTGGTGTGTGGTTTTTAGAGAGCAGGGCAGCTGTAACCAACACCTCCAATCTCATCTCATTGATTGGACTCCAGTTGGCTGACACCTCACTCCAATTAGCTCTTGATGATCTCATTAGTCTAGGGGTTCACATACTTTTTCCACCTGCACTGTGAATGTTTACATGGTGTGTTCAATAAAAACATGGTAACATTTAATTCTTTGTGTGTTATTAGTTTAAGCAGACTGTGATTGTCTATTGTTGTGACTTAATGAAGATCAGATCACATTTTATGACCAATTTGTGCAGAAATCCATATCATTCCAAAGGGGTTCACATACTTTTTATTGCAACTGTATATACATACGTACATACACACACTGTATCCAGTTTAGCTAGAGCAGACCGTTCCTGGGGTACTGTTTCTAATATAGTTCAGGCAGGCAGGTGATTCAGCTAGCTGCAGTGCATTTAGTGTGTATATATACACACACACACTGTATCCTGTGTAGCTAGATCTGACTGCAGGCCATTCCTGGTTGACAGTTTCTAATATACTGTCAGGGAGGCAGGTGATTCAGTGATCTGCAGTGCATAAAATATATATAGAGTCTCCTACATATATATCCACTGCATTCTAGTCTAGCCAAGCCTATACCTGACTGCAGGCCATTCCTGGTGTACGCTTTCAAATATACTTTCAGACAGGCAGGCAGGTGACTCGGTGATCTGCAGTGCATTCAATATATATACAGTTTCCTACATATATATATCCACTGCATCCAGTCTAACCAAGCCTATATCTGACTGCAGGCCATTCCTGGTGTACTTTTTCTAGTAGACTTCAGGTGGTGTTTTGCTAATCTAATTTTACAGTATGTCTGGAAGGCCATCAAGGAGAGGCAGATGCTCACAGGCCACTAAAAGAGGGCAAGCAGGCTCTGTGTCTACATCCAACAGTGCTGGTCGTGGACACGGTGCATCCTCAGCACGTGGTCGTGGGGCACGGTTGTCCTTTTTTTCGGCAACTGGCCGTGTTGAGCCACAACATGCAGAAGAGTTGGTAGAGTGGATCACAAAGCTGTCCTCATCCTCTGTCACCCAGTCTCAGAGTACTTTGGCTGCCAAAGCAGCCTATTCCATTGGCTCAATGTCATCAGTCACTCCTTCCCTAGCCCCAACATCATGCACGGAGGAGTCCCCCGAACCGTTCGACCACAGTGTCGGGTACATGCTGCAAGAGAATGCGCAGCTTTTTGAAGGCTCCGATGATGGTACCCAGGTTGAGGAAGGTAGTAACGTGAGCCCAGAGAGAGGGGGTGCCCAAGAAGGACAAGAAACTGGCAATCATGTTCCCCCAGCTGCAGCATACTGCCAGGTTTGCTCCAGTGACGAGGAGGGAGGGGATGATGAGGTCACTGGCTCTATGTCTGTGGAGGAGGAGGAGGCACATCTCCAACGAGGCAGGATGCCCTCCAGGGGCCAGCTTAAGGGCAGCCAACTGACTGCATCACACCGCAGAGCTCTGCATGTGCAGGGCGCTGCTGACTCCATGCGTTTCTTCAAAAGTTCTTGGGTGTGGGCCTTTTTGAGACATGTGCAGCAGATCACACTGTTGCTCTTTGCAACATATGCCTGAAGTGTATCAAGCGTGGCCAAAACAGCAGCCGCTTGGGCACCACATGCTTGACCAGACATATGTCGACCTCCTATGCAGCCCGTTGGCAACAGTACTTAAAAGACCCATACCAAAGAACAAGGCGGACCTCTCCTTGCTCCTCATCAGCTGGGATCTCCAACCCCACTATACCTTCAGTCCTCTCAGAAACCTGCACTGAGAGGAATAAAGGTGTAGAATTAGGTGTGCCAAGTACTATCGCTACACCAACATCCGATTGTAGCAGGCAAATTTCCCTACCCCAGTTGCTAAACCGTCAAAAGAAATTCAGTCCCAGCCATCCACATGCTCAGAGGCTGAATGCTAGCTTGGCTAAATTGCTAGCACTCCAACTGCTGCCTTTTCAGCTGGTAGACTCGGCCTCTTTTGTGAATTTGTGGAATGTGCGGTACCACAGTGGCAGGTTTCCAAATGCCACTTCTTTTCACGGAAGGCGATTCCCGCTCTCTACCGGCATGTGAAAGGCAATGTCCATGCCTCGTTGGACAGAGCGATCAGCGGTAAGGTGCATATTACCGCTGACTCATGGTCCAGCAGGCATGGGCATGGGCTCAAATCACACTGCAAAGAATCGCATTCTATTTGAACAGGAATACGGTGCGATTTCTTTCCGAATCGCATGCATTTTCCCGTACCGCTCCTGTGTGAACCCAGGCTGAAGTCACTATGACAAGCCTGGGTTCACACAAGAGGGGTGCGGGAAGCCGAATGTGATTTGAACAGGAATCGCACCTCATTTCTGTTCAAATGGCATGCAATTCTTTGCAGTGAGATTTGAGCCCATTCATTTTGAAATCCCCCCTCCACCAAATGATTTGGACCAGTGCACAAAGCAAGGTCTATAAAAACATAGATGAGCAAGTTTGGGGTGGAGGAACTTGACTGGCCTACACAGAGTCCTGAACTCAACCCGATAGAACACCTTTGGGATGAATTAGACCGGAGACTGCGAGCCGGGCCTTCTCGTCCAACATCAGTGCCTGACCTCACAAACGCGCTTTTGGAAGAATGGTCAAACATTCCCATAGACACACTCCTAAACCTTGTGGACAGCCTTCCCAGATGAGTTGAAGCTGTTATAGCTGAAAAGGGTGGGCCAACTTAATATTGAACCCTATGGACTAAGACTGGGATGCCATTAAAGTTCATGTGCGTGTAAAGGCAAGTGTCCCAATACTTTTGACAATATAGTGCATGTGAACCCAGCCTTAGGCTACTTTCACACTGAGGCGCTAGATGCGCTGGCGGTATAGCGGCGCTATTTTTAGCGCCGCTATACCGGTTTTTTTGCCGCGATTTGCGGGCGCTAGCGGGGGTATTTTAACCCCCGCTAGCGGCCGAAAAAGGGTTAAAAACGCCCGCAATAACGCCTCTTTGAGGCGTTTTGCGGGTGTATTAGAGGCGCTACCCCATTGATTTCAATGGGCAGGGGCGCAACAGGAGCGCTATTTTTAGCGCTCCTATTGCGCCTCAAAGATGCGGCTTGCAGGAGTTTTTTGAGCCTCTTGCAAGCGCAACGCTCCAGTGTGAAAGCCCTCGGGCTTTCACATTGGATAGTATTGAGAGGCTTTTTTGGGGCGCATTGCAGGCACTATTTAGAGCGCAATAGCGCCTGCAAAGCGTCTCAGTGTGAAAGGGGCCTTACACAGCAAATAAAAACCAACAGTGGTGCTAATCCTTCCATACTCTATCCAAAACAAAAAGAAAAAGATTTGGACTTCAGTACACCTAAAGTAGGTTAGGGAGGTTGGGTTTAAAGCTGAATTGCATCTCACTAATTTAAATACTATTCATCAATGGCCAAAAAACTATATACATCTCCTTTTGTGAGCACCTGATGCCCTTGGAAGCCCAGATATTGCCTTATAAATGTAGAAGCGACATCATCACTTTGCTGTTTATAGCATGTGCACAGAGTTGAGCTGTGGGAGGGGACCCAACAGGCCCCACCCACTACAGTCTGCCTGTAAAAAACGACAGGAGGGGGCAGATACAAGACCGGTCACCCTCCACAAGAGAGCAGAAGTGACCAGTCTTTATTACAAGAAAGAGGCAAAGTTTCACACTGGATTATTTAAAATCTGGAAAAAATACATTAAACACACCAAGATTAAAGTAAGTGTGCACATGCCTTTTATTTTTAGTCCAGAAGTAGGCAACCTAGGCACTCCAGTCATGGCAAAACTACAAATCTCATCATGCCTCTGCCACTGGGAAGCCATGCCTTTGGCTGTCAGAGTTGTCCAATGCCTCAAGAGACTTGAAGGTTTACCACAGTTGGGAGTGCCGAGGTTGCCTACAGACCTGATTTAGCTGTAAGTGTTTGGGACTGCTTAACAATTATGAATAGTTTAGTTTTTTTGGAACATCTTTTATTTAAAAATAATTCTGTGCGGAAGGTCAAATGCCAAGAACTACTGTGCTTGGCTACTGTTGCCAAAGACTGTTATTCTTGGTGGGTCTCACCTGTATGGTGATGGTCACTAGAACATCAAATAACCATCAAGAAGTAGGGCTGGGGTTCAGAGTCTGTACTAGCCAAGTGCGATTTTTGTTTCATAATAATTCATGAAAAAAAAAATTCATTATTCGGAGATTCGGATGTATCCAAATTTCCAAATCACAATAGTAACGAGTTTCAATTAATCTGAAATAAATTATAACAAAGCAAATATACAAATTGTGAATTTGAATTTGAAAGTGAATTTGAATTTGAATGTGAATTTGAATTTAAATTTGAAAGTGAATTTGAATTTAAAAAGGAAACATATACAGTAAGGTATAAAAGTGAAATAAGATGATGATTCCTACTTGGGCTGCTTTAGGGATTGGAATAAAAAAGAAAAGAATAAAACTATAGAATAGAATAAAATAAAACAAATGAATAGAAAAGAATAGAATAGAATAAAACAAAATAGAATACAAAAGAATAGAAAAAAACATAGTAGAGTAGAAAATAAAAGAATAGAATATAAAAAAAAGAATAGAACAAAATCGAAAAAAATAGATTAAAAATAGAATAGATTAGAATAGAATAAAATGGAACAAAATTATCCGTCTTCTAAAATTCGAATTTAGAATAGATTTGAAAATAATGAATATACGAAAAAAAAATCAGAATATACAAAACTAATTCCGATAAAGGAATCATTCTGACATAATGAATTTGGGAAAAAAAATGTATTACCTTAACGAACAAGACAAAACAAATTTTTCTGTCATGCACACCTCTATTCTATACAACAGAAGGGCCTGAAAAGTGGTATGCCCTCTTATTGGATATCAAGAATATGTGCACTACTTACAAAACTTCTGGCTAGTAAAGGGGAGTTTGTGTCTTAACTTTGCATTAGGCTCTTTTGAGTGACATTTTGGTGGTTTTGCTATAATGTCATTTATATATTACAGGCAGTCCCCGAGTTCCGAACATCTGAGTTACGAACAACTCCTACTTACGAACAGAGGTGGCGTGGCGTCACTGCCGGCCGCTTGTGCTCCACACTGGTCCCAGATACAGCTGAGCAACCATTTTACAGTGCTGCACACATCCCACACTGCAGTACTGCATGGCTACATGAGCCCCAAATAACATGACTGCATGAGCACCCGGAACATCCCACATCACTGCACAGGCTGGAGTTACACTTAGAAATGTACTGTTCCGACTTACAAACAAATTTGACTTAAGAACAAACCTACAGTCTCTAACTTGTTCGTAACCCGGGGAGCGCCTGTACTGTCACGAACGACATTTATGAGAGGAAGCCATAACTGTTATTGTCTTACCTTCACAGGTATGCCTAACCCTAACTGCCAAACGAATGGCTCGCAAAAATTGCCTTGTGAAGAACTTGGAAGCTGTAGAAACCCTGGGGTCTACTTCGACCATCTGCTCTGATAAGACCGGAACACTGACACAAAACCGTATGACGGTAGCTCATATGTGGTTCGATAACCAGATCCATGAGGCGGACACCACAGAGGACCAGTCAGGTCTGGGAGTCTTAGGCAGCACTGATCCCTTCTACTGATCCCTTCTACACTCTAACCCAGCCTTTCTCAACTTTTTTACCTTTTAACCCTTGAAATAACTTCCTGGTCTCAGGGAACCCCTAGTAATAAGTAGTGTTGGGCGACGATTCTGCCCGAGTATGAGTTTGGGCCAAACGTTTGCCTGTTCGGCCGTTCACCTAACACCCGAATTTGCAGGGTGTTTGCCGGGTGTCCCCCCCCACTGAACACCCTGCAATGCATTGAGCGCTGCACAATGCGTTCTGTGCCCTGATTTGGCAAAGCTTTGCCTAATCAGGGCGCAGTGTAAGCCGAGCGAGTGCCCTTCTCCCACGAACCATACCAGGCCACATGCCCCCCCACCCCAAAGCACCTTATCCCCATGTTGATGGAGACAAGGGCCTCATCCCCACAACCATGGCCAGTGGTTGTAGGGGTCTGCGGGTAGGGGGCTTATGGGATCCCGCCCCCCCCCCCCACGTTTTTTAATAACGGATTTGTCAAAAACTTGTCTCCTGTTTTTATTTTTTTGTACATTTTTTTGGTGAATTGGTAGGGGTACTATGTACCCGATACACATTCACATAGGGGGCAGGATCTGGGGGCCCCCTTGTTAAAGGGGGCTTCCAGATTCCGATAAGCTCCCCGCCCACAGACCCCCACAACCACCGGCCACAGCTGTGGGGATGAGGCCCTTGTCCCCATTACATGGAGACAAGGTGCTTTGGGGTGGGGGGGGCAGAGCCCCCTCTGTCCCAAAAGCACCCATTTATATATGGTAAATGTGGCCTGGTATGGTTCAGGAGGGGGGGGGAGTGCTCGTCCACCCTCTTTCATGACCTGCCAGGCTGCATGCCCGGATAAGGGTCTGGTATGGATCTTGGTGTGGACCCCACATCGTTTTTATTTATTTTTTTGCCCGTTTTTTTTTTCTTCCAATAGCCAGGTGCCAGCATTTAAATTTGATTTTACTTTTTTTTTTGCTGCAGCATGTTCTGTACGTACTACGGATGAGCTGCTTTATAGGCACCCTCAGTCACTATATTTAAAGGAATTTTTAATTTGTTATTGTTGCACTTGAAGCATAATTAAAATCCCTGCACCTAAAAAAACAATTGTTTAAAAAAATTGCATTGATACATGTCCCCCAGGGCAGTACCAAGACCCCCATACCCCTTTTATGGCCAATTACTTGCATATAAGCTTTTAAAATGGGCACTTTTGATTTTTCCTGTTTGGATCCCATAGACTTCAATGGGGTTCGCCGTTCGGGTTAGAACTTTTTACCCTGTTCGGAAGTTTTGCGGCAAACCAAACGGGGGGGGGGGGGTATTCGGTCCATGTCTAGTAATAAGTTACCATCTCTATAGCTCACTGTACATTAATGTGATGGCTGCTGGGGAAAAATGTTACTTACATTTGTGGTCAGTGGGAGAAATCTCTAAACAGATCATGGTTGTCAGTGGGAACTCAAGGAACCCCTTGCACAAGGAACCCCTAGCAACACCTGGAGGAACCCTAGTGTTCCACAGGACCCTGGTTGAGAGAGGCTGCTGTAACCTCTTACCCGCATCTCACTGGTTTCCTTTCTCCCCTCTTGTGTTCTATTTCAGGTGCCTCATTTGATAAGAGTTCCCTCACCTGGGTGGCCTTGGCTCGGATCGCTGCCTTATGCAACCGTGCTGTCTTCAAAGCAGGAAACGACAACATTCCCATTCTGAAGGTGTGTGCCTCGACGGGAGCTGTGTAGCATTGTGTCACTGTGTGTGGCTTCTCGTCTTGTCGTATGTCCCGCTTACCGTGTATGTGTTTCTGTATATCGGCCTCACTGTGTGTTGTTATGCAAGCGAGTGTTGGTGTCCATGGGTAACGGGGTACGTTTCTGCTTCCTAGAGGGATGTGGCAGGTGATGCCTCCGAATCGGCTCTCCTGAAATGCATTGAGCTGTCCTGTGGATCGGTTAAGGCCATGAGGGAGAAGTACAAGAAAGTGGCAGAGATTCCTTTCAATTCCACAAATAAGTACCAGGTGAGTGCAGGGCCACATTTCTGCAAAGTCCATACAGGGCACCAGGAATGTCTGGGTAGTATTTATTTATTAAATCAAATAGGTCTGATGTGATTGCAAATGCCTCCAACCCTTACACATATCAGAAAAAACTTTTTGCTAACTGGTTGGGAATTTGATGGCACAGAACAAAAAGGTTTAAAACATGACAAGTTTATTATACATGCATTAAAAGCCACAGCCACAAGTAACATCAAAAATACATAATCATATTGAGATCATGATATATCATCACAACAGATGACCAAAAGGATAAATGTTTGAACCCCAACGCGTTTCAATTCATCCAGAATCTTAAAGGGGAGTTCCAGCCTTTTTTATGTTTATTAAGGCAGCAGCTACAAAAAGTGTAGCTGCTGGCTTTTAACAAACAGACACTTACCTGTTCCACTGTCCAGCGACGCGGCCGAACGGAGCTTTGCTCCTCTCCCCCCTCCTCTCCACCTGCGCCTCCTTTATAACTTTGGGCACCCGCCTGTGACAGCTTTCGGCTTCACGGCCGGGGACTCACTGCGCATGCGCGAGCGGCGCTGCGCAATCTTTGTGGACAGGCGATCGCCTGGGACCTGTCACGTGTCCCAGGTGATCACCTACAGGGAGGGGCCTCCTTAGGCGATATGACGAGTCACCTAAGCGGTCCCTGGGCGGAAGGAGGAAGTGGGACAGGAAGTCCCACTCCTACTGAAGCCCCCACTCCCCCCCAAAAAAATTACATGCCAAATGTGGCATGTAAGGGGGCGAGGAGTGGTTTGAGCGGAAGTTCTACTTTTGGGTGGAACTCCACTTTAATCGGGAGTATACCGTCCAAGTGCCTGTGGTACATACTGTACTACTCTATATGAAAAATGTAGACACAGCCCATCCCAGCAAGGCATCCCCAAAGGGCATGAGAAACCCAAAGGTGGACAATCTGGATGTCTTGAGCAGCAGTCGAGAGTCTATCTTAACCCCTTCCCGTCTAGGGGTAAAACAGATCTTAATGCCTAAGCACAATTTTGCAACTTTGACATGTGTTGGTAAAACCGTACATAACATCACAACCAGTGTTAATTTTGGCAGCAAATTTCGATTTAGTTTTATTCTTAAGCCTCGTACACACGATCCAATTGTTGGCCAACCGAGCGTCAGATTTTTGTCTTAAGGGCGTGTGCCTGGATCTTGTCTTGCATACTAACGGTACACAATCTTCATGCAACAAACACGAACGTAGTGACGTACTACGAGGAATTTCAGCTCTTGAGCGCCATTCTTTGGGCCCCTTCTGCTAATTTCGTATTTGGTGAGCCTTGATTCCGAGCATGCGTGTTTGTTCTTTCAACTTTTGTGTGACGGACTTGTGTACTGACCATCAGAAAGTCTGACAGCCAACCGTTGTCTGCCAAACATTTACTAGCATGTCTTCCAACATTTGTTGGCAGAAAGTTGGACAACAATTGTCAAAAGGAGCGTACTAACGGTAAGATTTTAGGACAACAGTCTGTCAACAGACAATCCCCTGCCAACAATTGGATCGTGTGTACGAGGCTTAAGTCTAAAGCCTCGTACACACGACCGAGTTTCTCGTCGTTAAAAATTTGTCGTTTTTCTCGACGAGTTTCTCGTCAAGCTTTCCATGCGTACACACTGACAATTCCAAATCTCGTTGTTGTTCTGCGCGGTCACGTCCAGCACGTACGACGGCAGTATAAAGGGGAAGATCAATTTCACTGGCGCCACCCCTTGGGCTGCTTTTGCTGATCTCGTGTTACCGCGTGTGAAGTAAAAGTTTGGGAAGAGACGATTCGCGCTTTTCAGTCTTCGTGCTTTCAGTTCGTTTTAGCGTGACGAATGTGCTATCTCCATTACGAATGCTAGTTTTACCAGAAGATGCGCTCCCGTCTCATACTTGATTCTGAGCATGCGCGCTTTTTGAAGAGTCGTAAAAGCATACACACGAACCATTTTCTCGTCGCAAAACAGGCCGACGAGAAACACGACGAGAAAATCTAGAATCCGGACGAGAAAAAAGAGAGCAGGTTCTCTATCTTTCTCGTCGAGATTCACGGCAGTTTTCTCGTCGTAAAACCATACACACGAACGGTTTTCTCGACAATAAAGCTCTCTCGGCACTTTTCTTGTCGGTTTTGGACCAGAAACTCAGTCGTGTGTACGAGGCTTTAGGACTAAAATGGCATTTTAGTTGTAGTTCCATTTTAGTCTTCTGCAATTGTTTTAATTTTAGTCTACTAAAACTCGTTTTAGTCATCTAAAATCTAATGGGTGTAATTAAATTGTAATGCATTATTTAAGCATTTCTCTACAATTTCCAAACTCTTTATATACTGCTGGAGTGAATAATCGAATATGTTATTATTTATGGTATTGAGGTAGGAACATGCACTACAGACGTCAAATTACAATTTAGTTTTAGTCTTAGTCTTTTGACTAAAATGCCATTTTAGTTTTAGTCCTATCTTAGTCATATCAATTGTTTTAGTTTTAGTCGTATTTTAGTCGACTAAAATGTTTTAGTCGACTAAATGAACACTGATCACAACTACTTTGTGCATCCGGGTAAATTATACCACCAAAGAACAGCCCAAAATAAATTCTCCTGCTCCTGACGATCACAGTGATACCACATTCGTGTACATTAGTTGTTGTTTGTACCCATAGTAGAGGCCAGAAACAATAGTGCGCATTTTGCTTTTTTTTATCCTACATAAAACAAACACACTGACGCTAAAACAAATTTAAAAAAAATACTGACCCTGACCTTTCACCCTGATTTGAACCCTTTTAACACTAACCCTGGCACTAGCCTGGATCCAACCTTGATCTAGGTATTTTTTATTTTATTTTTTACACACTTTTTTTTTTTTTCTTCCTCTGCAAGGAGAGAGAGAGAGAGATACAATGCATCCTCTCTCCTTTTATTTAGAACAGGTTCTTATATAGCACCTTCATTTTACGCAGTGCTTTAAACATATTGTACATTTACATCAGTCCCCGCCTTCAAGGAGCTTACAATATAAGGTCCCTAACTCACATTCATACATACACATACTAGGGCTAATTACCCTACCAGCAAGTCTTTGGACTGTGAGAGAAAACCTGGAGTACCTGGAGGAAACCAAGGAGAACATGCAGACTCCAGGCAGGTAGTGTTGTCGTTGGGATTCGAACCAACATCCCCTAGTACTGCCCAGGGGCCTTGCTTGGTCTACAAAAGATCCAGGGCTAGAGCCCATAGCAGCGACGTAAAGAAAGTCATACGTTTGGGCGGGCATACACATGTAAATAATATACATATATTATGTGTGTGTGTGTGTGTGTGTGTGTGTGTGTGTGTGTGTGTATGTATGTATGTATATATATATATATATATATATATATATATATATATCCCCTGCACCCACCGTAGTGTCCTCTGTCCCCTGCACCCCACCGTAGTGTCCCCTGTCCCCTGCACCCCCCCTCCACTGTAGTGCCCTCTGTCCCCTGCACCCTCCCCACTGTAGTGTCCTCTGTCCCCTGCACCCTCCCCACTGTAGTGTCCTCTGTCCCCTGCACCCCCTCCACTGTAGTGCCCTCTGTCCCCTGCACCCTCCCCACTGTAGTGTCCTCTGTCCCCTGCACCCTCCCCACTGTAGTGTCCTCTGTCCCCTGCACCCCCCCCCCACTGTAGTGTCCTCTGTCCCCTGCACCCCCCCCACTGTAGTGTCCTCTGTCCCCTGAACCCCCCCACTTTAGTGTCCCTGTCCCCTGCACCCCACCGTAGTGTCCTCTGTCCCCTGCACCCTCCCCACCGTAGTGTCCTCTGTCCCCTGCACCCTCCCCACCGTAGTGTCCTCTGTCCCCTGCACCCTCTCGACCGTAGTGTCCTCTGTCCCCTGCACCCTCTCGACCGTAGTGTCCTCTGTCCCCCGCACCCCCCAGTAGTGTCCTCTGTCCCCTGCACCCTCTCGACCGTAGTGTCCTCTGTCCCCTGCACCCTCTCGACCGTAGTGTCCTCTGTCCCCCGCACCCCCCAGTAGTGTCCTCTGTCCCCTGCACCCCCCACTGTAGTGTCCTCTGCACCTCCCCACTGTAGTGTCCTCTGTCCCCTGCACCCCCCACTTTAGTGTCCCTGTCCACTGCACCCCACCGTAGTGTCCACTGTCCCCTGCACCTCCCCACTGTAGTGTCCTCTGTCCCCTGCACCCCCCCACTTTAGTGTCCCTGTCCCCTGCACCCCCCCACTTTAGTGTCCCTGTCCCCTGCACCCCACCGTAGTGTCCACTGTCCCCTGCACCTCCCCACTGTAGTGTCCTCTGTCCCCTGCCCCCCCACTGTAGTGTCCTCTGTCCCTTGCACCCCCCCCCCACTGTAGTGTCCTTTGTCCCCTGCACCCCCCCACTGTAGTGTCCTCTGTCCCCTGCACCCCCCCCCACTTTAGTGTCCCTGTCCCCTGCACCCCACCGTAGTGTCCTCTGTCCCCTGCACCCTCCCCACTGTAGTGTCCTCTGTCCCATGCACCCTCTCGACCATAGTGTCCTCTGTCCCCTGCACCCTCCCCACTGTAGTGTTCTCTGTCCCATGCACCCTCTCGACCATAGTGTCCTCTGTCCCCTGCACCTCCCCACTGTAGTGTCCTCTGTCCCCTGCACCTCCCCACTGTAGTGTCCTCTGTCCCCTGCACCTCCCCACTGTAGTGTCCTCTGTCCCCTGCACCTCCCCACTGTAGTGTCCTCTGTCCCCTGCACCTCCCCACTGTAGTGTCCTCTGTCCCCTGCACCCCCCCCCCCCCACTGTAGTGTTCTCTGTCCCTTGCACCCCCCCCCCCCCCTCACTGTAGTGTCCTCTGTCCCCTACACCTCCCCACTGCAGTGTTGTTGTGCTTTTTAAGGACAGTTTTCCCGCACTGTATTTATTGAGTAATTTTTAACGAGGATATTTTTAGGATACAAAATCAATCTATATGACACAGTCTATAAATATGAAACTATTCACGGAGACATGTGATCATACGAAATAGTTACATTTATTGGTTGACAAAAACAAACATTTACATGAAATTAAAATACTGATTGCGTTACATGAACGTCATGAAAATCAATAGAAAACACCCGCAAAATGGGAGTGTAGTACCTTTGTCGTAATACCACCATGATAACTTCTCGGTAGAATCAATAACCTTGTGAAAATGACAATTAAACAGAACGTTTGTATTTCACACGTCCAACCGTTACTATACTGCAGGTAAGTAAGTGGTAACAATGTGAAATAAATTAGACGTTTGTTTTGTCAAAAAATGGCAACTATGCAAAAAGAAAAATCTAATGAAAAATTTTAATCTTTAGAGAAAAATCTACAAGGCGGTTATTGATCTGGGAGAACGATTATCAATAGTATAACATTCAATAATTCAATATTTTAGAGAACATAAATGAATACAAGATAACATCAACATGACATAATTACCCATTCCAAAATGTCTACTGTTCCTAATGGCTGGTTACCAGAGTTAAGATGGCTGCCGTAGCTTTCAAAAATGGATACTCTTAAAGAGGATTTACTTCTTGTGACCTCCGTGTTCCAAGGATCAGGGTTCAGGAATCTTCATGAATGTCAAAATATGTATTCATGCATGGTGCATGAGTGTCAGTCTGTCTGGGAGTGTGTGCATCTCCCAGTGTGTCCCAGAGTGTCTTTCATCTTATTTTTCTTGTCCTAGATACTATCTCAGACAATGAGATCATAAAAATTATAATAAGCTCTGCCCAAAAGGTATGTGTTCCTTCTTCATTGGTAGGCAAGACTTAATAATTAACCTTTCCTGGAAATTTCATGAGTTCAAATAATATCACCTTCAACCACCAGGTGTCTCACATGCGTTTTGAGTCTCTCTCTTTAATTAATATATTCCATTTTTCATAATGTGTATTAGTTTATATAATGGTGAGACGAATATATATCTTTGAGTATTCTGATTCATTTGATTCATTGACATAACATAAAATGTTTTTTGTGTATATAAATGTATCTATCTTTTAAACTGGTTGTCTAGGAATGACACAGGTTATATATATCAATCAATATCACACAAAAAGATTATCTATATGGATAAATGAATAATTCTGATCTATCCGATGAGTATGTGTTAATCTAAACATATGGAAAAGTCTTATATTGTTATTTAGCACAAAATGACGGCGCAAGGAATGGGTACAGAGAACTCACTGATAGGGATAAGGAGTATAACCCAAAAAATTATTATATAATATATAATAAACCATGAATTATAGGGAATAAGAAGTCTCAATTAAATGATAAAAGTCCATATGATGATGATAATCTGGATAACATAGGCACCGTTGGCAGCACTTTATAGAGTGAAGTAAACTCTGTATGCAGTAAAAAGAGAAAAGAAAGTGCGCCTACTAAGTGCAGTATGTAAAATACAATTTATTAGAAAAATAAAATTCAGCCAAATGGCTACTCACAAGATAGTAATAAGATAATGGCATAAAAGGATGTCTGTGGATGTCTGCAGGGGGTATGACACTCCGGTCCTCTGAAGTCTCACGGCAGTGTAGAGCCTCTCCAGTGTTGGAATTGTGGACGATGTTATCGCATGAGCAGTGGATGATCGGTGAAGGAGCGTGGCAGCGCTTGTGCAGGTCCGGAAAACAAGAAATCAACACACTGCGGCATGCGGTTCACGCTGGAGCGCAGCCGGCTCGAGGCGACAGGACGTGACGTCAAGGCAGACGCTGGAAGATGACGCGTTTCAATGCTTCCGCATTTTCATCGGATCTTCACGTCACGTCCTGTCGCCTCGAGCCGGCTGCGCTCCAGCGCGAACCGCACACTGCGGTGTGTTGATTTCTTGTTTTCCGGACCTTCGCGAGCGCTGCCACGCTCCTTCACCGCTCATCCACTGCTCATGCGATAACATCGTCCACAATTCCAACACTGGAGAGGCTCTACACTGCCATGAGACTTCAGAGGACCTGAGTGTCATACCCCCTGCAGACATCCACAGACATCCTTTTATGCCATTATCTTATTACTATCTTGTGAGTAGCCATTTGGCTGAATTTTATTTTTCTAATAAATTGTATTTTACATACTGCACTTAGTAGGCGCATTTTCTTTTCTCTTATATTGTTATAATCATGATTGGTGTCTTTCATAATGCTAATTAGCTTTTCAAAACATTTCTACTATAATCACTATCTTTTATCTATATATTTTTCTTATAACAAAGTTCTTAGGTTATCAGATACTAAAATTAGACTCATTCTCTGTGACCTACAATATCATACATAATTTGAATGATTTATCAAAGCTATGGATGACTCTGGTATACCTTGATTCTTACAACACGCATTGTAACATAACATATTATATGTCCATATCATATATAGATACATGTATTTGTCATTTCACTTTGGTTTCAGTTTCTGTGACTGTTGTATAATTAACTGGAGTCTCCTGGAGAAGCTGAGACAATACTGGCTGCTTTACTTAAGGGGCAATCTTACCAAAAGACCCTATTGTTCAGGCAAATCTCTGTCCCAACCTCTGCTTGTAAAAACCTTCAATAGTTGATATATTGGAGACTTGTAAAAAAAACATAAGCTTTTCTCTGAAAGGTTTTTAAGAGCAATAGTTCACTTCATAGTTCGTCTGTTTTTGAGGCCTAGGCGATGTGTGAATATAAGTGTGGCGCTAATTTTTGTTAGTCTAAGTGAAATAATAAATCGCACCTAGATATACGTGGTTAAATGTGTTACCAAAACAAAAACCAGTGTACATATAGAAACAAAATTACTGTAATAATTAGTGATAATCATTGAAACAGTAAGTGTTTAACTATAAAAAATGAATATAATAAAATCCAAGGAAAAATACACATTCATCTATTTTTAGGAGTGAAGTGAAAATCAATTCCAAATGATAATGTTCATTAGTGACATGAACTTGAAATCCAAAAAATGAAGTGCTGTGAGAACCGCCACCAAGAGTGAGTTGAAGGAGGCTTACCGGAAGTCTCGGACCTAAAGAAGCGTATGCCACTTAGGTCGAGAAAGGCATGGGGGTTTACAAACCCAATATAGATGGTCTGGAGTCTGAGGGGTTTCTTATTCCACTTCAATCTCATAGGACATCTAATATGTTGATCACGTATTCATAAGCATATATGAAAGGCTTGGTATCCGTGTTTGGTGCATATGGAAGTGAAAAAACTCACATAGCGTGATACCGTTTGGAAAGGTTTAATAGCAAAAAAAGAGAGAAACAATAAAACACTCACATTTGTGATGGTATAAAAGGCATAGATTCAGGTACAGGAGCGATACATGTAGACAGGTCCACCCTGTGGCCTAGGCGAACCTCACATTTTTGCCAGTGAATATAGAATATATTATTTCTTCACAACCCATAACAGTGTCCTCTGTCCCCTGCACCCCCCCCTCCCCACTTGTAGTGTCCTCTGTTCCCTTCACCCCCTCCCAACTGTAGTGTCCTCTGTTCCCTGCACCCACCCCCCTGTAGTGTCCTCTGTCCCCTGCACCCCCCCTCCCCACTGTAGTGTCCTCTGTTCCCTGCACCCCCCTCCCCACTGTAGTGTCCTCTGTTCCCTGCACCCCCCTCCCCACCTGTAGTGTCCTCTGTTCCCTGCACCCCCCCCACCTGTAGTGTCCTCTGTTCCCTGCACCTCCCCCCCACTGTAGTGTCCTCTGTTCCCTGCACCCACCCCCCTGTAGTGTCCTCTGTCCCCTGCACCCCCCCCCCACTGTAGTGTCCTCTGTCCCCTGCACCCACCCCCCTGTAGTGTCCTCTGTCCCCTGCACCCCCCCCACTGTAGTGTCCTCTGTCCCCTGCACCCCCCCCACTGTAGTGTCCTCTGTCCCCTGCACCCCCCCACTGTAGTGTCCTCTGTCCCCTGCACCCCCCCCACTGTAGTGTCCTCTGTCCCCTGCACCCACCCCACTGTAGTGTCCTCTGTCCCCTGCACCCACCCCCCTGTAGTGTCCTCTGTCCCCTGCACCCACCCCCCTGTAGTGTCCTCTGTCCCCTGCACCCACCCCCCTGTAGTGTCCTCTGTCCCCTGCACCCACCCCCCTTTAGTGTTCTCTGTCCCCTGCACCCACCCCCCTTTAGTGTTCTCTGTCCCCTGCCCCCACCCCCCTGTAGTGTTCTCTGTCCCCTGCCCCCACCCCCTGTAGTGTTCTCTGTCCCCTGCACCCACCCCCCTGTAGTGTTCTCTGTCCCCTGCACCCACCCCCCTATAGTGTTCTCTGTCCCCTGCACCCCCCACTGTAATGTCCTTTGTCCCCTGCACCTCCCCACTGTAGTGTCCCCTGTCCACTGCACCCCCCTCCCCACTGTAGTGTCCTCTGTCCCCTGAACCCATCCCCCTGCAGTGTCCTCTGTCCCCTGCACCCACCCCCCTGTAGTGTTCTCTGTCCCCTGCACCCATATCCCTGTAGTGTTCTCTGTCCCCTGCACCCCCCACTGTAGTGTCCTTTGTCCCCTGCACCCCCACTGTAGTGTTCCCTGTCCCCTGCACCCCCCTCCCCACTGTAGTGTCCTCTGTCCCCTGCACCCCCCACTGTAGTGTCCTCCGTCCCCTGCACCCCACCACACAAACACACACTGTGTAGGTAGAACTCTCCTACCTTACACAGGTGTGCAGCAAGCAGAGCATCAGCATCATAGGGCTGGATGGGGGCGGGAACTACTGAAGTTACCTTTTCACATTAACAGGCTGGTGATTGGTTGCTAGGATTGCCCAGCAACAAATCACCTGCTGTTTAATGTAAAAGTTAACTTCAGCAGTTCCCACCCCCATCCAGCCCTGTGATACTGGCTGCTCCTCTTCATTGGACAGCGGCGATAATGTCCGCGGCCCCGCATTCAACGGTGGCGGGCCGGGTGCTGACCCCTGCCCTAGAGACAGGGGTATGGGCCCCAGATTCGGGGCTATAGCCTCAATAGTTACCCCCTAGCAAAGCCTCTGGTGCTGCCAGTGCTATCCGCTTAGCATGCTGCCCAGACATAGCAATCAGACATTGCACACTAATGCCCGTGTACACACGATCAGAAATTCCACCAGCAAAAGTCCGATGTGAGCTTTTGGTCGGAAGTTCCGACCATGTGTATGCTCCATCGGACTTTTTGCTGTCGGAATTTCCGCCAACAAAAGATTGAGAGCAGGTTCTCGTGAACTGCTTTGCAGAGATGCTGCAGTCATTGCCGCACTTGTGAACAAACCTTTATTGTAGGCCCATTACCATCCCGCCATTTTATTATTTTAAATTCTTCAGCTTTCATTTCAAGTGATACTAAAGGAAAAAAAACAAACAAACATGTCCTACTTACCTGCTCTGTGTAGTGGTTTTGCACAGAGCAGCCCTGATCCTCCTGTTCTCTGGTCCCCCCCGGCACTCTGGGCTCCTCCTCCCCTACTGAATGCCCCCAATAGCAAGACCCTTGCTATAGGGGCACATGTGTGTGCATGCTCCTGAGCCCCACTCTGTTTATTGACACACAGAATGGGGCTCAGCCCTACCCCCTGCTCCCTCCTCAGTGACTGTGATTGACAACAGCGGGAGCCAAAGGCTCCCATTGCTGTGTCTGAGCCAATGAGGAGGAAAAGAGCCGGGAGAGCAGTTGCTCTCATGCACATCACTGGATTGAGATTGGGCTCAGGTAAGTATTAGGGGGGAGCTGCATACAGAAGGCTTAAAAACCTTCAGCCTTTAGAACCATGATCCTGACATGAAGGTCTTTGTTCAGGGACTTCCTGTTATAGGATGTCAACACTTTGTCCAAGACGCCTAATTGTGCGCTTGAGTTGTCACCTCATCATGTGTAGTGCCCATCTTTTGATGGAGATTCAATGTGGCTGTTTCCACATGCATTACATAGGCATGGTCCACTGCACTGACCATCAGCAAACCCACTGTAAAAAAAGCCTCCAGCCATCGCTGAAAACTGTCACTTACACTAGATTACCAAAAGTATTGGGACACCTGCCTTTATGCGCACATGAACTTTAATGGCATCCCAGTCTTAGTCCGTAGAGTTCAATATTGAGTTGGCCCACCCTTTGCAGCTTATAACAGCTTCAACTCTTCTGGGAAGGCTGTCCACAAGGTTTAGGAGTGTGTCTATGGGAATGTTTGACCATTCTTCCAGAAACGCATTTGTGAGGTCAGGCACTGATGTTGGATGAGAAGGCCTGGCTCGTAGTCTCCGCTCTAATTCATAAGGTGTTCTAGAGGGTTGAGGTTAGGACTCAGGCCAGCCAGGTTCCCCAACCCCAAACTTGCTCATCCATGTCTTTATGGACCTTGCTTTGTGCCCTGGTGCGCAGTCATGTTGGAACAGGAAGAGGCCATCCCCAAACTGTTTCCACAAAGTTGGAAGCATGAAATTGTCCAAAATGTCTTGGTATGCTGACACCTTAAGAGTTCCCTTCACTGGAACGAAGGGGCCAAGCCCAACCCCTGAAAAACAACTTGCACCATAATCCCCCCCACCAAATGATTTAGACCAGTCCACAAAGCAAGGTCCATAAAGACATGGATGAACGAGTTTGGGGTGGAGGAACTTGACTGAGTCCTGACCTCAACCTGATAGAACACCCTTTGGATGAATTGGAGCGGAGACTACGAGCCAGGCGTTCTCATCCAACATCAGTACCTGACCGCACAAATGTGCTTCATGAAGAATGGATAAACATTCCCATAGACACACTCCTAAACCTTGTGGACAGCCTGGGGTGGGCAAACTCAATATTAAACCCTATGGACTAAGACTGGGATGCCATTAAAGTTCATGTGTAATATAGTCTATCTAGTTGGGGTTTGTAGCTATTTAAAGGAGAACCCAAGCTTTCTGTGAACGTGTAATCTCTAAACGATGTCTACAACTAGCCAATTATAAATGCAGTGTTTGTTGCATAGATTTGGCTTACGTCTCCAGATCTTTCGGATGCTACCACAGTCCTTTGGTTTCCATAAGTTACTGTATATTTAGTGTAATAAAGTGACTGTTTCCATGACAATGTCCATCATCCATCACCAAGAAATCCCAGTGAATCCACCACCAGCTGTAGAAACTGCTTACCAGCTCCAATAGACCCCTTTATATAGGGCAGGGGTGTCCAGCTCGGTTTCATGGAGGACCACATAAGCATTATGGTTGCCCTCAAAGGGCCAGATGAATCTGTAAGTCTAGTTATCTAGAAAACCCCACCCCCCCTTACATCAGATGTCAAGAGTCTCCCACCATCAGTCAAGGGTCTCCCCCCCCCCTTACATCAGATGTCAAGAGTCTCTCACCATCAGAAGTCAAGGGTCTCCCATCCCCCCCTTACATCAGATGTCAAGAGTCTCCCACCATCAGAAGTCAAGGGTCTCCCACCCCCCCCCTTACATCAGATGTCAAGAGTCTACCACCCCCCTTACATCAGATGTCAAGAGCCCCCCACCATCAGAAGTCAAGAGTCTCCCACCCGCAATTACATCACAGTGCACACCCCTTACCTTGTGCTGCTGCCGGGAAGAAGTTGGGGGCAAATTGGGAAGCAGAAAGTGCAAGGTCTGGAGGAGGTTTAAAGGAGGGCTGGAGTGAGCTGAATGCTAAGACCAGAGGAGGTGGAAACGAGGGGATGCTGGGGCTGTACAAGAGGTGCTGGATCTGGCCAAGGAGTTCTGTTGTCCTCTCTGCTGCCAACTGCCGCAACAAGGCGGGGGATGCAAAGGCCACATGAAATGACCCGGTGGGCCGTATTTGGCCCATGGGCCTTGTGTTTGACAAATGTGTTATAGGGGGTCAATGAATGCCTGCGGGTTAAAACCCAGCCGGGGCATTTCTCCGCATCCCAGGATCTCTCCGCACTCCAGATGGCAATCAATGGACATGGGTAGGAGTTAGACACTGAAAAGAAACCAAAGGCTCCACATAGTATAAAATCCTTGGGTTTATTGGATTGATAAAAATCTCACTCACAACGCCTTAAATTTGGAGTGTCGGCCAGCACACTACCAAAACAACCCGTCCTTCAGGACACGAGAAGAAAGAGATGGTGACATCAGCACGTCGCTCCAAAACAGTCACTTTATTACACTAAATGTGGACTCTTTATATAAATTCATGAATTATTCACTTGTTTCACATATGGACTTTAATTTTTAGCGCAATTTTTACTATTCTTTATTTTTACCTTTCTGATTGTGTTGCACAAAATTATTGCTGCCAATTTCTTTTTTGAAAGGGATAATAATTTCTAGCGCAGTTCTTACATATTTTTATATTCCAACAATTGTCAACCTTTTTGAACATAGAAGAACCCTTGACAAGACTTTTCAAATCAAGTGTTAACCTTAAAGGCTTATACGCAAGTTATTGCCATAAAAAGTGTTTTGGAGGCCCGGGTCCTGCCCCAGGGGACATGTATCAATGCAATTTTTTTTTTTAAAACAGCAGTTTTTTCAGGAGCAGTGATTTTAATAATGCTTACAGTGAAACAATAAAAATGACATATTCCTTTAAATATCGTGCCTGGGGGGGGGGGGGGGAGTACCCTTAGTCTGCCTGTAAAGTGGCGCATCTTTCTCATGTGTTTTACTGTGCCATTTAAAATTGCTTGCGGCTGTAATGTATTGCCGGATCCTGGCAATATAGATGAAAATCACTGAAAAAATTGGCGTACATCCCCCCCCCAGGCATGGCAGGCCAGGAAAAGGGGGGGATGAGCGAGCGCCCCCCCCTCCTGAACCATACCAGGCTGCTTGCCCTCAACATGGGGAGGGTGCTTTGGGTTCCCCCCCAAAGAACCTTGTGTGTTCCCATCTCCACAACCCTTGCCCAGTGGTTGTGGGGGTCTGCGGGCAGGGGGCTTATTGGAATCGGGAAGCCCCCTTTAGTAAGGGGGCCCCCAGATCCCACCCCCCAATGTGAATTGGTATGGGGTACATTGTACGCCCGGACCCAAAAAATGGAGAGAAAAAAAGTTCTGCCTCGACGTGACGTCAGAAGGGGGCTGGATCACCCAGTTACGTCACCGGGTGGACCTGTCCTTGCCTATATGACAGCTGCCAAAGCCAAGAGACAGCAGTCGGCTTCATTTTTATTTTATTTTTTCGGGTCCATCGGACGCCGTGATTGAAGATGGATGGACATCGCGGGACACTTTTTTTAATAAAGAAATTTTTTCGGGTTCCTTACATTGGTAGTTATTAAGTAGAATGCCCCTACCCTGATGGTCAGTGGGAAGATTTTTCCTTACATTGGCAGTCAGTAAGAAGAATGCACCTTATATTGGTGGTCAGTGGGAAGAATGCTCCTTACATTGGTGGTCATTGAGAAGAGAATGCCCCCTGTACAGATAGCTAAAAGGATCATTGGTCAGTGGTTACAATTCTGAGTCAGAAACTGAGCATTGCTCAAGGAACACCCGTAGTAACCTCTGAAAACTCTGTTTGAGAAAGGCTCACATATTATCTCTGTCTACCTTTACTTCTTTACCAGCATTTTTCTCATTGGCTCTTCATTCCTGCCCCTCACCCTCCTGCTCTGCCTTTGTCAATCTCTCTCTGTACAGATTAGTCCCAGCTGCTGTAGGATCCCAGCCTAATCCTTCTTAACATTCATTTCATAATAACATAAAAGCTTTTTAACTTTGCCTCCCTGGACTGTCCCGGACCGCCGTGACTGCAGGTTGCTTGGGCCTAAGCAATTCATGCCTGGAGTGTACAGCCTTGCCATGACCAAGCTGTGCTTCCATTTTATTGTAACACCTAAATGTGAGGTTTTGTAAGATTTTTAAAGCGTATACAGGAAAATATTTGAGAGTATATATGAGATTTTCTCCTCACTGTAATCCCAAAAATGTTCAGGTCTTAGAGAACCCTTTCTAAAAAATATTAATAGTGGGGTGGATATTGGGAACATGCCCCTTGCATTGGTGGTCAGTGGGAAGAATGCCCCTTATGCCCCGTACACACGATCGGACCTTTTTCCGATCAAACTTCCATCGGAATTCCGACAGAATTTCATCGGGAAAAAAAAGAACATATTCTATTTGAAAATTCGGATGGAATTCATCGAAATTTCTCAGATGGAGCCCACACACGGTTGGAATTTCCAATGAAAAAAACTCAGTCGGACTCTGTCTGACTTTTTTCATCGGAAATTCCTATCGTGTGTACGGGGCATTACAATGATTGTAAGAATGCCTTCTTTACAGACAGCTAAAAATTGGTGTAATTCTAATGGATCTGCCAAGTGCTGTTGGCCTAATGAATGTTGATAGTTACTCCAACCTCTACCAGGTGTCATGATGCATTTGTGAAGACACGGTTTAGTAGTAATGTACATAGTCCCTTATATTGAGTCATGCACTAACTATAGTAAGATATTCTTAACTGATCATTTTATTTGCTTCTTGCAATTTCTTCCTCAACAGCTGTCAATCCATGAAACAGAGGACCCCAATGATAACCGCTACATGCTGGTAATGAAGGGAGCCCCAGAAAGGATTCTGGATGTCTGCTCCACCATCATGATCCAAGGCAAAGAGCAGCCATTGGACGATGAGCTGAAAGAGTCTTTCCAGAATGCATACATGGAGCTGGGGGGACTCGGCGAGAGAGTATTAGGTGTGTAGACTTATAACACTGGGGAAACTGGTAAAGGGAAAGAGGACCAGGTTTTTGAAAGTGTCTGAAGGAAGAACTGTCTTTGTGTTGCCACCCAATCTCCTTCTTTCTTTTTTCCCCTTAATTTTCCAGTTAGTCCTAGCAACATAATATTGTATAACTAACTGGCTGCCATGGGCAATACAGATACTAGGGATGCACCGATACCTCGGCCGCCAAAAATTATCATCCGAAAATAGGGTTACCGGCGTTTTACCAAGAGGTGCCGATAATGGCATCCTGCATCCCATTGACTTCAATGTAAAATCGCTTCCCCTTGACTTTAATGTGAAATCACGTCCTATGGACTTCAATGCAAAATTGTGTCCCATTGACTTCAATCCAAAAACGCCAGCCACATTAATTCAATTTTAAATGTTTTATTTTTATTTTTAACTGTTTATTTCCGTTTACATTTTCGGCCAAGTGCATCCAAAATTTTCGGTTCTGGCACCAGAAATTTAATTTCGGTGCACGACTAACAGATACCCCTTCTTTCTGGCATTTTCAGTGATGAGACCCATCATAATGAGAAATTCTAAGGCTCCATGTACACGGGACGCTGGTGCAAACACTTCTGAACGAAGGTTGAAACCGGCGTTTAGAAACGCCCGTTTTGCCGCATTTGCATGCTGCGTTTTACCGCGTTTGTGTCTAGAAGCGTTTAGTTAAGAAACAACATAAGACCCTCCCTAAGCTCAAAAAACAGTATTTATTAACCATTTCAGCCATTTTGTGAGACCAGAGTGTGTAGCAGCAGCTGACAGAGCAGCAGGGTACTTGTATTTAGCGTGTCACTTGCCACATCACCTGCCACAAGTTGTGTATTGTCCACTTGCCACGTCACCTGGCCACTTCACCTGCCACAAGTTGTGGATTGTCCACTTGCCACGTCACCTGCCACAAGTTGTGGATTGTCCACTTGCCACGTCACCTGCCACAAGTTGTGGATTGTCCATTTGCCATGTCACCTGGCCACATCACCTACCACAAGTTGTGGATTGTCCACTTGCCAGGTCACCTGCCACATCACCTGGCCACGTCACCTGCCACAAGTTGTGGATTGTCCACTTGCCACGTCACCTGCCATGTCACCTGGCCACGTCACCTGCCACAAGTTGTGGTTTGTCCACTTGCCACGTCACCTGCCACAAGTTGTGTATTGTCCACTTGCCACGTCACCTGGCCACTTCACCTGCCACAAGTTGTGGATTGTCCACTTGCCACGTCACCTGCCACAAGTTGTGGATTGTCCACTTGCCACGTCACCTGCCACAAGTTGTGGATTGTCCACTTGCCATGTCACCTGGCCACATCACCTACCACAAGTTGTGGATTGTCCACTTGCCAGGTCACCTGCCACATCACCTGGCCACGTCACCTGCCACAAGTTGTGGATTGTCCACTTGCCACGTCACCTGCCATGTCACCTGGCCACGTCACCTGCCACAAGTTGTGGTTTGTCCACTTGCCACGTCACCTGCCACAAGTTGTGGATTGTCCACTTGCCATGTCACCTGGCCACGTCACCTGCCACAAGTTGTGGATTGTCCACAATGCAATGCAAGTAATTACAGTTTTTTTTTTAAAATATTTTTTTAATGGTTTTTCATCATTTGCCATCACACCTTCAAAAACGCTTATAAACGAAAACGCGGCTAAATGCCGGTACCACGTTTGGCGTCTGAAACGTGGAAATCTTTGGCGTCTGAACCCATTTTTTTGCTTTTAGAAAAACGAGGTTAAACGCAACTGCCGAAAAACGGCAATAAACAAGACTGTGTACATGGACACATAGGATAACATTGAATGGGTTCAGTTGAAAAAAGTGTCCAACTACCTCTGAACGTGCGTTTACCAGCGTCCCGTGTACATGGGGCCTTAAAGGAGCACTAAAGCTTTTTTTTTTTTTTGCTTAAAAATAACAAACATGTTATACTTACCTCCACTGTGCAGCTCGTTTTGCACACAGTGGCCCCGATCCTGGTCTTCTGGGGTCCCTCGGCGGCTGTCTTGGCTCCTCCCCGCAAGGACTCCACACCTTAATGCGAGTGAGCTCGCATGGTGTGGAGTGATTGCGGGCGCGCTCCCGTGATACAGCGGCGGCCATAGCCGCCGACTGTATCACTCGGCCCCGCCCCCCGGCGTGCCGCGTCATTGGATGTGATTGACAGCAGCGCCAGCCAATGGCTGCGCTGCTTTCAATCCATCCAGTGTAGCCAATCGGCGGCCAGGCTGAAAAACGAAGAGGATGACGGGGACGAGCATGGGACTTTCGAGGGGCCAGGTAAGAAAAACGGGGGCTCGGGGGGGGCGGTATTGTCGAATGTTTTTTCACCTTAATGCATAGGCTGCATTAAGGTGAAAAAACATGTAACTTTACTACTCCTTTAATCTTTCGTATTAGCTTCTCTTATTAAAAATTATCAACAAAGGATCTTCATCGTCTTGGTAGACTAGCCCTATCAAGACAAGAATGACCCTTTTACCACATTGCCAGTGTTTCCCAGATACAATGGTCAGCAATGTTATTTGTCAGGGGAGCTCCTCCTTTTAATAATAAATCAATAAGCCTAATTTTTTTTTTTATTATCTTCTTACCTCCAGGCTTTTGTCACTACTACTTCCCAGAGGAGCTGCACCCAAAGGGCTTTGCTTTTGATACCGAGGACCTTAATTTCAGCACTGAGAACCTGTGCTTTGTGGGGCTCATGTCTATGATTGACCCACCTAGAGCAGCAGTGCCTGATGCTGTGGGAAAGTGCAGAAGTGCCGGCATCAAGGTAAGCAGAGTAGTAGGCTGATAAAAAAAAAATATTTATGTAGTAGGGGATCCCAGTTTTCCGAAGGGTGAAGATGTGAATATGATAGGAGATCTTGCGACAAGCGTTTTTTTCTCTACCTGTGGTCCAGGACCTAAAAGTAACAGTAGACAGTCACACCATCCTGATGAAAAAACCTTTTCTTTATCGTACACCACGGGACACAGAGCTAGTCATTACATAATGGGTTAAGGGTCACCAGCGGTGATTGGACACTGGCACAACCAATGGAAGACAGTTCCCCTCCATATAACCCCTCCCATCAGGGAAGTACCTCAGTTTTTTCGCCAGTGTCGAAAGGTGTTGGACGCGTTAGGAGGTGCTAAAGGAAAGCTCTACCAAAGAGACCCTCTGGGGGTAAAAGAGCTATGCTTTCGGATCCATCCAAGACGCCTACAAATGAGCTGAATCTGGATGGGATCCGGGCCTCATCCATGAGGCGTCGCCTGTAATGTCTCTCTTCGGAGGACTGGGCTCTAAGATCCAGCACTTTCGCTATTTCGCTATAAAGTCCTGGTAAGAGTCTTGTACAAGGCCCAGGGGAGAGGTATCCTTTAAATAGGAACCCATATCCCTGAAGGTTGGCACACATAGCCCACCGTGAAGGGTGAAGTTTGGTATCTGTCTGAAATCTTTCAGCAGAAAAACCTGCGGCGTGGATAAGGTGAGATTAGAAGGTCCATAACTAGGTTGGGACCTTTTTCAAAAAGTGGATGTCTTCTTTTTTTCCACCACTGGGGGGAGTAAAGAGCTGAATATACTCACCTCACTCTGTTCAGTGTCGGCTTCGGCGAAGTACACTGCTCGTCACCTCCGCTGCTGAGCTTGCTGGGGCACCCCGATCCTCCTTTCGGTGGCCGACCAGACACCTGCAGATGCAGGTAAGTGGGAACAAGGGCTGATGAGAGTCCTCTCTCACTATGGCCACCGCCATAGCGCTAAGGGCCGCGCGCGCGCGGGAGCGCGCTTTATCGGAGGGGGGGGGGCGAAGGCGTGCGCGGGCACGTGGCGCGCGCAGGCACAGAAACGGCGCCAAATTTAAAAGACTGTCAGTGTGAGAAGCACTGCAGCAGCAAGCAAGCTCGTTAGTTCTCTTATTCCTGGCAGAGAAACACAGCAGCTATACAGGGACGTAAGACTCCATGTGGTTGGATTGGGTACTTCCTAGAAGACATCCATGTTATGCATAGTTATGTGTTAAAAGTTGCATACTTAATGTATTTGCTAAACTGAACACGGTAGTATATGCATTTAGGTACCTTGTATTTTGTCTAAACAGTAAGCCTTCCAGGGGAAGTAATGCGGTCAAAAAGAGATAAGAAAGCACCACCGCCTGAGACAGGGGGCTCTAGCTGTGCTGACTCGGTACCTTTCTCTCCTGTGTTGCTAAAAGCACCTGTTCAGGATGAGCCATTACCTCTGTCAGGTATGGCGGCTTCCCCAGTGAAGCCTGGGCCTGTATATGTCACTGAGGACACTTTATCAGCTGCCCTAAATAATCTGGAGGAAAAAATTGCTACCTTAATCGCTAAATCCTCTAAAAAGGGACAATAAGCGAAGCAGGACTCTTCCAGTATTGGACCTCCCTTCAGAAGTACCTGAGGGAGGAGGATGAGGAGGAGGAGGCTACATCAGCAGAGGATGAGGAGCCAGATTTTAAGGTCACAGGTACAATGCTATAGCAGTGCATTTAAGTTAACCTCTGCGGAGGTAACGGAATTACCTGTCTCCTCCCTAGGGTCTTTAAGATCCCTGCAAGGTGTATGCTCCTTCCCGGTTCATCCGTTACTAGAGGATCTAATATACGCAAACTGGCAACATCCAGATAAGCGTTTCTCACCTCCAAAAAGGTTTAACATTCTTTATCCTATGGGGGAATTTTTTTTTTAAAGAAATGGAGCCTGCCTGCGGTAGTTGCGGCTATTTCTTGTGTAAATAAAAACCTGACATGTCCGGTGGATAATGTACAAGGGTTTAAAAGATCCTTCTGAGAGGAAGTTGAAATCCTCCTTCCTTTTGGCCGGCTCAATTACCCAACCTGCAGTAGCAGCAGTCGGTATGTGTCAGGTCATCAGCCAACAGGTAAAGCAGGGGCTGAAGGAACTGCCTTCAGAGCAGGCTAGAAATTGGGAAAATTTGCCTAAAGCCTTATGCTTCACAGTGGATGCCATGAGAGATTCTATCATACAGGCATCACGCCTTACACTCCAGCTGGTACAGATGCGCAGAGTACTTTGGCTTAAGCATTGGTCAGCGGAGACCCCATGCAAAAAGCTGTTGGCAAGTTCCCGTTCCATGGCGAACGCCTATTTGGGGAAGATTTAGAAAAATATATACAGAAGTTCAAGTGGTAAAACGACTTTTACCTGAGAGAAAGAAAAACAAGAGATCTTGTTTTAAACGCTCTCTCCCCAGCTCCCGGGAAATCTGACTCCAACCAGTGGCGGCGGCCTGTTTTAGCCGCCCACAAAAGCCAAGGGGCAAGCTCAGAAGAACAAGAAGCCGTGGGGTGCAGGAGCTAATAAGCAAGCCCCCAAAGCCTCTCAGTGAAGGGGCGCCCCCGCTCGGCCGAGTGGGAGGAAGGCTTTGTCAGTTCTGAGCGACTTGGTGGTCAGAAATCCAGGACAATTGGGTAGTATCCACAATATCCTCAGGGTACAAACTGGAATTTCGAGAGATCCCATCTTCTCAATTCCGAGGTTCAAGACTCTCCAAGGATCCACAAAAAAGAGAATCCTTCTTCAAAGGTTTGAATCACTTAATGGCTCAAGGGGTAGTTACAGACGTACCCCAAAAAGAGCGAGGTTCAGGTTTTTACTCAAACCTCTTTGTGATTCCAAAGCCAAATGGAGATGTCAGACCCATCCTGGATCTAAAATCCCTAAATCGGTTCCTGAACGATCGCCATTTTCGAATGGAAACGATCCGATCCGTGGCCGCCACTTTAAAGGGCGGAAAATTCATGGCGCCCATAGATATCAAGGACGCACATTTACACATACCCATCCTCCCCGCTCACCAAAGATTCCTAAGGTTTGCGGTAGAAGATCGCCACTTTCAATTTGTGGCTCTGCCGTTTGGTGTAGCCACCGCGCCCATAGTATTCACAAAGGTGCTAGCTCCTCTGTTAGCAAACCTAAGAACACGGGGCATTGCGGTAACAGCCTATCTGGACGATCTACTAGTAATAGATCAGTCAAAGGACGGATTGGGTCACGCTGTACACACTACAGTAGGATACCTGGAGCATTTAGGATGGATTATAAATTTACAAAAATGCTCTCTCCAGGCCCAAAGAAGGATAGGGTACCTGGGCATGATCATAGATACAGCCCAAAATGGGGTATACCTGCCAGAACCGAAGATACAGTCTCTGAAAGACCTGATCCACAAGGTCAAAGCAAACAAGAGGCCGTCTATTCGCCTTTGCATGAGACTATTGGGAAAGATGGTAGCCTCCTTCGAGGCGGTCCCTTACGCCCAGTTTCATTCGAGACTACTTCAAGGCAATATTTTAGCTTCCTGGAACAGGAAGAGCCAAGCTCTGGATATACCCATGCGCCTGTCCTCACAAGTACGCCACAGCTTCGATTGGTGGCTAGAAGCCAGGAATTTACGGAAGGGAAAGTCCTTCCTCCCAGTGGCCTGGAAGGTGGTATCTAGGGATGCCAGCCTATCGGGCTGGGGTGCAGTATTCGAGGAGGCTTCTACCCAGGGAACCTGGGCCAAGACTCAGGGGATCCTGCCCATCAATGTGCTAGAGATCCGGGCGGTATATCTAGCCCTCAAAACCTGGACATACAGGTTACAGGGCTACCCAGTTCGGGTCCAATCCGACAATGCTACTGCAGTAGCTTACATCAATCACCAAGGAGGCACCCGCAGTCGGGCAGCCCAAAGAGAGGTGAACCGGATCCTGGCATGGGCAGAAGAGCATGTACCTTGCCTTTCTGCAATCTTCATTCCAGGGATAGAAAATTGGCAAGCAGACTACCTGAGTCGTCAGCAGCTGCTACCAGGAGAGTGGTCTCTTCACCCCGAGATCTTTCAGGCCATATGTCTGAGATGGGGAAACCCAGATGTAGACCTGCTAGCTGCCAGGTTCAACAAGAAATTGGACAACTTTGTGTCCAGAACGAGAGATCCTCTAGCCTACGGGACAGACGCTCTAATAATACAGACGCTCTAATAACTCCATGGAATCAGTTCTCACTGATCTAGGCATTCCCTCCGATCCCTCTTCTACAAAGACTGCTTCGCAGGATCAAGGAGGAGGGAATACCAGTAATCCTAGTGGCCCCAAACTGGCCCAGGAGGCCTTGGTACGCCGAGATTGTAAAAACGGCGATAGGAAGGCCCTGGAAGTTTCCACTCCGACACGACCTGCTGTCACAGGGTCCAGTATTCCACCCTTCCTTACAAAGGCTAAAGTTGACGGCCTGGCTGCTGAGACCCACATTTTTAAAAAGAGAGGGGTCTCTGGTCCGGCTCTTTCTACGCTCATTAATGCTAGAAAGCCAGCCTCCAGACTCATCTATCAGAGAGTCTGGAGAGCATACGTTTCCTGGTGTGAATCCAGATGTTGGAATCCTCAGAAGTATGAAATAAGTAGGATTCTTGCTTTTTGCCAGTTAGGAGTGGATATGAATTTAGCCCTTAGCACCATCAAAGGGCAAATATCGGCTCTATCAGTCTTCTTTCAGAGACCATTGGCATCTCACTCCCTAGTTCGGACATTCATTAAGGGGGTACTGAGGATAAATCCTCCAGTTAGGACTCCCTTGTGTCCATGGGATTTGAATTTGGTATTGTCAGTGTTGCAAAAGCAACCTTTTGAACCTATTCGCCATATTCCTTTAATTATATTAAGTAGGAAGTTGGCCTTTCTGATTGCTATAGCTTCTGCTAGGAGAGTATCAGAGCTAGCAGCTCTTTCTTGTAAAGAGCCTTATCTAATTTGTCACAAGGACAAAATCGTACTACGACCCCATCCGGCTTTTCTACCTAAGGTGGTGTCGGCTTTTCACTTGAATCAAGACATTGTTCTGCCTTCCTTTTTTCCAAACCCGCGGACGGCGGGGGAAAAATTATTACACTCTCTAGATCTAGTGAGAGCGGTAAAGGTGTATCTGCAAGCAACCGCTCAGATACGTAAAACAGATGTTTTGTTTATTTTACCAGATGGGCCCAAGAAGGGCCAAGCGGTATCAAAATCCACCATTTCCAGGTGGATTAGACAAGTAATTATTCAAGCTTATGGTTTAAAGAACAGGACTCCTCCTTTTCCTGTTAAGGCGCACTCTACCAGGGCGATAGGTGCTTCATGGGCAGTGCACCACCAGGCTTCGATGGCTCAGATCTGTAAAGCTGCAACTTGGTCTTCAGTCCATACATTTTCCAAATTCTATCAAATAGATGTGAAAGGACATGAGGATTCTGCCTTTGGGCGAAGTGTGCTGCAGGCAGCAGTATAGGGCTTCTGGTCCGCAAGCGGCCTGTTTTGATCTGTGTCTCCCCCCCTTCATATGAGCATTGCTCTGGGACGTCCCATTATGTAATGACTAGCTCTGTGTCCCGTGGTGTACGATAAAGAAAATAGGATTTTTATAACAGCTTACCTGTAAAATCCTTTTCTTGGAGTACACCACGGGACACAGAGGTCCCCCCCTTCTTATGGGAACCTTACTGCTTTGCTACAAAACTGAGGTACTTCCCTGATGGGAGGGGTTATATGGAGGGGAACTGTCTTCCATTGGTTGTGCCAGTGTCCAATCACCGCTGGTGACCCTTAACCCATTATGTAATGACTAGCTCTGTGTCCCGTGGTGTACTCCAAGAAAAGGATTTTACAGGTAAGCTGTTATAAAAATCCTATTATGCCAACAAATGGAAAGTAAATCAATGCGCTGAAGCTTTCCCATTTTTTTTCTTTAAAGCTGAACTTAAAAACAAAAATAAATTTAGTTCTGTATTTAATATGGCATCAATAATTTATATTTCTTCTGTATTTTTAGCTTTTTCAGCCACAAAATAAAGCATTGAGATGGGAAACTACTATTAAATGTTTAAAATTGAGTATACAGTGTTTTTGCTTATTTACTAATTATAATCCTTAGGTTATCATGGTAACTGGAGATCACCCAATCACAGCAAAGGCCATTGCCAAGGGAGTGGGCATCATTTCAGAGGGTAATGAAACAGTGGAGGACATTGCAGCCAGACTCAACATCCCTGTCTCCCAGGTTAATCCCAGGTATGGCAAAAAGATGCAACCAGCCAAGGTAACGAGATAAAGATAAAACACGAGATAACATGATAGGCGACAAAATGGAAACTAGAACTGTCAAAAAATCCCATCCAACCTCTCAAAGAACAAACTTGCCGACCAAGTTTAAATTAGTATTTTTTGCAAAAAAATTACTTATAATCCCAAACATTATACATTTAATTTTTTTAGCAGACACCCTAGGGAATAAAACGGCGATCGTTGCAAGTTTTGTTCCTCGCACTGTATTTGCGCAGCGGTTTTGCAAACACAATTTTTTGGGGGAAAAAATACACTTTAATGAATTAAAAAACAAAAACAAAACCCAATATTTACCCCAATGTTTTTGTATAATGTGAAAGATGATGTTACGCCAAGTAAATAGATTCCTAACATGTCACGCTTTAAAATTGCGCACACTCGTGGAATGGCGACGTACTACGGTACTTAAAAATCTCCATGACGATGTTTTAAACGCCTTTACAGGTTAACTGTTTAGTGTTGTAGGGGAGGTCTAGCGCTATAATTATTGCTCTCGCTCTAACGTTCACAGTGATACCTTTACATACATTAGTGTGGTGTGAATACCGTTTACATGTGTGTGCGCTTATGCGCTCGAGCGCGGAGGGATGGGGGCGCTTTATTTTATTCTTATTTATTTTACTTTTTATGGCTGCCATTTTGTTGGAATTCCACATATTAACTCATTTACATCAACAATTGCAAGAGACATTAAAGTGGTTGTAAACTCTGTTACACCACTTGTACCTACAGGTAAGCTTATAATAAGGCTTACCTGTAGGTACTGTAAATATCTCCAAAACTTGCACCGTTTAGGAGATATTCACCATAAGTGCTGCTGCCGACGTTGTCGGTGCATGTGCACTGAAGAAACGGCCCGTCTTATACGCCGGTACCTGTATGAGTCAGACTGCGGGCGTCCATTATTCAAAAGGACGCCCGCAGTCTGACTCTGCATACATCGAAAAGGTATGGAGATCTGGAGATCGGCACAGTGAGGTATGCAATGGGCACAACGAGGTATGCAATGGGCACAGTGAGGTGTGTCGGAAAGGGGTCGTCTTATACGGCGAGTATATCCCAAAACCAACCTTTTAGGTGGAAAATTAGGGGGTCGTCTTATACGCCCAGTCGTCTTATACGCCAGAAAATACGGTACTCACTTTCGTTGCCAGCGGTTTAGACATTAATGGCTGTGTGTTGAGTTATTTTGAGGGGACAGCAAATTTACACTGTTATACAAGCTGTACACTCACTACTTTACATTGTAGCAACGTGTCATTTCTTCAGTGTTGTCACATGAAAAGATAGAATAGTGTGTGTGTGTGTGTGTGTGTGTGTGTGTGTGTGTGTATGTATGTATGTATGTATGTATATATATATATATATATAAAATAAAGTCTTGTAGGCACCATTCAGTTATCCCCAGAGTGTCTCTGTTGGTTAAAGGCAGCCAATAAATAATAATATTAATAATAAAAAATATTAAACTAGCGGGTCTATGTACATTGGCCACTTTATTAAGTACACCTATCTAGTACCAAATAAGACTCTCTTTAGCCTTTAGAACAGACTGGCTTCCTTGCAAAATGAAGTTAACAAGATGCTAAGCATGTACAGTAAGTCCATCGCCCTTATAGAATAACTGTTAGACTAAACCACCGACTCAGGAAGGATCCATGGATTGTCCTGTATACATATACTATACAGTATGTCCAAAGGTCAATAAAAACTTGACCATCACACCTATTCTATAGCCATAAGTATGTGGACACCCGTCCACATTTTGAGGTATTGGCAGTTAAGGGCAGGGGCGTACCTAGAGCATTTGGCACCCGGGGCGGATCCAATATCTGGCAACCCCCCCCCCCCCACGTTAAAATGTAAAAACACCCCTCTGTGTCCCCTGCATACCTCTGCATCCTTCAATATCTCTGTTACTACTGTGTAGCCCCCTCTCCACAACTGCACCTCTGGACCCCTTTACATTACACAGCATCCTGCACCTCTGCGTCACTTTACATTACACAGCCCCTTGCACCTCTGGACCCCTTTACATTACACAGCCCCCTGCACCTCTGGACCCCTTTACATTACACAGCCCCCTGCACCTCTGCACCCCTTTACATTACACAGCCCCCTGCACCTCTGCACCCCTTTACATTACACAGCCCCCTGCACCTCTGGACCCCATTACATTACACAGCACCCTGCACCTCTGCACCCCTTTACATTACACAGCCCCCTGCACCTCTGCACCCCTTTAAATTACACAGCCCCCTGCACCTCTGGACCCCTTTAAATTACACAGCCCCCTGCACCTCTGGACCCCTTTACATTACACAGCACCCTGCACCCCTTTACATTACACAGCCCCCTGCACCCCTTTACATTACACAGCCCCCTGCACCCCTTTACATTACACAGCACCCTGCACCTCTGCACCCCTTTACATTACACAGCACTCTGCACCCCTTTACATTACACAGCCCCCTGCACCTCTGGACCCCTTTACATTACACAGCACCCTGCACCCCTTTACATTACACAGCACCCTGCACCTCTGGACCCCATTACATTACACAGCACCCTGCACCTCTGCACCCCTTTACATTACACAGCACCTTGCACCTCTGCACCCCTTTACATTACACAGCCCCCTGCACCTCTGGACCCCTTTACATTACACAGCCCCCTGCACCCCTTTACATTACACAGCACCCTGCACCTCTGGACCCCATTACATAGCACCCTGCACCTCTGCACCCCTTTACATTACACAACACCCTGCACCTCTGCACCCCTTTACATTACACAGCCCCCTGCACCTCTGGACCCCTTTACATTACACAGCACCCTGCACCCCTTTACATTACACAGCCCCCTGCACCTCTGGACCCCTTTACATTACACAGCCCCCTGCACCTCTGGACCCCTTTACATTACACAGCACCCTGCACCCCTTTACATTACACAGCACCCTGCACCCCTTTACATTACACAGCACCCTGCACCTCTGGACCCCATTACATTACACAGCACCCTGCACCTCTGCACCCCTTTACATTACACAGCACCTTGCACCTCTGCACCCCTTTACATTACACAGCCCCCTGCACCTCTGGACCCCTTTACATTACACAGCACCCTGCACCCCTTTACATTACACAGCCCCCTGCACCCCTTTACATTACACAGCACCCTGCACCTCTGGACCCCATTACATTACACAGCACCCTGCACCTCTGCACCCCTTTACATTACACAACACCCTGCACCTCTGCACCCCTTTACATTACACAGCCCCCTGCACCTCTGGACCCCTTTACATTACACAGCACCCTGCACCCCTTTACATTACACAGCCCCCTGCACCTCTGGATGCCTTGACAGTACACAGCACTCTGGACCCCTTTACATTACACAGCACCGCACCTCTGGACCCTTTTACATTACACAGCACCTCACAGCTCTGGACCCCCTGCATGTTACACAGACCTCCCTCAGTGCAAACCTCCCCCCCTCAGTGCAGACCCCCCCTTAGTGCAAACCCCCCCTCAATGCAGACCCCCCCGTGCAAACCCCCCTCAGTGCAAACCTCCCCAGTGCAACCCCCCCTCAGTGCAAACTTCCCCCCTTAATGCAGACCCCCGTGCAAACCTCCCCCCTCAGTGAAGACCCCCCAGTGCAACCCCCCCTCCCCCTCAGTGCAAACCCCCCTTAATGCAGACACCCCCCCCTCAATGCAGACACCCCCCTCAGTGCAAACCTCCCCCCCTTAATGTAGACCCCCGTGCAAACCTCCCCCCTTAATGCAGACCCCCGTGCAAACCCCCCTCAGTGCAAACCTCCCCAGTGCAACCCCCCCTCAATGCAGACACCCTCCCCTCAGTGCAAACCCCCCCCTTAATGCAGACCCTCGTGCAAACCCCCCCTCAGTGCAGACCCCCCAGTGCAACCCCCCTCCCCCTCAGTGCAAACCCCCCTTAATGCAGACACCCCCCCTCAGTGCAAACCTCCCCCCCATGCAAACCCCCCCCCTCAATGCAGACACCCCCCCTCAGTGCAAACCTCCCCCCCTTAATGCAGACCCCCGTGCATACCCCCCACAGTGCAAACATCCCCCCTAATGCAGACCCCCGTGCAAACACCCCTCAGTGCAAACCTCCCCAGTGCAACCCCCCTCAATGCAGACACCCCCCCTCAGTGCAAACCTCCCCCCCCTTAATGCAGACCCTCGTGCAAACCCCCCCTCAGTGCAAACCTCCCCCTCAGTGCAGACCCCCCAGTGCAACCCCCCCCCCTCAGTGCAAACCCCCTTTAATGCAGACACCCCCCCTCAGTGCAAACCTCCCCCCCATGCAAACCCCCCCTCAATGCAGACCCCCGTGCAAAAACCCCCCCCCCGGTCAGTGAAACCCCCCCATTCAGTACCTTAGATCAGCGTGAGGCAGCATATGCACAGAAGGTCCCCTCCCCCTCTGTACACATAAACAGAAAGGAGGGGGAGGTGACTTCACTCGGCTGTGCCTGTGTTCTGTGAGAAGTGCCGAACATCAGGATAGCTCAGCCGCGGCCGTGAGGAGGGGATGGATGGTGTAGCAATGTCACCCCCCTCCCTTCGTATCGTGATATATCTGCCTGTGCCTGCCTGGAGTCTCACTGCAGGCAGCTTACTTGACGGAGCGGCGCCGGCGGTATCACCGCTTAAGTCACGGGGGGGGGGGCGCCGGCCTGACACCCCCCCAGTGTGTGGCACCCCGGTGCGGCCCGCCCCCCACTTAGTACGCCTCTGGTTAAGGGTACTGATAATGCTACAGCATACAATTCATGCACTTCCAATCTTGTAGCAACAGATTTGAGGAAAGCAATTTTCTTTCCTAGCAAGACTGCTCCTGTGTGCAAAGTCAGCTCCATAAAGAAATGGTTTGATGAGTTTGGTGTGAGGGAACTTAAGTGGTCTGCACAGAGCCCTGCCCTCAAGCCTCAAATGGAATGCGGATTATAAACCAGGTCTTCTTGTCCAACATCAGTACCTGATGTTACAAATGCTCTTTTGGCTGAATGGATACAAATTCCCCCAGACACACCAAAATCTTGTGAAATGCCTTCCCAGAAGGGTGCAATATGTTAAAGCTGCAAACGGGAAGGGGGTAAATCCATAATAATATCCATGGTTTTGGAACAGAATGTCTAACAAGCTTAAGCCTCGTACACACGGTCGGACTTCAAACAAACTTTTCCGTGGATTTTTGTCCGAAGGGAGTTGGCCCGGCACACCCATAGCATACACACGGCAGGACTTTTCTGCAAACTTTCCCAACGTCACGTGGTTTTTCTGCTCTTTTCCGCCACCCTTTGGTCAACTTATGCTATTGTTGGTTGATTTTAACATTGGTTCTGGGCATGCTTGTACTTTGGAAAAAAGTCCGATGGATTTCTGTACACACGGTCGGACTTTGCACCATCCGACTTTTGTTGCCGAAAAGTTTGTCCGTTGGCAGAGCGAACTTTTGTCCGATGAAAACTGGAAAAGTTTGTCCGATGGAGCGTACACACAGTCGGATTTTTTGGAAAACTTGCTTATTTCAAAGTTTGTTGGCAAAAAGTCAGACGGTGTGTACGAGGCTTTATACAGGTGTGATGGTCTGGTGTTTGCAAAATTCTGACCATATAGTGTAACCTACCAACTGTTCTTCATATGTAATCCAATGGACACCGAGAGAAGTACCTACTGTCTTTATAGTCATGATTACTTCTAGTTCAGCAATTTTTAATTTCTTACTAGGGATGCTAAGGCTTGTGTAATCCATGGCACAGACCTGAAGGACATGAGCAGCGAATATATGGATGAGATTCTTCAAAACCACACAGAGATCGTCTTTGCCCGCACATCCCCTCAACAGAAGCTGATCATTGTGGAAGGATGCCAGAGACAGGTAAGGCCATTGTCATTCAATATACACCAATATGTGGAAGGACATGATTTACTATTGTGACATAATCAGATTTGGTGTTTAATATGACAACCTACAGCTCCACCATCCACTTACATTTCAAAAGCTATTGGAAATGATCTCACCAAAGTCTAAACTACTATTGGTGGGGATTTTATAGTATGAATGTATTGTCTGGGAAAAGTGGTGAGCCAATCCCTTGAAGGGGGGTGGCAACATTGACAAGACAAGTACACAGGGTACCATTGCCATGGTTGCAAGGAAGATATTCTTCTTTTTTTTATTTTTTTGGCTGCAGGATAAAACAGGTTATTTTTAATAGCGCTAACTTTACTGTTGTTGTAGTCATTATCTGTTATATCGATTCTTAAATTGGAAGTGTTCCTTTAATTCTTTTGATTGACACTCTAGTGTTCTCCCAATTTAGGGTTCTATTGTAGCTGTGACTGGTGATGGTGTGAATGACTCCCCTGCCCTGAAGAAGGCCGACATTGGGGTGGCTATGGGCATTGCTGGCTCTGATGTCTCCAAACAGGCTGCTGACATGATTCTTCTGGATGATAACTTTGCTTCAATCGTCACTGGTGTCGAGGAGGGTAAGGGGCCAATTTGTAATATATAGGCTGTACTCTATATGAATATAGACTGCCACATGTGCAACACTGTCCACTCATCAACAGGTCGCCTTATCTTTGACAACCTGAAGAAGTCAATTGCCTACACCCTGACCAGTAACATTCCAGAGATCACCCCCTTCCTGCTCTTCATTATGGCCAACATCCCCCTGCCTCTGGGCACCATCACCATCCTGTGCATTGATCTGGGCACTGACATGGTGAGTAGGCCATGGTGGCTCATCTGGGAAAGTGGGAGAAAATAATATAATATATATATATATATAATAATATTTGGTACCCAGAGCAATCAAAGAGATTCCAGAACAGGTTAGAACCAGGATGGCTACCAGGTGCAGTCCATCCAATGACCCAGTATATGCAAGCTATTGACAGTGTGCCAGGCCTAAATAAAAAAAGGAATGTTCATTACTATTGCTCCATAAAGGAAACCTACCATGAGAGAAAAATGAAGGCTTCCATTGGTGATCTTTCCTGCTGAAAATGCTCATTGTGTAGTTGTCATGGCCCTGGCTTCAATACTCTGAGTTACTGACCCAGAACAGGTATGCCAATAAGGACCTTCCTCCAGCTCTTCCGACTTGTCAATTAGTTTCCAGGTCAGCGACTCACAAAGTATTATAATCAAAGGGCCAGCCAGGCAATTTGAATAAGGAGTCCAGCAATGGCTGCCCACACTTTTTGCACAGATGCTCTTCAAAGCAGACCCATATTTAAAGTAAACCTGGTAGAACCATAATGGCACTGAACAGGCCGCAGCAGCACATTGGGGTCTATGCATACCTTTTGATGACCCTATAGCTCCCAGGGTAACCTGAAGCTTTGCATTGTGAGCAGTGCTGGGACAAGGTCATCTAGCGCCCAGGGCGAACATACCAAACTGTGTGCCCCCCCCCGCCCCCCCCCTCCCTCAAGATGTATGGGGCATCAGAGGTGGCTCTCTAATTAGGCCTAATTTGCCTGTACTCGATCACTAATGCGGACTGACCAACTAGCTCCAGGGGCCATCTGAAAAAGGCACACCGGGCGGGCCGCAAGTCCAAGTGACGCCGCTCACTATCCACTATCCAGCTGCCCTATGACTGTCTGTGAAGGGGAAGGAGGAGCTCCAGTGGATGGATCCCATCCCAGCGCCTGCTGCAGCTTGGCCGACCGTCCAGAGAGAAAGTGAGTGCCCAGCCGTGCAGCCCTCCTGTGTGCCTGGATAGGAGGAGTGGGGCCTCGTGTCTAAATTTTGCCTAAGGCCTCACAAAGCCTAGAGCCACCTCTGATGGGCATCATGTGTCAGAAACACCCTCAAGCACTAATCTGCATGCTTATGCCCTAGGCATGAATTCCTCCTCCTCCAACTGAGATCCCTTTCCCAGCAAAATTCCCCCCCCCCCCCCCCAGCTTAAATCCTCTCAATCACCATATGCCCCCAGCAAAAATACCCCCCACCCCAATAAAAAATTCCCCCTCCTAGTACAAATCCTCTACCCCTACAATTCCCCCTCTGAGCACAAATCCTCTCCCCCACTCCAATTCCCCCTGCCAGCACAAATTCTCCCCAATCCCCCATCCTAACACAAATTCCCCCCAAATTTCCCCTTATAGCACAAACACCCCAATTATCCCTGCTAGCACAAATCCCCCCCCCAAAAAAAAATACCCCTTCTAGCACAAATCCCCTCCTCCCCCTACCATATTAGTTTTTCTAGCGCAAACCCCCCAAAATTAGAAAAATCACCACTCCTAGCACACCTCCCCAAATTTCCTCTTCTAGAACAATTCAGCCCCTGCTGCCGCAGAGAATTGTATTATTTTCATAATAAATATAAGCAGAGCACCTCACCCCCCCCTTTTCCTCAAATGTCAAGAGCCCCCCCTTAATCAGAAGTCAAGGTCCACGACTTTTCCTTACATCACAGTGTACTCCTTACCTTGTGCTGTTGCTGGGAAGAAGCTGGGGACGGAGCTAGGAAGTAGAAAGTGGCAGGTCTGGAAGAGGACTAGGAGAGGGCTGGAGCCAGCTGCCGGAGTCTGCTGAATGCTAAAACCAGAGATGGGGGGGGGGGGGACAGGGGGTGCCGTAGCTGCACAGAGAGGACCTGGATCTGTAGGAGCCCTCTCTTCTCTGCTTCTAACTGCTGAGACAGGGGGGAAGAGACGAGTCTCGGAGAAATTATGTCCCCCTCTCTGCTGCCAACTGCTGAGACAAGGTGGGGATGGTAATAAGGGGGGTGCCACAACTGCTGGAAAGGTGCAAGGGCTACATGAAATGGCCACCTGTTTTGACACATGTGCTTTAGCAGGAATCATGTGACCTTCACAACTGCACCTTTACCCCCCCCCCCCCTCCCTCATGTTAATGTCAGTTATGGAATTGCAGTGAGTAAACAACAACATTGAGGATGGACAGATCTGGGATTGAGGATGGCCAAAGGAATCCCTTTTAATATGATAAATTCTCACAAAATGCTGGAATAAAAAAACCTTGAAGAGTGGACAATTGGATTCTGATTACTGGAGGTACAGGAGAGAGGAACCAGCAACATACGCCAGACAACATAGGGAGTTCAAATGACATGCACTACCCAATGGAAACACATTTGGTTAAACAATGGCAGATTGAATGTCTCCCCATTCCTTTTGGTCTAATCTGGAGCACATTGTGTATGGTCAAATTGATGCATGGTCTGATCAAGTTGTTTTGAATACATCTTACATTGCAATGCACCATATTCAATAAGGCTTTTATAAACTCCTTCTCCAGGTTCCTGCTATTTCCCTGGCCTATGAAGCAGCTGAGAGCGACATTATGAAGAGACAGCCAAGAAATCCCCGTACAGACAAACTGGTGAACGAAAGATTAATCAGCATGGCATACGGGCAGATTGGTGAGGCCTCATCTCAGATCTTTGCTAAAATTGTATCTCCTAAGGGGATTTTCTTTGATTGTCACCTGTATCTATGTCTCCACCACTTTTAGGTATGATTCAGGCTCTTGGTGGCTTTTTCGCCTATTTCGTCATCCTGGCAGAAAATGGTTTCTTGCCCTCTCACTTGGTGGGCATTCGGTTAAACTGGGATGACAGGACGTGTAATGACCTGGAAGACAGCTATGGCCAGCAGTGGGTGAGTTGTGAGCTCTTTCCTAAGAAGTTACGGGTATTGCCAAGTCCTAAATAAAATTGACACGTGGCCTATACCAGTGATGGTGAACCCTGACACCCCAGATGTTTTGGAACTACATTTCCCATGATGCTCAACTAAACTGCAGAGTGCATGAGCATCATGGGAAATGTAGTTCCAAAACATCTGGGGTGCCAAGGTTCGCCATCACTGGCCTATACTAACATTATAGTTTCTAGTGGAAGGTCAGTTTGGATTTGTATCTATAACTAATGGACTTTTGCTTTTGCAAAGGAACTCGGCATGGCCCCAAAACACCTATTTTAAACTTTCATGCAATAATTACAGACCCTTAAATGGGCCATCAGAATTTTAAGCACCCAACCTGTTGGGAGGGAAAGTTATATGCCCACCACACCCCATAACTAAACTAGACTACTGTAAAACACATGGATTTAGTGGATGCCATTTTTTGGTCATATATGATGCTGAATTCTATTTATTTTTTTGACTAGAGGAGGGTTTTAAGCAGTATAGGGGAATATTAAGGGAAACTATCATGGCTTTTGGTAATTTTATTTACAAAAAAAAAACTGTAAAAATCTGTGAACATAAGGTAGGGAAAGAGGGGCAGGCATAATTAAAGTGACAATGTAGCTAAAAATAAACTGCCATAAAAAAAAAAAACTTTCCAAAAAAAAATTTAAATACTTATCTCTCCTGCTGTCCACAGTGCCAAATGTTGATGAGGAATCATTCCCCAAAGTCTGCTGGGAAACCAAAACCTCTGGGAGTGCCAATCTCCTGTGTAGCAGCACTCAGTAGTTCCTCCGGTTGACGCCCACATCACTGCTTTGTCCTATAGTGCTGTGGAGGTCAGTGGGAGGAACCATAGAACACAGCGGGGGGGACACAGGTGATTGACACTCTTGAAAGTTTCGGTTTCCCAGCAGATTTGGGGGGAAAATTCCTCATCATCAAAGCTATGTTTACTAGCATAGAAAGCAGAGGGGGGTAAATATTTTTTTATTCTTCTTTATGAAGTTTCATGTTTGCAATAGGGTTGCATTAAGTCAACTAATGTTAGCTAAAGATTATTCATAGGTCAAAATGGTATGACTTTACAAGTTTGCTGCATTTAGAGGCAGAACACTCCCGCCCCCCCAAAAAAAATTCAAAGTCAGCAGCTATAAATACTGTAGCTGCTGACTTTTACTATTCGGGTACTTACCTGTCCAGGCATCCAACAGTGTCCTCATCCGAGCTGATTCTTGAATCGGCTCTCGGGGGCTGCCACCGCCATCTGGGCTAAGGGAGACTGGCAGTGAAGCTTTGCGAATGCGCAGATCACGCTGTGCTTTCTCAATGGGCCAGCTGTGAGGGGGGGGGGGGGGGGAGGAGGAGGAGGAGGAGGAGGGGGCCAAACTTCTGGCTTATAGGTGGTCTCAGCGGGGGGCATCAATGGTTTCAAGAAACTATTAGATAAGCACCTGAACGACCACAGCATACAGGGATATACAAGGTAATACTGACATATAATCACACATATAGGTTGGACTTGTGTCTTTTTTCAACTTCACCTACTATGTAACTTCTCTACGACGAAGTGTCAAAACCAGGTACCTGCCCGCCCCCCCCTCCCCCCCACACACAAGGTGCCAAACGTGGCAGCGGAGGAGGTAGACAAGCAGAGCTTCCCCTTTTGGGTGGAGCTCCGCTTTAACCAGCATATTATACAGGACAAGCCTTGTGATCTGTTCTACAACAGCTGTAGACAATTACAATATAACAAAATAGTTACATTGTTTCTATTAGTGACAGAAACAACAAGCTGTTACAGTGATCATTAAAGTAGGTAGCTACTGCAGCGGCTAAGGGTGTACACATGTTGCAGCTGCGGCAGAAGTTATACTACCTGTCGGTTTTGGTGGGCGCTACTGCCCAACATTTGTGACCCATTCAAGTGAATGGAGCCGCTCTGCAAGCGCCCTGAAACCGCATGCAATGCATGTGGTTAGAGGGCACTTATGCAGGGTCCAAGGGGTTAAAGTAGGCAATGAGAAGGTGATAGAACGCCTCCTCACGGCCTGCCAAATGCTCTCAGCACAGCAGGGGTGTCTTGTAGGATGTAATAGGGGACGGCTTTACTAAAGTCCTTCCGGGTATACCCAATATGTCCTTGGCTCACAAGTCAAATTCACTTTGTAATGCTAAACATGACTGATAAAGAAAATGTATATATACGTCTGTTAGAAACCCACTGGGGATCAACATTATTATATTGTAATACTTTTTCCCTTCTCTGTGCTTTAGACATACGAGCAGCGCAAGATTGTGGAATTCACTTGTCACACTGCCTTCTTCGTCAGTATTGTGGTTGTACAATGGGCTGATGTCATCATCTGTAAGACCAGGAGAAACTCAGTATTCCAGCAGGGCATGAAGTAAGGGAACACGCATGAACATTACCACCCATTCTCTGTAGCATGCCAGTACAAGGCTATCCAGTGCCCAGGGCGAAGATGCTGGGACTATACTTCTACTGTTGGGTGAACAGTAGTAGTGGCCTCAGTCAAGTGCTCCACTGCCACTCTGTAAGGTGCCAAAAAATTTGGAGCAGACCCAGCCCAGGACAAGGTTGTCTGCCTGTTGGGCACCAGGGCATGACATTAGCAGGTCAGAGAGTAGACTTGGTGGTGCTGCACCCCCACCACCACATAAAAACACTGTGCCTGGGGCATCTGCCCCTTCTGCACACCCCTCATCCTGGCCCTGCTCCATTTTTGTTAAGAAAAAACACGTGCTTGCATCTGTAGATAATGAGACATGGCTTTGTACAGCTGTGGCCAAAAGTTTTGAGAATAACACAAATATAAATTTTCGCAAAGTCTGCTGCTTCAGCGTTTTTCTTTATCTCTTGTCAGATGTTACAATGGTATACTGAAGTATAACACGTTTTTCATAAGTGTCAAAGCCTTTTAATAACAATTACATTAAGTATGTGAAAAAAGACACTATTTGTAGTGTTGACCCTTCTATTTTAAGACCTTTGCAATTCTCCCTGGCTTGCTGTCAATCAACTTCTGGGCCACACCCTGACTGATGGCAGCCCATTCTTGCATTATCATTGCTTGGAGTTTTTCAGAATTTGTGTTTTTTTTTTCTGTTCACCCACCTCTTGAGGATTGACCACAAGTTCTCAATGGGATTAAGGTCTGGGGAGTTTCCTGGCCATGGACTGAACATTTTGATGTTTTGTTCCCCAAACCACTTAGTTATCCCTTTTGCCTTATGACAAGGTGCTCCACCATGCTGGAAGAGGCATTCTTTGTCACCAAACTGTTCTGGGATGGTTGGGAGAAGTTGCTCTCGGAGGATGTTTTTGTACCATTCTTTATTTATGGCTGTGTTCTTAGGCAAAATTGTGAGTGAGCCCACTCCCTTGGCAACTCCACACATGAATGGTGTTCGGATACTTTACTGTTGGCATGGCACAGGACTGATGGTAGCGCTTACCTTTTCTTCTCCGGAGAAGGTTTTTTCTGGATGCCTCAAACAATTGGAAAGGGGACTCAGAGAAAATGACTTTACCCCGGTCCTCAGCAGTCCAATCCCTGTACCTTTTGCAGAAAATCAGTCTGTTCCTGATGTTTATCCTGGAGAGAAGTGGCTTCTTTGCTGCCCTTCTTGACACCAGGCCATCCTCCAAAAGTCTTCTCCTCACTGTGTGTGCCGATGTCCTCACACCTGCCTGCTACCATTCCTGAGCAAGCTCTGCACTGGCGGTGCCCCGATCCCGCAGCTGAATCAACTGTAGGAGTCGGTCCTGGCGCTTGCTGGACTTTCTTGGACGCCCTGAAGCCTTCTTCACAAATGCAGTGGAAAAGTTTTCTTGGGGATGAAGTTCATTTTCATGGCAAAGAGGGACATTGCAATTCATCTGATCACTATTCATAACATTCTGGAGTATATGCAAATTGCCATCATAAAAACTGAGGCAACAGACTTTGTGAAAATGAATATTTGTGTCTTTCTCAAAACTTTTGGCCATGGCTGTAGTGCAGTCGTTGGGTGGACCTATTAGACATGATCGTTCCCAATGTAGTAAAAAAAAAATTGAACCCCCACCATCGATTTAGATGTGCAGCTTTCTACCTCAACTTTTTACCAGAGATTGAAATTCAAGTTGATCTGGGGAAAATCCGATTGCCTCTCGGGGGATCAGGAAGGAATTTTTTCCCCTGCTGTAGCAAATTGGATCATGCTCTGCTGGGGTTTTTCGCCTTCCTCTGGATCAACTGTGGGTATAGAATTTGGTATATGGGATTGTATGATATTATTATATATATTATTTTTTTTATGGTTGAACTGGATGGACTTGTCTTTTTTCAACCTATGTAAGTGAAGGAAAGTTGGGGATGCCTTCATTTCATGTTCTATGTAGATTTTAATGAATTACAAAAGCAGGGCAATGAGGACTTTGGGAAGGTCTGCACTGTATATAGTGTACTGCCACCACGGTTACAAGAAAAAATTTACAGTGTTATTGGGCAGATTTACAGAAACATAACTGGCTGTAGACTAAAAGGGAAATCTGGTTTGTGTAGCATTTAAATACATCAATTATTATTAGGAAAAGTTGAGGTAATAGATTGTATATACAGTATCTACTATCTTGATAACCCTGAGCTTTTGTTTGTCATTGCAGGAATAAAATCCTAATTTTCGGTCTTTTCGAAGAAACCGCATTAGCAGCTTTCTTGTCTTATTGCCCTGGAATGGACATTGCACTGAGAATGTACCCACTAAAGTAAGTCTGTTGTGTGGCCAGGTTGAGTTTTGATAGGTGTGTGACAATAAAGGAAACCTGTCATAGAAGATATCTGCTGGCTTCCATAAAAAATGTTAGTTGCCTGGCTGTCACAGGCTCCAGTACTTGAACGCTGACCCGGAGCAAGCATGTGTCCAGTGAAATCGAAACTCCTAACCCTGAACCCTATGGTCAGAAAATGCCACACTCATTTTTTTTATTTTTATTTTTTAACCACTTCAACCCCAGGCTTTTTTTACCACCTCAATACTGGGCCTATTCTAGCACTTCTCTCCTACATGTACAAATCATCATCTGATCGCGAGCTACCGGGGACAGGGGCGTTTTAAATTTTTATTTTTATTATTACACTTATTTAAGTTTTTTTTTTGATCACTTTTATTCCTATTACAAGGAATGTAAACATCCCTTGTAATAGGAATGTGTGTGACAGGTCCTCTTTATGGAGAGATGCGGGGTCATTAAGACCCCACATCTCTCCTCCAGGCTGGAACGCATGAGATTGTGAAAAAAATTTCACTGATCTCATGCTTACTAGCCGCAATGGCGGCTTTCTTTACATCTGAGGACCCGGGCGTGACGTCATCACATCGTGCCCAGGCCTCCGACAGTCATAGAGATGACTGGTGACCATCTGGTCACCAGTCATCTCTATGCTTCCTATCGTGCGCCGGACGATTCATTCTCTGGGCCCCCGATGGCACGGGAGAGCCCGGAGAAGCACCGAGAGGGAGGGGGATGTCCCCTCCCACCACCTAGAAGAACGATCAAGCGGCGGAACCGTTCTTATGGTGCGCAGAATCGCCGGCAGAACAGAAGGATATCTGAATGATGCCTCTAGCTGCAGGCATCATTCAGATATTCCCCCACATATGACGTCCACCCAGGATTGGAGATCCCATCTGTGGACGTCATTTGACTTTGGCTGGGTAGGGAAGTAGTTAAAGAGACATTGCTATTACTGAAAATATACTTAAGTCGAACTCCAGGGAAAAACGCATTTTTACTTACCCGATTCTACGCTCCCCCAGGTTGTAAGACTAGTGGCCAGATCCTTTTCTCCTCTCTGCTCTGGTCAGTTGGATGCCATCTGGCAATATCAAGCAAGACCAAAGCAGAAGTCCATAGCCCTGCATTGGATGCGAGGACATCAAGGGACAGTCCACAAACCAGAGACTTAGGGAGAGAAGGAAAACATCAAAAGGACCAGAGGATCGGGTACATAAAACACCTTTTTGTGTCCCTTTACCTTACAGTAGGGTGGGGTAGTCCACTGCAAAGGTATATTTTGTCTAATTCCCAGAGTTCATCTTTAAGCCACATGAGCACCCTATTGGTAACTATATTTTATGTTGCAAAAAGAAATGGGGGCCCCAAGGGATTGTATGGGTGGGAAAATTGATTCAGAACAACTCAGTAAAAATAGTATGAATATATTTAATTAGAAAAAGCAAGTACTAAAAACAATCACAATATGACAAAAAGACAAAACAGCTGCTCTGAGGCGTATTGTATGGATACACTGATATATCAGGGATAACTAATGCATACAATACAACCAATCCTACACGTTTCGGAAAAGCATAAAGGCATATAAATCCTGTTATGATAGGTATGTTCCTTCTTCAGGGATTTGAGTCGAGCTTGCTGGTGTGTTTCTATAGAAGCATGAAATTTGGAAGTAAATAACATACAAAGGTAGTGTTTGATTATTTACCCCAACCCAAGAAAGAAGAGAAGAAAAAGGTAAATATTTGACAAACATACTCACAGGTCTTGTATTCCATATGAATAAACAGTGCACAGTGTCCACACAAAGCATTAATGCCAGGTATTAACACGGATGGATGGTGTTGTGGGTGCGGGCAGGGAGAACCAAACCAATACTAATTTCTCATCATTATTAGAATCTTGGGATGGGAATCGGTCGTCACGGCAATATGACGCGTAACTGCCAATTTACTCCCCACAGGTGTAGGTATCCCAAACGAACAAACTGAGATAAAAATGTGTCTGATTGGCCATCTACTAACACCACAGGTATTTAATCCAGGCTGATGCAGCTCACAGGTGCTGCACAGCCAAGTGTTATTTGATGCGCACTTTGAACAAACCACTCTATGAGGTAAGACACACTATCCAGCTCCCCTCTATGGATACACTTTAAGTAAAACCTGTAGCATTCTTAATGTTTACTGGTTTTCTTTTAAATACTCCCTAAACTATTTATATTTATTTATTTATTTATTTATTTTTGTCCACTAGGCTCTTTTCCCATTTTGCCATTGTTATTTGCTCCTGTGAGCCCTGACGTTGTTGCTGCTGTCCCTCTGAGCCCTTTATTCTCAGCTATTATTACAACCACCGTGTTACAAGATTTAACACATCAGCATTCCCCATAAAGTCTAATTATCTCACCGGGTGGCAAACGAATGCGAATCTAGCATTCTCCCAGATTCTAATAATGATGAGAAATTAGTATTGGTTTGGTTCTCCCTGCCCGCATCCACAACACCATCCATCCGTGTTAATACCTGGCATTAATGCTTTGTGTGGACACTGTGCACTGTTTATTCATATGGAATACAAGACCTGTGAGTATGTTTGTCAAATATTTACCTTTTTCTTCTCTTCTTTCTTGGGTTGGGGTAAATAATCAAACACTACCTTTGTATGTTATTTACTTCCAAATTTCATGCTTCTATAGAAACACACCAGCAAGCTCGACTCAAATCCCTGAAGAAGGAACATACCTATCATAACAGGATTTATATGCCTTTATGCTTTTCCGAAACGTGTAGGATTGGTTGTATTGTATGCATTAGTTATCCCTGATTAGGGATGAGCTTCGTGTTCGAGTCGAACATACGTTCGACTCGAACATCGGCTGTTCGATCGTTCGACGAAGATCGAACGATTTGGGCCGTTCGCGCCAAATTCGAGTGACGCGAACGGCCCACAATGCACTACGCCATCGGTGTCATCCAGGCGCTGTGATTGGCCAAGCATGCACTGTGACCCCGCATGCTTGGCCAATCACAGCGCCGGCAGCGAGGAGAGCAATGATTGGCCACAGGCAGGATGCCTGTGGCCAATTATTGCTGAGGGGGTTTAGTACACGCCCCACACTATAAAAGGCCGCCAGCGCGGCGGCCTTGTGTAGTGTGTTCTGGAGCAGGGAAAGAGAAGCATAGGCAGGGACAGTGTCATTTTTTTCCTTTACTAATCCTGGATTCCTTGTGTTTAGGGACAGAGAAGGATAGGTAGGGAAGAGTGTCAGTGTGTCATTCTGTGCTAAACCTTGTTTGTAGGGACAGAGAAGGACAGTGAGGGAAAGTGTCAGTGTGCTATTCTGTGCTAATCCTTGTTTGTAGGGACAGAGAAGGACAGTGAGGGAAAGTGTCAGTGTGCTATTCTGTACTAAATCTTGTTTGTAGGGACAGAGAAGGACAGTGAGGGAAAGTGTCAGTGTGCTATTCTGTACTAAATCTTGTTTGTAGGGACAGAGAAGGACAGTGAGGGAAAGTGTCAGTGTGCTATTCTGTACTAAATCTTGTTTGTAGGGACAGAGAAGGACAGTGAGGGAAAGTGTCAGTGTGCTATTCTGTGCTAAATCTTGTTTGTAGGGACAGAGGACAGTGAGGGAAAGTGTTAGTGTGCTATTCTGTTCTAAACCAATCTTGCTGAACCATATTTGAAATCCTTGAGTTTAGGGACAGAGAAGGACACTCGGGGAAACTGTCAGTGTGCTATTCTGTGCTAAACCAATCTTGCTGAACCATATTGCAAATCCTTGTGTTTAGGGACAGAGAAGGATAGGCAGGGGACAGTGTCAGTGTCTTTGTTGCTAAGCCTCCTGCACAGTATACACCTGAAGGTAGCCCTTATTGCTGTTTTTCCTATCTCCCTGCAGGCCATCCATTAAAATGTCTGGAAGGCAAACAAGGAGAGGCAGACAGTCAGGAGGCAAAAAAAGAGGGCAAGCAGGCTCTGTGTCTGGGGGCAACAGTGCTGGTCGTGGACGCGGTGCATTATCAGCACATGGCCATGGGACACGCTTGTCCTTCTTTTCGGCAGCTGGACATGTTGAGCCACATCATGCCGAAGACTTTGTAGAGTGGATGACCAAGCCCACCTCATCCTCCTCATCCTCTCTCACCCAGGCTCAGGGTACTGGCAAAGCAGCTGCCAAAGCGTCCTCTTCTCTGGTATCAATGTCATCATTAGTCACTCCTTCCCTAGACCCACCATGTCCTCCTCCTGAGGAGTCCCCCGAACTGTTTGAGCACAGTGTTGGGTACATGCTCCAGGAGGATGCCCAGCGTTTCGAAGGATCTGATGATGATACCCAGCTAGAGGAAGGCAGTAGCGTGAGAGCTGAGAGAGGGGATGCTCAAGAAGGACACCAATCTGGCAGTCATGCTCCAGCAGCTGCAGCATACTGCCAGATTGGCTCCAGTGATGAGGAGGGAGGGGATGATGAGGTCACTGACTCCACATGGGTGCCTAATAGGAGAGAGGAGGAGGAGGAGGAGGAGGCACATCTCCAACGAGGCAGGATGCCCTTGGGTGGCCAGCGTATGGGCAGCACACCGACGGAATCACACCGCAGAGCTCTGCCTGTGCAGGGCGCTGCCTCTGCCCGTCATTCAAAAAGTTCTTTGGTGTGGGCCTTTTTTGAGGCGAGTGCATCAGATCGCACAGCTGCTGTTTGCAACATATGTCTCAAGTGTATATCGCGTGGCCAAAACATCAGCCGCTTGGGCACCACATGCTTGATCAGACATATGTTGACCTGCCATGCAGCTCGTTGGCAAGCCTACCTTAAAGACCCACACCAAAGAACAAAGCGGACCTCTCCTTGCACCGCATCAGCTGGGATCTTCAACCCCAGTATACCTTCAATCCTCTCTGAAACCTGCACTGAGAGGAATGAAGGTGTAGAATTAGGTGTGTCACAGCCAAGTACTTGCGGCCACTCTGCTAGCAGTACACCGACGTCCGATTCTAGCAGGCAAATTTCCCTGCCCCAGCTGCTGGACCGTCGAAAGAAGTTCACTCCCAGCCATCCACATGCCCAGCGGTTGAATGCTAGCTTGGCTAAATTGCTAGCGCTTCAACTGCTGCCTTTTCAGTTGGTAGACTCGGCCCCCTTCCGTGAGTTTGTGCAATGTGCGGTTCCTCAGTGGCAGGTTCCCAAACGCCACTTTTTCTCACGGAAGGCGATTCCGGCTCTCTACAGGCATGTGGAAGGCAATGTCTTGGCCTCGCTGGACAGGGCGGTCAGCGGTAAGGTGCATATTACCGCTGACTCATGGTCCAGCAGGCATGGACAGGGACGTTACCTTTCTTTCACGGCCCATTGGGTCACTCTTTTGGCAGCTGGGAAGGATGCAGGACAAGGTGCAGTAGTGTTGGAGGTTGTTCCGCCGCCACGCCTCCAAAATGCTACTACTGGTTGTGACACACCTCTCTCCTCCACCCCCTCCTCCTCTTCTTCCTCCATGGCCTCTTCCTGTGGTTTGTCCTCGGAACCAGCGGTGCTCCGTAGGCGTTCAAGTGGCTACGCAAGTACGCAGGCAAAAAGATGCCATGCCGTGCTTGCGCTGGTGTGTTTGGGGGACAGGAGCCACACTGGGGCAGAGGTCCTGTCTGCTCTGCAGGGGCAGGCCGAGAGGTGGTTGACGCCACGCCAGCTTAAGCCAGGAATGGTGGTTTGCGACAATGGCACCAACCTCCTCTCCGCCCTCCGACAGGGACAACTGACCCATGTGCCCTGTATGGCTCACGTCCTTAACCTGGTGGTGCAGTGGTTCTTGGGCAGGTACCCGGGCTTACAGGATGTCCTGAGGCAGGCCAGGAAAGTCTGTGTGCATTTCCGCAGATCTTATAATGCCAGTGCTCGCCTGGCTGAGCTGCAAAAGGAGTTGAACCTGCCCAAGAACCGCCTTATATGTGACATGCCCACCAGGTGGAACTCAACGTTGGCCATGCTGCAGCGGCTGCACACGCAGCAGAGGGCCATCAATGAGTACCTGTGCTGCGGATCATGTCGTCCTTAGTGACCCAGAGGACTCCGGACTGAATGCCTCAGCTAACCTACGCTACATGGCCTCCCTGATCCTGCAAAGTCTGCGGAAGGATCCTCGTATTCTTCGGATCAAGGAGAGGGACCATTACTGGCTGGCCACTCTCCTTGATCCACGGTACAAGGGTAAGGTTGCGGACCTTATGTTACCGTCGCAGAGGGAGCAGAGGATGAGACAACTCCGGGAGGCCTTGCAGAAAGGTCTGTGCAACGCGTTCCCTGAGACTGGGAGGTTACAAACTCCTGGTCCTGGACAACGAGTTGCTGAGGCTTCGGGCAGTCAAAGAAGGAGCGGTGGGGAAGGTGGCCGTCTGACCGATGCGTTCAGACAATTCTTTAGTCCGCAGCCCCAAAGTATGATCGGTTCCAGCAACCATCGCCAGCGTCCGATATACATGGTGCAGGAATACCTAGGGGCAAGGTCAGACTTGGACACCTTCCCCACCGAAAATCCTCTGGCTTACTGGGTCTTGAGGATGGATCACTGGCCAGAGCTTGCACAGTATGCAATTGAGCTACTGGCCTGTCCTGCATCCAGCGTTCTTTCAGAACGCACATTCAGTGCTGCTGGAGGATTTGTCACGGATCACAGGGTGCGCCTGTCCACCGACTCGGTTGATCGACTGACTTTCATCAAGATGAACCAGTCTTGGATCACCACCAGCTACCACACACCAGATGCTGATATAACAGACTAATTGATTTTAAAATGTCACATCCCTTCAAGACTGATGCTGAGTGCCTGTGCTGTTATGTTGACTGGCTATCCTCCTCCTCCTCCTCAATGATACGATTAATGATGATAGCTTGGAAGATCATTTTGGTTTATGGGTGACGCCACCAGTGGCTAAGGCCCAATTTTTCAGCCCCTGTTTAACAGGGGCGTGTAATTACAATTTTTGATGCAATACTTTGCAACAGGCCTCATTGCTGTGCTCCAAGTACAGTACCTGTGAGGGGTTGCAGTGTTGTGCCACCAGTGCCTAAGGCCCAATTTTTCAGCCCCTGTTCAACAGGGGCATGCAATTATAATTATTGATCTAATAATTCACAGCAGGGCCCATTGCTGCGCCCACCAAGAGTAACTGTCAGGCCTTACAGTGTTGTGGCACCAGCACCACCATCAAAGGCCCAATTTTTACTACCACTGTTCAACAATTATATGTTATTACAATTCCTGATATAATAGTTGACAGCAGGGCGTTCCAGCACCCACCAAGAGTAACTGTGAGTGCTTACAGTGTTGTGCCAACACCAACACCTAAGGGGCCAATTTCTGCAGAGTATATACGGCAGGTCCCTACTTTCAAACATCCAACTTACAAACGACTACTACTTGCAAACGGAAGAAGACAACAGGAAGTGAGAGGAAATCTACCCCTTGGAAGGAAAATTCTCTCCTGTAAGAATTAATATGGGAGAAAGGTGTCTCCTCTGTACTGATGCTTTATCACCAATCCTTGTTTCAATAAAAACTCCACATTTCAAAAACAGTTGTCATTGGGACGCAAAGTGAGGTGAAATGTTCTGAACAGGGGCACAGACAGCAAAAAAGTACCAGTTACTTACCGGTAATGGTCTTTCTGGTAAGTCTTCCAGGACGGCACAATGAGAGATGACTAGTCCACCTGACAGGAAACACAATCAATCAAAGAGGTTAAAAACCCCACCCCTCCCTGTGCTCCTCAGTTTGTGAAAAAGTACTCCACACTAGTGCACGAGAGTGAAAACAACATACCACAACAACTCTATATATATATATATATATATATATATATATATATATATATATATTTTAATATACTTAACCAGAGCGGTGGGAAGTAGGCCTGCCGTCCTGGAAGACTTACCAGAAAGACCATTACCGGTAAGTAACTGGTACTTTTCTCAAGACGTCTTCCAGGACGGCACAATGAGAGAGAAGCAAGTAATTTGCAGGCCTACCTTAGGGTGAGACGACTGCTTGCAGGACCTTCCTACCAAATGAGAGGTCCTGAGGCGACAGCAACTCCACTCTATAATGCTTCAAAAAAGTGTTCTGGCTTGACCATGTCGCAGCTTGGCAGATTTGTTCAACCGAAGCTCCGGCCCTTTCTGCCCAGGAGGTCGCCAGAGACCGAGTGGAATGTGCCTTAACCTTCGGGGCTGTCTTAGCAGCCTGGTCATAAGCTAGGGAGATTGCTTGTTTTATCCACCTAGCTATGGTTACTCTAGAAGCCTGTTGGCCCTTTTTCTGACCAGAAAAATTAATAAACAAGTGGCTGGATTTTCTGAAAATGCTAACTCTATCCAAATAAGAAAGCAGACATCGTCTGACATCCAAACAATGAAAGGAAGCCTCCCTTTCATTCTGGGGATTGGAACAAAAAGAAGGGAGTATTATTTCCTGTGTTCTATGAAATTTTGATACTACCTTGGGAAGGTACAGGGGGTCCTGCCTGAGAACAACCCTGTCCTCAAATAAACGAAAAAACGGCTCTTTAATTGACAGAGCCTGCATATCACCTACTCTTTTGGCTGTCGTTATCGCCAGCAGAAAGGTAAACTTAACTGTGAGAAGTTTAATAGAAATACTGTCTAAAGGCTCGAACGGAGCCTTAGTTAACTGTTCTAGAACCAAGGAGAGATCCCAGGGTGGAACCCTAGAGATCTGTACTGGAGACATTCTGTCCCTAGCTGACAAGAATCTTTTAATCAACGGGTCCTGGGACAATCTTCTGTCCAGGAAGTAAGATAAGGCTGCTACCTGAACTCTTAGTGTCTTGGTAGCCAGCCCCAGATCAACTCCATCCTGGAGAAATTCCAGAATGACCGAAGTTTCCTGTTGGGAAACCTCTCTCTCTGAACACCAGCGAGAGAAGACCCCCCACACCTTAGCATAAATCCGCCTGGTGACCTCCTTTCTACTAGAGAGGAGAGTGGTGATCACTCTCTCTGAACAGCCCTTCTCCCGCAGGTTCTGCCTTTCAAGCACCAGGCCGTCAGTTTGAAGAAGCTGGGCTCTGGGTGGAAGACCGGACCCTGAAGAAGAAGGTCTGACCGAACTGGTAGATGGAGAGGGGGAGCTACAGACCAGTTCTCCAGAGTGGGAAACCAGGCTCTCTTGGGCCACCAGGGGGTGACCAAAATGAGACAGCATTCTGAGAGGTCCAGCTTCTGCAGGATCCTCGGAATCAGACTCAGAGGGGGAAAGGCATAGGCCAGATGAAAACTCCACACCTGGGCCAGCGCATCCACTCCCTCTGAGCCCCATTCCCGGGTCAGGGAAAATAACCTCTTTAGCTTTTTGTTTTCCCTGCGGGCGAAGAGGTCTATCTCCGGATTGCCGAACCGTTGGCACACCAGATCGAACACCTCTGTGTTCAACTCCCATTCTCCCTGGAGAATCGGGTGGCGACTTAAAAAGTCCGCCTCTACGTTGTGAACCCCTTTTATGTGAACCGCTGTGATAGAGGGAATCCGGAGCTCTGCCCAGCTCAGGATCTCCAGAGACAAAGCCAGAAGGGTATGCGACCTGGTGCCTCCCGGATGGTTCAGGAATGCCACTGTGGTGGCATTGTCGGATTGAATCTGGACCTCTCGGCCCCTGACTCTCTCTCCTCGAAGGCCTTTAGAGCCTCCCGGACCGCCAACAATTCCCGGAGGTTTGAGGAGGCGCCCCTCTGACCTCGGTTCCAGGAACCCTGAGCTCTGAGCTCGTCTAAGTGAGCCCCCCAACCCCAGGCGCTTGCGTCTGTGGTTATCCTGAGAGGGTTGGACTGACTCCACAGACGACCCACCAGTAAATTCTGAGGAAGGAGCCACCACCTCAGAGATTCCTTTGCAACCACTGGGATGGGGACCCTGTAGTCTAGAGATTCCCTTGATCCGTCCCAAGAGGATAGAAGGAATTCTTGGAGAGGTCTGGAGTGGAGCTGAGCCCACGGCACCGCTGGGATGCAAGAGGTCATTAGACCCAGCACCCGCATGATGCTTCTGAAGGAGGATTCCTCTGCCTCCAACATAGACCTGACCGTTGTCATAAGACGTTGGACCTTGTCCTGGGGTAAAACAAGTTTTCTTTCTAAGGAATCCACTAGGAATCCCAAGTAAACTTTCTTCTGTTCTGGGACCATCGAGGATTTTTCTTTGTTGATGATCCACCCCAGGCTTTCCAAGGTGCTCACGACCCTGGCCAGGTCTGCAAGAAGGAGATCTCGACTCTGATTGTAGAGAAGCAGATCGTCGAGGTAGGGGACTACTGCTATACCCTGCAGGTGCAGGTAAGCAATCACCTCCGCCATGATCTTTGTAAAGACTCTTGGACTGGATGACAGTCCGAAGGGAAGCGCAGCAAACTGCCAATGCTGCACTCCCTGGGCGGAAGTGATTGCACACCTGAGGAAGGCCTGATGTGCTGGGAATATCGGGACGTGTAGATAGGCGTCCTTTAGGTCTATGGTCACCATGAACACCCCCCTCAGAAGAAGCTTCCTGAGAGTGTACACGCTCTCCATCCGAAACCTCTTGCGACGCAGATAAGCGTTCAAGGGTCTCAAGTTTATTATAAGTCGATGCTTCCCTGACGGCTTTGGAACAACGAAAACGTGGGAATAGACGCCCAAACCTTGTTGTTCCGTAGGTACCGGGATAACTACTCCCTGCCTTTCCAGATCTGAGACATTCTGTACCAGACCTGCAGCTTTTAAGGGGTCCCTGGGTAGATGCGTTACCAGAAACTTCGGGGGAGGGGAGTGAAGGAACTCTAGCTTGTAGCCCTCCTTTAAAATTTGGAGGACATGGGGGCTCTGAGATATGCTTTCCCATCTGGGGAGAAACTGGGAAAGCCTTCCCCCTACCCTTACGTCACTTAGAGTTCTTGTCATTAGGCTTTTGGCTGGAGAAAAGGATACCTCCCTTCTGTTTGTCCTTGCCAGCACTCCACCTCCTAGTATTGATAGGTCTTTTGTCTGAAGACCGGTTCTTACCCTGGGGGCCTCGAAAAAATCTCCTTTTTTCCTTTTTAGGTTTGGTAGGAAATTTCTTACCCTTTTCGGTGGACCTGGACAAGGCTTGGTCAAGTCCTGTACCGAAAAGAAGGGAGCCCTCAAATGGGAGACCACATAAACGGGTCTTGGATGCACTATCACCATCCCAGGTTTTAACCCATACAGCTCTTCTAGCAGAGTTTAAGAGGGCTCCAGTCTTTGCGGTGGTTCTTACGGTTTCTACCGCTGCGTCCGCTAGGTACGCCACCGCGTTACCTATTAGCTGCAACGACTCCAGGACTTCCTTGGATTTGGAAGTGCCTGAAACATGGTCCGTTAATTTTGAGATCCATGCATCTGCATTCCTGGCTACGCATGCTGAAGCCAGCGCCGGGCTCATGGCTGCCGCATTGGCTTCCCAGGCCCTCCGCAAGGTGGTTTCAGCACGCCGATCCATCTGATCTTTGAGGTTACCAGTATCCTCAAAGGAGAGGTCAGACTGTTTGGATACCTGGGCTAAGGAAGCATCCAATCTGGGTGTTTTGAAGAACCTGTCTTCATCTTCCTCCTTGAAAGGGCACCTACGTTTCCACGTTTTTGGTCTTAAAAGCTTCCTTTCAGGATCCTTCCATTCTTGAAGGATAATGTCCTTCAGTGCCTGGTGGACGGGGAAGGTTCTGGGTTGAGACTTCAACAAACCCTGATACATTCTATCCTGTGCGGAAACCTGTTCCGCAGGCTCCTGGATCTCCTCAGAAGCATAAATTGCCCCAAGGAGGCCCTCCATATCATCGGCCGAGAAGATGTGCCTTCCTGGCCTGGAGCCCTCTTCCTCGTCCTCTGCCTGACTATCCACCAGACCCTCATCAGATACTTCTCGATCGGAGATATCTGAATCCTCCTCCGGCTCCGAACCCTGTGAAGGTAGGGATTTTAGAGGCTGCGGGCGTCTTTTAACTACCCTGGGAGTCAAAGAACTCTCCTGAGAGGAAGAGCCCCCCCCACTTGTCTGAGGTTCTGGTTCCCTAGACCTGAGTGAGGATTGAAATTCCTTAAGCGTAGTCAGCATCTGGGTCTGGACAGACAAGAAGTCTTTCATGACCTGCGATGTTTCTTTTCCAGCCAATTTCTGAATGCATTTAAAACAGAAAGGTCTGGAGGCAACCTATCGTTGCAGTAGCCACATCTTTTGATGCGAGCAGGGGCTTTAGAGGGACGGCTGGTAGACCCCTGGGCAGTGACGTCCCCTCCTGCAGAAAAAACAAATATACACAGGGAATTTTTTAGTACCAAACACCCCTGTGCAGAGCAAAAAAGGGGAAGAGTCGGGGTACCTCCCCCATCATAACCCCTGCTGGCTGGGTAGGACTCACCTCCTGTGGCCTCCTCTGTAGCCTTGGCCGTACCAGGCCTTTCCTCATGCTCCATGCGCCGTCCGGGCTCGAACCGTGTCGCTAAGAGCAAACAGGAGGAATGGGCGCCTCTTTTCCTGGCATCTTTATAGTTGAAGCTGGCTGAAAAGACGCCGGCCGTCGCCATCTTGCCGTAGACCGGAAACCGGAAGTGGCGCGGCGCGCGGTGACGTCATTCCGGGCGCTAGAGGAGGAAATCAATGAGTCCTCCAGGCCATGGGAAAATGGCGCCGCACATGCCTGAGCGGCGCCAATAGCCAGAACAGCGCTTCACCGCTGGGTTCACCACCGCATCTGCGGGAGACCTGCCAGCCCCCCCTCCGAAGTGGACACCCACCAGGTAGGGAGGAAAAAAAGAGGAAATATTTGGCCCCTGAAGCTTCCAGGTACCCTGTACCTTAGGGCTTCAGAAAAACTCAGGGGGGTTCTTCAAGGCTATTCCTTCCCCCCTGAGTATGTTACAACAAAAGGGGGACCCCCCAGGAAAGATGAGCCCGTCCTGCTAGGTCCAGAGGCTTCCTAAGCGTTCGACCTAGGTCCCAGGGGGAGACCTCCAGCACCAGGCCTTTAGGTCTTTAGAAAATAACAATGGGGTAGCTATGCCATTTTTCTTAAAGATTTTCATCCATATTACCGGGACCAGACATTACATTAAAGCCGCAAGCAGTTTTAAATGGCTTTTTTTCCTTTAGAAATGTTATTTTGTGCAGGGGCAGTTCTAAACACGGGAAACACGTGGCACTTCACAGGCATACTTTAGACACCCCCCAGGTACAATATTTAAAGGAATATTTGACTTTTTTTTTTTCACTTTATGCATCATTAAAATGACTGCTCCCGAAAAACGGCCGTTTTTAAAACTTCTTTTTGCATTGATACATGTCCCCTGGTGCAGAACCCAGGTTCCCAAACTCTGTTTAGGACAATAACATGGATAATAGTCGTTATAATTAGCACTTTAGAATTCGAACGTTCGCATCCATTGTATTTAATGGGGTTCTAATGTTCGTGCAAACTTTTGGTCCGTTCGCGGGTTCTGGTGCGAACCGAACCCGGGGGGTGTTCGGCTCATCACTATCCCTGATATATCAGTGTATCCATACAATACGCCTCAGAGCAGCTGTTTTGTCTTTTTGTGATTGTTTTTAGTACTTGCTTTTTCTAATTAAATATATTCATACTATTTTTACTGAGTTGTTCTGAATCAATTTTCCCACCCATACAATCCCTTGGGGCCCCCATTTCTTTTTGTATACAAAATTGGGATGTGGTGGGAATTTTCAGCAACCACATATGTCTCTAATATAGTTTCTTCCATATATTTTCTATATTTTATGTTGGGCTGGTGTCCCTGTGTGGAGATTCTCCCCATTCAGATCTCAGTTAGAGAAGGACCTACAGCTGCTGGGGGTCCTTCAGTTGTCTATTCTGCTTTCATAGCTTTAATCACAGCATATGGTAGAGGGAAGTCTTCCAGGCATGACCTTCTTTTGTGGTTCAAGATGTCATGTGACTGGATGCCAAGAGCCACAAAGGAAGCCAATCCTGAAACGCGTGTCACAGTAAATCATGTCTCTAAAGCCGACCCTCTATTCCAACTGGTCCTTCCATGGTAGCAGTGTTAATTTTGGCAGCAAATTTCGATTTAGTTTTAGTCTTGGGACTAAAGTGGCATTTTAGTTTTAGTCTTCTGCAATTGTTTTAGTTTTAGTCGTATTTAGTCGACTAAATCTCCAGTACATTTTAGTCGACTAAAACTAATTTTAGTCGTTTAAAATCTAATGAGTGTAATTAAATTGTAATGCATTAGTTAACATTTCTCTACAATTTCCAAACTCATTATATATACTGCTGGAATGAAAAATCGAATATCTTATTATTTATCTTATTGAGGTATGAACATGCACTATAGACCAGTGTTCATTTTGAAGTCAAATTTCAATTTAGTGTTAATCTTAGGACTAAAATGGCATTTTAGTTTTAGTCCCATTTTAGTCATCTCAATTGTTTTAGTCGTATTTTAGTCGACTAAAATAGTATTCATTTAGTCGACTAAAATGTTTTAGTCATTTTAGTCGACTACATTAACACTGCATGGTAGGGGTATATTTCTGTGGGATAGGTCAAGTGTGCAATGCAAAGTGTGGCATGGCACTGAAGTGATTGAGCATGGTAAAAGGAAGGTGTTGCTAAAAGAGGACCTTCCATGGCAAATGAAAGGTCTGCTTTTTGGCCAGCCCCCAACCCAAGTGTCTTTAAAAACCCATTTGTAACCCTCCCCCCCCCCCCCAAAAAAAATAAAAAAAATAACTTCCAGCCTGACTTTTCCAGGCCAAAATGGAAGGTTTGCTTTTTGGCCAGCCCCCTGCCCCCCAACCCAAGTGGCTTTGAAAAACAATTTGTAAACAAGCCCCCCAAAAAATACCACATCTGGCCTCTGACTTTTCAAGGTGACGACACCATGCCTCCAGCCCATTGCAAGACTGCATTCTTTTTGACTTTTGGGCTCCCAGTTCGGTCAGGAAGCAGTGTTGACATCAATTGTGCCTCCTGAAAACATCGTAGACGGGGAAGAGGCGTGCGTTTACAAATTACTTTGTAATGAGGGTGTTGAGGGTGTTTACAAATTACTTTTAACACCATTTAGTTTGGGGAGCAGGGAACTGGCAAAAAAAAAGCAGACCTTCTGTAACATGAAGTGCCCACTTTTCGGAACTGCCACCTTTCACCATGCCTACCAAACACTACTGTACCATGCCACACTTTGCAATTCATGCTTTCTTTAGCCCCCAGAAATGTATCCCTATCATGAATGGACCAATTGGTTGTTTGCCCCCTCCCCCACCACAGCTAATGGTTCCTAGTCCCCCCCCCCCATCAATATAGTCAAGTATTTCACCGTGCCAAATATTTCTCTCTATCAACGCAACAACTGTGTATGTGAACCTGAAATCATTGCACCTCAGGACATGGGGCATCAAATGAAAGTGAATCTGTCATGACAAATATTGAGGCTGCCATTGTTGACCTCTTTCTGGAAATGCTAGTTGGCTGACATTTATGTGGATGCATTGGCTTTAATACGAGTCATTGACCTGGAGCAAGTATGCAGATCAGCAAACTAGGAGAAAACTCATTTACATACTTTTCTGCATCTGTGTCTCAAAGCGTTGAAGGGAGAACTTCAGAAATGACAGCCTGGTGCCTAGCATTTTTTTACGAAGCTATATCAACATTGGCTGTGTCAGTTTCTCCCATGACAAGTCTTCTTTGATTGTACCATTTTTGTAAATGTTTAGGCATGTTCCCTGTGCTCTACAATAAACTTATCAAATACCAGTTTATAGCCTACAACTTACATGACATGTACTGAACTGCTTGTACTGGGGATTAAGGGGTACGTGTGCTGAGAGCAATGCGTAAGCTGCCATTGCTGATCTCCTTGTCCATGTCCAGCCCTCAGAATGATAAAATCTATTCACTATTATTTGAGTCAATGGCCCAGAATAAGTATTCAGATCAAGGGTATGCTCTGTATGCAAGTTCTAGTTCAGTGACTGAGAAAGTACTGGAACTAAAGACAGTCAGGCAGCTAGCACTTTCAGATGGGGTTAGCGATACCAATTTTTCATAGATCTCTTAATATAGGAGCCTTCAAAAAAAAAAAACATGCTTCTGGGAAGTTTTCTCTATTGACCAAGGGTGAGCTTTGGTTCTGTCCAAACCCATAAGGAAGCTATCAATACAGCTGTGGATGGGACAGTCCCCATCCCACAGCTACATGTATACAAAGGGTCTGGGATGCTAGTGACATTATTGACCTAATATGGCCACAATGACCATATTAAGTTAATGATATTGACCTAATATGGACCATATTAGGTCAAAGATGTCCACAGCATCCCAGACTCATTGTGTAAGTGTGCCTGTGGGATGGGGAATGCCCCGACCACAGCTGATTGGGCCGGTGCTGACAGCTTCCTTCTGGGTTGACTGAACATAGGTTTGGACCATACCCAAGCTAATCCTTACTCAATGAAGTCATGGAATGCTATAAAAAGTTGACAGAAGTATTTACTCTTCCCAGTCTATCCAAAGGAAAATTTTGGTTGGAGTTGGGCTTTAACGGTAATTCAAGTTTATTGTAGAATCATAGAGCAAATATAACAAATTCCTTCGAGGTAGAAAAGGGAAATGTTTTTTTAAATCAGTGGCGTCGCTATGGGGGTTTGGACCGCACCCGGGTGACACCCGCCAGAGGGGTGACATTAGTGGCATATCATCCATGTGTGTGGCCCTCCAGGCCAGGGCCTCAACCCCCCTGTGTCCTGTCACACTCTGCCCACATGGAGTGCCACAACAAAGAGAATGAAATCTCACACCATGAGGGTCCCTGAAGTGTACAGGGCCAGCAGCTTTGGGGACTTTTTTTTTCTTAGTGTGCACACAGGTGGCAGCCGCCGCCTTTCCTGATGCCTAGTTCATAGACCCGGCCACAACCACTGAAGTGCGGAGTGATCTGACTGCAGCCAGTGAGCTCCGCCTCACACTCAATAAATTGCAAACGGAGGAATGAATTGTAAGCTGCATGAAGCCCGTTGTTCTGATGCGGTGAGCGTCACATTCAGGTGTACAGTACCTGGTGGCCCCACTGAGTGGCGTACACAAGTTTTTTAATTTTTTTGGTAAGAGAGCTCCCCCCCAGCCAGCCCAGACACCACTCCAGCCAGCCCGGGTGGAGAGTGGCAGTGACTGCCACTCTACACCTGGGCTGGGCGTCTCTTGCCAAAGGACCCAGGTATTCCCACTGCCTGAGTGGAGTGGCGCATGTGTTTCTTTGGTTAAAAAAGACCCCCTCCCCCAGGCCCAGTTGTATATAATGGCAGTGGGAGCAGTACCTGGGTCCTGGCCTTGCTGACTGGAGTGGCACACACAATTGTTTTTTGTTGGTCTCTCTTACCAAAGAAACGTGCGCCACTGCACTCAGCAGGGCCAGCTGCCACGCCCAATATTTAGCGCAATTTAAATCACACCCACTTTTCATCATGGAGGGGTTAACACCATGTTTTACCGCACCAGATGACACACCAACCCTAGTGAGCTCACTGTTTAAAATGAGCTAGGGTTACTAAACTGCCTTTTATTTCTTCATCTAGGCCCAGCTGGTGGTTCTGTGCCTTCCCATACAGCTTCCTCATCTTTATATATGATGAGATCCGAAAACTTATCCTTAGGCGACACCCAGGAGGTAAGTCGGTGCTGCAAGCAGGCCGAGTTGTGTGTTTGCATTGTATATATAGGCTGCCAATTACAGCAGCCAATCCTGTTATCTATATGATAGTTTTAAGCAGACTTTGTAAAACTTGTCACCCAAACTACGTGTACATAAAATAGAATGACAAATATATTTTGTATACCACTGGCATATGTACTCGACCTGTCCCGATATCGGCCTATCATAATTCTCTGCCTAAAAGCACTCATTTAGGACCTATTGCTTTGCACAGGTCTTTTAAGACTAAGACCCCATACACACTATTGTCCTCAGATTTACCAAAACCATATAATATGAGGTCAAACCATAAGAGTTTCAATTTGTATGCAAATCAGGCAGGCCTTTGCACTACATGGTTTTGGTAAATCTGAAGACAAAAATCTGCAGAAAATCTAATAGTGTGTATGGGGCCTTACACTGTACATACTTACAGGAGGAGAGAGGGCACAGGTATGGCCTTGTCCATGTGCTGCCATCGCTCTGCTGTACGTTGCTGAAATGTACAATAGGAATTCAAAATTTACCACCTATTATTACCCATAAGGGTAATAATAATAATGGATGATTTCCTTTACCATAATTTGGGAGTGTTGTGTGTGTGTGTGTGTGTGTTGTATTGTGTGTGTGTGTGTGTGGGGGTTGTGTGTTGTGTGTGTGTTGTGTGTATGTGTGTTGTGTGCACACACCCACACACACACTTGCAGTATTAAGAGTAAGGTAGAGTATGGCCAAAGTTCAAGTGTTTACAATAAAGGGCAATAAAAACATGATATACTCGAGTATAAGCCGACTCGAATATAAGCCGAGGCACCTAATTTTACCACAAAAAAAAAAAAAAAGGGAAACGTATTGACTCGACTAGTATAAGCCTAGGGCAGTGATGGCGAACCTTGGCACCCCAGATGTTTTGGAACTACATTTCCCATGTGCTCATGCACTCTGCAGTGTAGATGAGCATCGTGGGAAATGTAGTTCCAAAACATCTGGGGTGCTAAGGTTCGCCATCACTGGCCTAGGGTGTCCATCTGCATGCCTCACTGTGTCCATGACTAGACTGACGTTTAACATGGGAGTCTATAGAAGGAGTGCCCGGCTTTGAATAATCGGTGCTCCCCGGCCACAGGTCCCCCAGACAACAAACTTTGCACACCTATAGAGGAGAAATTGAGCTACATGTGTGCCACGTTTTGGGTCTAGGGGACCTACGCCCGGCCAGTATCCGGTCCACAAAGTCACCGGAGAAATGACCGTTTAACATGGGAGTCTATGGAAGGGGTGCCTGGCTTTGAAAAAAATCGGTGCTACCCGGCCGTAGGTCCCCCGGACAACAAACTTTGCACACATGTAGAGAAGGAGTGGGGCTACATATCTGCCAAGTTTGGGGTCCAGGGGACCGGTCGGTACAGGGTCCCCAATGTCCGGGGAGAACAGGCGCGAAAAGGTGACTTGAGTATAAGCCGAGGGGGGCATTTTCAGCACACAAAAAATGTGCTGAAAAACTCGGCTTATACTCGAGTATATACGGTATGTGCATCCAACCTTGTGGCAACAGTTTGGGGAAGAGTCTTTTCTGTTCCAGCCCCTGTTCACAAAGTCATCTCCATAAAAGCATGGTTGGATAAGTTTGGTGAGGAGGAAATCGTATGGCCCACCCAGAGCTCTAACTTCAACACTACTGAACAATTTTAGGATGAATAATAAATCTGATTGCAAGCCAGGTCTTCTCATCCAACCTCAGTACTTGGCCTCACAAATGTTCCTTTGGCTGAATGCCCACAAAACCCAACAGATACACTTTTCTTGTGGAAAGCCTTTTTAGAAAGAGTGGAGGCTCTTAAAGCAACAAAGTGAAGGGCCAACTCTATACTAATACCCACGGTTCTAGAATGGGATATCCAAAAATCTCATACAGTATATGTGTAATGGTCAGGGGTCCACAAACATTTGGCCACATAGTGTAAATGTGGACCATATAACTGCAATAATCTTTGGTGTCCCACTTTAAAGCCAGGATTTCATGGCAGCCATGCACATGACTAAATACCGTGGCCAACGCTGACGGAAATGTATCTCCCGGTGTGTTAAATAAACTGATCTATTAATGATCTTAATTTCCTTTTTATTTTACAGGTTGGGTAGAAAAAGAATCTTATTATTAATAAATTCGCCGAGACGCATCTCCCAGACCTGGACCCTCTCCAACCTCCGAATCCCCCTCCCCTTTGAATCAAACAAAACAAAATGAAGAAAAAACACAACGAAAACATAAAAAAAAAAAAAAAAAAAAGAAAACAAACCCCAAAATAAAACAGCAACAAGCTCCACGGGATTCTAAAAATTACAAAAGGCGCCATAACTCCCACCTCTGCCAAGCCTTCTGTTCCAGATTCCATGTTGGGTTTTTTTTTTTTTTTTAAGTCATTTCTCTCCCCCACTTTTTTTTTCTGTAAAATTATAAATATATATAAATATATATTATATATAAATATAAATAGAACCAGGATTTTCTTTTTTTTTTTTTTTATTATTTGCTTCTATAATGTTTTATTATAAAGGAGGGGGAGAGAGAGGATTGTAACAGAGAAGGAGATCGAGTGGAGGGTCTAAAAATTTTGGATGGAGAATAATATGGATTTTAAGCTCTTCACTCTTGGGAAATCTGGTATTGGAGTGCCAGGACAAAGAATGGGAAGGAAAAGTGGAGAAACCATTGAATTAGGGGGGAGGGCTGAACAAACTCTCTTCCTAACAACCTCTTTGCTGCCAAAGGCTTCTCAACACACCGCTCTACGTACATATACCAGTAATGTGCTGCTTCATCAGCTATAGGGTTAATCCGGGGATTTGTGAGGGCACCGGTACTGTGGTCATATGACACCTCATGAACAATGTCTGGTGTACAGCGTAGGGTCTTTACGGGGGCATTATTAGGGCCCTTTGATTTCTAGAGAGACCCGAAGAGTCTCATATTGAAGTCTCATCTGTGTAATAAATACCCCCTTCATCCAACCACCCCACTTAATATTTCTCCATATCTGATGTACTCGGTCTTTGAGCGTGAAAGGTTCATGTATTTTGTCTCTGTTATTAGGAGGGGTGAGAGCTAAACGTCCTGATGTCTGTGTATTAGAAGGGGGTGATGATACCTTGTCCTGATGTCTGTGTAATAGGAGGGAATGGTGAATGTGTGTCTCATTGTGATCACAGGGTGGAGGCTACAGATCGTCGTATGCTAGATAAACGAGAAAGGGTTGGGGGTCTGTTTAAAAGGGTTAAGTAGCCAGGCCTAGAGCTATGGGCTTGACAGTAGCTTCGATAGCTACTCAAGGAGTAAGAACCAGAGACACAGTAGTTACAGTGGAGGAGAAAAGACATACACTAAAGCGGTGTCAATGGGGACATAGGGACACCAAGATATTAGGAGTACAAAACGGAAATGATATAGGGCTGGTTCACTCAGGTCTTCAGCTCCAAATTATCCTTTGTCATGGTTATGTAAAAAAAACACAAAAAAAATTGGTTGACAAATGCATAGGAGCAAGGAGCAACATTCTGTCTTCACTAAGCCCAAAGTGCTTTCAATAAAATATGACTGGGTGGCTGGGTTGCAGACAGACGTGTACAACTTGCCTTGTTCGGAAGCCCGTTTGAGACAAGCGGCAGTTGCGTGGCCACAGGTGATTGGTGTAAGGGAGAAGAAAACCACAGAGCTAACAGATGAATGATGCTGTAAAGGTGGTGGAAGGGGAGTAGCTGAGAGCCAGCAAGCAATAAAAAGAGGGCACAGAATGGGCGAAACGGAGAGGTGTGTCTGTGGACCAGAGCTGGATGTTGATAGGTTGAAGAGTGACCCTGGTACCTCTTAATAGGTGGAGGGGTTGAGTGCAGTTTGTGTCTGTTATGTGTCTCCACCCCCCCTTGCATTAGTTTTTGTCAGGTTGTCAGACTTTTTTTATCTTGTGTTTTCCTGCCATTTTCTGTGATTTACAAAAATAAATAATAATAAAAAAAATACCCCAAAAAACTGCAAACTGTCTCATTTCTGGTTTTGGATGAACAAAAAAGTTATGTGTACAAGAATGATCTTTTGACAGGTACAGCTACTGCCAATAGAGGCAGGACTAGACAAATACCAATAGGACTCAGTCGCTGGTTTGCTCAAAGTAAAACAGCCTATAGTGATGGGAGAAAAGAAGATTGCTTGATTCACCCATCAACATATTCAGTGTTGATGAGGGAATCCATCCCACATTGCTATTGTGTTCTGCTGGCTGGGGGGGGCGCTGGTAGCCTTTTGTGCCGGCAGAACACCATGATCACTGCTAGCACCTATATAGCCAGACGATCGAGGGGTTTACTTCAGTAAAACCAGCCTGCCCATAGATGGGATCGAATCTCGGCTGGTCCCTGCTGAACCAGCCGAGATTTGACCGATCTATGACCAGCTTATAGGAGAAGTTCACCTTTACAAAAAAATAAATAAATTGTAATGGACCTGTAAAGCATTGCACCCACGATCAGCAGTTTGTGGGTGTAATGCCATGTCATGGACCTGCATACTGTCTAGCCGTACCTCCAATAGGGCCAGGCAGTTACACTGCAATAGGAAGCCGTGGTCGTTCATTGAGAACTGCAAGCCAACAGCCACAAAGGCTATCGGATCTTGTAGTTTTCCCATTCACAGAACATTGTGAATGGATGACACGGCCGGGTGGGCGGAGACCCACTCGGCCGCGTTTGTTGCTGAAAATGACAGCTGGGGGGTGGGGTTGGGGAGAGAAAGAGAAAGATCCCCTGCTAGCTGTCAGAACAGGGGATTGGGAGCATCTGTAACATGTTTCACCCTGAATATGGTATGGGTGTAACATGTAACAAAAAGGTGAACTTATGCTTTTAATAGCCAAAAAGCATTTTTATAGTGGAACACAAGCCAATACTTTCTCTACGGCTGACCATAAACTATACAATTTGATTGTACAAACCCCTTTGGATCTACCATCAACTGTGTAAGTGCATGATACTAATTGGTTGTTTAGGTTTTTTTCCTCATGTTACATAGGTTTGTTACCTCTGAAAGAGATTTTACAAGATTGCATATTGTATGACCATCTTAAGTGGTGAAGTGTTAGAACCCTGCTGAGGTTATGTCTGCCCTTGGGGAGACTTCCTCTTTCTGTTCCAGGGACAAAATAGGAAGTGAGAGGAAAATGTACTTTTGCTAGTTGTCTCGGGATCTAAGTTAGGTTTCCTCTCACCTCCTTTTCCGGCGACTCTTGTAAAAATGTAATTTTCTGCTCACTTTCTACCCCAACAACAGGCACCAGGACAAAAAGTGAGAGCAAATTTCCCTCAATGGGGTCACAGAGAGCAACGATCTTTCCCCCATTCTACTCAAAAGTGAAAAAAAATAGCAGAGTGATGAACCCTCAGGCTGGTTCTTGGAAGGAGTTAAGCAAATATAAAAATTCTTTGATGGAGGTCTGAATGGAGGAGTGGGAATTCCTGGGCAGGATGCATTTGCATGCAGACCACCCTAGGTGACACCCACTTGTAATGCTGATTGAAATAAATAAATTACAATAAATTAATGTAGAAAACTAGCAGCAGGTGCTATGTCTCTTCTGCAATACAAGGCACTTAGACCGGGTTCACATATGTGCAGCTGCAGTTCTCAAGTGGGGTCCCGTTGCGTTCCTGTTCACCAGTTTAGGCGCAAATCAGGCACAAATTTTTGCCTGAATTCGCACCTGAACTGGATCCAAAAACGTCCAGGACCCTTTTGGAATGCGGACATGTATGAAACGACTCTATTGAGAGCTGATCACACTGGCATGTCATGTGAATTGGATGCCAGAAAGCCGCACATATGTGAACCCAGACTTACCTGCCAGCTTGCAGTTTTCAATTGAATGGCCACTGAGATGTGCATGCGCAGCATAGCGTGCATTCTCAACACGTGCTGGAATGACTGATTTCCATGTGCACATGTGGGATGATATCAATCCCCACCGGCCAAATCAAAAGGGCAAAAACCCAGCACCAAGGGAGAAGAGGACTGCGGCTGGTGAGAGATGTAACCACCCCATGGCTGAAAGGTTGAGGTTAGTACAGTAAAACCTTGGATTGCGTGCATAATTCGTTCCAGAAACATGCTTTTAATCCAAAGCGAATTTCCCTATAAGAAATAATGGAAACTCAAATGATTCGTTCCACAACCATTTCTTCATAAATCCTTCAGTTTATAGCCCATATAAAAAGATTATAGCAATGTGATAGGTTGTGTAACCATAAAAATGTCCATCCACAAATGGAAGCCTCCACAAGGGGATTAGAGATTAGAAGCAAAATCCAGCAGGAGTTACAGAGTATAAAAGAGAAGAGAGGTGCCTCCAAGTGTAGCAATATGGTTACATTTAATGAAGTTACAACATTTAGCAACTCACATGGTTGATGATTAAAAGAGGCACATCTAAGTATGCAGGCATTCGGGGGAAAAGCTGTCCACATTGCCTGCCTCCGGGAGTCATTCCCGTGCCTTCTGGGATTTGTAGTGCTACAACTGTTGGAGTATTGAAGGTTGCCTGTTTAGGTGAATCACACGTGTAGCTAAGCTGGTTTCACACAGGCTTCAGCTTGTATAACCGCAAGCTTTCACAAAGCACGTGTAGAGCTTTCAGCAAGCTCTGTTGAAGCTTTTAATGTACCATTCAACTCCAGTTTGTAAATGTTGAACATAAATTCTAATGGGAGTGCTGACTGCCACTTTAAAACAAGCTGCTAGCAGGCTTCAGCACTTCTTGAAGTTTGCTGAAAGACTGCTAACAGGTTGCTTAAAGTGGCATTCAGCACTCCCATTAGAATTTATGTTCAACATTTACAAACTGAAGTTGATGATCATTCTCCTGCTCTACAAGACTCTGGTCTGGCCACACCTGGAGTATGCTGTCCACTTCCAGGCACCAGTCCTCAGGAGGGATGAACTGGAAATGGAGCGAGTACAAAGAAGGGCAACAAAGCTAATAAAGGGACTGGGAGGAGATTAGTTATGAGGAAAGGTTGCGAGCACTGAACTTATTCTCTCTGGAGAAGAGACGCTTGAGAGGGGATATGATTTCAATTTACAAATATCGTACTGCTGACCCCACAATAGGAATAAAACTTTTTCGCAAAATTAAATTTAATAAGACACATGGCCAGTCATTAACATTAGAAGAAAAGAGGTTTAACCTTAAACTACGTAGAGGGTTCTTTACTGTAAGAGCAGCAAGGATGTGGCTTTCCCTTCCACAGGCGGTGGTCTCAGCGGGGAGCATCGATAGTTTAAAAAACGATTAGATAAGCACCTGAACGACCACAACATACAGGGATATACAATGTAATACGGACATATAATCACACACATAGGTTGGACTTGTGTCTTTTTTCAACCTCACCTACCATGTAACTATGGTACATTAAAAGCTGCAACAAAGCTTGTTTAAAGCCAATTTCCATATTTTGATATACTTTACATCCTTTGTTTGGGCCATCTTGGTCCAAACAAACTAACTATGTCCCTCATTAACATGTGAGGCCACTGGAGGTATGGTTTAAACTGTATGGAACTGAAGCTACACACTGCACTGTGTTCCGGGTTTGAGCCGAGACTCATACCCAGAACACAGAGTTTATCTGATCGGCGCTCAGCCAGAGACAGTGATTTATTCTAGCAATGAATACAAGACATCATCAGCCCGCCTCTCTGACGCAACCAATCAGAAGAAACTTTGTATTCATTGCTATAAAACGTCACTTTCTCTGAATGGCTGAGCGTCGCTGTGATAGACTCTGTTCTGAGTATATAAGACAGGAAGTCTTGACTCTAACCCGGAACACGGCGCGGGTTCTTTCTTTGTCGGTGGGCAAACATACAAAATCAGCAGGGAGTAAAAGCGGGGTTCCACCCGCGATTTTATTTTATTTTTTAAAAATTCAGCAGCTACAAAACACTGTAGCTGCTGACTTTTAATAAGGACACAAGGAGCCCGCGATGTTGGCCCCCCGAGATCGATCCTGGAAGGTCTCGGCGCCACCATCCTCACTAAGGGAAACAGACAGTGGAGCCTTGCGGCTTCACTGCCCATTTCCTACTGCGCATGCGCGAGTCTCGCTGCGTTTTGTGAATGGGTGGCTGCTTTCTGGGATACATGCAGTTCCCAGAAGGTAGCACACCCCATTCCCCAGAAGAGGAGGAGGACGAGGAAGAAAACCTGCCGGACTAGGAAGAGGCAGATTAGGAACATCCACAAAGCAACCGCCATTTCTGGCAAGTAAAAAAAATGTTTTTCTCAATTTTTTTGCAGGATTGTGGTTTTTTTTTTTTTTTTAGGATGGAACTCCACTTTAAATAAATACTTTTTCCCTCACTGTATAGGCCTTACAGCTGTGTGTCTCTCTCTGCTTGCTGTATCACATGACAAATTCAAACTGCCAAGTGGTGGTGAGAAGGCAGATTTGTGATTGGTTTCTGTGGCAAAATTCTTAAGCAATGTGAAAGATCAGGTTTCCTGTCATTAACCACTTCTGGACCGCACATATACTGGTCCGTGCATGAGGTACAGCAAGCATGCGCTTGTCCGCGGGTCCGGCGGTCTCGATGTCCGCCAGCCACCCGCGATCGCGATAAAGAGAGGCAGAACGTGGATCTAAACAAGGTGGAATCCCCGTTCTGACAGGGGACAGCTCTGAGATCTGCCATTCCTAGTAAACAGGAACAGCGATCTCTGTGTTGCCGCAGCAAGCCCATACAGCTAGAACACACCCAGGGAACACCGTTAACCCCTTGATCGTCCTAGTGTTAACCCCTTCCCTACCAGTGTCATTTATACATTGATCAGTGCATTTTTTTTCTTTAGCACTGATCACTGTTCCCCAAAAAGTGTCACTTAAGAGCCAGATTTGTCCACCACAATGTCGCAGTCCCGCTAAAAATTACAGCTCGCCGCCATTACCAGTAAAAACAATAAAAAATAAATAAAAATCCATAGATCAATCCCATAGTTTGTAGATGCTATACATTTTGTGCAAACTAATCAATATACGCTTATTGCGATTTTTTTTTTTCTCCCAAAAATATATAGAAGAATACATATTGGCCTAAACTGGTGAATAAATTCATTTTTTTTTTTTTATATATTTTTTTGGATATGTATTATAGGAGAAAGTAAAAAGTTTGTATTTTTCCGTCGTACTTACCTGTAAAATCCTTTTCTTGGAGTACATCACAGGACACAGAGCAACCATAATAATGACTATATGGGTTATACGCCACCTATAGGTGGATGGACACTGGCAGATAGTCTAACAGGAAGTCCACCCCTATACAACCCCTCCTACACAGGAAGGACCTCAATTTTGTAGCAAAGCAATAAATATCCCAAAAAAGATGGGAGGGACCTCTGTGTCCTGTGATGTACTCCAAAAAAAAGGATTTTACAGGCAAGTATGATGGAAAAATCCTAATTTCTTTATCAAACATCACGGGACACAGAGCAACCATAATAATGACTACCGTATATACTCGAGTATAAGTCGACCCGAATATAAGCCGAGACACCTAATTTTACCACAAAAAAAAAAAAAATGGGAAAACGTATTGACTCGAGTATAAGCCTAGGGTGTCCATCTGCATGCCTCACTGTGTCCATGCCTCACTGTGCTCATGACTAGACTGCCGTTTAACATGGGAGTCTATGGAAGGGGTGCCCGGGTTTGAAAAATCGGTGCTCCCCGGCTGTAGGTCTCCCGGACAACAAACTTTGCACACATGTAGAGGAAGCGTGGAGCTACATGTGTGCCAAGTTTGGGGTTCGGGAACCAACGGTCGGCCAGTAACGGCTCCCCAAAGTCCGGGAGATCAGGCGCAAAAAGGTGACTCGAGTATAAGCCGAGGGGGGCATTTTCAGCACAAAAAAAAATAATGTGCTGAAAAACTCGGCTTATACTCGAGTATATACGGTATATGGGATGTCCTAAAGCAATGCCCTTGAGGGGAGAGACACAATCACAGGAACTGCCACCCGAGAAGGACTCCTTCTGCCGCCCAAAACATACTGTGGCCAAAGCAGTATCCTCCGTGGCTTTGATAGCCATCCGGTAAAATTCTGTGAACGTATGAACAAAAGACCATTTAACGGCCCTAAATCCTGAGCCACTGACACCTGATGGTGGATGGCCCAAGATGCCCCCACACACCTGGTAGCAAGCGCTTATACCAAAAAAAAAAAAAAAAAAAAAGGGGTGGGGGACCTTGCCCTTTCAAGCCATAGGCTTAACTGGCAAATCCAATGAAAATGGTTAAATTGGATGCCTCCTGCCCATCCTGGGCTCTACTGGCAGCACAAACCTGGATTCCTAACCTGTACCTACAAATCAAGTAATTCTGACTGCCAGAACTATCTCCAGAGTATGCAGTGATCTAACTCCTGCCAACTGAGGATCAGAAAGAAGGCAAGACATTATCTTGAAGTGAAAACTAGACACTATTCTAGACCAAAAAAAAATGGATGAGGACACAACATCACCTTATGATGCGAGACCAAGAATGGCTCCTTGCATGAAAGAGCCGCCAACTCTGACACTTCACGTAGTGAAGTGATAGCCACCAAAAAAGCCTCTCTGAGATAAAAGGAACAGAATCCCCCTATTGGTTAAAAAATAAAATTAAAAAAAATGGCCTCTGCAAGGATAGTCCAGATCAAATTCAAGGACACAAGAATGGCCTGACAGGCGGGACTGTCTACATTACACGCTGTATGAAGTATGAATCAAGGAGTGGGAAACAACGGCCTCTGGAAAAAATGTATAGGGAAGAACTCTGACCATTAACGGTACTTAAAGCCAATCTCCTTTCCCATACTGATTGGAGAAAGAAAAAGAAAATCTCCCACTCGCATATTTCTGTGGGTGCCACTTCCTGGCTTTACCCCAGGCAAAAGAAAAAATATTTCCAAGTCCTGTAATTGAAGTTCCCCCAAAGCTGGCTTCCAGGGGCTCAACAGTGCCGAGATACAGGACTCAAGACCATTAGGTCCCGCTGGACTGGGAGTGTTCAAGAAGCGACCCCCGCAAGACTCGTGGGAGAAGTTGAAACAGAGGGAATCATCAAATAAGAGAGAACTGGTCCCTAAGGTCTTACCAGTGAATCTACCCCTATTGCCAATGTTGTAGAACTTGGAATCTAGTAGATTCACCTGCAGAGTTCCTTTTGCTACTATTCTATACCTGGAATATGCACAGATGATATTAGAGACAGTTCTTGTGCTGTCCCAGATAGAATGTGGTTCACCTTCCTGAGCCGCATGACTCCTAGTGCCACCCTGGTGGTTGATGCCCATGCAGAGGCTTTCCCGGATAGAACCCACAACTGGTTTGTACCATAATCCAGAGCAAGGCATACTGGCCAAAAACTCCAAGATATTTATGGGCAGTATACCCTCCTGTGGAGACCAAGTCCACTGAACTGTAGCCACCCTCAAACCAAATGGAGAAACTGGCATCAGTGGTTATCATCTTCCAATACCTGAAAAGGAAGAACCTTTCTAGATTCCGAACCATCAACCACCAATCTTTAGCTGTGCAATACCCAGGGAACAAAGCCCTCCGGCAATCCAATGCCTGGATCCTCAAGTTCCAGACAGAGAGAATGATCCTCTCCAAGACCTGGAGTAGGACTGTACATAAGGAATGTGCTTCGACCTAGATACAGCTTCCTACTTCAAAATGTAGCAAAGGAAAATCTGGACCAACTGCTTTCTGAGCAAAGGTTATTGAGGTATACCGATATTGACACCCCCCTGCGTCTCTAGCAAGTCCAGCACCGGAGCTAGGAGCATTATGAACCTCAGAAGCTGTGGCCAGCCCGAAGGATGGTCACAAAAAAGAAAACAGACTACTTTCCACTGCACTTACAGAATTCTTTGATGGGGCTGAAAACAACCCGGCACATGAAGCTGTGCGTTTCCTGATGATTATGGGCCCCACAATCTACCTCTTGCAGAGAGGTAATCACTGAACAGACCGAGCCTAGCTGAAACAGAGGGATGCCCAGCAGATTGAGATCTAAAGAAAGACCTCATGTCCCTATTCAGTTTTGAAGCTACCATTTAATTGTTCTACAATAATGAGCCCATAACTTTTGCTCAAAGACCCATTGCAAGGCACAGACTGGCCCAGCCAAGGAAGGAGCAATCACCTCCGAGACTGCTCTAAAAACACAGCAACCTCAGATGCCTCCCTCACTTTAGGAGGGAAACTTGGGCAGTCTCCCATCCAAGTACTAACCAGGCTTAATCCGAGATCAGGCGCCACAGTGGCTCAGATCACCCTGATGCCATTGGTCCAACAGGAGACATGAACATTGCCAGACCACTGAACCTGAGGGCAGCGCGCCTGCCTCACCCTTCTAAGTAATTTAGCTAGTCTAATGCCTTGTACACACGATCGGATTTTCCGTCTGGATAAACTCAACGGATTTTTCTGACGGAATTCCATTCAAGATGTCTTGCATACACACTGTCACACCAAATTCTGACCGTCAAGAACGCGGTGACGTACAACACTACGACGAGCCGAAAAAAAAAATGAAGTTCGATGCTTCCGAGCATGCGTCGACTTGATTCTGAGCATGCATTTTTTTCTCCGTCGGAGTTCCATACGGACGAACGGAATTTCATCGGAAAAAAAGAGAACATGTTCTCTTTCTAACTCCGTGGGAATTTCCGACAGAAAAAGTCTGATGGGGCATACATACACACAGTCAGAATATCCGATGAAAAAATTCCGTCTGACTTTTTTCATCGGAAATTCCGACCGTGTGTACAAGGCATAACAGATACAAAATAAAGTGACTGTATTAGACAAAGTAACACGCAGTTCCACAAGGATGCAGGCCTAGACAATGTTGGTCTACTGCTATACAACCCCGTAAGTATGCAGGTACCCAGTTATGCAAACATGCAGGTATACAAGTATTCTTGCCATTCATGCATCTATGTATGCAGCTCAAGGCAATGAGCATGTATGTATGCAGCTCAAGGCAAAAACCACGTGTATACAGTTTAATGCAACTAAGCACATATGTATACATGTTAATGTAAATAAGCACATATGTATACAGTTTAAAAACGAGGCATATACGTATGTAGTATAAGTGAAAACATACCAGCATGCGTTTAAGCAATATGCATTTATGGAGGCATGGGTTTATGGAAGCATGTAGGTATGTGCTTAAGCAAATATGCATTTAGGCAAAACACGAAAGCGCGTGTCTATGCAAACATGCATTTACACAATACGCGCCCATGGAGACATGCATTTACGGAATAAGCAAGCATGCGTTTATAAAAACGTGTTTATGCAACATATATTACGCAAAACGCATCTTTGCAAACATGTGTCTATGCACCATGTGTTTATGCATACACACTTATGCCCAGACATCTATACAAACATATGCTTATAAAATCCTGCGTTTATGCAACATGCGTCCACACAGACGCGCTGTTGTGGCCTGCCTTGGGGGGGCTGCATGCTGGGCGCCGCCTGCTTGTCGGCCACGGGGCGGGGCCCTCTGCGAACATGTGCCTATGTAGGCTTGTGTTCAATGCAAGCAAACATGTATACTATGGTGCACATGCTCAACTGCACCTGGGCCCATACTAGTTATAGTCAGGATTAGCCAAGTACATAGGCATCCAATGCAGCCTCTATGCCTCTTCCACACCTGTGCGACCAGTCCTGCAACTTGGGACTGCAAAGTCGCCTGACAAGTCACATCTTTACAGCCGTGCGTCTAAGTCGCAGCGACCTCAAAGCAGGCCCTGCAGCACTCCGGTCTGACCTTGGCGCGACTGGAGGTCCATAGACCTCAAGATTACACAGGCACTGCCTCACGTCGCTGCAAAATCGCATTAAAGTTGCGGCCAAAATGTGCGACTTTCAAATCACACAAGTGTGAAATAGGGAGCCCAAAACTAAGCTACTGCAGACCCAATGCATGCTATTCTGGAGACACAACTCCTTCAAGTGCACCAATGCCCATGGTCTTCCAAACATGTGCTTATGCCACATGTATGTATGCAACATCTATACAAAACATGTGTTTATTCAAGCATGCGTTCAGGCAACAAGCTATGCTTCACTTGGCCCCATACTAGTTTAGCACATATGCATGCCACACAGCCTTTTCCTGCTTCAGCCTAAAAGTAAGCTCCTGCAGACCAAATGAACATTATTCTGAAGTTTGCAACTATGCACCTGTTCAACTGCACCAGGCCCCATATCATTTTTGTGCCAAATGCACATTATTCTGGCGACCCAACATTTTACAGTGCACTGCTAGGGGTGTATCTTTCTCCCATAGTAAGTACTCACACTTCACTAGTATCCATGGGCTGCTGTTTAGTCTCAAGAGGCCCAGCTCAACCTGTCGCCACATGGCTTTCTTAACATGGCTGCCCTTCCACTTCCTGCCTATATAAAAATAGGCCATACTGAGCGAGCCTGCACCCTCTAGTGGATGGAGGAGAAACAGCAGCCCACACGACTACACAGCATGATTAAACAGCACACTGCCCCCAGTGGCCACTGGGAGGTCAGTCAGATCTCTCTCTTTTAAAAAATAAATAAAAATGCAGGACTCCAATCTTCACCCATCATGGTGAGCTTTGTCATAGAAGACCTTCAGGGACTGGGTCCCCCTTAATTTGGGGATCCACTCCCCTGGACCTGTATAGCACCCTGCAGGAGAGCACCTTGGTCAGAACAAACACTGCACAGGGTTCCATTACGCAGGGTCCAGCGCCGTAAGGCCGCATTACAGGCGAACCTCGAAGAAACTTCTCTCCTTCCAATGAGGCTCAGGTACCATCCATTTTGGCCAATAGCTTTTTCGAATGGATCTGAATGAAATCCATGATCCTAAATAGAACTGTCCAGACCTCCAAGTATGCTCCAAGAGCATATGTATCACATCAGTGACCATTCCAACTTACAGACACTGGTGAAAAAACTGGGAGGTCCTTTCTGTGTCTGAGGGGTTGTATATGAGTGGACTTCCTGTTTGACTATCTGCCAGTGTCCACCTATAGGTGGCGTATAACCCATATAGACATTATGGTTGCTCTGTGTCCCGTGATGTACGATAAAGAAAGATTGTTTTTTTCAAAATTGTCGCTCTTCTTTTGTATATAGCGCAAAAAATAAAAACCGCAGGAGGTGATCAAATACCACCAAAAGAAAGCTCCATTTGTGGGAACAAAAAGGACATCAATTTTGTTTGGGTACAACATCGCACGACCGCGCAATTGTCAGTTAAAGCGACGCAGTGCCGCATCGCAAAAAATGGCCTGGTCTTTAACCACTTCTGCCCCAGAAGGATTTACCCCTTAAGACAGCAATGAGCCTTTTGCAGGTGTGTTGTGGGAATTCCTCTCCTGCATTACACATAGGTAAGCAAATCAGATCACAAAATTACCAAAAAAAAAAAAAGGGAGGAGGGCAGGGGATGGGGCTGGACTGGGGCACTACAGTGATACCTGGAATAAAAAAAATAAAAAAGGAATCCTTGGACCAGTAGGATGTACTTTCTATATTAATTTCCTATTACATTACATGTATTCTATACTTTTGAATGAAGCATTCTTTTAAGTGTCCTTAAAAAAGAAGATGATCAGACGGGTATTGTGCTACTTACCCTTTTTCATGCTCTTCACACATGCAATTATTACATTACCAGATATAAACCTAGAAGTGTGTTCACGTCCTCTTTCTACAATGTTTTATACACCCATACGGTGGGCAACCTGCCTTCTTGTATGTAATTCTCCAACTTCTTTCAATAAAAATACTGAATGAGAAAAAAGATGATCAACAAGCAAACCATACATTTAAATGAAAGTTTATTATATATTATAAAGGATATACATAACAAAGAAAGACTCCAACAACCTCATGAGCAACCACAAGTCCGATCCTGTTCTGCTGACGAAATTACATTTTATGTAAAGTGAACATGTACTTTAAAGTGCTACCAAAGAGCAGACCCCATAAGATGCCGGCAGTTACCCTGATAACACAAACACTTCCTCCACGTAGCTCTCTCAAGGCTCATACACACTATGAGAAAAGTCGGACAAACATTTTTATGCGAGGAACTTTCGTACGATTTTTGTGTAGTGTGTACACAACTTTTTACAGCCGATTCCAACTTTTCGTACGAAAGATCCCGAAGGGACAAATTTTTCTCGTACGAAAACAGAACAAACGTTTTTTGTTTAATGTGTACCGTTTTTGTACGATTTTCATACAGGAAAAAATCAGAAAAGAAACACTGCGCATGATCAGAAACAATAAACAAGGAAAAAAAAAAAAAAGTGTTGTACGAGAACTTTCGTACAAATTTTTGTTCATCGGTTTCGAGTTGCTGTGAAACGATTGCTTGCCCGATTTTCTTATAGTGTGTACCCCACATAAGTGTCACTCGGTTATTGGGGGACAGTCTTCCTCTGACTTCATGATTGAGCACCGACAATTCCATTCCTAGGAGACTGATTTAGTGGTCAGTAAAGGCACTCTGGTTGGACAGCGGGATGGCAGTTGGCGGATATTGACCAACAAGCTAGGCCCCAGTAACCAAATCAAACAGAATCAGAGAGGGGCATGGAGAAGGCTTTTACGACTAAGACCCCTTTCACACTGGAGCGTATTGCAGGCGCTATAGCGTTAAAAATAGCGCCTGCAATCTGCCCTTAAACAGCTGTTACATCCACTCCAGTGTGAAAGCCCGAGCGTTGCGCTAGCAGGACGGTAAAAAAAGTCCTGCTAGCCGCATCTTTGGAGCGGTGTGTTTACCGTTCCTGCCCATTGAAATCAATCCGACAGCATGGCTATACTGCCGGCAATGCGGTCGGTTTTAACCCTTTCTCGGCCGCTAGCGGGGGTTAAAAGCACCCCACTAGCGGCCGAAATGCACCGCTAATCCGCCCATAGCGTCGGCGGTAAAAAAAAGCAGAGTTTTACCACCGACGCTTTGGGCGGCTCAGTGTGAAAGGGCTCTAAAGATAATGTTGGGCATTTTCTGTTGTCTGCGTTTAGGAGGGATGTTAAAACTGAGTAAGGTTCACTTTAAAGTGGAACTCCAGGCAACATTTACAGAAAGAAAGATTATTCTTGTATTCCACAATATATAAACCTAATATGATCAATTCCATCGGTATCCCCTTATTTAATTTTCTGCACTACCGCTGCTTATTTGCAGCGTTGTCGGCCCTTTCATTGGTGTCTTCCCATTCATCTTTGTGGTAATACATCACGCTTCCACCTTAGGCTAGCCGTAAATGTTTTTAATCTCGGTTGGTTCAGCAAGAACCGGCCAAGATTCGAACCACGCATGACAGGCTGAATTGATCAACTTGAGCACAACAAGCCTGCCGGATTTACTTGCGTATTTTGCTATTGGCTGCTATAGCCGCTAGCAATAATCCCTGTCTTGACAGCTCCCCCCCGCCCCCCGACGGGAGAACATAATGTCTCAGCAGGAGGGATTTCCCTGTCAGTGCTGATCTGGGGAATTGTGCAAATTTCTTTCCTGCAACCTGTGGTTCACACCATCTATGGCCTGCCTTAGAGGCATTGTAGAGAGTGAGAGTCAGAAGGGTGGTGAGCTATGAGTAGACTGCCCACCTCCCTGATCAGGAGTCCTAGCAAGGTATCAGCAGTCACACGTCTACTTAAGATAAATAATTTAAAAAAAAAAAAGTATGAAGAAGCACTATTCACTGCACTACTGTTAAAAAAAGGGATTGCTAAATAGGGCTAAATCGTAGAGGACTGCATTAATGCGGTATTAAACCCAAAATCAAAAATGTAATATATTGCAGCTTAGATGTGGTGGCTGCATCAGTTTTATTTTCTTAAGCTTTTCCCCTCTGTTTTCACCTGGTGATCTGGCCAGTAACACACCTCCTGTATTCGGGAGACACCGCTCTGGAGGAATGACCACAGGATGCACAGCATTGTTGTGTTAAATGTATTAGTAGATTTAATTACATTAACAAACTGAAGCTAAACTCCAGCTCACGCTTCATAGACAGTTACAGCAAAGAGTATTTTCCTTTTGGGATAAAGGTTTTGCTTGAATAAATAAAAGCTGATCATTGTAAACACTCCTGTCAGTGTTAAGTCATCCGTGAAAACTGACACTGGAGAGCTTGAGTTTTTGAAAAAAAACAACAGACTCACCAGATGAAAATAAAAGAAAGAAAACCTAAAAAGAAAACCAATGCAGCCATCACATCCAGAATTGTTAGGCAATAATAATATTAAAAATATAATAATAAATGTTTGCTTTTGGGTTTAATACAGAATTAAATGTGTGTCATTGAAGGCTTATCTTATACTTGACCATTGTATCAATCTCATGCTAGAAATATTATTTGTCTGCTATACTTTTCTGCAGTGCTTTCCATTGTCCCACCAGAATAACACATCGACATCGCTATTCTATACTGTGTACATGAGGATTTGGCAGTTGTTGATCTTGTTGTTGGTCTTATTCCGATACTGTGCAATGGCTTGTGCAAAGTGCATGTCAGGGAAGAGAAGGGGTTGCATTTGGTGAAGAGGGAGGAAAGGGATATGGCAAGATATGAAGAGGACAGTCCAATAGCGCCCCCCGAAGTCCCCAGAGACAGATTGTTAGACTGGTTCCATCTGTAGCTCCTCAACGTCCCCCTCAATCTCATGGAAGGAAGCATGAGAGCCGATGATGACAAGTGTGGCACCTGTGCAGACAATTCAAGAGGAGAGAAAGCAAAAGAGAACATCTTTTAATCAACACAAGGATAAAAATTAAACAGGCAGTGCTCAGAAAAATAAAGATGTTTGGAGCTTTTTAGGAGACTTTTTTTTTCTTTAAAGTGTATGTCAGGCTGTGAGCTGGTTGGCAAGTGGTTAAATAACAAACATGTTATACTTACCTCCTCTGTGCAGTGGATTTGCACAGGGCAGCCTGGATCCTCCTCTTCTTGGGTCCCTATTCGCTGCTCCTGGCCCCTCCCTCCTGTCGAGTGCCCCCACAGCAAGCAATGGGCACCCGAGCCGAGCTGCAGCTCCGTGTGTCCATTCAGACACGGAGCTGTGGTTCGGCCCCACCCTCTCTCCCTCCTAATTGGCTAACTGACTTTGACACAGCAGCGGGAGCCAATGGCGCCGCTGCTGTGTCTCAGCCAATCAGGAGGGAGAGTCCAGGATGGCCGAGTGATTCGTGGACATCGCTGGAACCAGACGGGCCTCAGGTAAATATTAGGGGGTGCTGGGGTGGCTGCTACACACAGAAGGCTTTTTATCTTAATGCATAAAGATAAAAAAAACTTCTGCCTTTACAACTCCATTAACGTTTCACTAAATCCAGCAGGAGCCTGCACTCACTATATATGGTCTCCCACAGTATACAGAATATGGAAATGCAATTATTTTAGTAAATATAAACGGCTAAATACCTTTTCTCATCAGCAGTATATAGCAGTCTTGTGACTTCTATCAGTATCTGGTTAAAGCTTGTAGGAGGAGTTTTAATTTTGCACTGACTGTCCTATAAGGATGCAGGACCCCTGACCCTCTGTCTGGACAGTGCCAATTGGCCCTGTGCTGATCACATGCATCCTCCCAAGAGAAAAAAAACTCTCTAGCAATACACACCAAACTGAGCATGTGCAGCCTGTCCCTTGGCTCCGTATTATCAGGAAATTTACTGGGGACAGTGGAAGGAGGAGAGGAGCAGAGAAGACGGGATCAAACAGCCTTTTTACACAATGTAGAGGACCTTAGGGTCCTACAGTGAGTATAACAAGCATGCTTTACTGCATATACAGACTGTTTTTACAGTTGTGGATTTAGTAACACTTTAATGCATTCTATGCATTAGGGGAAAAACCTTCTAGGTGGAGCCCTCCTTTATACTTACTTGAGCCCCATTTCGATCTAGTGTGGATGAGAGCAGCGGCTCTGCAGGGTCTCTCTCTCTCTCTTCAGTGGCTCACACAGCCATTGGCTCCTGCTGCTGTCAATCAAAGCCAGTAAGCCAATGTGGAGAGAGCAGGGGGGCGGACCTAGTCGCACTCTGTGTTTGTGAATAGACACACAGAGCGCAGCTCAGGAGCGAGCCTGTTTGAGTGCCCCCAAAGCAAGAGGCTTGCTATTGGGGGCACTCGGCAGGGGGAGGAGCAATGACTGCCGGCGGGGGACCCAAAGAGAAGAGGATCGGGGGGCCTTCTCTGTGCAAAACCATTACACAGAAAAAAAAAATGACAAACATGTCATACTTATTTGATTTAAAGCGGAGGTTCACCCTAAATCTAAACATTTGCTCATCCCAATCAGTATAACATTTATAACAACATTTGGCAAATAATTATCTTCTTCGTTTTTTTATTTACCTTGAATTTCGTATTAAATAGGGACACTTCCTGGTATCCCTCCCGCGGGAGTGGGCGTTCCTTTACTTTCCCCAGCGCCCCAATGCCTCCTGGGAGTGCAGTGTCATGCTTTCCCAGGAGACAATTCACCACCTCGTCATCAGCTTGACAGCTTCAGAGCGCTCGTTCTGAGCTGCAGCTGATGTTAGCATACAGGACAGGAGCCAAAGTGTAGGAGACAGGAGCGCTGATTTCACTGTGGAATGTGAAAAGAAAACAAATCTCGCAGCGGCGCGGCCCCCCCCCCCCCCCCCCGCTGATGACCTGTAAAAAGAAAGAAAACACATCTCGCAGCGGCGCCTCCCATCCCCCCCCCCCCGCGATGAACTGTAGAATGTGAAAAGAAAAAGCACATCCCGCGGCGGCTCCCCCCGCACCCCCCCCTCAACAACTTCACAGTATGTGTCCGTTGTGATGGCAACAGTGCAGTGGGAGAAAAGCATTCACGCTTCCCGGAAGTATTTGCTTGTGGGCTTCACAATGCCCACAAGCAAAATGGCAACTTACAAAGGGGATTTTTATAAGTTCTAATTTAGAACTGATTCTGACTGGGGAGACTGGGAAACATCTGAGACGTGAGTAAATACATGAGAAAGTAATACTCAACCAATGCAATGTAAAAAAAAAAAAAGGATATACCGCGGAACCTCCGCTTTAAGCTGGTCATAGAGGGTTCGAATCTATGCCAGTTCATCAGGGACTGGACAAAATTTGATTCATGTATGTGCAGGCTGGCTGTACCCAAGTCGATCGATCGACTTGGGTACAACCAGCATGTCAGATTTTTAGCAGGCGATTATTGACCGTGGCTATAGCTGCTAGCAATTATTACTGTGTTCTCCCAGGCCGGGACGGCTCCCATTGCCTCCCCGTCGGGAGAACACAAAAAGCTCAGTGGGAGGGATTCTCCCATCAATGCAGTCTGTGGGTGCAGGAAAGAAGATTGCATCATCTGCATAAGTCTTGCCTTATTTTATAGTCCCCAGAGCTTTGGGAGGGCCAATTAGACTCCTTGAGATAACACAGGAAGTGTGCACAAGACAGCTCGGACTTTCTGGCATGATCAATAGGTATTTTTTGTCTATACTTACCTGTGGCCACAAACCTCCTCTTTTCAGGTCCCCCGCCGGCGCTCCTAGCCCCTCCCCTCTGTCCAGTGCCCCATAGGAAGCCGCTTTTTCTGTGGGGGCACTCCTGCGTGCTCGCAACCGAGCCCCGCTGCTGCATCTATTGACACAGACATCGGGACTTGACCCCGCCCCCGTCACTGGCTTTGATTGACAGCACTGGGAGCCAATGGCTCCCGATGCCCCAGCAAAGCCAGAGAGACCCGGAAGTGAGGGGAGAGAAGAGCTTCAGATGCGCACAGCACTGGATCAGGTAAGTAAAAAGGGGGGAGGGATGCTGATACCTAAACATTTTTTACCTTAATGCAAAGAATGGGCTAAGGTAAAAAATGTTTAGGCTTTACAGCCACTTTAAATTCTTCATGACCAGATATCACTGATGCTTAGAGAACACATTTAGCACACATCCTCTGACTATTATGCTTGCCTAAAATGTTGTATGTATGTATGTATGTATGTATGTATGTATGTATGTATGTATACACACACACACATACACAATATAGGCTTACAAAATGTGCCAAAATATATAATAAAAGTACAGTATCTCACAAAAGTAAGTACACCCCTCACATTTCTGTAAATATTTTCTTCTATCTTTTCATGTGACAACACTGAAGAAATGACACTTTGCTACAATGTAAAGTAGTGAGTGTACAGCTTGTATAACAGTGTAAATTTGCTGTCCCCTCAAAATAACTCAACACACAGCCATTAATGTCTAAACCGCTGGCAACAAAAGCGAGTACACCCCCAAGTGAAAATGTCCAAATTGGGCCCAAAGTGTCAATATTTTGTGTGGCCACCATTATTTTCCGGCACTGCCTTAACCCTCTTGGGCATGGAGTTCACCAGAGCTTTGCAGGTTGTCACTGGAGTCCTCTTCCCCTCCTCCATGATGACATCACAGAGCTGGTGGATGTTAGAGACCTTGCGCTCCTCCACCTTCCGTTTGAGGATGCCCCACAGATGCTCAATAGGGTTTAGGTCTGGAGACATGCTTGGCCAGTCCATCACCTTTACCCTCAGCTTCTTTAGCAAGGCAGTGGTCATCTTGGAGGTTTATTTGGGGTCGTTATGTTGGAATACTGCCCTGCGGCCCAGTCTCTGAAGGGAGGGGATCATGCTCTGCTTCAGTATGTCACAGTACATGTTGCCATTCATGGTTCCCTCAATGAACTGTAGTTCCCCTGTTCCGGCAGCACTCAGACCATGACACTCCCACCACCATGCTTGACTGTAGGCAAGACACACTTGTCTTTGTCCTCCTCACCTGGTTGCAATCATACAGGAACCAAAATAAGTTTATCTTGGTCTCATTAGACCACAGGACACGGTTCCAGTAATCCATGTCCTTAGTCTGTTTGTCTTCAGCAAACTGTTTGCGGGCTTTTTTTGTGCATCATCTATAGAAGAGGCTTCCTTCTGGGATGACAGCCCTGCAGACCAATTTGATGCAGTGTGCGGCGTATGGTCTGAGCACTAACAGGCTGACCCCCCACCCCTTCAACCTCTGCAGCAATGCTGGCAGCACTCATACGTCCATTTCCCAAAGACAACCTCTATAAATATTTAGCGGAGCACATGCATTCAACTTCTTTGGTCGACCATGGCGAGGCCTGTTCTGAGTGGAACCTGTCCTGTTAAACCGCTGCATGGTCTAGGCCACCGTGCTACAGCTTAGTTTCAGGGTCTTGGCAATCTTCTTATAGCCCATGCCATCTTCATGTAGAGCAAAAATTATTTTTTTCAGATCCTCAGAGAGTTCTTTGCCATGGAGGTGCCATGCTGAACTTCCAGTGACCAGTATGAGAGAGTGAGAGTGATAACACCAAATTTAACACACCTGCTCCCCATTCACACCTAAGACCTTGTAACACTAACGAGTCACATGACACCGGGGAGGGAAAATGGCGAATTGGGCACAATTTGGACATTTTCACTTAGGGGTGTACTCACTTTTGTTGCCAGCGGTTTAGACATTAATGGCTGTGTGTTGAGTTATTTTGAGGGGACAGCAAATTTACACTGTTATACAAGATGTACACTCACTACTTTACATTGTAGCAAAGTGTCATTTCTTCAGTGTTATCACATGAAAAGATATAATAAAATATTTACATAAATGTGAGGGGTGTTCTCACTTTTGTGAGATATGGTAAAAGTTTTTACTCTTTTAGCATTTTTTTTTTTATTATTTTAATTTAATTGTTACTGGTGCAACTGTATCTGATAATTGCACCTTTAAATATATGACACTGCAAATCCCATTGCATCCTGAAAGTGGTAGTGTTCATCTGCAGGCTGAAGGCTTAAAAGTATATGTACACTTTTAATATAGAAAAAAAAAAAAAAAAAAAAAAGAAGAAGGACTACTTTTCACTGTCCTACAATATTGATATACTTTATTTTATTTCGATAAGGAGTAGCAATATTAGTAAATACCCGGTGATCCTCCACGTCCCCTTGTATATGAACCCTTTCCTGTTTTTTTCCTAACCAAACAGATCCATGCTAGTGTGGTCAGTTCGTTTCTTTGCTTCCTCCCTGGGACATGCAGACATCGTTCCAAATTGCAGAGTGCCTGTAGTCAGTCGGTAATGTCATAGGTTGATGGCTCCTAGCAGGAGCCACTGTCACAAAGCAGCTGCACATTCAAAAGAGAAATTGCACAGAGCTCAGGAAGGAAGGGGAGACTATTGGTTAGGTGACCACCGCTAACAAAAGACTTAAAAAAAAAAAAAAAAAAAAAAAAAGGTAATTAGAAAGTTTTTTTTTTTTTTTTTTTTTTTAAGTTTCAATAAAGAGGATTACATCTTATAGCTCTGCTGATCATTATTACACCTGTAAAAGAAAAAGTTTTTTTACATCTACCTTTGTCATTGAAGCCCCCAGTCTGTATGTGATCACTATACCAAGAATTACATAGTAATGACATGAACAGGAACCTTCCTGATTGGTTCCTTATTGCTAGCAGGAACCCAAGTCGTCACTCACAGTAGGGATTGAGAGCCACCAGCCACACACAGTGTTGGCTGCTGGCTCTCAAAAGTGGCACATTCATTAAACCCTTGGCGCCAAGCAAACGCAAATATGCAGCTCCATTGGGCAGGGCTTTTTTTACGTGGGACCGCATATTAGCGCATCTGTCTTTGTGCTGGGAGCACACCACATGGCACGCTCCCAGCACAGAGAATGGCGTCTCACCAAGAGCCCTGGAACTTCCGATTCTGTGTCACCTGATCGCTGTGATAGTCTCTGACTGGCTATCATAGTGATCAGTCACTGTGAAGCCCACCCCCTGTTTTCTCTCTTTGAATGTAGGAGAGAGATACATTGTATTTCTCTCCTTGCAGAACGGGGAAAAAAAAAACATAATAATATGTATGTATACACGAATAAAGATTTGATCTAGTGCTTGGGTCAGGGTTAGTATTTTTTGGGGCAGGATTTATTTTATTTTTTTAATTACCAGTGTGTTTTAGGTATGACAAAAAACAACGAAGAAAAAAAAAGCAAAATGCGCACTATTGTTTCTGGGCTGCACTACGGGAACAACAAATGATGACATACACTTATGTGGTATCGCTGTGATCATTAGGAGAACAAGAATTTATTTTGCATTGTTCTTTGGTGGTAGGTTATGGCAATAAATATACAGCTACATTAAAATATATAGAGAATATATATATAGCGCCATTTTTCCTTTGATGATAATTAAAAAAAAAAAAAAAAAAGAAGAAGAAGGGGGCTATCCATATTCTTTTACAACCAAATGAAAGCCCAATTTGTCCTAAAAAAATTACCGTATATACTCGAGTATAAGCCGAGATTTTCAGCCCTTTTTTTGGGGCTGAAAGTCCCCCCCTCGGCTTATACTCGAGTCATATAAATTTTACATTGTAAATATTACCTGTAAAGAAGTTGCGGCCGCGGCGTCCATCGTTCGAATTCCGCGGCGTCCATCGTTCAAAATCCCGCGGTCTCTTCCTGTTCCTTCCTTGATAGGCGAGTCTCAGCAGACACTCTCCGCCTATCACGAACGTTCTCCCATCCTCAGTTTTCCAGCAGACGTCTGTGATTGGCGGAATACCCAACACAGTGTCTGCTGGGAAAACTAAGGATGAGAGAATGATCGTGATAGGCGGAGAGTGTCTGCTGAGACTCGCCTATCAAGTAAGGAACAGGAAGAGACCGCGGAATTCGAACGATGGACGCCGCGGAATTTGAACGATGGACACCGCAGCCGCAACTTCTTTACAGGTAATAATTACAATGTAAAAATTTCTATTTACAGGGAACAGCGAGCTAGGGAACAGTGGGGCATCGGCTTATACTCGGGTCAGTGAGGTTTCCCAGTTTTTTGGGCAACATTAGGTACCTCGGCTTATACTCGAGTCGGCTTATACGGTAAATAAAACACAAGGTATAATCCACCTGGATGCACAAAGCAGTTGTGATGATATGTGCAGTTTTACGAACACATGTCAAAGTTGCAAAATTGTGCTTAGGCATTAACATTTGTTTTACCCTTAGGCGTGAAGGGGTTAACATATCTTCAGCAAGGGGCATCATGCTGGGGAATGTTAATTAACAGATTGTTGGAAAGGATTAAAGGAAACCTATCAGCTTAGAAATATAAGAGATGCCATTGCTGAATTTTATTTAAAAGGTCAAGGGGACATCAACATGCTCTACCACTCAGGGATCACCAACCTGGAACAGGCATGCAGTAAAGGGTCAGGACATACATTCACATACTTGTTCTTGGTTAGTCATTAATTAAGTAGTAAAGGAAGGATGAGGATGACAGTCAGAGATCCTGGCAAGAATGACCCAGCAATGACAGCTCCCATATTACCATGCCAAAAAAAAAAAAGCGTAAAAGAAACCTGTCATGTAAGTTGCAATTGTTGAGCTCCTTTTGGAAAAAAGTCACATGCCTAGTTGACAGTATTCCTCTGGCTTCAAAATGTCAAGTCAATGACTCTGACAACTATGCAGTAACTTTATGCTATACATATTCGTTTCAAGTTGGTGACCCAAGGAATTGCAGATGGGTTCACTTTGATCCAAAAAGCCTAAAGCCTAGTACACACGGCCGAGAATCTCGTCAGGAAAAACACGTCGTTTTTCTTGACGAGATTCTTGGACAAGAAACTTGTCCCGGCCGAGTGTACACACGCTCCATTCAAAGAACCCGCGGTTCTTTGAATGGAGCGAACGCGGTGACGTCATCGACTACAACGAGCGTGCGCTCGTCACATTCGATGCCGCCATCTTTCTACACCCTACCTATGCCTAGGAAGCTACCGCGCATGCGTCAAAGTCAATTCGAGCATGCGCGGGGTTCCACGGCGACAGGTAAGTGTACACACACACTTTTCTCGTCGAGAAACAGGCCGACGAGAATCTTGACGAGAAAATAGAGAGCAGGTTCTCTATTTTTCTCGTTGAGATTCTGGTCAGTTTTCTCGACGAGATACCATACACACGAACGATTTTCTCGGCAAGAAAGCTCTCTCGGCAGTTTTCTTGTCGTTTCTTGCCGAGAAACTCGTTCGTGTGTACGAGGCTTGAGGTTCAACAAATGTAGGAAAATCTTTGTGTGCCACTCTGAACGTAGATTAGACTTTTCCTGTCTACTCAGCATATCCTTAAAGACATAATGGGGGAGATTTACTAAAGGTGAATTCACACATGGCAATCTGTGAAAATCGCAGAGCAGCATATAGACATATATAATAATCACTGAGAGCCAGAAGATAGTAGTGGTTCTTACCCAGCACCCAGAAAACTGCAGCTCCGGCACCAGCGAGCCAGAAGAAGGGGAAAGAGACAGCTCCAGCCAGGCCATACTGATTGGCCATACTCAATTCCCGACCTGTAATGAGAGGATAGTTACTGCAAAACCTCCAAGTTTAGAGTAAAATTATATATAAAAAGGACAGGTAATATATATATATATATATAACACACACACACACACACACACACACACACACACACACACACACACACACACACACACACACACACACACACACACACACACACACACGGTTTAGAAATATCCATACAATTGACATGACAAGGGTGTCCGCTGTGTAGCCATATACAAGCCGGAAGTCCTTTTCATAAAGGCCCCTTTCACACTGGGGCGGGAGGTGCGTCGGCGGTAAAGCGCCGCTATTTTTAGCGGCGCTTTACCGTCGGATTTGCGGCGGTTTTTGGCCGCTAGCGGTGCGGTTTTACCCCTGCTAGCGGCCGAAAAAGGGTTAAAAACCACCACAAAGCGCCTCTGCAGAGGCGCATTGCAGGCGGTATAGCCGCGATGTCCCATTGCTTTCAATGGGCAGGAGCGGTAAACACACAGCTCCAAAGATGCATCCTGCTAGCGCACCGCTCCAGTGTGAAAGCCCTCGAGGGCTTTCACATTGGAGAAACAGCAGCCGCTGTTTCAGGTCAGTGTGCAGGCACCATTTTTAGTGCAATAGCGCCTGCAAACCGCCCAAGTGTGAAAGGGGTCTTAACCACTTGACAACTGGGCACTTAAACCCCCTTCCTAACCAGACGAATTTTCAGCTTTCGGTGCTCTCACATTTTGAATGACAATTACTCAGTCATACAACACTGTACCCATATGAAATTTTTGTCCTTTTTTTCCACACAAATAGAGCTTTCTTTTGGTGGTATTTAATCACTGTTGGGTTTTTTATTTTTTGTGCTATAAGAGAAAAAAAAGACTGAAAATTTTGTAAAAAAAAATGCATTTTTCTTTGTTTCCGTTATAAAATTTTGCAAATTAGTATTTTTTCTTCATAAATTTTGGTCAAAATTTATACTGCTACATATCTTTGGTAAAAATAATAGGATTTTTTTAACAGCTTACCTGTAAAATCCTTTTCTTGGAGTACATCACGGGACACAGAGCGACATAGTCATTACTATGTGGGTTATTTAGATACCTTCAGGTGCTGGCACTGGCAACTTCCAAAACCGGAAGTACCCTCCCCTATATAAGCCCCTCCCATCCGGGAGTACCTCAGTTTTGTAGCAAAGCAATAAGTGTCCCCAAAGAGGGGCGGGAGCTCTGTGTCCCGTGATGTACTCCAAGAAAAGGATTTTACAGGTAAGCTGTTATAAAAATCCTATTTTCTTTCTCGTACATCACAGGACACAGAGCGGCATAGTCATTACTATGTGGGATGTCCTAAAGCAATGCCCAATGAGGGGGGGATACACCATACATAAGCTGAGCGCTATCAGACATGAGGATCTTTTGCGGCCTGCAACACACTGCGCCCAAAGGCGACATCCTCCTGACTTCTAACGTCCACCTGGTAGAATCTAGTAAACGTGTGTACCGAAGACCATGTTGCGGCCTTACAGATTTGAGCCAGGGAGGCCTGGTGATGCACTGCCCATGAAGTTCCAACTGCTCTCGTGGAGTGCGCCCTAACTTTGAACGGAGGCGGTCTCCTTCTCAAGCCATAGGCTTGCATTATGACCTGTCGAATCCACTTGGCTAAAGTAGATTTTGACGCTGCCTGACCCTTTCTGGGGCCTTCCGGCAGAATAAACAAAGTACCCGTTCTGCGAATCTGAGCAGTGGCTTTTAGATAAGCTTTAACTGCTCTTACTACATCCAAAGAATGTAATAACTTTTCCTCTACCGAAGTAGGTTTGGAGAAAAAAGAAGAAAGAACCACATCTTGGTTCAAATGAAACCTCGATACCACCTTAGGAAGAAAGGCTGGATGAGGACGTAACACTACTCTGTCCTTATGGATAACCAGATATGGCTCTTTACAGGACATAGCTGCTAATTCCGACACTCTTTTAGCCGAACAAATGGCTACTAGAAAAATCAATTTCCTGGTGAGAAGAACCAGGGAAATATGCTGTAATGGTTCAAATGGTTGTTTCTGTAGAACCGACAGAACCAGGTTTAAGTCCCATGGACATATGGGAATATTAACCGGAGGGCTAATACGCATCACTCCTTGTATAAAGGCTTTGACTAGTGAATGCGAAGCCAAGGGCCTCTGAAAAAATATTGACAAGGCCGAAATCTGACCCTTGATAGTACTCAAGGCAAGCTTCCTATCTACAGCCCACTGTAGGAAGTCCAGAATCCTACCTATTACGTACTTACGTGGATGTCATTTCTTGGCCTCACACCAGGCGATGTACGCCTTCCAGATTCTATAGTAGATCTGCCTGGATACCGGCTTCCTGGCATTGATCATGGTAGATACCACAGGATTAGAGAGACCTCTCTTTTTTAGAATGTGGGCTTCAATAGCCAGGCCGTCAAACCTAGGGCTGGTAAGGAAGGGTGGTATATCGGTCCTTGCGAAAGCAGGTCCGGACGATGTGGGAGAGTCCAAGGACTCCCCACTGACATTTCTACAATCTCCGCGTACCATGCTCTTCGGGGCCACGCTGGAGCCACCAGAATCACTGGTTTCTTTTCTACCCTGATTCTGCGGAGTAATCGAGGTAACAATTGTGGCGGTGGGAATGCATATATCAGCTTGAACTGATCCCAAGGGAACACTAGGGCATCCGAGCCGCAAGCTAGGGGATCCCTTGTCCAAGAGACAAACCTGTCCACCTTTGCGTTGAATCTGGATGCTAGCAGATCTACATCCGGTGTTCCCCACCGCTGACATATTGTCCGAAAAACCTCGGGGTGAAGGGACCATTCCCCTGGGCATAATTGTTGGCGACTTAGAAAGTCCGCCTTCCAATTCTCCACTCCTGGAATGAATACCGCGGATATGGCTGGGACATATCTTTCTGCCCATTTCAGGGTGCAATTTACTTCCCTCTGGGCTGCACGACTCCTGGTGCCACCCTGATGATTGATATATGCCACTGCCGTGGCATTGTCTGATTGAATTCTGACAGGGGACCCTTGGAGTTTGGATGTCCATGCTACTAGGGCATACCGGGCTGCTCATATCTCTAAGAGATTGATGGGCAGGGCCTTTTCCGCATCCGACCATCTGCCCTGGAGAGACCATTGCTCCAGTACTGCTCCCCAGCCTATAAGGCTGGCATCTGTAGTGACCACCTTCCAAGAAATCGGACTGAAGGATTTCCCTTTTTCCAGATTCTGGGGAACCAACCACCAACGGAGGCTCTTGCGAACGGAAGGGGACAAGGACATTGGTAAGTCTAGGGCCTGAACTTTCTTGTTCCAGGCTGACAGTATGGCCCTTTGCAAATTCCTTGAATGGAATTGACTGTAGGGTACTGCTTCGAATGATGCCACCATTTTTCCCCAGCAGCCTCATGCACAGGCGTATGGACGGCTGTCTTTTTGTACCCACTAAGTGGATCAAATCTCTCAAAGACAACACCTTTTTTCGAGGCAAGAATATTTTCCTCGGGCCTGAATCTAGCCTTAGCCCCAAGTATTCCAGACTTTTGACTGGTTTTAGGGCTGACTTGTCTCGGTTGATAATCCAACCGTGAGATTCCAGATACTTGATTGTCTTGTGAACGACCACTTCTAGTTTTTTCACTGAGTGGTTTATCAGCAACAAGTCGTCTAGATATGCCATTATCGTTACACCTCGTGTTCTTAGATTGGCCAATAATGGGGCCAGAATTTTTGTGAACACTCGTGGTGCTGTGGCCAGACCGAAGGGTAAGGCTCTGAACTGAAAATGGCGCCCTTCTACTGCAAAGCGTAGAAATTTTTGGTGGACTGGAAAGATGGGAATGTGCAAATAAGCATCTTTGATGTCGATCGAGGCTAACCATTTCTCCCCTTGTAGGGCAGTGGCCACCGATCGGATCGACTCCATCCGGAAAGTCCTGATATGCAGAAATTTGTTTAGCCCTTTTAGATTTAATATGAGCCTCACGTCCCCGTTTGGCTTCGGGACTGTAAAGAGGTTTGAGTAAAACCCGAACCCCCATTCTTCCAGGGGAACCTCCATAATTACTCCTTGGAGCAATAGTTGTTCTAGTGCCAACAGGAGGGACTCTCTCTTCCGGGGATCCCTTGGCACGTTTGACCTCATAAAATGGGAAGGAGGAGAGTCTTTTAACTCCAATCTGTATCCCAGACTTACTGCGGAGAGCACCCATCTGTCTCTGATCGTGTCCCGCCAGGTCTCTGCGAACAACTGGAGTCTTCCCCCCACCCGATTGAGTGGGGGCAACCCTTCATGCATTTGACTTTGGGGGAGGTTTTGTACCTCTCCTGACCCAGGGTTTTTTATTACCCTGCGATTGTCCCTGATTTTTACCCCCGGGATTTGACCGAGGAGGCCGTCGGAACTGTTTCACAGCCGATGCCCCAGGGACTGGAGAAGCAGGCCTCTTAAAAGAGGGACCTCTAACTCTGTTTTTAACCGGCAAGAGTGTACTTTTACCGCTGGAAATTTTCTGGATATATTTGTCCAGGTCTTCCCCAAATAAGCGTTCACCATGAAATGGGAAGCTAACCAGCAATTTTTTACAGGGAGCTTCAGCAGACCAGTTTTTGAGCCATAGAAGCCTGCGCATATGTACTACAGACAGCGTAAGGCGGGAGGCCTGATGGATTGAATCCTTTATGGCGTCAACCGCAAAGCATAAGGCTCTAGGTAGATCAGCTAGGGCAAGGGCCTGCTGATCTGGCAAGTCCCTTAAGACTTGTTTCAACTGATCCTTGACTGCTTGGCAGACCCCAATAGCTGCCACTGCTGGTTGTGTCACCAAGCCTGCTGTAGGAAAAGCAGATTTTAATAAGGACTCCAATTTTTTATCTATTGGGTCCTTGAACATTTGGACATTATCCACTGGACATGTCAGTGATTTATTCACACAAGAGATGGCTGCGTCCACTGTAGGGACCCTCCATTTTTTGATGAACTTATCCTCCATGGGATAGACCACCGGAAATCTCTTGGGGGGAGTAAATATTTTATCAGGATGTTCCCAATCCTGGTACATGAGCCCTTCCAATAAAGGGTGAAGTGGAAAAGAACAGACAGTCTGGGGAGCTTTTAGCGACCCCAGCGAGGAGACAGTAGTGGTTGATGGTTCCGCAAGGTGCATTTTAAATGCTGATCGGACCATGTTAGTCAGAGACTGAACCCATAATCTTTCAGCTTGAGATGCTGAGAAAGGTTCCTCCACTGTTGATTCCTCTATAACAGAATCAACCTCCTCCTGATCCCCTTCAGGCAGGTCGATCCCTGTATGGGACTGTTGCTCCGCTAACAGGTACTCTGAAGGAGGAGACGGAGATCGGGCGTGCTTTCCCTGTGACAGGGAGGCAGCGATTAATGTTGACAATCTCTCTTCTAATCCTCCCAGAGCTGAGGAAAAAACCTCCTCTGTTACATACACAGGAGCAGGTGAACTGAGGACAGCCACAGTACCAGGTACTCCTGCGGGGTCTCTACGGTCACTTACCTCTGAATTTTCAGGGGAGACTGGTGCAGCAGAAGCATGCCCAAGATCCTCAGAGCCCGATGGAGACCCCTTTCGCTTCCTGGAAGATTTAGTTCCGGAGCTTCTGGACGGCATATTCCTAAGCCCAAAGCTGAGGTATTCCAGCCGTAATACACCCCTTTTACTGAGAATAGTCTAGCACAATTGCTGCTATATATCAGTTGGTGTCTACTAAAGTGCCTTTCTAGGGGATGCCTGCATCAACCGCCTCTGTGTGCCTTTTTACTGTTGCTAGCTCTGTTTGTGCACTTCAATAGCCAGTTTGATTGTTTTTAAACATGCTGGACGCCCGCACATGCGCAGTAGCGCTGCGGCGCACACCGAGCGTCATCCACCCGCTCCGCCCCTTTTTCCAGATCGCCTCTATATAGAGAGGCGCGTGCACGCGCGCGGGCACGTGCGCCTTTTTTGAAAAAACAAGGAGCTAGATGGGAGCCAGGGTCCCTGCCGCAGGGCCCGGGGATGGATGAGCGCAGCAACAGGGCAGAGGAGACAGATTCCCAGCAGAGAATTTACCAACTGCCTGGATTTGACTTCAGAAGAAAAAAATCCACATTACAAGAAAAAAGAACCATAGCGGCCTCTAGTGTTTAACACAGGTACCGCAGTCTTACACATTTTTTTTTTTTTTTTCCTTGCCTACTATAAAATTTTTACATTTTCTCGGTAGTAACAGGCATGCACAGAATATTTAGCGGGAATACCTTAGGTAACAGGCAGAAAGACAAAATAGGCTTGGGGTCCCCCAATAGAACCAAGTTCCTGAGGGCCCCCACTTACCTTTTCCTCGCCGCAGGACTCTGTTTGGTCCACAGAAGCCCAAACTTCACCTATCACGGCAGGCATTGTAATCAAACCTTCAGGGACCGGGTTCCCAAGGATTCCACTCCCCTGGACCTGTATAGCACCCTGCACAGAAAACATCTTGGTCGTGGGTATGACCAGAGCTCTGGATCCCAGGGTCCAGCCCTCCTAAGAGAGGCATTACAGGCAAAACCTTGCTCTTCTCTTGCAAGGCCCGGGTACCGACCGTTTAGCTATGAAGCTTTTTTGGTTGGATCCGGAATAGCTTACTGAGGCCCAAAAGAACCTGTACGCAAGCTCAGTGAAAAACACATGTTTCTTCTTGGCCAACACCTTAGACACTGGCAAAAAACTGAGGTGCTCCCGGATGGGAGGGGCTTATATAGGGGAGGGTACTTCCGGTTTTGGAAGTTGCCAGTGCCAGCACCTGAAGGTATCTATATAACCCACATAGTAATGACTATGTCGCTCTGTGTCCCGTGGTGTACGAGAAAGAAAAGTACAAATTGGTGCATATTATTTGGTCTTTGTGAAAGTTATAGAGTCCACAAGCTATGGTGCCAATACCTGAAAATTGATCACACCTGAAGTACTGACTTTCTTGAGACCCTAACATGCCAGAAAAGTACAAATACCCCCCAAATGACCCCTTTTTGGAAAGAAGACATTCCAAGGTATTTAGAAAGAGGCGTGGTGAGTTTTTTGAAGTTGTAATTTTTTCCCACAATTCTTTGCAAAATCAAGATTTTTTTTTTCTTTTTTTTCACAAAATTGTCATATTAGCAGGTTATTTCTCACACACAGCATATGCATTCCACAAATTACACCCCAAAACACATTCTGCTATTACTCCCGAGTATGGCGATACCACATGTGTGAGACTTTTACACAGCGTGGCCACATACAGAGGCCCAACATGCAGGGAGCACCATCAGGCGTTCTGGAGAACCCAGGCCAATTCTGACATTTCTCTCCTACATGTAAAAATCATCATTTATTTGCTAGAAAATTACATAGAACCCCAAAACATTATATATGTTTTTTTAGCAAAGACCTTAAAGAATATAATGGTGGTCGTTGCAACTTTTTATCTTGCACGGTATTTGCGCAGAAATTTCTAACGCGTTTTTTATACGGAAAAAAAAAAAACAGTTTTGTGCTTAAAAAAAAAAAAAACAGTAAAGTTAGCCCAATGTTTTTGCATAATGTGAAAGATGAAGTTACGCCGAGTAAATAGATACCTAACATGTCACCCTTCAAAATTGCACACGCTCGTGGAATGGCGCCAAACTTTGCTACTTAAAAATCCCCATAGGCGACGCTTTAAATATTTTTACTGGTTACATGTTTTGAGTTACAGAGAAGGTCTAGGGCCAAAATTATTGCTCTCGCTCTAACGTTCGCGGCGATACCTCACATGTGTGGTTTGAACACCGTTTTCATATGTGGGCGGGGCTTACGTATGCGTTCACTTCTGCATGCGAGCTCGCGGGGGCAGGGGCGCTTTAAAAAAAATATATATATTTTATTGTTCATTTTACTTTATTTTAGTTTGACATGTTTTTCCGCCCCAAATATTTTTTTGATCACTTTTATTCCTATTACAAGGAATGTAAACATCCCTTGTAATAGGAATATGGCATGACAGGTCCTCTTTACAGTGAGATATGGGGTCAATAAGACCCCACATCTCACCTCTAGGCTGGGAAGCCTGAAAAAAAAACAAAAAAAAACAATCTTGGCTTTGATCGTAGCGGTGAGTCGGTAGAAGCACCGGAGGGCAGCGGGAGGGGGGGGGGCATCCCCTCTCGCAAGAATGATCAAGCGGCGGAACAGGTGCTATGATCATTCTTATGGTGTAGGGAATCGCCGGCTGAAAAAGCGAATATCTGAATAATGCCTGTAGCTGCTCCCATCATTCAGATATCCCCGCATAAAGTCAAGGACGTCATATGACGGCCGGCGGGCGGGAAGTGGTTATTGCGGAGTATGGCCGGGTATTGCGGAGTATGGCCGGGTATTGCGGAGTATTGCACAGGGTATTGCAGAGTATTGCACAGGGTATTGCAGAGTATTGCACAGGGTATTGCAGAGTATTGCACAGGGTATTGCAGAGTATTGCACAGGGTATTGCAGAGTATTGCACAGGGTATTGCAGAGTATTGCACAGGGTATTGCAGAGTATTGCACAGGGTATTGCAGAGTATTGCACAGGGTATTGCAGAGTATTGCACAGGGTATTGCAGAGTATTGCACAGGGTATTGCAGAGTATTGCACAGGGTATTGCAGAGTATTGCACAGGGTATTGCAGAGTATTGCACAGGGTATTGCACAGGGTATTGCAGAGTATTGCACAGGGTATTGCAGAGTATTGCACAGGGTATTGCAGAGTATTGCACAGGGTATTGCAGAGTATTGCACAGGGTATTGCAGAGTATTGCACAGGGTATTGCAGAGTATTGCACAGGGTATTGCAGAGTATTGCACAGGGTATTGCAAAGTATTGCACAGGGTATTGCAAAGTATTGCACAGGGTATTGCAGAGTATTGCACAGGGTATTGCAGAGTATTGCACAGGGTATTGCAGAGTATTGCACAGGGTATTGCAGAGTATTGCACAGGGTATTGCAGAGTATTGCACAGGGTATTGCAGAGTATTGCACAGGGTATTGCAGAGTATTGCACAGGGTATTGCAGAGTATTGCAGAGTATTGCAGAGTATTGCACAGGGTATTGCAGAGTATTGCACAGGGTATTGCAGAGTATTGCACAGAGTATTGCACAGGGTATTGCACAGGGTATTGCACAGGGTATTGCACAGGGTATTGCACAGGGTATTGCACAGGGTATTGCACAGGGTATTGCAGGGTATTGCAGAGTATTGCACAGGGTATTGCAGAGTATTGCACAGGGTATTGCACAGGGATGGCTGAGCAGGGATGGATGGATGGCTGGCTGGATCTGTGACTGCAATTGTCACAGATCCAGCTGACATGGGGGAGGGAGCTGCCATGATCCGCTCCCTCCCCTCTCCTCTCACACTGTACCGATCGGTACAGAGAGGTGAGAGAGGAAACCGGCGTCATCACATGACGCCGGTCTGTTTACAAGTGATCGCTCCGTCATTTGACGGAGCGATCACGTGGTAAACGGCCGCGATTAGCGGCCATCTACCGTGATCCGCCGGGTCTTCCGGACCCGGCGGTCACCGACATTTCCTGGAGCGTGCCCCAGGGGGCGCGCGGGAGCAAGATTCTGTGAGGACGTCCACTCAGGATAACTCGACCACGCTGTAGACGTCTTTCGTCCATGGCGCGGTCGGCAAGTGGTTAAAAGGGAAGCTAAACTGTTTATAAAAAAAAAAATAAAAAAAAATAAAAAAAGAGAAGGAGATCCCTTTCCTTTTCCCATACAGGGCAAAATAAAAAGGACAGTTGCCTCCGACTCTCACAATGTTCTGTGTGGTCACTGGGACCGGGGAAAGAAAACCCTTTGTAAGTTGCAAAGCCTACAAAATCTCCTTTCTGCCCATGAGTGAGAGCTCCGATTTAAAGTGATTGTAAAGTCTCGTTTTTTCTTTTTAAATAACAAAACATGTTATACTGTGCAGTGCATTTCCACGGGGCAGCCTGGATCTTTCGTTTTTTCGGGTCCCCGTTTGCTACTCCTGGCCCCTCCCTCCTGTTGAGTGCAGCTTGCTATGGAGGCACACAAGCCGAGATGCAGCTCCGTGTGTACATTCAGACACGGAGCTGTGGTTCGGCCCCACCCTATCTCTCTCTCCTAATTGGCTAACTGACTTTGATTGACAGCAGCGGGAGCCAATGGTGTGCTCCCCCAAGTCTGTTTGTGTATTGTAATGATCCTAACCAGATCCCTTGGGCTGGAGCACCCCATCCCCCTTTATTAGTGTCCACCTGTGTTAAAGGAGGAGTCCTTATAGATCTCCCATAAAGAGGAGTTTGTCTCCTATGGTTAAGATGAAGGACCTTTCATTCTATTACTAGTGTAGGACCCACTGATAATGGGGTACTTTGACGCAGTAGTGGGCTTGGCACTATATGACCATGAGGTGTAACCAAATCCCCATATTTTTGAATATATTCAGGTGTTTTAAACAGCCTTGAAGGATTTAAATGTCATTTTTGTATGTGTGCGCTGTAATCTATTTTGTTATGTTTGCAGTCTTACAGCAGCACCATCTTGAGTGTAAAACGCATTTTTAGGATGTATAAAAGATTTAAAAAAAAAAAACTGGCTAGGCACACATTTAACCCTTTGATCGCCCAAGATGTTTAACCCCTTCCCAGCCAGTGTCATTAGTACAGTGACAGTGCATATTTTTAGCACTGATCACTGTATTAGTGTCACTGGTTCCCACAAAGTGTCAGTTATTGTCCGACGTAATAGCGCAGTCCCGCCATAAGCCGCTGATCGCCGCCACTACCAATATAAAAATAAATAATTAAAAATTCCAGTACATATCCCATAGTTTGTAGATGCGATAACTTTTGCGCAAACCAATCAATATACGCTTATTGGGATTTTTTCACCAAAAACGTAGCAGAATACATATTGGCCTAAATATATAAAAAAAAAGATTTTTTTCAAATTTTTTTTTATGAATATATGTTTTATAGCAGAAAGTAAAAAAAAAATAAATAAAAAAAAAAAAAAATATGTTTTTTTGAATTGTCGGTCATTTTGTTTGTACGCAAAAAAATAAAAACCGCATAGGTGATCAAATACCACCAAAAGAAAGCTCTATTTGTGGAAAAAAAATAAAATTACATAAATTTCATTTATGTACAGCATAAATGGCCTGGTCATGAAAGGGGGGTATATCTTCCAAGGGTCAAGTGGGTAGAAGTACCGTATATACTCGAGTATAAGCCGAGTTTTTAAGCACAATTTTGTGTGCTGAAAATGCCCCCCTCGGCTTATACTCGAGTCACCTTTTTGTGCCTGATCTCCCGGACTTTGGGGAGCCGGTACTGGTCGGCCGTAGGTCCCCTGAATCCCAAACTTGGCACACATGTAGCCCCACTCTTCCTCTATAAGTGTGCAAAGTTTCTTGTCCGGGGGACCTACGGCCGGGGAGCATCGATTTTTCAAAACCGGACACTCCTTCCATAGACTCCCATGTTAAATGGTAATTTCTCTGGTGACTTTGGGGACCTGGTACTGGCCGGTCGTAGGTCCTCTGGACCCCAAACTTGGCACACATGCAGCCCCACTCTTCCTCTACAGGTTTGCAAAGTTTCTTGTCCAGGGGACCTACGGCCGGGGAGCACCGATTTTTCAAAGCTGGGCACTCCTTCCATAGACTCCCATGTTAAACATCAGTCTAGTCATGGACACAGTGAGGCAAAGTGAGGCACACCCTAGGCTTATACTCGAGTCAATAAGTTTTCCCAGTTTTTGTGGTAAAATTAGGTGCCTCGGCTTATATTCGGGTCGGCTTATACTCGAGTATATACAGTATTTTGACAGCTTATAAATGATGTGCACGCAGCAGGCATTCTGAACATAACCTGACAGATCTGCTATGGAGAAACTTACCTAACAGAACCATCTTGGACTGGAGGCCTTTCAGGTAAACAATGTAACAGGCTCCAAAGAAAACAGCCAGGGCAACGAGCAGCATGGGGCTGGTGATGCTGTGAAAGAGAGCAAAAGGTTAGTTAGTTGTGATGTGCTGGACTCGGGTTGCAGTAGTATCATCACGTCTGCTGGAGTTCCTCCCCCCCCCCTAAAATGGACAAAGACTTCTCCTGTAGTATCTTCTATAATGTATAACACATTAAAAATCCAACAGAAAGAATGACACCATGGAGCTGAGAAGCAGATATCTGATCTTTGGAGTCCTAGAAATTCAAAATTTCATCTTGAGAATTAAAGTGATATTACATTTTTTATCAAAATGAAATATAGAAAAAGGAAGAAGAGGTTATACTTACCGGCTTTATACAAGGATATTGCACAGAGTGGCCCCTTACCTCCTCTTCTGGAGTCACCCGTCAGAGCTGTCCGCTTCTTTCTTCCTGCAGGTGTCCCCAATAGCAAACCACGTGCTATGAAGGAACCCATGCTGACACGCTCCCGATCTGGGCTATGTGTATCCATAGAGACAGACAGACACACACAGACACACACACACACACACACACACACACAGCATGGCTCGGCCATGCCCCCTGCTCACAGGATTTGACTGGCAGCATCAAGAGCCTATCTCCTCTCCTGCTGCTCTCAGAGTCTGAGACCAGGAAGAGAGAGTAGCGGCACTGCAGCCAGGGACAGCACTGGACCGTGAGAGGACTCAGGTAAGTGTTTAGGGATGGGGGGGCGGTGGGCAGGTTTTTTTACCTCCACCCAAAAGGGGAAGCTTTGCTTGTTTGCACGCCCCCCCCCCCCACCTACTACCACATTCGGCAATTTTTTTGGGGGGGAAGCAGGTATCTGGTTTTGACAAGTATCCGCTCACACCGCCGCAGTGATCTTTGCCAGAAGTTCGCCCCCCCCTCCTTCCCCCGCAATCTTCTGAGACACATCACAGGTCCCAGAAGACTACAAGACCATTCACAAGGCGCAACGAGACTCGCACATGCACTGTAGGAAACAGGTTGTGAAGCCACAAGGCTTCACTGCCTGTTTCCCTTACTAGACATGTTGGTGCCTGCACCCGAAGCCGATTGAAGAATCGGATCGGATGAGAACATTGCAGGATTCCTGGACAGGTAAGTGTCCTTATATTAAAATCAGCCGCCACAGTATTAGTAGCTGCTGACTTTTAATTTTCTGGGGGGAGCCTGGAGCTCCTCTTTAAAAAAAAAGGTAAAAAAGTAATCCAGATGCACAAAAAAAAAAAAATGTTTTGCTTGCACTGCGGTCTTAAAGTGTTACTAAACCCAGGACTCTGCATTCACTATATCTGGTCTCCCACAGCACACAGAACATGGAAATGTAATTATTTTAGTAAATATAAACTGCTAAATACCTTTTCTCATCAGCAGTATATAGCAAGCAGTCTTGTGACTTCTATCAGTGTCCGGCCGAGCACTGGTTAAATCTTGTAGGAGGAGTTTTCATTCTACTCTGACTGTCCTATGAGGATGCAGGACCCCAGACACTGTCTGGACAGTGCCGATTGGCCCTGTACTGATCACATGCACTCTCCCAAGAAAAAAAGAAAAAAACCACACACTTTCTAGCAATACACACCAAACTGAGCATGTGCAGAGTGATTCCAAAGGCTCTGTACTATCAGGATATGGATTGGGGCCAGTGGAAGAAGGGGATGATCAGCAAAGACAGGATCAAACAGACCTTTTTACACAATGCAGAGGATTAGCCCTTTAGGTTCCACAGTGAGTATAACAAGCATGCTTTACTGCATATACAGACTGATTTAACTGTTGTGGGTTTAGTAACACTTTAAAGAGACACCTGTCATGCCGCGAACACACGATAATTTTTCCCGTCTGGAAAAATAAAAAATTTTCCTTTGGACGAGAAAAACGACCGTGTGTGGGCTTTTCGCAGTTTTTCCCAGACGGGAAAAACGGCATTAATCACGGCGAGAAAAATTAGAACATGCTCTAATTTTTCTCGTCGTGATTCCTGTCATTTTTTTCCGCGGCAGTTTTCCCATAGGGAAACACTGCCGGGGAGCCTACACACGGTCATTTTTCTTGTCAAGAGAAAAAATGACGGGAAAAACGGCCAGGTGTAGGGGAACAAGCCGTCACTGTCCACATGCAAGGGAAAGTTATTGTGTCTCTACAAGCTCTGAAACAGGAATCAGACTCAAGGCACCAACAGACAACAGTGTAGGTGGGGGTAACATGGGGAAGGTATTCATCAAAGAAGGTGGTGCTCATGTCAAAAGAACCTGTCACTGTGGGCAAAGTGTCAGATTCTGTTTAGAATCTCAAATTACAACCCTCAGCTGGCATTGAACGTTTGATCAGTAGCTGTAGACAGAGCAGTGTGGGCTGCACAACCACAGAAATAAGACATCAGATGTTTCATATAAATGCTAATACCATTCAGGGTAGCCCCCCCCAAAAAAATAAAAATAAAACACACAACTCACATGCAGTAGAGGATGAGGCCCAGGAAAATAAATATGTAATTGCTCTGGAAGTGTTCCACATTCCGCGTCACCCGCTTACACACATCGCCAAAGTTCTGCGGCCGGGAGAAGCGTCTCTGGTCGACAAAGTTGTTCCATGGGCGGATGTGAGCCCGGCGTCTGATGAGCCAGTCCTTGGCTGTGCTCGGACTGATCATCTTGGGAAATATCCTGCCAAAGGAACAGCAAACGGTGAATAGAAGGACAAGAATATCTTCTGGATGATCAGATGTACAGTGCCTTGAAAAAGTATTCATACCCCTTGAAATTTTCCACATTTTGTCATGTTACAACCAAAAATTTAAAATGTATTTTATGTGATAGACCAACACAAAATGTCACATAATTGTGAAGTGGAAGGAAAATTATAAATGGTTTTCAGAAATTTTTACAATAACAGATCTGAAAAGTGTGGGGGGGGGGGGGGTACATTTGGATTCAGTCCCCCTGAGTCAATACTTTGTAGAACCGCCTTTCACTGCAATTACAGCTGCAAGTCTTTTTGGGGACGTCTCTACCAGCTTTACACATCTAGAGTGAAATTTTTGCCCATTGTGCTTTGTAAAATATCTCAAGCTCTGTCAGATTGGATGGAGAGTGTCTGTGAACAGCAATTTTCAAGTCTTACTACAGATTCTCAATTGGATTTAGGTCTGGACTTTGACTGGGCCATTCTAACACATGAATATGCTTTGATCTAAACCATTCCATTTTATCTCTGGCTGTATGTTTAGGGTCATTGTCCTGCTGGAAGGTGAACCTCCACCCAGTCTCAAGTCTTTTGCAGACTAGAATAGGTTTTCTTCTAAGATTGCCCTGTATTTGGCTCCATCCATCTTCCCATCAACTCTGACCAGCTTCCCTGTCCCTGCTGAAGAAAAGCATCCCCACAACATGATGCTGCCACCACCATGTTTCACAGTGGGGATGGTGTGTTCAGGGTGATGTGCAGTGTTAGTATTCCGCCACACATAGCGTTTTGCTTTTAGGCCAAAAAAGTAAAATTTAGGTCTCATCTGACCAGAGCACCTTCTTCCACATATTTGCTGTGTCCCCCACATGACTCTCGCAAACTGCAAACAGGACTTCTTATGGCTTTCTTTCAGCAATGGCTTTCTTCTTGCCACTCTTCCATAAAGGTCAGATTTGTGGAGGGCACGACTAATAGTTGTCCTGTGGACAGATTCTCCCACCTGAGCTGTGGATCTCTGCAGCTCCTCCAGAGTTACCATGGGCCTCTTTGCTGCTTCTGGTGTGTTCCTTGTCCTTCATAATGCTGTTTGTTCACTAAAAGGTTCTCTAACAAACCTCTGAGAGCTTCACAGAACAGCAGTCGCTGAGATTAAATTACACACAAGTGGACTTTATTTACAAATTACCGTGTTTCTCCAAAAATAAGCTCGGGTATTATATTAATTTTGGTAACCAAAATTGATTTCAATGGGCATGGGCACTTTATGGGCGGTGTATACACCGCTCCTACAGCGCCTCACAGGACTTTTTTGAGCGTCCTGCCAGCGCACCGCTCCAGTGTGAAAGCCCTCAGGCTTTCACACTGGAGTGAGAGGAGAGGCTCTTTCAGGGTGCTTTGCAGGCGCTATTTTTAGCTCTATAGCGCCTGCAAAGCGCATCAGTGTGAAAGTAGCCTTAGGCCCCATGCACACGAGACGCTGTTATTTGCTGTTAAACGCGCGTTCAGAGGCAGTTGGACACTTTTTTCAACTGCTCCTGAACCCATTCAATGTTATCCTATGTGTCCATGCACACACTCTCGTTTATTGCCGTTTTAAGGCAGTTGCGTTTAACCTCGTTTTTCCAGAAGCAAAAAAATGGGTTCAGACGCAAAAGTTTTCCACGTTTCAGGCGCAAAACGCGGCTAAACGCCGCTAAACGCGGCAAAACGCGGTACCGGCGTTTTGCCGCGATTTCGTTTAGTAGCGTTTTTAAAGGTGACCTATTTTTTTACATTAGAAATCTCAAAAATGATGGCAAATGATGAAAAACCATCAAAAAAATATGAAAAAAAACTGTAATTGCTTGCATTGCACTGTAGACAATCCACAACTTGTGGCAGGTGACGTGGCAAGTGGACAATCCACAACTTGTGGCAGGTGATGTTGCCAGGTGACGTGGCAGGTGGAAATCCACAAATTGTGGCAGGTGACGTGGCCAGGTGACGTGGCAAGTGGACAATCCACAACTTGTGGCAGGTAACGTGGCCAGGTGACGTGGCCAGGTGACATGGCAGGTGACGTGGCAGGTGGACAATCCAAAACTTGTGGCAGGTGACGTGGCCAGGTGACGTGGCAGGTGGACAATCCACAAATTGTGGCAGGCGACGTGGCCAGGTGATGTGGCAGGTGGACAATCCACAAATTGTGGCAGGTGACGTGGCAGGTGGACAATCCAAAACTTGTGGCAGGTGACGTGGCCAGGTGACGTGGCAGGTGGACAATCCAAAACTTGTGGCAGGTGACGTGGCCAGGTGACGTGGCAGGTGGACAATCCACAAATTGTGGCAGGTGACGTGGCCAGGTGACGTGGCCAGGTGATGTGGCAGGTGACGTGGCAGGTGGACAATCCACAACTTGTGGCAGGTGACGTGGCAGGTGATGTGGCAGGTGACGTGGCAGGTGACGTGGCCAGGTGATGTGGCAGGTGACGTGGCAGGTGGACAATCCACAACTTGTGGCAGGTGACGTGGCAGGTGACGTGGCCAGGTGACGTGGCCAGGTGACGTGGCCAGGTGACGTGGCAGGTGGACAATCCACAACTTGTGGCAGGTGACGTGGCAGGTGATGTGGCAGATGACGTGGCAGGTGGACAATCCACAACTTGTGCCAGGTGACGTGGCCAGGTGATGTGGCAGGTGGAAAGCCACAAATTGTGGCAGGTGACGTGGCATGTGACGTGGCCAGGTGACGTGGCAGGTGACGTGGCAAGTGGACAATTCCCAACTTGTGGCAGGTGACGTGGCAGGTGACGTGGCCAGGTGACGTGGCAAGTGGACAATGCACAACTTGTGGCAGGTGACGTGGCCAGGTGACGTGGCAAGTGAACATTCCACAACTTGTGGCAGGTGACGTGCCAGGTGACGTGGCCAGGTGACGTGGCAAGTGGACAATTCACAACTTGTGGCCAGGTGACGTGGCAGGTGACGTGGCAAGTGGACAATTCACAACTTGTGGCAGGTGACGTATCAGGTGACGTGGCAAGTGGACAATCCACAGCTTGTGGCAGATGATGTGGCAAGTGATACGCTAAATACAAGTACACTGCTGCTCTCTCAGCTGCTGGTCTCCCAAAATGGCTGAAATGGTTAAATAATAATGTTTTTTGAGCTTAGGGAGGGTCTTATGATGTTTCTTAACTAAACGCCTATAGACGCAAACGCGGTAAAACGCCGCTAAAATTGCGGCAAAACAGGCGTTTTTAAACGCCGGTTTTAGCCTTTAAAAACGTGTGTTCAGCAGAGTTTGCCCCGGCGTCTCGTGTGCATGGGGCCTAAGAGTAAAGGGGGCTGAATACAAATGCACACCACACTTTTCAGTTATTCATTTGTAAAAAAAAAAAAAAGAAGGAAAACCATTTAACATTTTTCCTTCCACTTCACAATTATGTGCCACTTTGTGTTGGTCTATCACATAAAATCCATTTACGTTTTTGGCTGTAACATGACAAAACGTGGAAAATGTCAAGGGGTATGAATACTTTTTCAAGCCACTGTATATTGGATATGCAGGATGCAGACTGTGAACTGATGATCACTGAGATGACATGAATGATTAAAGTTACATAATTGTTAGTAAGTAAGCCTACTTGTTAATAATTCCAGCAGGTCCCTCTTCTGCTCCTCCATTTAACACTTCCCCATTCTTGCCTGCCATGTTTAGGTGTTCTGGCAATACTGAGCCTCCTGTGAGAGGAATAGAGAAAAAAAACAGAGAGCTGAACTCCAGGCAAACAGCTAAATAAGCAGATAAAATACATATATGTGAGCCGTTTTACCTGCTGGAGGATTTGCATTTCTGTCTATTCAGTCCTGAAATTTACACAGCTCTGCCACACAACACTAACACGACTGACACACTTTCTCAGTTACATTTACATTCAGCATGCTGACTGAATAATGAAGGAGGAGCAGCAGCAGACTGATGAAGTCATCTTTCTGCCTACGTCTCCTATAAGAATGCCCTTACCAGCATGCATGCAACACAGGTGTCTGGCACCCAGTTTTGTCCCTCTCCCACTCTGTATAACGACTGCAGGGGGCCGATACCAGGTCAAATCCAGGTACTTCTACTAGTTTGATTTATTGATGGATACATGAATACAAAGCTGCATTTGTTTTTTGTATATGTTTGCCTGGGAGTTCAGCTTTAAGCCAGCCTGTGTGACGAACCTGGCTTCTTCCAGCAACTAGATCAACCTTTCTCAACCATTTTAATTTACTATGGGAGGAACCCTTGAAATAATACTCAGGTCTCAGGCCCCTTTCACACTGAGGCGTTGAAAAAAATGCTAAAAAATTATGAGTTTTTTTACCGCGTTTGTGGTAAAAATAGCGCTAACGCATATGCGTTTTTACCGCGTTTTTGCGGTAAATATTATTTGGCATCCCACAATCCCCCACTCTACTGCGGTCATGTGACCTTACACAGCTTCTGGGTGTTTTTTACTGCGTTTTTACAGCGGTACTCATTCATTTCAATGGGGATAGGCGTTTTTACAGCGCTATTTTAATGCGCCCCAAAGATGCTCCAAAAAAGCTGTTTGCAGGATTTTTCCAACGCACAGCCAGCAAAACGCCTCAGTGTGAAAGCCCTCAGGGCTTTTTACATTGAGAATGATGGGGCAGGATTTTTCAGGCGTTTTTACAACGCTGTTTTTACCGCGAAAACGCGGTAAAAACGCCTCAGTGTGAAAGGGGCCTCAGGGACCTAGAAGAATACGTATCGGCCTAAACTGAAGGAAAAAAAACTGTTTTTTTAATATATTTTTGTGGGATATTTATTATAGCAAAAAATATTGCTTTTTTTCAAAATTCTCGCTCTTTTTTTGTTTGTAAATGTTAGAGAGTGATGTAATATATAAAATAATGATTACACAGAGCTGTCACACATACATTATGTTATATTTAGTTTTTCTGTGTTTTATATCCAACCAAAAATAACTTGTCTGATAGCAAGACCACTGATTTGCAACTGTCTGATGGCTTGACTCCAGTGGCGTGTAGCGGGTGGGGGTCAGAGGAAGGTACCATGGCGTGTAGCGGGTGGGGATCAGAGGAAGGTACCATGGAGTGTAGCGGGTGGGGATCAGAGGAAGGTACCATGGCGTGTAGCGGGTGGGGGTCAGAGGAAGGTACCATGGCGTGTAGCGGGTGGGGGTCAGAGGAAGGTACCATGGCGTGTAGCGGGTGGGGGTCAGAGGAAGGTACCATGGCGTGTAGCGGGTGGGGGTCAGAGGAAGGTACCATGGCGTGTAGCGGGTGGGGGTCAGAGGAAGGTACCATGGCGTGTAGCGGGTGGGGATCAGAGGAAGGTACCATGGCGTGTAGCGGGTGGGGGTCAGAGGAAGGTACCATGGCGTGTAGCGGGTGGGGGTCAGAGGAAGGTACCAGAGAGAGAGAGGGGGGGGGGAGAGAAAAAAAAATGACTGAAGTTCTGCTTTAAGATCAGGAGGGGGGTAGAATCGGGGGTTTGATTCTTTAAATATTAATTGTGCAGCTCTAATGTACAGTATTATCACTGTATTAGTATCACTAGCGATGTCTGTGTAAGTTAGTAACTCTCCCAGCCAGTGTCAGTTAGCGCCAGATTGCCCCCCACAATAACAAAGTCACACTATAAGTCGTTGATCACCACCATTACTAGTTTAGTGTCTGTACAGATTAGTATCTTGATCACGATCAGAACTATACTGGTGAAACAAGCAGTGCTTTCTTCAGTAAGTTTTTTTATTGCTAAAAGAGGGCATTACTCGATGGTCTCCTCTCTCTTTGTCTGCACCTCATACTGAGCGTGAAGTAGTGCCTTCAGTATATTGAAGATCCCTCCCCTGGGTGTCCATGTGTGGGTCCGGAATACAAGGCAAAGACCGTGGCCGGGTACAGATGAATGCTTGCTCTTTACATACCTCTGGTAAGGAGCCAATCCATATTTAGGTGGTGGTCACTTAAACCTATCACGGTGGTAGTGTTCAGTATTATACCTAGTGTATATGGTATCACCCTATGGTATATTTTTTTGCTACTGAGCCCCCAGGAATTCCCATCAATATTGGTGGAGTATCTGGGGAGCCATTGCTCAAGCCACCTGCACGACTTCGCCTGTTGTGTTTACTGGATAGAGCTGGGACAGCTGAATGCATGCTCTTTATTTATTTCTGGTAAGGGGCCAATTTATTCTTAGGTGGTGGTCACTTTTATAACTTTCACGGTGGTGGTGTTCAGCTATCAGGTCTTGTGAATATGTTATCACCCTATGATATATTTGTCTGTGTTTGCTACCGAGCCATCAAGATTTCTTAATAGCAATTGGTGGAATACCTGTGGACCCTTTTTCAGAGAAAAGGCCACGGCTGGGCTAAAGCCACCTGCACGAATCCGCATGTTTGTGGTAAGGAGCCATTTCTTACGGTGGTGATCAGTATTGGTGTATAAGTTGTGAAATCTTGAGTACACTGAATATTTGGACACCCCTTTTTGATATTGGACACTTCCCCCTAAATGTGGGTTACATCCTTGGACTTTTTCATCCTGATGCCAATCAGGGTTGTTCCTTAAGGAATTTTTGGCGCAGTTTTTTCTTTATTTAATAGAACTATACTAGTGTCCCCAAAAACACAGTGTTAGCAGGATCAGCCCCTGATCACTGCCAGCACTTGCAACATGTAGCAGAATACATTTTGGCCTTAATGTATGAAGAAATTGTATTTTATTGGATGCTTTATAACAGAAAGTACAAAATATTGGGTTTAAAAAAATAACACTTTTTTAATTTATATAATAAAAAATAAAAAACCCAGTGGTGATCTGCTGTGATTGGCCACAGCAATCACATGGTACCAACAGCAGGCCGGTAACTGATCTGTCATTCGCTATGTCCAGTGGATACAGAGGGTGACAGATCACACCTGAGCACAATCCTGGGAGGACATCATATGATGTCCACCCAGGATAATAGGGCTCCCGCCCAGGCGTCATTTTGCAATACGCTGGGCAGGAAGGGGTTAAAGAATGTTACCCCAACATATTCCTGATATGTGCCTGCTGTACCATGTACTTGTATGAGAAAAGTATCCTGCTCTCTTTGTACTGCTTCCTTTGTGTGAAATCCCTAGTGATCCAGCCAGTCCCTCTGCTTTCCTAGTAAAAACTGACCACGCTAGGTCTGAGGTACTAGTTTTCTGGCTGTGCTGGGAACTCCGCCAGTTCTCCCCCAATAGACTGACAATCCCCAACCCCCCCAGCACAGCCATTCACAGAGATGATCGGTGTGCTGCTGCTGCTTCTCCTCCCCCAGATTTTACGCAGCTGAGAACAGAGGGAATGTCATAATATAAAAAAAATAAAAAATGATTGATAATGTTTTTTCTATATCTGTACACAAATGTTTTGCCTTTCATTTCTATTTTATGTTGTTTTACAAGGTGATGGTTCACATATTCTTTAGACTACTCCGATATTCCACATACTAGAAGTAATAATTGGCAATTAATGTTGATACTTTCTCCAAGCTGTAGAAGTGACTAACACACAGTTTTAGGGATTAAACTCTAAATGACTTCCTGCAATTAAATGCAGGGAGAGGTCAGAGCTGCGTTCTCAGTGATGTCACACCCCTAGATTCCAGGATCCTGGTCTGGCATCCTGTATACACCGGACAGGACAAGGTGACACGGTGTCAGAGCTCTGTGTACAGGATTAACCCTTCTAATACCACAGCTTGTCAGGACTGATATTACATAGAGACTTGAAGAAATGAATAAGGAGCTGAGACTCGTAGCCCATGAATGAGTGCCTTGTTTATGTGGCTCCAGTCGTCAGCCCGCCACTGCACAGACACTCGTCCCAATCGGACAGCCCTGTAGGAGAGCGGCACCAAACGCACACTGTCTGAGCAGATAGGGATGAGCGGCTGTGTCCACACAACCACTGAATCCCAATACAGGCTGCCTACACACCGCACCTGGGGACTGAAACCACATAAACAAGGCACTCCTTCACAGGCTACAGGTGTCAGCACCCATCTGAATAACATAGGTGAAGACAATGGGGGTTGATTTACTAAAACTGGAAAGTCTAGTGCAGCTGTGCATGGTAGCCAATCAGCTTTCAGAATTTTTCTTTGTCAAAGCTTAACCACTTCAATACCGGGCACTTTTACCCCTTCCTGCCCAGGACAATTTTGGGGGGGGGGGGGGTCAGAGGAAGGTACCATGGCGCGTAGCGGGGTCAGAGGAAGGTACCATGGAGTGTAGCGGGTGGGGGTCAGAGGAAGGTACCATGGAGTGTAGCGGGTGGGGGTCAGAGGAAGGTACCATGGCGTGTAGCGGGGGGGGGGGAGGTCAGAGGAAGGTACCATGGCGTGTAGCGGGGGGGGGGGGGTCAGAGGAAGGTACCATGGAGTGTAGCGGGGGGGGGGTCAGAGGAAGGTACCATGGAGTGTAGCGGGGGGGGGGGTCAGAGGAAGGTACCATGGCGTGTAGCGGGGGGGGGGGTCAGAGGAAGGTACCATGGCGTGTAGCGGGGGGGGGGGGTCAGAGGAAGGTACCATGGCGTGTAGCGGGGGGGGGTCAGAGGAAGGTACCATGGCGTGTAGCGGGGGGGGGGGGTCAGAGGAAGGTACCATGGAGTGTAGCGGGGGGGGGGTCAGAGGAAGGTACCATGGCGTGTAGCGGGGGGGGTCAGAGGAAGGTACCATGGAGTGGAGCGGGGGGGGTCAGAGGAAGTTACCATGAAGTGTAGCGGGGGGGGGGGGTCAGAGGAAGGTACCATGGCATGTAGCGGGTGGGGATCAGAGGAAGGTACCATGGCGTGTAGACTGGAGTCAAGCCATCAGACAGTTGCAAATCAGTGGTCTTGCTATCAGACAAGTTATTTTTGGTTGGATATAAAACACAGAAAAACTAAATATAACATAATGTATGTGTGACAGCTCTGTGTAATCATTATTTTATATATTACATCACTCTCTAACATTTACAATACGGTATGATTTTACTGTGGAAATTTAAAGATACAGAGCCCCAAATATCAACCCTTTGGCTACATAGTGACATTTTGGCACTACTTCTAAATGGGTTCAAAACAAAATCTCCCATTGGACCAATACGTTTACAATGCAGATGTGTCATACACACCCCCCTCTATGATATCTTACAATACGGTATGATTTTACTGTGGAAATTTAAAGATACAGAGCCCCAAATATCAACCCTTTGGCTACAAACTGACTGAGAATTTGTTTCTGACTCATTTTGAAGTATTGCGGAAATGTCACTATGTAGCCAAAGGGTTGATATTTGGGGCTCTGTATCTTTAAATTTCCACAGTAAAATCATACCGTATTGTAAATGTTAGAGAGTGATGTAATATATAAAATAATGATTACACAGAGCTGTCACACATACATTATGTTATATTTAGTTTTTCTGTGTTTTATATCCAACCAAAAATAACTTGTCTGATAGCAAGACCACTGATTTGCAACTGTCTGATGGCTTGACTCCAGTGGCGTGTAGCGGGTGGGGGTCAGAGGAAGGTACCATGGCGTGTAGCGGGTGGGGATCAGAGGAAGGTACCATGGAGTGTAGCGGGTGGGGATCAGAGGAAGGTACCATGGCGTGTAGCGGGTGGGGGTCAGAGGAAGGTACCATGGCGTGTAGCGGGTGGGGGTCAGAGGAAGGTACCATGGCGTGTAGCGGGTGGGGGTCAGAGGAAGGTACCATGGCGTGTAGCGGGTGGGGGTCAGAGGAAGGTACCATGGCGTGTAGCGGGTGGGGGTCAGAGGAAGGTACCATGGCGTGTAGCGGGTGGGGATCAGAGGAAGGTACCATGGCGTGTAGCGGGTGGGGGTCAGAGGAAGGTACCATGGCGTGTAGCGGGTGGGGGTCAGAGGAAGGTACCATGGCGTGTAGCGGGTGGGGATCAGAGGAAGGTACCATGGCGTGTAGCGGGGGGATTGGGGTGGGACACACCAGGAAGTGTCATAGGCTGCAGAGAATGATGGAGGGAGGTTGGGGGACACTACAGAGGAGAGTATAAAGCTGACTTCACACAGGTGTGACGAGCTAACGGGCGCAACGTTAAGGCAAACCATTTTTTTTAAATAGGTCACCATAGAAAAGATTATAAAGTCGCTCCTACTGGGGAACAAACAATAAAAGACATGACAGGACTTCACACAGAATGGTCTATAGATACACTGGAGTCTGCTCAGCCTTCCCCAACATACACGGCACAGAACTGCACCCCAAATCCCCATCCTACCTGTTCCTTCTTCTCCCACCGGAAGTGACCTGGCAGAGACAGGAAGGCGCTTGTACAGGAAAACATTCTCCTCTCCGGATACCATAGCAACCGGAGCCACGGCGGCAGCGTGGTGACGTCCGACAGCTGAGGGGAGGTGCTTTCAGGATGGAGGGGGCGGGGTTGTGCTATGCAAGACATGGATTGGGAGGGATTCCGGCCGGTCTCGGTTCCCAATTGGAGGAGAGGGATTCAGGCTGGTGTCGGCTAGGTTTCCGTATTGAGCTGCACTCGGTGGTGTAGTTTCCTCTCTATGGCCACCAGTGGCAGCGCTGAGCATGGACAGAGAATGTCTCGTTGATGTAGTTCTTAGTATGGCCACCAATGGCAGTACTGAGCATGAACAGAGGATGGCTCAGTGGTGTAGTGCCACTTTATGACCACCAGTAGCAGCACTGAACATGGACAGCGAATGTCTCGGTGGTGTAGTTCCGCATTATGGCCACCGGTGGCAGCACTGAGCATGGATAGAAATGCTCGGTGGTGTAGTTCTGTATTATGGCCACCGGTGGCAGCACTGAGCATGAACACAGAATGTCTCGGAGGTGTAGTTCCGCATTATGGCCACCAGTGGCAGCACTAAGCACGAATAGAGACTGAGGCTCATTTAGTTTTTCATCATGTTTTGTAAAGAATAAAACGTTTGTATGCAATATACAAGGCCAACGTTTATTGTGTTATAAAAGACTTCTTCTGTGTTAGTGTAACGCCCTCACTCCATCTTCTTTGTCTAGGGGTATGTTGTATGTGAGGGTGAGATGCGCTACGGCCCATGTCCTCCCCATGGCAGTGGGTGAGGTGAAGGCCAGTACCAGTTATTTTCCTCGGGCCTGTGTGTTTCAGTTAATGACCAAGTCTTGCTGTGCTGACACTTCCCTTTGCTCCCATTAACCAGAGTACCACACACCGATTAGGGTCCAACACTTGTTTTATTGTCACACTCACAATCAAACAGTTCTTTACCAGCCAACTGGTTGAGACCCAATAACAGTTCAATACGGTGGGGTGAGCAGGTTGAGGCACTATCCTGATTGTACGCTAAACCACTGTGAATTCACCAGCGGTTACTATAGCCTTGGCTAGAGAGAACTTGGAACTTGTGAGTCTCTACCAGCGACTCAATAGAATGCAGATAGGAATACCTTCGCTGCGTTGTGGCCCCTGTCAGGGGGAAGATGTCCCTCCAAGGGAGTTACCGGAGGCCCATCCGTCACCGGGTTGATGCTGCTCCAGACTCTCCGGACGGGTGACCTCCCCGGCCTCCTCACCTCAGACTTGGGCCCCATCCACCTCAGGGACCCTCGGACTCCTCCGCCCTTGCGGGACCCAGTCGAAGTCACTGGGCCCCAGGCCTCCGGTTTAGTACCTCACCCCAGGCTGAAGGTGCCTGGGATGGACGCCAACTCCGCTCCGGCCAGGCCTAGGGCGCCTGGACCGGAACTCCGAACCGCCCGCACCCAGGCCGAAGGTGCCTGGGCGCGCGATGCAGGAAAAGACATCGTGGCGAGGGCGTCTCTCCCCTTTATCTCCTCCCGTGACGTCACGGCAGGTTCCCCGCCCCTGCCGCACCATCGCCGGAAAGGGACAAAAAGGCCAGCACTGCGGCAGTGAATCTACCTTAGGCCTGTGGGAACCCCGCCACCCACAGGCCAAGGAGAACAGTACACCACCAAGTCCTCCACGAATTAACAATGGTCCAAATCCTTTAATGATTTATAAACACCTGGGTCATACTACCACCCAGGTGTATCCCCCTAAATTTAAACCCCCGCTACACACTCCCCCTAGTGATTTGACGCTGGTCCCCAGCGTCTGGTGCAAGCCCATATCTCCCAAGGAGTGGTAACATAAGCTGGACCCCAGAGGCCATCCCTCAAATTTGAATACTAATTGTGCCAAGACCTGCTCAAGGGAAGGGGAAACATGAAATAATAAACTTTTGCTCTGACCATATACACATATACAATCCCTCCCATCACTGTCTAAGAACCACCCCATACTCAGCAGTCCTGACAGATGAATCTCCTGCAGAAGGAAACAAAAAAAACAACAACATCCTAACACATTTGTGTAAATTTGAATGAATGAGCCTATCAGCCGAGAGACTCACTCGCTCCAAAAAGTAAAGTGATGCAAGTGTGAAGGAACAAACGTTGCGCAACACCGCCACCTGGTGACAGTGCCACAGTAATGACACTTGGTGAAATCTTCCGTCTTCTGATGTCCCTACTCTGATTCTACCCCAAAGTCTTTATCTCTGACGTGTGAAGAAAGAGAGAACAAAGAAAACAGCTCTCATTTCTCCGAGGAGTAGAAAAGCCCAAACAAAAAAAAAAAAACTAGGGCACAGTTCTGATGTTCCGGCAAGGATACTTCCAGAAAGTTCAACAGCAGGAAAAAAAAACATACAGGAGAGTTCTTTCCTTTTTCTCTGTCTCTCCTCACAAATAAAACTTTGGATCCGGCAAAAACAAGGGCCTTAGGTGCTGATCGAAAGTTTCCACCGAATAATCGATGTCCTCTCCATCCTTCCTGCAGATGCGCACCTTGTCTGCATGGATATGGCGGCCCCACATCCATTCTGCTCTGCAGTCTCTGAATTGTTTGGACACTGAGGGTGAACAAGCCAAATACCGACGGGCATGAGGCACTTTAAGCTTCTCCCAAACAAACTCATCATACCAGCGCTGCCGTAGGACTTCAACCTCAAAAAGCAAGTCCCGAGACAAGTAAGGATATTCCCATCCGTACTCACGAGCGACCCTCTGGCAGAAAAGCCGCTGCAATCGGGCCAAAGGAGGCATCGTGGCCCACTCCCCTTCTCCTGGCGGAACAATGGCTTCTGGATGCCGAGGTACTTTCACTACCTCTGATGGCTTTGCTCTTGGTGCCCGTAGTGATGCGCGTTGTGTCCCCGCCACCAAAACGGGTGATGCTGTGGATTGTGGAAGGACAATTGGAGGACTAGGCTTCCTCGTAGACTCCGGGGCCTCCGCCCGGGGCGTGCTATCTCCTATGGACATGGGCGAATCTCGTGGTACACGTAACATAGGTAATTAGCGTTTGTCCCAGCCCTTGCGGTGAAAAAGTTTGTCTATTTCACCATCATCCCCACAGTCCGACAGCAATTCTAGGTCGGAGGTGTCATACATCTCTGCGGGAAGGTAGTCTCTAGTAGACACGGAACTACCCTCCCTGGTGGGCTCCACCGACTGTGGACTCCCGACACCTCTAACCACCACGACAGTCCCAGCCCCTGGCTCACCTTGACCTTTCGAAGCACAGGGATGTCCAGGACTCTTCCAACCGGATCCATCCAGGCCCGGCAAGCGACGGGGTGAAGCTCGACCACGACCACAGGACGCCTGCACCAGGCCGACTTTCCTCTTCGGAGGTGGGAGAAGGGAATCTGTGGTGACCGAAGCAGCATCCTCGGATTTTTCTTTCTCAGTCTCTGGTTGGGCAGTCACATCGCCCTGGTCAGTGCGTACGGGAACCTCCGCAAAGGCCTGGATCTCCTCTTCCGGAGTAGCGGTACCTGTGAGGCAGTTGAGGCGAAGGGCCCGGGGCCTTATTGTGGATGGCTCCACCTCGAATAGGAATTCTCTGCATGCTTCACAACGCCCGAATGGCTTCAGGTGGACCACCAGTCCCGAACAGATCACGCCGAGGGCCTCCGTGTCTCTGCAGGAATACAGAGCCAACTGCCCTCGGGGCCTGAGTCTTACCCCCGTATCTGTAAGGGGAGCAGCAAAGGTAGTCATCTTTGTGGGGTAGGGAACCGGAATCCACGGGGAGCTTGAGGCCATCCCGACTGTCTGCTGCTCCATCACGCACTGACCACGCGCCGAAGTCTCCACGTGTGTCCCTCCACATGGCCAGACTCCTCCCATAACTTGCATGTTTTCGCGGGCTTCCATCAAACTCCGCCCACGAACTGTGTAGTCACGGGGTGCCTCATGGCGCAATGCAGTAAAAGCCCCCACATGTAGTACGTCACACGGCTGGACTTCTCCCTCTTCTCGCTCTTCCGCATGGGCCTTTCCCGTCTTAGGGTTAATTCCCACGACTTTGAGCAGGGATGCACTTTGGTCGATCACATGGCCGACCCACTCGGAACTCCTCCGGGCAGCAAAGTTCAGACACAGCCTTTCTTAATTCCAAGGTTAAAACACACATCATCCCGGACTCACGAGCCCCCACGTGTAGCGCCCTCACTCCATCTTCTTTGTCTAGGGGTATTTCGTATGTGAGGGTGAGATGCGCTACGGCCCATGTCCTCCCCATGGCAGTGGGTGAGGTGAAGGCCAGTACCAATTCTTTTCCTCGGGCCTGTGCGTTTCAGTTAATGACCAAGTCTTGCTGTGCTGACACTTCCCTTTGCTCCCATTAACCAGAGTACCACACACCGATTAGGGTCCAACTCTTGTTTTATTGTCACACTCACAATCAAACAGTTCTTTACCAGCCAACTGGTTGAGACCCAATAACAGTTCAATACGGTGGGGTGAGCAGGTCGAGGCACTATCCTGATTGTACGCTAAATCACTGTGGTTTCACCAGCGGTTACTATAGCCTTGGCTAGAGAGAACTTGGAACTTGTGAGTCTCTACCAGTGACTCAATAGAATGCAGATAGGAGTACCTTCGCTGCGTTGTGGCCCCTGTCAGGGGGAGACGTCCCTCCAAGGGAGTTACCGGAGGCCCATCCGTCACCGGGTTGATGCTGCTCCGGACTCTCCGGACGGGTGACCTCCCCAGCCTCCTCACCTCAGACTTGGGCCCCATCCACCTCAGGGACCCTCGGACTCCTCCGCCCTCGCGGGACCCAGTCGAAGTCACTGGGCCCCAGGCCTCCGGTTTAGTACCTCACCCCAGGCTGAAGGTGCCTGGGATGGACGCCAACTCTGCTCCGGCCAGGCCTAGGGCGCCTGGACTGGAACTCCGAACCGCCCGCACCCAGGCCGAAGGTGCCTGGGCGCGCGATGCAGGAAAAGACCTCGTGGCGAGGGCTTCTCTCCCCTTTATCTCCTCCCGCGACGTCACGGCAGGTTCCCCGCCCCTGCCGCACCATCGCTGGAAAGGGACAAAAAGGCCAGCACTGCGGCAGTGAATCTACCTTAGGCCTGTGGGAACCCCACCACCCACAGGCCAAGGAGAACAGTACACCACCAAGTCCTCCACGAATTAACAATGGTCTAAATCCTTTCATGATTTATACACACCTGGGTCATACTACCACCCATGTGTATCCCCCTAAATTTAAACCCCCGCTACATTAGTAACAGGCATGTATTGATTTTTAGATTAATTTAATCTCTATGCTTGGCTTTTCTAATTAGGAAGTCCATTTAGGGGAATGTTATTTAAAGGCATAGTCCACCTTTTGTTCAAAAATAAATAAATGAACCCACACTGATATAAAAAAAAAACACACACATGCATTTAATAATTTGCATTGAAGCCTGCAAAGCATTGTTTGGTGGATGGCGGGTGCCAGTGGCGGCTGGTGCTCAAAATTTTTGGGGGGGCGCAAACAAACTGAAAAAAAAAAAATCAATTGCCGCCACTGTGCCCATTAAACGCAGCCACTGTGCCCAAACGCCACCAGTTTGCCCCCTCAAATACAGCCAGTTTGTTTCCATATACAGCCAGTGTGCCCCCATATATACAGCCAGTGTGCCCCCATATATACAGCCAGTGTGCCCCCATATACAGCCAGTGTGCCCCCATATATATATAGCCAGTGTGCCCCCATATACAGCCAGTGTGCCCCCATATATATATAGCCAGTGTGCCCCCATATACAGCCAGTTCCCCCCAAATGCAGCCAGTTTGTCCCCCATATACAGCCAGTGTGCCCCCATATATATACAGCCAGTTTGTCCCCATATACAGCCAGTTCCCCCCAAATGCAGCCAGTTTGTCCCCCATATACAGCCAGTTCCCCCCAAATGCAGCCAGTTTGTCCCCCATATACAGCCAGTTCCCCCCAAATGCAGCCAGTTTGTCCCCCATATACAGCCAGTTCCCCCCAAATGCAGCCAGCGTGTCCCCCATATACAGCCAGTTCCCCCCAAATGCAGCCAGTTTGTCCCCCATATACAGCTAGTTCCCCCCAAATGCAGCCAGCATGTCCCCCATATACAGCCAGTTCCCCCCATTTTCAGCCAGTTTGTCCCCCATATTTAGCCAGTTCCCCCCATATTCAGCCAGTTTGTCCCCCATATTCAGCCAGTTCCCCCCATATTCAGCCAGTTTGTCCCCCATATACAATGCAGCCAGTTTGTGCCCCAAATGCAGCCAGTTTGTGCCCCATATTCAGCCAGTTTGTCCCCCATATTCAGCCAGTTTGTCCCCCATATTCAGCCAGTTTGTCCCCCAAATATAGCCTGTTCCCCCCCCCAGCCCTGCACTTACCTTCCTCGGTCCACGCCGTCCTCGATGTGTTCTCCCGCCCTCGATGTCGCTTCAGCCAATCAGGTTACCGGTAACCAGATCCGGTGAACCTGATTGGCTGAAACCTCCACACAGTCTTCTTCCAGGAACGCACCCCCGTGCGTACCTGGGAGGAGTTTTTGGAAGCCTAATACAGCGTGAGAGCTGTATTCGGAAAGCCTATCAGAGCCGCTGGCTCTGATAGGCACTTCCAAGTTACACCCACCGCCGGCCGCCGCTCTAATTCATATGGCCGGCGCTCACCAGGAGGCCGGCCATATGTATAGTGGGCAGCGCGGCAGCGGTGACAATACACAGATTCATGCAATGCATGAATCTGTGTATTGTCTTTCAGTGGCGGTGCGGGAGCGAGAGGGGGCGGCGCTCCGGCGCCCTCTATGGACGCACCGCCACTGGCGGGTGCAATGCTCAGCCTCCTGCAGACTATTCCTCCAGCAGCAGGATCATTTCGAGGTACTTAGCTTCACCTATGAGGCTGGAGGGAATAGCAACAGACTACGAGTTCGGTGATGTCACCGCACTTGTGCTGCATTGAAAAGTACAATTCCTCTGCTGGGGTGGAAGATGGGACTTGTAGTCTCTACATTCACAGATACCTGTGAATGGATAATGTGAGTGTAGGGGGCGGAGCCATAAATAATGTAAAATGACAGGTGCTGCAGAGAGAAGTGCCCTCAGATATAGTAAGGGGGAGGGGTGATTTGGGGGGTGGGGTGCTGTGCTGTGCACTGTAACCATTTTTCTGGTTACACCTTAAATATGGATGTAACATTGCGCTCAGACTGTTAAGATGTCCGAGAGATGCAGGGGGTCTAGGCCTCCTGGAAATTCAAAGATATTATAGGGCCATTGTCCTGCAGAGGATCCTTAACTGGCGCTTCCACACTAAATCCAAACTCTGGGTCTCCCTAGAAAATATATGGCGGGCAGAAACTTGTCCTATGCCCCGTGGTTGGCCCGGGAGCACAGGGGGCTGTCTGATTTTGCTTCTCCACTGACGGTCCAGGCTCTTCGATCCTGGGATCGCCTCAATGCCACTCTACCGATGGCGCCCCCTGTCTCCCCGCTGGCCCCACTGGGAGGCTACCTATGGTTCCCACCTGGGGAACAGACAGCCTTTTTTGGCCCTTGGGTAGACGACGGTAGCGCCAGTTGTGGAAAACATATGCAGGATGGTAAGCTGCTCTCTTTGGCGGCCCTCCGAGACCAGACGGGGAGTTTCCCTATGGACTTTTGGCGCCATAGACAACTCCACCATTTTTTCATGGCACAGGGGAACTCCATACGAGATATGTCCACCCTTACACCCTTTGAACATCTCTTCATAGCAGAAGAACCGGTCCCACATATGACTTCTGAGCTCTACCACCTGCTTGGCTCCACTGCTTCAGTAGTGAAACCTGCATATATCAGGGCCTGGGAAAGGGACCTGGAGAAGGTCTTTTCACCTAACCAACTATCTTCTCTTTACCAACTTACTCGGTCTAGCTCTATTGACTCCAAGACGCAGGAAACAAATTACAAAATATGGCTACGCTGGTACCATGTATCGGCGGATCTTGCCAGAATTTACCCATTCATGTCAGATTGATGCTGGAGGGGTTGTGATCACAGGGGCACCCTTCTGCACATTTGGTGGGACTGCCTGGTGATTAGACCCTACTGGGAGGACATGAAGACCCATATCAAAGAGATAATGGGTATGGACATCCCTCTCTCCCCAGTTCACTTCCTGCTACACGTTCCTCCCATGCCAGTGAGCCGATACAGGAAAAGTGTACTGCCTCACTTATTGAACGCAGCTAAGCGGTTGCTTCCCATATACTGGAAGCGTCCGCAAATCCCAGGCAGGGAGGAATGGCGTCATAAGGTAGGTGACATTAGGGAGGCGGAGTATTGGATTGCCACCTGCAGGGGTACCCGAGATCGCTTCTCTGCAACTTGGTCGACCTGGGATGCACATGTCCTGGATTCAGGCCATGTGTCCTCCAGCTTGGATATGGCCCTGTTGGAGCTCACAGAGCCGTCCCTCAAAGGGTGGCCTCGGGGTTCTCAGGTGGGAGCAGTGGGCTGAAACGTACTAGAAATATCACATAGTTGTCTAGCTGATAGCGGGAGTTGGGACGTGTGGTTCTCTTTTTTTCTTCTAGCTACAAAATATGTGCTGAGATGCCGGCGGGGCCGGGTGGAGGCGGAGCTGGTCGCGGGATTCCAGGTATGCTCTGTTCTAGGGTTCGACAAACCCCGGGCGCCAGGTCGCCATTGCGACTAGAATTAGTGGCCTGGCGCCGGGGGTGGCACAGCTGGGGTATCCTGTGTCTCCGTGCGCCCCCCCGCCGCCGCACGATCGCGTTGGGCCGCGCCGGCCGGTAATTGAGGCCGCAGCTTTGCGGCCTTCTGCAGGCCTATGCTTCCTTCTGTGATCTGGCCCCATCTTGTGGTGGTCGTTGGTATGACAAGACAACCAGCAATGCTAATGGAGCTTCCCCTGTTTGTTTTCACTGCCATCTCCTTCCCTCTAATTATAACCCCCAAACATTATATATATTTTTTATTCTAACACTATAGAGAATAAAATGGCGGACGTTGCAATACTTTCTGTCACACTGTATTTGCGCAGCAGTCTTACAAGAGAACTTTTTTGGGAAAAAATACACTTTTTTAAAATTAAAACAGTAAAGTTAGCCCAATTTTTTTTTATATTGTGAAAGATAATGTTACGCCGAGTAAATTGATACCCAACATGCCGCGCTTCAAAATTGGGACAAAGTTTTACCCTTTAAAATCTCCATAGGCAACGTTTAAAAAATTCTACAGGTTGCATGTTTTGAGTTACAGAGGAGGTCTAGGGCTAGAATTATTGCTCTCGCTCTACCAATCGCGGCGATACCTCACATGTGTGGTTTAAACACCGCTTTCATATGCAGGCGCTACTCACATATGCGTTCGCTTCTGCGCGCGGGCTCGGCGGGACGTGGCGCGTTCCTGGCTCCTAACTTTTTTAGCTGGCTCCTAGATTCCAAGCAAATTTGTCAAGCCCTGCTCTATTCTATCTTGTTCTCTTTACGTTCTTAGTTTGTATCCCCCCTTTTTATTTATTTATTTATTTTTTTAAAAAATTGATTTATTTTGGCTTCAGTCTGTAAGGGCCGTTTGTTTGTAGGCGGTCCACTTGATAAGCATTAGGTGACGGGTGCGGAGCTGGAGGGCCGGCTGGCTTGACTGACTAAGGCACTCTGCCTTCACAAGATTCCCTGGTCAGTTCGGGGGATCGACACTTTTGTGTCACTGTGGTACAGGGGCCTCGAATTGGGGAGGCCCGGGCAGAGGTGTGTTGTGGAGGGAGGTTAGTTGGAGGTGTTTTGTCGCCCCCCTCCCCCCGTGCGCGCCCGCCTGACCCTCCCCTCAACATATGCGATACTCTGTACTTTTGGTCCGGTCCAGGGAGCTGGTCGGCCTGGCCACATGCTTGCTAACATCTCTTTGGAGGTTAATTTTGTCTTATATTCCGCAACTCGGCGATTGGGGGCTCAGCTCACTCGTTGTGTGGGTGGAGGCCTCGCTGCCAATGTGTCACTTGATTTTTTGCATTCCTTATGCTTATGACTGATTTAACCGTTTCTTTCTTGTAAAATTTTGTCATTTATGTCATTTGTGTTTTTGTACCTCTTTGTTGTGGAATAACAAAAAAAATGAAGGACTGGTGCATTACTTGATGTTTTTACCTCTAGAAACTGTAACCTGAGTTGTAATGTCCTGTCTTCCATGAATAAAGATTATACAAAAAAAAAAACATGGTCAGAAAGGTGGACTGTGCCTTTAACACTGCGTTTCAGGCAAACCACGGAACACACAGATGGGATATCACTGTATTATCTGCTGAACGGTTTGTGATTGTTAAATTTCTTGCAGTACAGCCAAGGGGGTGACACCACTCTTTCAATGGTGCCACTCTCCCAAACACAGCCTCTGATTGGACAATGAAGGAGCAGTACACTAATAGGGTCAGCTCATTCTGCTCTCCCCTCCTTTCAGCATTCCCCATCGTATAAGATTGTATAGTCCCCACTTTATAGGAGCCATGGCTTCCATACACTGCACTGATGATGGCCAACAAGCTTGAAAAAGCTGTGTGCAGTTTGAAATTATTGGCTCTATAATATTAGGCTATATTATAGGATATAAGAATATTATAGTGCCTTGAAAAAGTATTCATACCCCTTGAAATTTTCCACATTTTGTCATGTTACAACCAAAAATGTAAATGTATTTTATTGGGATTTTATGTGATAGACCAACACAAAGTGGCACATAATTGTGAAGTAGAAGGAAAATGATAAATGGTTTAATTTTTTTTTACAAATACATTTCTGAAAAGTGTGGCGTACATTTGTATTCTGCCCCCTTTACTCTGATACCCTCTAACTAAAATCTAGTGGAACAAATTGCCTTTAGAAGTCACCTTATTAGTAAATAGTGTCCACCTGTGTGTAATTTAATCTCAGTATAAATACAGCTGTTCTGTGAAGCCCTCAGAGGTTTTTTTAGAGAACCTTAGTGAACAAACAGCATCATGAAGGCCAAGGAACATACCAGACAGGTCAGGGATAAAGTTGTGGAGACGTTTAAAGCAGGGTTAGGTTGTAAAAAATATTCCAAGCTTTGAACATCTCACGAAAATTAAATTCAATGGAAAGAGTATGGCACAACTGCAAACCTACCAAGACATGGCCGTCCACCTAAACTGACAGGCCGGACAAGGAGAACATTAATCAGAGAAGCAGCCCAGAGGCCCATGGTAACTCTGGAGGAGCTGCAGAGATCCACAGCTCAGGTGGGAGAATCTGTCCACAGGACAACTATTAGTTGTGCACTTCACAAATCTGGCCTTTATGGAAGAAGAAAGCCATTGCTGAAAGAAAGCCATAAGAAGTCCCGTTTTCAGTTTGCGAGAAGCCATGTGGGGACACAGCAAACATGTGGAAGAAGGTGCTCTGGTCAGATGAGACCAAAATTTAACTTTTTGGCCTAAAAGCAAAACGCTATGTGTGGCAGAAAACTAACACTGCACATCACCCTGAACACACCATCTCCACTGTGAAACATGGTGGTGGCAGCATCATGTGGTGGGGATTCTTTTCTTCAGCAGGGACAGGGAAGCTGGTCAGAGTGATGGGAAGATGGATGGAGCCAAATACAGGGCAATCTTAGAGGAAAACCTGTTAGAGTCTGCAAAAGACTTGAGACTGGGGCGGAGGTTCACCTTCCAGCAGGACAACGACCCCAAACATACAGCCAGAGCTACAATGGAATGGTTTAGATCAAAGCATATTCATGTGTTAGAATGGCCCAGTCATAGTCCAGACCTAAATCCAACTGAGAATCTGTGGCAAGACTTGAGAATTGCTGTTCACAGACGCTCTCCATACAATATGACAGAGCTTGAGATATTTTGCAAAGAAGAATGGGCAAAAATTTCACTCTCTAGATGTGCAAAGCTGGTAGAGACATCCCCAAAAAGACTTACAGCTGTAATTGCAGTGAAAGGAGGTTCTACAAAGTATTGACTCAGGGGGGCTGAATACAAATGTACACCACACTTTTCACATATTTATTTGTAAAAAAAAATGTAAAACCATTTATCATTTTCCCTCCATTTCACAATTATGTGCCACTTTGTGTTGGTCTATCACATAAAATCCCAATAAAATACATTTATGTTTTTTGGTTGTAACATGACAAAATGTGGAAAATTTCAAGGGGTATTAATACTTTTTCAAGGCAATGTAGGTCATATTCAGCGGTTCTGGATTCGTATCTGGGGTGAAAAGTGGTGATTTGCAACAAGAGGGATGGTGAGAGACTGCAGGCATACAGTTGATTTAGAAAATAATCACCCCCCTTTAAAATAATCACCTTTTGTTGCTTTGCAGTCTAAAATGAAGACAGACACAGTTTTTGTTTTATCCAGCTGTATTTACTCAGTGCAACTTATAACATACAAGTGAAAGATATAACACCAACATGTGATAAAAAAAATTCAAAAACAGAATCACAGAGTTGGAAAAAGGATCACCCCCTTGTGTCAGTATTTTGTTGGACCACCTTTATATTTAATTCCAGCCTTTAGTCTGTTGGGATTTGTCTCTACTAACTTTTCACATCTAGACTTTGCAATATTTGCCCACTCTTCTTTGCAGAACTGCTCAAGTTCAGTTAAATTTGATGGTGACCATTTGTGGACTGCAGTCTTCAAGTCATTCCACAGATTTTCAATGGGGTTTAGGTCTGAGCTCTGACTAGGCCATGCAAGGACATTCATCTTTTTCTCCTTCAACCACTGTGTGGTCATTTTTGGTTGTGTGCTTTGGGTCATTGTCATGTTGGAAGGTAAACCTTTTTCCCATCGACAACTTTCTGGCAGAGGGCAGCAGATTTTCCTCAAGAATTTGACAGTATTTTGCCCCATCCATTTTCCTTCTATCCTGACAAGTCCCCTGGTCCCTGCGGCAGAGAAAACACGCCCATACCAGGATATTACCCCCTCCATGCTATACTGTAGGAATGGTGTTATTTGGATGGTGAGCTGTATTGGAGTTCCACCAGACACATCGTTTAGTGTTAAAAGCCAAATAATTCCGTTTTAGTCTAATCTGACCAGAACACCTTTTTCCATGTGGCCTCGGAATCTTCAAGGTGCGTTTTGGCAAAGCTCAGTCATGACTTCACGTGGCCTTTCTTGAGGAGTAGTGATGAGCCGAACACCCCCGGGTTCGGTTCGCACCAGAACCCGCGAACGGACCGAAAGTTTGCACGAACTTTAGAACCCTATTAAATACAATGGATGCGAACGTTCAAAATCTAAAGTGCTAATTATAACGACTAATATGCATGTTATTGTCCTAAAAAAGGGTTTGGGAACCCGGGTTCTGCACCAGGGGACATGTATCAATGCAAAAATAAGTTTTAAAAACTGCCGTTTTTCTGGAGCAGTCATTTTAATGATGCATAAAGTGAAAAAAAAAAAGTCAAATATTCCTTTAAATATCGTACCTGGGGGGTGTCTAAAGTATGTCTGTGAAGTGCCACGTGTTTCCCGTGTTTAGAACTGTCCCTGCACAAAATTACATTTCTAAAGGAAAAAAAGCCATTTAAAACTGCTTGCGGCTTTAATGTAATGTCTGGTCCCGGTAATATGGATGAAAATCTTTAAGAAAAATGGCATAGCTACCCCATCACCCCCCCCCCCCACCCCAGCCCATTACCAGCCCCTTTGGGTCTTGTATGGATATTAAGGGGAACCCCGCACACAAAATAAAAAAGGCCCTATTATACTCTGAACAGCCGTATACAGGCGGTGCATACAAGACAGGGACTGTAGGTTTGTTCTTATGTAGAATCTGTTTGTAATTTTGAACAGGTACATTGTTTAAGTGTAGCTCCAGCCAAAAAATCTATTTTTAAGCTTTTTGGAAAACATAGGGAAGGGTTATCACCCCTGTAACATTTGTTTTGCTGTCTGTGCAGTGTGCACCTGTTCAGAACAGTTCACCTCACTTTCCGTCCTAATGACAAATGTTTTTTGAAAATTTGGGGTTTTTATTGAAACAAGAATTAGTGATAAAGCATCAGTGGAGAGGAGACCCTTTTTTTCCCATATTAACTCTTACAGGAGAGAATTTGCCTTCCTAGGGGTAGATTTCCTCTCACTTCCTGTTGTATCCTTCCGTTTGCAAGGAGGAGTCGTTTGTAAGTTGGATGTTTGAAAGTAGGGGCCTGCCGTATATACTCTGCTGAAATTTGCCCCTTACATGTTGGTGTTGCCACAACACTGTGAGCCCTCACAGTTACTCTTGGTGGGCGCATGAATGGGCTCTGCTGTGAATTATTAGATCAAGAATTGTAATTGCATGCCCCTGTTGAACAGGGGCTGAAAAATTGTGCCTTTGGTGGTGGTGGTGGTGGTGTTGACACAACACTGTAAGGCCTCACAGTTAGTCTTGGTGGGCGCAGGAATGGGCCCTGCTGTGAATTATTAGATCAAGAATTGTAATTACATGCCCCTGTTAAACAGGGGCAGAAAAATTGGGCCTTAGGCACTGGTGCCACAACACTGCAACCCCTCACAGATACTGTACTTGGAGCACAGCAATGAGCCCTGTTGCAAAGTATTGCATCAAAAATTGTAATTACACACCCTTGTTAAACAGGGGCTGAAAAATTGGGCCTTAGTCACTGGTGCTGGTGCCACAACACTGCAACCACTCCCAGATACTCTAGTTGGAGTGCAGGAATGAGCCCTGCTGCAAAGCATTGCATAAAAAATTGTAATAACACGCCCCTGTTAAACAGGGGCTGAAAAATTGGGCCTTAGCCACCCAGAAACAAAAATGTTCTTCCAAGCTATCATCATCAATCGGATCATTGAGGAGGAGGAGGATAGTCAGTCAACATAACAGGACAGTCTCTCAGCATCAGCATCAGTCTTGAAGGGATGTGACATTTGAAAATAAATTAGCCTGTTACATCAGCTTCAGGTGTTTGGTAGCTGGTGGTGATCCAAGACTGGTTCATCTTTATGAAGGTCAGTCGATCAACAGAGTCAGTGGACAGGCGCACCCTGTGATCCGTGACAAATCCTCCAGCAGCACTGAATGTGCGTTCTGAAAGAACGCTGGATGCAGGACAGGCCAGTAGCTCAATTGCATACTGTGCAAGCTCTGGCCAGTGATTCATCCTCAAGACCCAGTAAGCCAGAGGATTTTCGGTGGGGAAGGTGTCCAAGTCTGACCTTGCCCCTAGGTATTCCTGCACCATGTATATCAGACGCTGGCAATGGTTGCTGGAACCGATCATACCTTGGGGCTGCGGACTAAAGAATTGTCTGAACGCATCGGTCAGACGGCCACCTTCCCCACCGCTCCTTCTTTGACTGACCGAAGCCTCAGCAACTCGTTGTCCAGGACCAGGAGTTTGTAACCTCCCAGTCTCTGGGAACACGTTGCACAGACCTTTCTGCAAGGCCTCCCGGAGTTGTCTCATCCTCTGCTCCCTCTGCGACGGTAAGATAAGGTCCGCAACCTTACCCTTGTACCGTGGATCAAGGAGAGTGGCCAGCCAGTAATGGTCCCTCTCCTTGATCCGAAGAATACGAGGATCCTTCCGCAGACTTTGCAGGATCAGGGAGGCCATGCAGCGTAGGTTAGCTGAGGCATTCGGTCCGGAGTCCTCTGGGTCACTAAGGACGACATGATCCACAGCCACCTCCTCCCAGCCACATACAAGTCCACTGGTTTCTTGGGACTGTAAATCATCCCTAACAGACTGCTGCTGATGATGCTGAGTGCCAGGCTCCACCTCCATGCTGACACAACCCTCCTCCTCTTCTTCCTGTGCGATGGGTGGGACAGAAGGAACACTGTCTGGGTAAAGGGGGCCTTGAGAGGCAAGGAAGTCCTCCTCTTCCTGCCTCTGTTCTGCCTCAAGTGCCCTGTCCATTATTCCACGCAGCGTATGTTCAAACAGGTGGACAAGAGGTACAGTGTCACTGATGCATGCACTGTCACTGCTCACCATCCTCGTGGCCTCCTCAAATGGTGCCAGGACAGTGCATGCATCCCTGATCATGATCCACTGGCGTGGTGGAAAAAAACCGAGCTCCCCTGACCCTGTTCTGGTGCCGTAGTCACACAGGTACTCATTGATGGCCCTCTGCTGCGTGTGCAGCCGCTGCAGCATGGCCAACGTTGAGTTCCACCTGGTGGGCATGTCACATATAAGGCGGTTCTTGGGCAGGTTCAACTCCTTTTGCAGCTCAGCCAGGCGAGCACTGGCATTATAAGATCTGCGGAAATGCACACAGACTTTCCTGGCCTGCCTCAGGACATCCTGTAAGCCCGGGTACCTGCCCAAGAACCGCTGCACCACCAGGTTAAGGACGTGAGCCACACAGGGCACATGGGTCAGTTGTCCCTGTCGGAGAGCGGAGAGGAGGTTGGTGCCATTGTCGCAAACCACCATTCCTGGCTTAAGCTGGCGTGGCGTCAACCACCTATCGGCCTGCCCCTGCAGAGCAGACAGAACCTCTGCCCCAGTGTGGCTCCTGTCCCCCAAACACACCAGCGCAAGCACGGCATGGCATCTTTTTGCCTGCGTACTTGCGTAGCCCCTTGAACGCCTACGGAGCACCGCTGGTTCCGAGGACAAAGCACAGGAAGAGGCCACGGAGGAAGAAGAAGAGGAGGGGGTGGAGGACAGAGGTGTGTCACAACCAGTAGTAGCATTTTGGAGGTGTGGCGGTGGAACAACCTCCAACACTACTGCACCTTGTTCTGCATCCTTCCCAGCTGCCAAAAGAGTGACCCAATGGGCCGTGAAAGAAAGGTAACATCCCTGTCCATGCCTGCTGGACCATGAGTCAGCGGTAATATGCACCTTACCGCTGACCGCCCTGTCCAGCAAGGCCAAGACAATGCCTTCCACATGCCGGTAGAGAGCCGGAATCGCCTTCCGTGAAAAAAAGTGGCGTTTGGGAACCTGCCACTGAGGAATCGCACATTGCACAAACTCACGGAAGGGGGCCGAGTCTACCAACTGAAAAGGCAGCAGTTGAAGCGCTAGCAATTTAGCCAAGCTAGCATTCAACCGCTGGGCATGTGGATGGTTGGGAGTGAACTTCTTTCGACGGTCCAGCAGCTGGGGCAGGGAAATTTGCCTGCTAGAATCGGACGTCGGTGTACTGCTAGCAGAGTGCCCGCAAGTACTTGGCTGTGACACACCTAATTCTACACCTCCATTCCTCTGAGAGCAGGTATCAGAGAGGACTGAAGGTATAGTGGGGTTGGAGATCCCATCTGATGCGGTGCAAGAAGAGGTCAGCTTTGTTCTTTGGTGTGGGTCTTTAAGGTAGGTTTGCCAATGAGCTGCATGGCAGGTCAACATATGTCTGGTCAAGCATGTGGTGCCCAAGCAGGTGATGTTTTGGCCACGCGATATACGCTTGAGACATATGTTGCAAACAGCAGCTGTGCGATCTGATGCACTTGACTCAAAAAAGGCCCAAACCAAAGAACTTTTTGAATAACGGGCAGAGGCAGCGCCCTGCACAGGCGGAGCTCTGCGGTGTGATTCCGTCGGTAAGCTGCCCTTACGCTGGCCCCCCGAGGGCATCCTGCCTCGTTGGAGATGTGCCTCCTCCTCATCCTCCTCCTCCTCTCTCCTATTAGGCACCCACGTGGAGTCAGTGACCTCATCATCCCCTCCCTCCTCATCACTGGAGCCAATCTGGCAGTATGCTGCAGCTGCTGGAGCATGACTGCCAGATTGGTGTCCTTCTTGAGCATCCCCTCTCTCTGCTCTCACGCTACTGCCTTCCTCTAGCTGGGTATCATCATCAGACCCTTCGAAACGCTGGGCATCCTCCTGGAGCATGTACCCAACACTGTGCTCAAACAGTTCGGGGGACTCCTCAGGAGGACATGGTTGGTCTAGGGAAGGAGTGACTGATGATGACATTGATACCAGGGAAGAGGACGCTTTGGCAGCTGCTTTGCCAGTACCCTGAACCTGGGTGAGAGAGGATGAGGAGGATGAGGAGGGCTTGGTCATCCACTCTACCAAGTCTTCGGCATGATGCGGCTCAACACATCCAGCTGCCAAAAAGAAGGACAAGCGTGTCCCATGGCCACGTGCTGATGGCGATGCACTGCGTCCACGACCAGCACTGTTGTCTCTAGACACAGAGCCTGCTTGCCCTCTTTTATTGGCTCCTGACTGTCTGCCTCTCCTTGTTTGCCTTCCAGACATTCTAATGGCCTGCAGGGAAATGGGAAAACCAGCAATACAGGCTAAGTTCAGGTGTAATATGGTCAGGAGGCACACTCCGCCCGCTGTAAGTGCCGCAAAATCCTGTTGGTGTAACACACCAGGAAAAAGCAGCAATACAGGCTAAGTTCAGGTGTAATATGGTCAGGAGGCACACTCCGCCCGCTGTAAGTGCCGCAAAATCCTGTTGGTGTAACACACCAGGAAAAAGCAGCAATACAGGCTAAGTTCAGGTGTAATATGGTCAGGAGGTACACTCCGCCTGCTGTAAGTGCCGCAAAATCCTGTTGGTGTAACACACCAGGAAAAAGCAGCAATACAGGCTAAGTTCAGGTGTAATATGGTCAGGAGGCACACTCTGCCCGCTGTAAGTGCCGCAAAATTCTGTTGGTGTAACACACCAGGAAAAAGCAGCAATACAGGCTAAGTTCAGGTGTAATATGGTCAGGAGGCACACTCCGCCCGCTGTAAGTGCCGCAAAATCCTGTTGGTGTAACACACCAGGAAAAAGCAGCAATACAGGCTAAGTTCAGGTGTAATATGATCAGGAGGCACACTCCGCCCGCTGTAAGTGCCGCAAAATCCTGTTGGTGTAACACACCAGGAAAAAGCAGCAATACAGGCTAAGTTAAGGTGTAATATGGTCAGGAGGCACACTCCGCCCGCTGTAAGTGCCGCAAATGTCTGTTGGTGTAACACACCAGGAAAAAGCAGCAATACAGGCTAAGTTCAGGTGTAATATGATCAGGAGGCACACTCTGCCCGCTGTAAGTGCCGCAAAATTCTGTTGGTGTAACACACCAGGAAAAAGCAGCAATACAGGCTAAGTTCAGGTGTAATATGGTCAGGAGGCACACTCCGCCCGCTGTAAGTGCCGCAAAATCCTGTTGGTGTAACACACCAGGAAAAAGCAGCAATACAGGCTAAGTTCAGGTGTAATATGGTCTGGAGGCACACTCCGCCCGCTGTAAGTGCCGCAAAATCCTGTTGGTGTAACACACCAGGAAAAAGCAGCAATACAGGCTAAGTTCAGGTGTAATATGGTCAGGAGGCATATTCCGCCCGCTGTAAGTGCCACAAAATCCTGTTGGTGTAACACACCAGGAAAAAGCAGCAATACAGGCTAAGTTCAGGTGTAATATGGTCAGGAGGCACACTCCGCCCGCTGTAAGTGCTGCAAAATCCTGTTGGTGTAACACACCAGGAAAAAGCAGCAATACGGCTAACTTCAGGTGTATAATGTGCAGGAGGCTTAGCAACAATGACACTGACACTGTCCCCTGCCTATCCTTCTCTCTCCCTGCACACAAGGTTTATCAAAGTATATGACACTGACACTCTCCCTGCCTATCCTTCTCTCTCCCTGCACACAAGGTTTAGCAAAGAATATGACACTGACACTGTCCCCTGCCTATCCTTCTCTCTCCCTGCACACAAGGTTTATCAAAGTATATGACACTGACACTCTCCCTGCCTATCCTTCTCTCTCCCTACACACAAGGTTTAGCAAAGAATATGACACAGACACTCTCCCTGCCTATCCTTCTCTGTCCCTACACACAAGGTTTAGCAAAGAATGGATTTGACACTGTCCCTGCCTATCCTTCACTTTCCCTGCTCCGGAACATACTACACGAGGCCGCCGTGCTGGCGGCCTTTTATAGTGTGGGGTGTGTACTAAACCCCCTCAGCTATAATTGGCCACAGGCATCCTGCCTGTGGCCAATCATTGCTCTCCTCGCTGCCGGCGCTGTGATTGGCCAAGCATGCAGGGTCACAGTGCATGCTTGGCCAATCACAGCGCCGGGATTACACTGCGATGGCACAGTGTATTGTGGGCCGTTCGCGTCACTCGAATTTGGCGCGAACGGCCCAAATCGTTCGTTGTTCGCCGAACGCGCGAACAGCCGATGTTCGAGTCGAACCTATGTTCGACTCGAACACCAAGCTCATCCCTATTGAGGAGTGGCTTTTTTCTTGCAACCCTCCCATACATGCCACATTTGTGGAGAATTTGTGATATTGTTGTCACATGCAGACAATGACCACTCTTGTCATAAAGTACTGCTTCAGAGTTGCTGTAGGCCTCCTGGTAGCCTCACTTACCAGATTCCTCCTGACTCTTTCATCCAGTTTGGAGTGACGTCCTGATCCAGGGAAGGTCTGTGTTGTACCAAATACCTTCCACTTCCTAAAAATAGACTTCACTGTGCTTCTAGGCATTGATAAAGCCTTTGATATTTTTGTATCCATCTCCTGACTTGTTCCTGTCCACAGCTTTATCCTGGAGATCCCGGTGACAGTGCCTTGCCACCCATAGTTGATTGTTTTCTTCAGTTGCATTACCAGGGACTGAAATGCTCCAGGAAAGCTCTTTTTATGCTGAGCTTATCAAAATGGCTTTGTGTGCCATTGAGAAGGAGATTAAATACACCTGATTGGGTTTCACAAATCATTTTTAAGAGGGGAGTGATGCTTTTTCCAACTCAGTAATTCTGTTTTTTAAACATTTTTTTCTGACATGTTGGTGGTATATCTTTCACTTGGATGTTATAAGTTGCAGTGAGTAAATACCGCTGGATCAAACAAAAACCGTGTCTGTCTTCATTTCAGGCTGCAAAGGGTAGTGATTCTTTTCTATACCCACTGTATAACATAAGATGGTCAGAGACTGCACAGATACAACAAGAGATGGTCAGAGACTGCAGATATACTACAGGAGTAGGGATGAGCCGAACACCCCCCGGTATGGTTCGCATCCAGAACATGCGAACGGACCGAAAGTTTGCGTGAACGTTCGAACACCGTTAAAGTCTATGGGACTCGAACAAATCAAAAGTTGCGAAAATATGCAAGTTATTGTCCTAAAAAAGGTTTGGGGACCTGGGTCCTGCCCCAGGGGACATGTATCAATGCAAAAATAATTTTAAAAATGGCCGTTTTTTCGGGAGCAGTGATTTTAATGATGCTTAAAGTGAAAAAATAAAAGTGAAATATTCCTTTAAATATCATACCTGGGGGGTGTCTATAGTATGCCTGTGAAGTGGCACGTGTTTCCCGTGTTTAGAACTGTCCCTGCACAAAATTACATTTCTAAAGGAATAAAAGTCATTTAAAACTGCTTGCGGCTGTAATGTAACGTCGGGTCCCGGCAATTTGGATGAAAAACGGCATGGCTAACCTCCCAGCCCATTACCAGGCCCTTTGGGTATGGATATTAAGGGGAACCCCGCACCCAAATTAAAAAAAGAAAAGGTGTGGGGCCCCCAGGCCCTATATACTCTGAACAGCAGTATACAGGCATTGCAAACAAGACAGGGACTGTAGGTTTGTTCTTAAGTTAAATCTGTTTGTAATTTGGAACAGGTACATTTTGTAAGTGTAGCTCCAGCCAAAATAATCTATTTTAAAGCTTTTTGGATAACATAGGGAAGGGTTATCACCCCTGTAACATTTTTTTTGCTGTCTGTGCCCCTGTTCAGAAGATTTCAGCTCACTTTCTGTCCCAATGACAATTGGATTTTGAAAATTTGGGGTTATTAGGGAAACAAGGATTGGTGATAAAGCATCAGTGGAGGAGACACCTTTTTCCCATATTAACTCTTACATGAGAGAATTTCCCTTCCTAGGGGTAGATTTCCTCTCACTTCCTGTTGTCTCCCTCCGTTTGTAAGTAGGAGTCGTTTTTAAGTCGGATGTTTGAAAGTAGGGGACCGCCTGTATATACTATATGGCCTGCCCTATATACTCTGAAGAAAATTGGGCCTTAGGTGTTGGTGGTACCACAACACTGTGAGCCCTCACAGTTACTCTTGGTGGGCGCTGGAAGGGGCCCTGCTGTGAAATATTATATCTAGAATTGTAATTACATGCCCCTGTTGAACAGGGGCAGAAAAATTGGGCCTTTGATGGTGGTGGTGCCACAACACTGTAAGCCCTCACAGTTATTCTTGGTGGGTGCAGGAACGGGCCCTTCTGTGAAATATTAGATAAAAAAAATTAACAAACCTTTCTGCAAGGCCTCCCGAAGATGTTTCATCCTCTGCTCCCTCTACGACGGCTGGATAAGTTCCGGAACCTTACCCTTGTAACGTGGATCAAGGAGGGTTGCCAGCCAGTAATGATCCCTCTCCTTGATACCACAAATCCGAGGGTCCTTTCGCAGGCTTTGCAGGATCAGGGAGGCCATGCAGCGTAGGTTTGCTGAGGCATTCGGTCCGGAGTCCTCTGGGTCACTAAGGACATGATCCGCAGCCACCTCCTCCCAGCCACATACAAGTCCATGGGTTTCTGGGGACTGTAAACGATCCCTTGAAGACTGCTGCTGATGCTGAGTGCTAGGCTCTGCCTCTATGCTGACACAATCCTCCTCCTCCTCTTCCTGTGTGATCGGCGGACCCGCAGGAGCACTGTCTGGATAAAGGGGGCCTTGAGAGGTAAGGAAGTCCTCCTATTCCTCCCTCTGTTCTGCCTCAAGTGCCCTGTCCATTATTCCACACAGCATGTGCTCCAACAGGTACACAAGAGGGCCAGTATCACTGATGCATGCACTGTCACTGCTCACCATCCTCGTGGCCTCCTCAAATGGTGACAGGACAGAGCATGCATCCCTGATCATGACCCACTGGCGTGGCAAAAATAAAACCCGAGCTCCCCTGACCCTGTCCTGGTGCCATAGTCGCACAGGTACTCATTGATGGCCCTCTGTTGCGTGTGCAGCCGCTGCAGCATGGCCAACGTTCAGTTCCATCTGGTGGGCATGTCACAGATTAGGCGGTTCTTGGGCAGGTTGTATTCCTTTTGGAGGTCAGCCAGCCGAGCACTGGCATTATATGACCGGCGGAAATGCACACAGACTTTCTTGGCCTGCAGGACTCTGACAGGGACACCTGACCCATGTGCCCTGTTTGGCTCACGTCCTTAATTTGGTGGTGCAGCAGTTCTTGTGCAGGTACAGGACTCAAACTCGAAGCTCATCCCTATACAGGAAATGGTCAGAGACTGAAGACATACAACAGGAGTGGGTCAGGGACTGCAGACATACTACATACCCAATATCTACTGCCTACATATCACTTTACAGCAGAGCTCAGACTTGGCAGAAGCAGCATAGTACAGCAATGCTGCAGGGCTTGTATGTTAACAAGGAACATGTTGATAGGAGGAGAGAGCAGAGAGATGATCTTATCAGCTCTTCTTTTCACTGTCCAGTCACAAGCTGGGGAAGAGTCAAGACCTGTACGTGTTTCCTGACTGCAGCCGAGAAGAATCCGGTCCCTAGTGCTTCCAGACAGGTCTGTGCTGTGTGACAGGGCTGTGTTAATCTTAGAACTGGATGGACACCCTGTAAATAAAAAACATTTGGCAGGTACAGCAGCTCTCATTTATGTATTTCAATCTGTGTATTTAGCTGTTTGCCCGGACTTCAGCCATAAGGTTTGCTGAGTTAATTTACAGATTTTAACACAGCTGCAGCACCTGCTGGATTGCCATAGAAGTTCACAGGATGGTTTCGCTTGTTGCCTGGAGTTTTTATTTACTAGACGGTATTTTCATTTTGGGGTTTGTTTGAACCTCAGGTGTGTTTGGACTCCTGTAGATGAACATTGATTTGCTGTTGGCATGCTCTTTTATTGGCTGCCAAGTTTATTTCACAGCCATATGAAGCGCAGAGCAGAATCACAAATCATCACTCACCTTCAGAAACAAATTTGTGCCAGTTGTAATTCAGCAGAATAGCCACAGGAGGGAGCTCATCCCCTATGATCTAAAATGAAAACCTGGGACATTTGGTGGAGAGCGCCAAACCTTTTGTTGTGAAAAACTTGTCAGGCTGCCTGTTTTTTTTTTCTTTTGAAAAGCTGAGCAAGCAGAGAACTCTCTACACTTGTTACATGAATGAATCGGGAAATTCTGCAATAGAAATTGTGATTGGGGTTGAATCGAGATCGCAATTTTTTAACGATTAATCGTGCAGCTCTACTGACCACCCCTTCGGACCTCGCTGCACATAACCGCCATGATGCCGCTGTAACAGTCCATACGCTGTTGAACAACAATACACACCCCATGTGTGAGTATTTATCAAAATGCCTGCAATACCATGTGCTCATTGGTTAGAGCAGTGGTTCTCCACCTGGGGTCGGGACGCCCTCAGGGGTCGAATGACGATTTGCCAGGGGTCACCGAATCTTGGGCTGTTCCTGAAGCCTGTGCTGCTTTCCCAGCCTTTTTGTGGCCGACCAGCAGGACGGTCCCTGAAACCTGTGGCCGCCCAGCTGGGCTGTTCATGGAGCCCGCGGCCACCCACTGAGCCTTTTCGCAGCCAACCATTCAGTTCACGGTATGGCTGGGGGGCAGAGACTAGAGGTCAGCTGACTGGTGAGAGGGGCTGGAGGAGACCCTATCTCCTAAATTCGGCATAGGTGTCACTGCTACGAGACACCACAAAGTCGGAGACAGAGTGAAGCCGGAGACACAGTGCATAACACTACCTGTGATTATAGTTTCCATTTAAAGTCCCCACTACAGTTCTCAGATCAGCAGATGACCTTGATCGAGAGCACCTAAGTTGGCTGATCAGAAATCCCCCCACCAGCACTTCCACGCATCCAATTCCCCACCAAGGAGTAAGAGAAGGTATAAAAATAGAGAATACATGGAAGGGAGAGGAAAAGAGTGGGAGGAACAAAGAAAAAGGGAGAGAAAGAACAAGAAAGATGGCTAGAGAGAGGGATGGGGGGAAAAAAGCAAGAAATTAGGATAGAGAGAGATAAAGGAGAACAAAGAGAACGAGTGGTACATCCTAAAATGTACCATAAGGGGTTTTAATATTGTACGAGTGGAAGGGACTCAGGGAGCGCTAAATTTCCATGGGTTAGGGGCGCACATAGGCGTGCGCACAGGGTGTGCCAGGTGTGCCCAGGCACACCCTAATCACCCTGTGCAGCACACATTCCCCCTACTGTCCTGGCTCCCATCTTTCCCTCCGCATCGCTGCCATCTTCCCTCCTCTCCTATCGGCTGTTGCTCCTGGGATGTTTTAGGAGTGGGGGAGGGGCCAATAAATATGTAATTTACTGGCCCCTTCCCTTTCTGAATGAACATCGTGAGTGATCAGTAGTGTGTGTTTGGGCTTTGGGGTGCACACTCTAATGCAATAGGCTGCGCACACCTATGGGGGCGCAAATTACTTGTATTGCCTTGGGTGCTGACAACCCACGCTACGAAAATAATTTTACTGTTAGGGGTCCCCACAACTTGGGAAATTTTATCAAGGGGTCACGGCACTAGAAAGGTTGAGAACCACTGGGTTAGAGCAACCACACGACCAAGCTGACCAAAAAAAAGTGCATCTGAGACTTTGTCTTTCAGTAAGGTGTTACGTAGTCATGTTGACCAATGAGCGCTTACCATTTTAAGCATCATGATGGATAACGCACTCCTGGGCTATGTATTGCAGTGCTATATACAGTGGGTTCTGGAAGGGGGGCCAGGATATTTGGAGTTGGTTCACCTTTTCACTTTTCATGAAAATCAAACAATTACCCTTTAAGATATACTAAATAATACAGTATAATTGATCTATAGATTCCCAGCAGAGCCTCTAAACCAGACTTTTTCAACCTTTTTAACATGGGGGAACCCCTGAAATAACATTCCAGGTTCAGGTAACCCCAGATATTAATCACTATATCTACAGCTTATAGTATATTAGGGGGATGGTCAGTGGGAAGAATGTTTCTTATGTAGCGGCCTCACCCCTCTCCCCTTCTTTATCGGTTATATGGCTGTTGTCTAGGGGTACCTGGGAGAGAGAGATGATACACACCACGGCCCATGTCCTCCATAACTAGGAGGTGAAGGCCAGAGATTGGGCTTTTGTGTAGGTGTCCTAGAGTCAAGTCCAGTCCTTCGTCCCTGGCTCCTTTGCTTTAGTAACCCGAGTTACACACAGTGAATAGGTACAACTCAGTTTTATTCTTCTTGCCAAGCAATAAAACAATCTTTCTCCTTTGGAAAATGGGGACAGATCGAGGCACAATCCTTTCCCTTCTTGCTGCTGCCCACTGTGCTTTCACCAGTGGTGAATAGTCACTGCCACTGACTAGGTAATAGAGAATGTGAATTACCTTCGCTCACTTTTCCCCTGTCAGAGGAAGAAATCCATCCAAGGGAGAAATGGAGGCCTCTCCGTCACCAGCGATGCCGCGCCGGGCTCTTCGGAGAAGTTACTGCGCACCAGTCCTCACAAACTCAGACACGGGCACCCAAGGAGTTAGGGCCCCCTCGAATTCCTCCACCCTTGCGGAATTCAGTCGAAGGTACTGAGCCCCAGGCATCCGCCATAGTACCTCACCCCAGGCTAAAGGTGCCTAAGATGGACTCCATCTCCGCTCTGGCTAGGCCAAGGGCGCCTAGGCCCGGAACACCGGAACGCCAGCACCCAAGCAGGCTGGGTTGAATCTGGACACAAAAAGAGACCCTGGTGAAGGTCACCTGGGAAGCATAGCGGTTACCATGGTAACAAAAGGTCATAATATGTTTTTGTTAATAAAAATACAAAATGTATTCAATTTAATATTTAGCAGCAAAATGTACAGTGCTAAAAGCAATAGTATTTACCACTTTGCATGTTCATAAAAAATCAGTAAAGGCACCACAATGGTGCAATGAAAAAATGAACAAGAAACAAAAAAAACACAGGACATTACACAAAATAAACTTAACATCCGGACTCCAATTACTATGCACATAGGTATTGTCATGCAATATTTATCGCTTGTCATGCAATATTTATCGCTTGTTTCCACTGTCCAGGCAGGCAAAAAATCAGACTGTGGCGACGGGAGTTGTAGCACGAAGGCTGGCTGCGCTGCTCTCCAGGCTGACTCCACCCACCAGGAGCAGGGAGCTTAAGCACGCAGCCAGTGCGACGGACTTCAACTCCCATAAACAGCGGCGGCCAGTGGCCGTCACGTGACATCACCTGGGCTAGCCCCAACTTACTCCAGGCTCAGAGAAACTGTCAGAAAAGTGAAGCATTCAGGTGGACACTCGCACAGCGGCGGCACCGGCCGTCGGCCGATATTCGGGTTATACTTAGGGGGCACATTGGGGGGCACACAGTAAAATTGGGGGGTCGTGGCCCCCTCAGGCTAATGCGAATAGAGGATCTATTGATGTATGATCAATTGCAAAGGAAGAGATTTTCCTTTCCTATTAGCTTAACGGAGCCATGAATCCAAAATAAAGTCACTGATGGAATGCAGATTGACTGTGAGCTTGCATATTCAGTGACTCAGGGAGGCTGGATGACCCATCATGCAGCACCTCTGGTTCCTCCCCCTACTTGCTGGAACCTTGGAGAAGCTTCCAGAAGAATGGGAGGGAGGTTAGGAGGGGCTGCCTGGAGTATTGAGGAGGGCCCCACCCAATCCCCAGCAAATGGCTGGCAGGGGGTAAGCCCCTCCTAAAGACTCAGGGTCAGGCAAGCAGGAGCAGTGGAGTTCGAGTGGAAGCTGGAAATGGAGTGCTGAGGAGGCTGTCGTGGCCCTTGAGGGTAGCCCCCCTAGTCTGGGGGGGTTGACCTTGGGCCTGGGGCTCGGGTGCTGTAGAGATCCTTTCTAGACACATGGAGGAGTCCTGTCCAGAGGCACTGGAGCAAGAGTGAGGACAGCAGGAGCCAGTGAGCAGGTCCAGGGGGTCTCCAGGAAAAGTCAGCCGGGTGGGCTGGTGAGAGTGCAGTCTGGGAGGACTGTGGGATGTAGCCAGGAGGGCTAGTTAAAGGGGCTGCTGCAGCCAAGCGGGCCGGCAGAGCCTTAAGAGGTGGTACTGGAACCAATGACCATTGGAGGAAGTACAGTGAAAGTGCTAGTGGTGTCACCCCATTGTTCTCAAGAATAGGGGCCCACGGTCCCTGAATGTAAAGTGCCTTTGCTAAAGATTTTTTTGGGGTGACACTGCAGTGGATCTGCAAGCAAATTGTGCGGGAGGAAGGAAAAGATGCGTATATAGTTGAAGTGTTCCTGAAGAGAATTTGTTCTAGTCAAGTGGGCATCCCATAATACCCCTATCCCCATCCAAGTTTATTAACCCCTAAATAAAATACAAAAACAAAGTTGCTGGACTGTTTCCCTATTCACCAGCGGCTCCTAGGGGGGATGCGCTGCATAAGGAGCATTCTTCCTACTGACGACCAATAGAAGGAGCATTCTTGTTACCAACCATCAATGTAAAGAGCATTCTTCCCACTGACCACCATTGTAAGGTGCATTCTTCCCACTGACCACCATTGTAAGGGACATTCATCCCACTGACCACCAATGTAAGGGACATTCATCCCACTGACCACCAATGTAAGGGACATTCTTCCTACTGACTACCAATGTAAACAGCATTTTTCTCACCGACCACAAATGAATTGGTTTTAGCAGGGGTTCTCTGAGATTTGAAAATGTATTTACATGTTCCTCTGGATTCAAATGGTTAAAAAAGGTTGGCCCAATGCAGTGGTCTCCAAACTGTGGCCCTTAGCTTGCCTTTATCCGGCCCTTGAGGCACTATTCCTCCCACTAATATGAGACACTATTCTGCCAACTGACATCAACAACAGGACACTATTCCTCCCAATGATACAACGACCACTATTCTTCCCCCTAATACCAAATGTGGCAATGTTTACTCCCACTGATGCCAGGAAAATTCCCACTCCTGCTGGCCACAGTCTGGCCCCCCTAAAGTCTGAAGGACAATAAATTGTCCCTTTGTTTAAAAAACACGGAGACCCCTGTAATGTATACAAAATGTCTGGGTAAGGCTGAGCTGTATAGGCTTCAAAACCTAATGGTGTTATATGTGTAGCGCATATTTGAATTTAGGGGAGGCATCTGGGTGGTAGTGTAACCCAGATGCATTGATTGTTAGGGAATCTGAGACCCTTTTATGGTTCTTGGAGGACTCTGGTGGTGTGAGGTTCCCTGCGGCCTGCAGGTGGCACTGTCGCCCTGGGCCGGGGCTGAACACTCACCGCAAGACTGTGCCTTTTTGTCCTTTCCTGGCACTGGTGCAGCGGGGCGGGGAACCTGCTGTGACGCAAAGGGAGAGGAGATAAAAGGGGCGGATGCCCTGACCTTGGGGTTCAGAGTCGGAGGACGCAGACGCGCCCAGGCACCTTCAGCCTGGGTGCTGGCGTTCCGGAGTTCCGGGCCCAGGTGCCCTTGACCTGGCTGGAGCAGGAGATGGAGTCCATCCCAGGCACCTTTAGCCTGGGGTGAGGTACTGATGCGGAGGCCTGGGACTCAGTACCTTCGACTGGGTTCCGCGAGGGTGGAGGAATCCGAGGGGGCCCTAACTCCTTGGGTGCCCGTGTCTGAAACGAGGAGGCTAGTGAGTGGAACTTTTCTGGAAAGTCTGGTGCAGCATTTGCCGGTGACAGAGAGGCCTCTGGTAACTCTCTTGGACAGATGTCTTCCCTCTGACAGGGGCTGTGATAGCGAAGGTAATTCATGTTCTGTTCTATATAGTCAGTGGCAGTGACTATGCGCCACTGGTGACACCACAGTGGTTAGCTCTATCTTAAAGAATTGTGCCTTGACCTACTCCCCACAAATACTGAAGTGTTCTATGGGTCTCAACCTGTCTGTGCTGTATGACTATTTATTGCTGGAAGAGAAATAAATACGAGTTGGACCTTTTCAGTGTGTGTAACTCTGGTTACTAGGAGCAAAGGGAGTCACTTCGAAGAAAGGATTTGACTCTGGGACACACACACAAAACCCGATAGTTCTGGCTTTCACCTCCAGTCCCTCTGGAGGACATGGGCCGTGGTGTATCGCATCCCTCCCCCCAGTACTAAACCCCTAGACAAGACAAACAAGCCGAGAATGAGAAGGGGCGAGAGGGGTGAGGTCGCTACACATGGGGGATCGTCCGGGATGTGTATTGTGTCTGAATTTGAACTTTGCTGCCAAGAGGAGTTCCGAGTAGGTCGGCCATATTGGCCAACGCGCCACGAGGCACACCATAGCTGCGCAGTTCGTGGGCGGGAAGAAGAGAAAGCCCGTGAACAAATGCAGAGTATGGGAGGAGTCTGGCCATGTGGAAGGATACACGTGGAGATTCCGTCGCAAAGGGGTCAGTGCTCATTGGAGCAGCAGCCAGTCAGGATGACTTCAAATACTCAAATAGAGGGGTGAGGTCGCTACATATGCAAAGTGCAGTAACCCTAGGATTGCTACTGTAAGCTACATGCTGACATGTTCAATTTTCTTTTCCCTTTACCTGTATTCTTTTAACCTTCCCTACCACCTGGTGGTAGACCACAACACTGGAGCCATGACCTCCCCAACTTCCTTCTACTGTTGCATTTTAACGCACGCATTCTGACCCACTAAAACACGTCATGGCTCCCCATGATATTGATAGTGTCTGTTCTCATTTCAGTGTAACAGTTTTGAAAAATACAACATGTTTTTTTTTCGCATTTTGGTGCTTTGGGAAGCCCATAAAAGTCAACAGCAGGGCATCAAAATATATATAACGTGTTTTGGTGCATTGGCAACTGATATTAACAAGCCTTGTGTATAAACGGTCAAAGGAAATGCACGTTGATACACGATACACGACAACACACCTGCTAAGCGCTATAAAGAAAAACACACCTTTATGCAGTAGATATAAATGAGCCCTGATAGCTGCCATGACACCATTTGTAACCATAGGCCACTCTCCTATACTGAGGCATCAACACCCACTGCCTCACCAAATTTCCTACCAATCAACCTCAACCTTGGTGGCTTTACCCCCACCTGCACTACCATGAACCTTTGAGCTCTTACCGACCACAACCCTTTACATCATTACCAATGTTCGATCGCTCAGTTCTCAGTGCAGAGGTGCCGGGGAACAGATGCAGCATCGGACCGATGTTGCATCCACCTAGGTAAGTATGAATATGGAACAAAAAAAAAAACCTTTACTTCTCTTTTAACATTTTACCCTCAATTCAGACCATAAACATTGTTCCTCAGTTCAAACCCTGATGAAGGACTCCCAAAACACTTTGGTTTCTCACCTTGACCTTCTATGTAGCCCTACAGTATACTGGAATAACATAGTATCTGGACTATCTAGATCTAGATTTACTGCTTTGTACTACAAACCAAGTAAACTGTGGAAGCCCCCTGGGGCAGGGGTCTCCACACTTTCTAAACAAAGGGCCAGTTTACTGTCCTTCAGACTTTAGGGTGGCTGGATTAGAGTAGAAAAGGTCCGGACATCAGTGGGGAAAAAACAACACCCCATCTTTGGTGTCAGTGGGAGGAATTGTGTCTCATCATTGGTGTCATTTGGCCCCATTGTTGGTATCATTGGGAGAAATTGTGCCCCATCCTAGGTGTCTTTTGGCCCCATTGTTGGTGTCATTGGGAGAAATTGTGCCCCATCATTGGTGTCATTGGGAGGAATTGTGTCCCATCATTGGCGTCATTGGGAGAAATTATGCCCCATCGTTGGTGTCATTGGGAGGAATTGTGCCCCATCACTGATGTCAGTGTGGGAATTATACCCCATTGTTGGTATCAGTGGATGAAATAGTGCCCCAAGGGCTGGATAAAAGCAGGCAAAGGGCCACATCTGGCCCCCGGGCATCAGTTTGGAGACCACTGCTCTGGGGTGTAGAAGTTGCCTGCCCAGTAACCAGATGACCCCTACCAACACTGTTATAATACTGGTAGATAGCAATACCAGTGGGATAACCCTAGCGTCCAATGTCACCTATCCACTTACCCAAGCTTGTATGAATGGCACTAACACAATCACCCTCATGACCATTTCTTCTCCCTGTACATCACATTCTTTCTTTTTACCACCACAAAAAGGGCAGGACATGCAACCTATGCTGCAGAAGTAGTTCACAGCTAATGGGGATGCGCACAATTTGGCCCTTTTCAATATGGGTGCTAAATGAGCTTGTCCCGACACTGGGTGAGTGAGTGAGTGAGTGAATAACTTATATAGTGCTACAAATGCAAACTAAATCGCCTCAAGGTGCTTTGCTTCCAGTGACGTCCTAAGGCCCCATGCACACGAGACGCTGTTATTTGCTGTTGAACGCGCGTTCAGAGGCAGTTGGACGCTTTTTTCAACTGCTCCTGAACCCATTCAATGTTATCCTATGTGTCCATGCACACACTCTCGTTTTTTGGCGTTTACAAGCAGTTGCGTTTAACCTCGTTTTTCCAGAAGCAAAAAAATGGGTTCAGACGCAAAAGTTTTCCACGTTTCAGACGCTAAACGCTGCTAAACGCGGCTAAACGCGGCTAAACGCGGTACCTGCGTTTTGCCGCGTTTGCGTTTATAAGCGTTTTTAAAGGTGACCTATTTTTTAACATTAGAAATCTCAAAAATGATGGCAAATGATGAAAAACTATAAAAAAATATAAAAGAAAACTGTAATTGCTTGCATTGCATTGTGGACAATCCACAACTTGTGGCAGGTAACGTGGCAAGTGGACAATCAACAACTTGTGTCAGGTGATGTGGCCAGGTGACGTGGCCAGGTGACGTGGCAAGTGGACAATCCACAGCTTGTGGCAGGTGACGTGGCCAGGTGACGTGGCAGGTGATGTGGCCAGGTGACGTGGCAGGTAACGTGGCCAGGTGACGTGGCAGGTGATGTGGCAAGTGGACAATTCACAACTTGTGGCAGGTGACGTGGCACGTGATGTGGCCAGGTGACGTGGAAAGTGGACAATCCACAACTTGTGGCAGGTGACGTGGCTAGATGACGTGGCAGGTAATGTGGGCAGGTAACATGGCTAGGTGACGTGGCAGGTGACGTGGCAAGTGGACAATTCACAACTTGTGGCAGGTGACGTGGCCAGGTGACGTGGCACGTGATGTGGCCAGGTGACATGGCAAGTGGACAATCCACAACTTGTGGCAGGTGACGTGGCCAGGTGACGTGGCAGGTGACGTGGCAAGTGGACAATCCACAACTTGTGGCAGGTGATGTGGCCAGCTGACGTGGCAGGTAACGTGGCCAGGTGATGTGGCAGGTAACATGGCCAGGTGACGTGGCCAGGTAACGTGGCAAGTGGACAATCCACAACTTGTGGCAGGTGACGTGGCACGTGATGTGGCCAGGTGACGTGGCAAGTGGACAATCCACAACTTGTGGCAGGTGACGTGGCCAGGTGACGTGGCCAGGTGATGTGGCCAGGTGACGTGGCAGGTGACGTGGCAAGTGGACAATCCACAACTTGTGGCAGATGATGTTGCAAGTGATACGCTAAATAAAAGTACACTGCTGCTCTCTCAGCTGCTGCTACTCACTCTGGTCTCACAAACTGGCTGAAATGGTTAAAATTTACTCTTTTTTGAGCTTAGGGAGGGTCTATGATTAAACGCTTATAAACGCAAACGCGGTTAAACGCCGCTAAACGCGGCCGCAAACGCGGCAAAACGCGCGTTTATAAACGCCGGTTTTAGCATTTAAAAACGTGTGTTCAGCAGAGTTTGCACCTGCGTCTCGTGTGCATGGGGCCTAATCCTTCAGAATAGGTGGGTCTTAAGTTTTTTCCTGAAGGCCCGATGGTTTTCTTCCATACGAATGTCCGTGGGTAGAGCGTTCCATAGCCGTGGTCCTTGCACTGCAAATCTTCGTTCTCCCTTCGATTTGTAGCGGGACTTGGGGATGTGGAGGAGGTTTTGGTTGGTTGATCGGAGAATCCGATTGGGGGTGTAGTGTTTTATCTTCTCGCATAAATATTGAGGAGCGTTTCCTTGTGTGCACTTGTGGGTGAGGGAGAGGGTCTTGAATGTGACCGGATCCTTTATGGTTAGCCAATGCAGGGTCCTCAGTGAAGGGGTGATGGATTCCCAAGGTTTTTTCCCTATTACCAGTCTGGCTGCCGTGTTCTGGACGACTTGTAGGCGCGAAATCTGATATTTAGGTAGTCCTATGTAGAGGGAGTTTGCGTAGTCAAATCGGGAGTTGATGATTGTTCCAACTACTACTGCTATGTCCTCTTCCGGGATGAAGGGGATGAGTCTGCGCAGCAGGCGGAGGAGGTGGTGCGATCCGCTGACTACTGATCCTATTTGTGCGTCCATCGACATCTCCGAGTCAAAGATGACTCCGAGACTTTTGACTTTGGTGCTCGGGGTAATGGTCTGTCCAAGAATGGTGGGTGGTGTCCAAGAAGTCTTTGTTTTTGTCTTTCGGTTTGTGTGGAGGAAAAGAAGTTCTGTTTTGGATCCATTGAGTTTGAGGGAACTCTCAGTCATCCAGGGTGAAGGGGAAAACACTGATGCAGCAGGAGGGAGTCCAGAGTCAGGCTTTAAATTGGTATTGTATGTACCTACTATCATAAGTTACATTCTGCATGTAAACTGGGACAAAAAGGGCCAGCAGTAGGGGCTCTTCTTGAGTGACAGGCAACTCACTGACAGGAGGAGATAACAGAGTAAGCAGAGGGATTACCTCATTAGTTTGCTGCTGCTCCATCACTGTCCATCTAGAACAGGGGTCTCCAAACTTTCTAAACAAAGGGCCAGTTTACTGTTCTGAAGACTTTAGGGGGACTGTGGCCATTGGGGGTAGAAAAGGTCCCAATGTCAGTGGGAAAAAAATAATGCCCCATAGTTTGTTCAGTGGAAGTAATTGTATCATATTGTTGATGTCATTGGGAGGAATTTCACCCCATCATTGATGTCCTTGGGCGCCATCGTTGGTGTCATTGGGAGGAATTACACCCCATCATTGATGTTATTGGGCCTCGTTGTTGGTGTCAGTGGTAGGAATTGTGCCCCATCTCTGGTGTCATTGGATGGAATTGTGCCCTGGGCTCCCTTCATTAGGTATCAGTGGGGGAATTATGTCACATTGTTGGTATCATTGGATGAAATAGGGCCCCAAGGGCCAGATAAATGCAAGCAAAGGACCGTATCTGACCCCTGGGCCACAGTTTGAAGACCACTGATCTAGAAGGTTGAGCATGTGTTCTTGACAGAGCTGTGCTGTTACTGCAGTAGATTTTGAGGATGGAATAAAGTCTGATGGAATTTTCCGTCAGAATTCCGATGAAGCTGACTTCCATCAGTCTTGCATACACACTGCCAGACTAAATTCCGACTGTCCAAAACACTACGACGAGCCGAGAAAAATTAAGTTCAATGCTTCTGAGCATGCGTCGACTTGATTCTGAGCATGCGTGGGTGTGGGATCTGGTAGGGATATCTGGATCACAAACCTGGCTAATCAGAATTTAAAGATCCATCGGCAGGTAAAATATTTCACCTGTAGCAATTAGCTTTATGTCTGGAGCTTAACCTTAAAGTGGAACTAAACCCTCCTATCCTTTACAGTCAGCTGCTATCTTAGCCTTTGTTTGAGGCAGTGTTGTGGCCTTGGAATTGCATTGGTCTGTTATAACTCCAATGCCTTGTACACACGATCGGATTTCCGATGGAATAAAGTCTGATGGAATTTTCCGTCAGAATTCCGATGAAGCTGACTTCCATCAGTCTTGCATACACACTGCCAGACTAAATTCCGACTGTCCAAAACACTACGACGAGCCGAGAAAAATTAAGTTCAATGCTTCCGAGCATGCGTCGACTTGATTCTGAGCATGCGTGGATTTTTCTCCGATGGAATTCCACACAGACGATCGGAATTTCCCATCGGAAAAATTTAAAACATGTTCTTTTTTTTTTACTCCGATGGAAAAAAGACGCAGATAGAAGCAGTTCGGAAATGCTCGGAAAGACTCGGAAATACTCAGTTCCCAAGCTTTTACAAGGTTTGCCGAGGTCAGCGGAGCTGTCCTCGGGCATTTCCATGTGTTTCCGAGGCTCTCCGGTGCCCCCCCCCACCTCTGGCCACATGCGTTATTGCATGCCATTGAAGTCAATGCGGAACAAATTGTTTTAGTTTCCATTGACTTCAATGGGGAAACTCGCTTTGATATGCGAGTACTTTGGATTACAAGCATTCTCCTGGAACGGATTATGCTCGTAATCCGAGGTTCCACTGTATTAAAATTCTTCTTGGACTCTTTCATATTATGGTCTGGGGCCCATTTCTGTTGGTTTACAATTAAATTCATTCTTTGGCAACCATTGAGGAAGGCCCTTCAAGGGAGATGTCTATTCAAGTTCTTCTAAGCTCTGATCCCAAGATGTGGATCCCAAAATGTGTTGGTAAAATTATTAATCAATAAAATGTATTTCGGATGCTTTCACTTTATGGTCTGATGCCCATTTGTGTTGGTTTACCATTATTTGGCACCCATCGAGGGAGACATGTTTGTATTTGGAGTTGCATCACCAAGCCAATGAACCTATATGAAGGCTTCCTACATTTTAATACGTGTAATGCCCTGTACACATGATCGGATTTTCCGATGGGATAAAATCCAATGGAATTTTCCTTCGGAATTCCGTTCAAGCTGTCTTCCATCAGTCTTGCATACACACTGTCAGACAAAATTCCGACCGTCAAGAACGCGGTGACGTACAACACGACGACGAGCCGAGAAAAATTAAGTTCAATGCTTCCAAGCATGCGTCGACTTGATTCTGAGCATGCGTGGATTTTTTTTGCCGACGGAGTTCCACGCAGACGATCGGAATTTCCTATCGTTTTTTTTTCCATCGGAAAAAAAGAAAACATGTTCTATTTCTAAACACCGACGGAAAAATATCCGATGGCGCCCACACACGATCGGAATTTCCGATGAAAAAAGTCCATCGGACTTTTGTAAACAAACAGAAATGGGCCCCAGACCATAATATGAAAGAGTCCAAGAAGAATTTTAATACAGTGGAACCTCGGATTACGAGCATCAAATCCGATCGTGTGTACAAGGCATAAGAATCCCATTGTATCTCCAAAATTCTTAAAATTCCGAAGGCCAGGACGCTGTATGGGAAGGTGGTAGTTGCTCTCCATCAGGCTTTGCGTCTCCGTGTTGTAGGTGGCGGCAGCCCAATCAGTCGTGTCACCGTTCTGGCTCCTGACACTGCTTTACAATTTCTCCAATTAACAGCTAATTGATCAATTAAGCAGCTCAGGGAAAAAAGAGGTGAATGGCTGGATATGGGTCAGCATTTCATTTTACACCCGAATAAACAGAGAGCCGGGTGTGTAAATTAATCTGTATTATGAAAGTAAATAAAAAGGTTTATGTTTAAAAAATGAAAATGTCACATTTATATTACCGGAGCCTGATCAAAAAAATAGCTGATTGCATTTCAATTTTAAACCCAAATACTGGTTATGCAAATAGCTCTCGTAAATGTAATTGTGTGAGATTTTTTATTTATATTGGAGTGAGTAAATGTTTAATAAAAAACCTTTTGATCCTGCCAATTTCTGCTCACTCTGAGGCCTTCTTTAATAAGGTGACAACCAGATTTCAGTGTTAGAGGACAGTGGTCACCTTGTGCTTTTATCCAATCTTCTGCAGTCACTGCGCCCTGCTGGTTGATCTGACAATTTAGCAGCTGTGGTTGCTCAAAATCTTGGCCCATTTCCAGAGGAGGAGCAGCTGTACCCCTTTATGGGGACAGACAGCAGGACCTGTTAGCCTGGAGCATCATCCAATGGCTAAATGGATTGCTGTGAAAATGTAGATGTGATTTATCCTCAATCACCACTTGCCCTCCAGAAGGTTTTATTTATATTGGTGTGAGTAAATGTTTAATAAAAACATTTTGATCCTGCCAATTTCTGCTCTCTCTGAGGCCTTCTTTAATAAGGTGACAACCAGACTGCAGTACTAGAGGACAGTGGTCACCCTTTGCTTTTATCCAATCTGCCCGAGTCACTGCCCCCTGCTGGTTGATCTGACAAATTAGTAGCTGAGGTTGCTCAACAGATTGACCCATTTCCGGAGGAGGAGCAGCTGTGCCCCTTTATGGGGACAGACAGCAGGACCTGTTAGCCTGGAGCATCACCCAAAAGCTGAATGGATTGCTGTGAAAATGTAGATGTGATTTATCCTCTATGTCCTCATTCAGAAGGTTTTACCCCCTTCATGACCAGGCCATTGTTTGTTTTTCAGCACTGCACTGTTTTAACTGACAATTGTGCAGTCGTGCGACACTGTACCCATATGAAATTTATTACATTTTTTCCCCACGAATAGAGATTTATTTTAGCAGTATTTGATCAGCACTGCAGTTTTTATTTTCTGCACTATAAACCAAAAAAAGACCAATAATATAAAAATAAAAAATAAAATGTTTTACTTTTTCCTAAAAAACATATCCATATATCCAATATTTTTTTTTTTAACCTAATGTTTTTCATAAATTTAGGCCAATATGTATTCTGCTACATGCTTTTGGAAACAAAATACCAATAAGCATATATTGATTGGTTTACGCGAACGCTATAGCATCTATAAACTATACTATATATTTATGGAATTTTTTTAATACTAGTAATGGCGGCGATCAGCGACTTATAGCGGGACCATGATATTGCAGCAGACTGTCGGAGACTAACTGACACTTTTGGCCCTTTGCAGGAACCAGCTAATGGTAATATTCACCTGCATGCCCTTCTTTGAAATGGCGAAATCAGATACGCCCTCGTCATGTGACCGGCGTCACGCGTCACTTCTTAATTGAAAATATTGCGAGATTTCGCAGGACGGAGTTCCGCATTGACTCTTGGGAAGCATGACACTCTGCTCCCAAGAGACATTGCGGTGAGCTCCCAGGAGACAGTGCGGCTCCGGGGAAAGGAGTAGAAATGCCTACTCCCGCGGGAGTGAGAAACTGGAAGTCATACTTTACACAGCAATACTACGGTATTTACTTCACAAAAAAAAAATATTGTTGTGGCATTTGAAAATGTATGTAGTGTAATGAAGGGGATAGTATATAGTTATTATTTTGGGTGGAACTCCACTTTAATACAGTGATCAGCGCTAAAAATATGCACTGTCACTGTACTAATGACACTGGCTGGGAAGGGGTTAAACGTCTAGGGCGATCAATAGGTTAACTGTGTGCCTAGTCAGTGTTTTTGTGTACTGTGTGACGTGCTTTTACTAGGGGAAGAGGTGGATTTTATTCTCTGCTTTGCAGGAACACAAAATCCATTCCTTCCACCCTGTCAGAATGAAGATCTGCCTTGTTTACATAGGCAGACCTCAGTTCTGTGTGTTGTACCGACGATTGTCGAGTGCCCGGCACCCGCAAATCGGCTTCTGCTGTGATTAATCACAGCAGAGGCTGCTCACTGGTGGCGCCTGTGCGCCCCCTGCAGGCGAAAGTGCAAATTCACATATATACAGTATACGTAATCCTGCACAAGAGAGCCACCCTGTAGCAGTAAATCTGCTATGGGGCGGACAGCAATTGGTTAATAAGGTTACAACCAGATTCCAGTGCTAGAGGACAGTGGTCACCCTGTGCTTTTATCCGAACTGCTGCAAGTTGACCTGACAATTTAGAAGCGGAGGTTGCTTAACCACTTGTTACTGGAGTAGGAGAAGCTGTACCCTTTTATGGGGACAGACAGCAGGACCTGTAAGAATGGAGCATCATCCAGTGGCTGTATGGATTGCTATGAAAATGTAGATGTGATTTATCCTTAGCATGATACATCTCCACAGAGTTGCTGCTTAAACACATGTGGCTACAGAAGAGATTAATTTATTCATTGCTGTATGGATTATTACATAGACCTTTTTTTATTTTTTTATTTTTTTTTAAATATAAAAACTATTTGGATAGAATAACCCCTGTCAGTTTTATTTTGCCTTCTGTGTCCTATTGGGGAGATTTTCCTTCACAGCCAAAACTGGAAGTGAGAGGAAATGCCTCCGAAGTGAGGGAATCCTGGGGTGTCATTCGAGTCCCCATTGGATGATTTTCCCTTTCTTTCTGTTCTAGGGACAACCCAAAACTTGGGTCTATTTAAAAGTCATTCGTTGGACAAATGTCACACATATTTGTTCAGGCTGGACTAATTTTATAATATATTTTTAATATTTTTAATTATTACTAACTTGCTGGTAAGTTAATTGGCCCCAATGTGTATGTATGCATGTGAGTTAAGGACCTTAGATTGTAATCTCCTTGAGGGCAGGGACTGATGTGGATGTATAATATATAAAGTGTTGCGTAAATTTACAGCGCTATATATGTACCTGTAATAATTTCCCCTTTTCCCTATGTATAATGACCTTTGGGACACCCTGTAGATTAATTCCTATGATTTTTAGCTCCATCTAGTGGCCAAAATGCGGTATAGTTTTCTAAAATACCTTGATGAGAAACTATATCACATTTTGGCCACTAGATGGAGCTGACGATCATAGGAATTCATCTACAGGGTGTTCCAAAAGTTGCCATACATCGGGAGAATAGGAAATTGTAGCTAACTGTCCCTTTTTTCTTACAAAGTATTAATTATAACATTTTACAAAATAATAATAATTACAAATACTAAAAATATAATATAAAATATAATATGAGTTTGTTAATTTTTCCTACGTATGGAGACTTTTGGGACACCCCGTATTGAAAAAAAATTGTTCCGCTTGCGCGAATGTGTGTAACATTCGTCCAATGAATGTTTCAAAAATAGACCAGTGTCCCCTTTGGGATATTTCCCTTGTATTCCTGTTCTGGGGACAACTCTCAAGTGATAATGGTCACCAGGACAATAAGAGAGGGTAAATCTCCTTGACAAGGATAAAAACCCGACAGGGGTTCTAATCCCTATTCACTCTATCCAAAATGTATAAAAAAGTTTTTCCCCTAGTTATACTTTATTTTGTTTTTGCCACTTTATTTATGAACTGTTTCTTTTTGCTTGACACTCTATGAATTGTGTTCACTGCAGTTGATTAGCACTATGTTAGTGTTGCACATACATTGTTCTTTCAAGTTTATATTGTTATCTTATTATCACACCATCTGATACATTGTTCATGTATACAAAATTAGCACTACACATATAGATATCGTTTTCTATAAATATAACAAGTGTGAATTCACACGGAGCCTTGTGTGTGGAAAAGTGTCAGAAAATACTCTATTCTCAGGAAAAAAACTGTCAATATTGTTCTACTCTGTACAGCATTTTCTTTTTTTTCTCATTGTGCTCCCCATAACAGTAACATAGTATTTTTATTCCTCTCACTGTGTTTCCCATAGTAGTATAAAAAAAAATATATATAACAACAATAATAATAATAATAAAATAATATATATATATATATATATATATATATATATATATATATATATATATATATATATATATATATACTGTATATATATATATAAAATAAATAATAAATAAAAAGTAATAAAATATAATTAATAATACATACACTAATCAGCCATACATTTATGACCACTCCCCTAAGTAGGTCCCCCTTTTGCCTCCAAAGCATCCCTGACCCATCATGGTATGGACTCCACTAGACCTCTGAAGGTATGCTGTGTTATCTGGCACTGAGCTGTCAGTAGCAGATCGTTTAAGTCCTGTAAGTTGGGAGGTGGGGCCTCTATGGATCGGACTTGTTTTTCCAGCACATCCATCAGATGCTCGATTGCATTGAGATCTCGAGGATTTGGAGGCCAAGTCAACACTTCTTAAATGAGTTTTGAAGTGTGGCGGGGTGCATTACCGTGTTTCCCCGAAAATAAGACCTACCCTGAAAATAAGACCTAGCGCTATTTTCCAGGAGGGCTGCAATATAAGCCCTACCCCGAAAATAAGCCCTAGTTTTAAAATGCTTGTAAAATCCTATAATTCACTCTTTTACAGTGGTATATAATGTACAATGTGTGTGTTTCTGTAATATAATTGTGGGGAAGAGAGCCCTGGCGTGTCACAGAAGCGCAGAGCGGCGCTATAACAAAGGTCTTTGGTACAATTATATTACAGAAACACACACATTGTACATTATATAATACTGTAATAGTGGATTATAGGATTTTACAAGCATTTTAACTCGGTTCACACTGGGGATTCCTGACAGGCAGGGAGAGAGAGGGGGAGAGAAGACAGTACATTATATGGTAAGACCTACCCTGAAAATAAGCCCTACTGTGTCTTTTGTTGCCAAAATTAATATAAGACCCGGGCTTATTTTCGGGGAAACACGGTATCCTGCTGAATGAGGCCACTGCCATCAGGGAATACCGTTTTCATGAAGTGGTGTACTTGGTCACCAATAATGTTTAGGTAGGTGGTATGTGTCAAAGTACCATCCATATGAATGGTAGCACCCAAGGTTTCCCAGCAGAACATTGCCCAAAAGCATTACACTGCTTCGTCAGCTTGCCTTCTTCCCATACTGCATCCTGGTGCGATCCCTTCCCCAGGTAAGTAACGCGCACACACATCGCCATCCACATGATGTAAAAGAAAACGTGATTCATCAGACCAGACCACCTTCTTCCATTGCTGCATAGTTCAGTTCTGATGCTCACGTGCCCATTGAAGGTGGTTTTGGCTGTGGACACGGGTCAGCCAGGGGCGGATCCGGGGGGGGCAACGGGGCAATTGCTACCCCTGAGAAATTCGTTTTTAACGAGAGAGAGAAATTAGTTTTAGTTGCGGAACTTGCGGGCGCCGGAGAGTCTGAGCGGACGGCACAGAGAGTGGGCGGTCAGCTGGTCGGCTCTGTGGGTGAGCGGGCGGCTGGCCAATCAACAAGCCGGCGGCCGGGGGAGCAGAGAGATGACATCATCTCTCACCGCCCGCACCCGCCCTGCATCCCTGCAGTAACTTCTGCCCTCACTGTGCAGGCAGCAGAGAGATTACATCATCTCTCTGTTGCCTGACTCTGACAAGCAAAACACCACCTTAGCAAGTGACAATCCGCAAGGTGTGGCAGGTGAGGTGGCAAGTGACATAGCAAGTGACAATCCGCAACATGTGGCAGGTGATGTGGCTAGTGACAATCCGCAACTTGTGACAGGCGACGTGGCAAGTGACAAGCTGCATCTGGTGGCAGGTGACGTGGCAGGTGACACACTCAGTGCACCCACTGATTCTGCATTATGGTGAGTTGAACCATTTAATTTTATATTACAATGTAATAATAGAAATAATGCGCTTCAATCATCCTGACACCATAACAACCATGGTTCCCGGGATGATTGAAGCGCTAACACCAGCCATTTCCCCGATAAATTGCCCCCCAAAAAAATATTTTCTGGTAGTGCCCCTCCCGAGACTAGACTCTGGAACCGCCCCTGGGGTCAGCATGGGCACCCTGACCAGTCTGTGACTAAGCAGCTCCATACACAACAAACTGCAGAGCCCAGTTTTTTTTCTGCTGTAACCCGTTCATTCTTCATGATTCCAACCTATGTAGGAACGTGACTACCATCTCCTGCTCACTCTTAAGATGGACTATGGACAATGGGATGTGTAGAATGCATAGAGTAGTACACAGGACCGCAACTAAAGTACACTGCTTGTTACAAACAGATAGAAGTGAGGGGAAAAAGGAGATGTTTGGAAGCTCACAAAGGACATTGTAAGGCGGAAGAAACACACACTAAGAAACAAGGAGAGAACCATCTTGTGTTGGCAAAGGGTTTTTGATCACCCTGTTGCTTGTGGAGGATGGTCACTATCTACTAGGAGAACTTCATATTGGGTCTTTTTGCCAAACCAAGATCTTTATGTTGGTCAACCTTATCCCTATACTCCTGTTAGAATATACCCGGTTAGTGAATCCGGACTATTGGACCTATGATGTTCCCTCCACCCTGCTCCATAAAATTCTGGGCCTCATGTTTTTGGTTTTGTTAGACCTGTGTGGACTACTGAGCTGCCTTCTTTTGAATGGCCTCCTGATTCCTGAATGTTTTGGAGCTGGAACTGTTGTCCACATATGATTCTTCCACCTACATTGTTGTTTATTCAATTTTCTCCTTAACAAAGAACCCCCTGAAGAAGACACTGTTATAGTCGAAACGCGTAGGGGAATTGTTGTGTCGCAGGATTACTTTTTTGACATCATATGTTATTGTCTAATCTTGACATGCATGATCTACCCTCTTGTATGCATCATGTTTCAATTTTACATGGATTTTAAACATTTGTACTAATAAAATTCTTAAATTTAATACTACTGTCTCCATTTCTAAGTGTCCTTTGGTGCCTTCAAAGTCCCGTCCAACTTCCTCTTTTTTGTTACAGTAAGAAACAATTTCATAAAAAATTAATAAAAATGACAGGACCATTAGGTCGTGGATGTGTATGGATTATTTTTGGGAGAGTAAGGATATCATTTACTTTAAGAAAATTATGCCCACAAATTTGCATAAGAAAAAGTTTGCTAAAAAGTTTTTACCCCCCAAAATCTGTAAAAAAAATAATATTATCTACATAGATGTAAAAAGGGTAACTCCACTTTCACGAGAAAAAAATAGCAAATAAAAAAGAAAATAATCTAGCATATACAATTGTAATTCGAGTTATAATGTAATTGAATATTAATTATTAAAAATGACCTTTCCTTTTCTATCTGCAGCTCTGTAACTTTCTGTGAAATGCAATATGGTGACCTGGAGGCGTTCTGTACACAGATGATATACAGAACGCCCCCCAAAAATGTCCTTTCCTGCTTGTGTGATTGGCTCACTGATTTTTCCCAGAAGTCTGCACTAAGATACAAGTCAGATTTTTGGGCATCCCCGGCAACAAAAATTTCATTTTTGGTGAGATATTCCCAATAGGAACACGTCTAAAGGGATGCAGACACTGCCACTTTCCTCATTAGAACCCTGAAAGTGCAGCAGCTGATTGATAATTATGAAACCACTCCAATTAGATTCACTCATGGACACAGACCAACAAAAAACGATTTCTTCAGAATAACAAAAGGTAGGAAACTGCAACAAAGTTTGTTAAAATCCCTGCAATGTACACAGATTACCCAGAGGGGAGTGATTTTTCTTTCTACACAAGTCAGATTTTGGGCATCCCCTAGAGCTGAACGATTCTGGATAAAATGAGAATCACAATTTTTTTGCCTAGAATAAAGATCGCGATTCTCAGCGTAACATCATCTGTCACATTATACAAAAAACTGGGCCAACTTTACTGTTTAGTTTATTTTTATTCATTAACCACTTCCTGCCCGGTCAATAGCAAATTGACGTCCGGGAAGTGGTTCTGTCATCCTGACTGGACGTCTATTGACGTCCAGCAGGATAACATGCCAGCGAGTGCCCGCGAGGGCACGCATCGCGGCGATCACAAGTGTGGCGTGTCAGTCTGACACCCCGCATCTCCGATCGTAAAAAGAAGCCTCTGTCAGAGGCTTCTTACCACGTGATCAGCTGTGACCAATCACAGCTGATCATCGCGTGAACCAGGAGGTGCCAGTAAACGGCATTTCACGGTTCGCGCTGACAGGGAGAGCTGATCGGCGGCTCTCCCTGTCAGAGGGGGGGGGGGTCTGTGCTGATAATCAGCACATTGATTATTGGCACAGCTCCCTCAAATGTACCAATCACCTGTGCAAACCAGTGCCCAGCAGTGCCCCAATAATAAACTCTGCAAGTGCCCAGCACAGTGCCAATCCCTGCCCACCACAGTGCCAATCACTGCCCACCACATTGCCAATCACTGCCCACCACAGTGCCAATCACTGCCCACCACATTGCCAATCACTGCCCAGCAGTAACACCTGTCAGTACCTCATCATCAGTGCTGCCCATCAGTGCCACCTTTCAGTGCCACCTGTCAGTGCCAATCAGTGCCGCCTATCAGTGCCGCCTGTCAGTGCCCATCACAGCCGCCTGTCAGTGCCCACCAGTGCCGCCTGTCAGTGACCATCAGTGCCGTCTGTCAGTGACCATCAGTGCCGCCTGTCATTGCCCATCAGTTCCACCTATCAGTGCCCATCAGTGCCCATCAGTGCTGCATATCAGTGCCACCTATTAGTGCCCATCAGTGCTGCATATCAATGCCGCCTATCAGTGCCCATCAATTCTACATATCAGTGCCTCCTCATCAGTGCCCATCAGTGCCACTTTATCAGTGCCAACTCATCAGTGCCCATCAGTGAAGGGGAAAACAAAATTTTATGACAGAAACTAAAAAAAAAAAATATTAAAAAAAAAACTGGTATTTTTTAGTTTGTTTAGCAAAAAATAAAAACCGCAAAGGTGATCAAATACCACCAAAATAAAGCTCTATTTGTGGGAAGAAAATTATAAAAATGTAATTTGGGGACACTGTAGCATGACCGAGCAATTGTCATTCAAAGTGTGACAGCGCTGAAAGCTGAAAATTGTCCTGGGCAGGAAGGGGCGTAAGTGCCCAGTATTAAAGTGGTTAAAGTGTATTTTTCCCCCAAAAAATTGCTTTTGAAAGATCGTTGCGCAAGTACAGTGTGACATAAAATATTGCAACAACCTCCATTTTATTCTTTAGGGTCTCTGTTAAAAAAAAATATATACAGTATCTATAGTTTTGGGGTTCCAAGTAATTTTCTAGCAAAAAATACTGATTTTAACTAAGCAACACATTTCAGAAAAAGGTTTAGTTTTTAACTGGTTAAACTGACCTCATTAACAGACTGAAATTCATTCCTTTGATCTAAAAGAACCAAATGATACAATGTTTTTTTTTATCCCAGCGTTGAGCAATGTTGTGATAAACTTTGCAGGCTGCCTTTTTTTGACAGCTGTGAGCAGAGAACATCTCTGCACTGAATTGTGGAAATGCCGGATTAAAGTGGTTGTAAAGGTTTTTTTTTTTTTTAAAATAACAAACATGTCATATTTACCTGCTCTTTGCAAGGGTTTTGCACAGAGTGGCCCTGGTCCTCCTTTTCTGGGGTCACCAGTGGCTCTCCTGTCTCCTCCTCTTCATCGAGAGCCGCATTCCATGGGGGCACCCGTGCAGACTCGCTCCCGAGTCCTGCTGCTGCGTCCATTGACACTGACAGCAGGATTCGGCCCCGCCCCTCAGCTCTCGTGTCACTGGATTTGATTGACTGCAGCGGGAGCCATTCTACCCAATGAGGATCTGAGACAGCAGCTGGAGCTGCTGTGCTTGTTCTCATCGCTGGAACAATTGTATTCAGGTAAGGAAAAAGGGGGCAGCTGCAGCACAGGTTTTTCACCTTAATGCATAGAATGCATTAGGGTGAAATTCCTTTAAGACTTTACAACTCCTTTAAAGAGGAACTGCAGTCTGCTCATATAATTTGTAATAAAAACATCTTTGCCATTCTGAAGCTTCCCTCCAACCACTTTGCATATTATTTTATATATACTGTGATTCTGTAGTTGCCAAATATGCTGCAGAAATCTCCCTCCACTGAGTCTGGCTGCATCCATTTTAACTGTGGGCAGCTGAAGCTGCTGCCTGTTCACTTCCTGGATTTACACAGAGGCACACCTCCAGCTCTGCAGCTCTAATTGATCTTCTTATGACTCTTCCCCCCTCCCTCCCTGGCAAACTCTCATGAGAGTGAGAGAGAGCTGTGTATGATGTCATAAGCCTAGGCTAATGACCAGACAAGAAACAGGAAGTGGGCTGTATAAGGTATTTACTGAACAAGGGCAGAAGATTTAATAGATGGAAAGATGAAAAAATGACCGAAGGTCCGCTTTAAGATCGTGAGGGGGGGTTGAATCGAGATCGCATTTTTTTTTTAACGATTAATTGTGCAGCTCTAGCATCCCCTGAAACAAAAATGTCATTTTTGGTGGATACTCCCAAAGGGAAATCACATCTAAAAGGATGCAGACCCTGACACTTTCCTCATTAGAGCCCTGCAGGTGCAGCAGCTGATTGATAATTATAAAGTCACTCCTATTCATATTCACATGGACACAGATAAACAAACAGCTATTCCTTCAGAATAAGAAAAGGTAGGAATCTGCAACAAAGTTTGTTAAAATCCCTGAAATGTACATAGATCACCCAGAGGGGAATGTTTTTTTTTTCTTTTTTATCAACAAAAGTCAAGTCACGCTTTAATTTTTAGAAAAAAAACTAAAAAAAAAAATTCGCAAAAACAATAAATAAAAAAAAAAATGCAAAAGCAATAACAGCCTTTTAAGAATCAGGCGCAATATCTGCCGCCTTTCATGACCGATGAATAAATACCAGAAATATCTTTAACCATTTGCTGACCGGCTAACGCCGATATACGTCAGCAGAATGGCACGGCTGCGCAAAGCAACCTACAGGTACGTTGCTTTGAATTTGCCGCCGTGCTGGAATGCGCGCCCGCCCGCCGCGTGCTCCGTGACCGTGCCCGTGGGACCCGCGGACTCGATGTCTGCAGGTGTCCCGCGTAGGGTGACCACGTGTCCCGGATTGCCCAGGACAGTCCCGCATTTTGCAGGTCTGTCCCGGGCACATTCATTCCAGGACAATACAGTGTCCCGGAATGAAACTGACACAGCCCCCCCTGGGCCAATCTGATGCCCCCAAAAAAGGCCACCACATCACCGCTTTACTCACTGACAGTACTTGTCCTGGCCGGGAATGCCTGGAGGAGCACAATCCCCGCCCCCTGCTTGTGATTGGAGAAATCATAAATCCCGCCTTCTTGTGTACAATCACTGTGCTGTGATTCATTACAGCACAAGCTGATTTTTGGGAAGGGAGGGTGTCCCTGAATGGGAGTTTGGAAATGTGGTCACCCTAGTCCCGCGATCGTGTCACGGAGCTGCAGAACGGGGAGATGTTCTGACTAGTGACATGACAGGGATCTACTGCTCCCTGTAATCGGGAGCAGTGATCACTGTCGTGTCACTTGTAGCCCAGCCCCTTCACAGTTAGAATCACTCCCTAGGACACACTTAACCCCTTCATTGCCCCCCTGGTGGTTAACCCCTTCACTGCCAGTGTCATTTACATAGTAACCAGTGCATTTTTATAGCACTGATCGCTGTATAAATGACAATGGTCCCAAAATAGTGTCAAAAGTGTCCGATGTGTCCACCATAATGTCGCAGTCACGATAAAAATCGCTGATCGCCGCCATTACTAGTAAAAAAATAAATAATTATTAATAAAAATACCATAAATCTATCCCCTATTTTGTAGACACTATAACTTTTGCGCAAACCAATCAATAAACGCTTATTGTGATTTTTTTTACCAAAAATATGTAGAATACGTATCGGCCTCAACTGAGGAAAAAAATTTTTTTTATATAATTTTTGGGGGATATTTATTATAGCAAAAAGTAAAAAAAAATGTTTTCAAAATTGTCGCTCTTTTTTTGTTTATAGCGCAAAAAAAAAAAAACGCAGAGGTGATTAAATACCACCAAAAGAAAGCTCTATTTGTGGGGAAAAAAGGACGTCAATTTTGTTTGTTAGCCACGTCGCACGACCGCACAATTGTCAGTTAAAGCGATGCAGTGCCGAATCGCAAAAAGTGCTCTGGTCAGGAAGGGGGTAAATTCTTCCGGGGCCTGAAGTGGTTAAACCAACCGAACACAAGGCTTTCCGGAAATGTGATTTTTTTTTTCTTTAATGTTTCTACATCATCACCATCTCTACAATAAGATTTATCATCCATTTATCTGCAATTGGCTAGAATTTGCCGCGTATGTTGTCCTCCTCGCTGGTTTCCCGAGCTGTCATTTTCTATGTGACCTCACGGCTCTTCATATTAAAGGAGCAGAAATGTTCCAAGGTTGTCAGGACAACCCCCGCCGGGGCAACCCTCACCATCACCCTAACAGCTTTATTTTATTATGTCTGCAAAGTTGCATTTCACCAGAAGATTCCATAGAGCGCGTCTTCATCAGGACCTTTAATGGAAAAAAATAAATAAAATTATATAATAGAAACCATATCGGAGATCCTAAAGTGTTGTGGTTAACCACTATATGTGAAAGCCCAAGTGTTCTACTTAAAGCTGAAATTTAAGCTTCTTTTATGGTTTCTCCTTTCCTCCCTCATCAACACGGTAATGACATTTTGAAATAAAACACTTCCGCTGTCATTACAGACCTTATTTTAGATCCAATGATGTCATCACTGGGTCTTTGTGCTTCTCTATGCAATGCAGGTAGATCATGGCTGGTGGGAGGGGCTTTCAGGGTTCTCCAGATAGCTTCCTGATGACATCACAGCACCCTGCCTGATGCATGCAGTGGGTGGGCCCTTGGGAGGAGTTATGCAAATATCAAAATATCTTGATGGGTTGATGTCAACCTGGAGGAGGGGGCGTTCCTAGGAAGGTTGTATTTGCACACAGACCGCCCTAGGTAACGCCCACATGTTGTGATGGAGTTGATAAAATGACTATGTTATGTCTATGTTATCTCTCTCTTCTAACCACTCAAATATTGTTATTTTATTTTCTTCTTTATTATTTTTTATTGTTTCTTTTCTTTCTTGTTGCGATATGTATATATATATATATATATATATATATATATATGTATGTGTGTTTTAATAATCTTATAACCAGCCAGCAGTAAGTTTCCTTACATAAAAACGAGAATCAGATGTTTCATCCACTCCTCACTCCCTTCACCCCCTCCTTTCTGCCCCTCCCGCCGTGCAAGGCAAATATGGTGCTGAGCTGTGGAATGTGAAGCCTCATGGCAAAACAGATGTCGACAGGAAAAGGACCATATACAGATGAACCAATGATATACACACATATGTGATGACATTTGCTTATGTCACTTTGTTTATATAAGGGGCTGTGACCTGAATAAACCCCTGTTGATGAGAAAGAGCTCATACTGACTGGTGTGTCTCAGTGTGATCCTTTTTGCATGCCTGCGTTCACATCACTTTGAATTTGGGTCAGAGGCAGAATAGAACATACATCCTGGAATTGGACCAGGGATAAATCTATTACAATGTGATGCTGAGCCTCCATGATTGGAAGAACTGAAATCCAATGAATGAAAGGGGTGGACCAGCTTGGGGAGGAAAAGAAGAAATGCAAGCAATGAGGCGGGCTCATTTCTTGCATTTCTTCCTTTCCTCCCCAAGCTGGTCCACCCCTTTCATTCATTGGATTTCAGATATCTGATTTGCTGCAGCTTCTAATGCACATTGTGAGAAGCTCACAGTGTGCAGAGAAATCGAGGGAATTCATTACAGGAGAGGAGCCGCTACAACTGTGGAAGAATCAATAGGTGGCTGGAGATCAGATTTAATGTTTATTTATAGCTTATAACTTTATTTATAGTTTTGTTTTTGTTTTTTTTGGATGGAGTGTGGAAGTGTTGGAACCCCATCAGGTTTTTTATTGCTGCCTTTGTCCCCCATCAGGGAGAAGAGTTGAGTCGAACACCCGCCGGTTCTGTTCGCACCAAAACTCCTGAACATGTAAAAAGTTCGGACCCGAGCCGAGAACTCTATTAAAGTCTATAGGACCCAAGCTTGAAAAATCAAAAGTCCCTATTAGACATGTGCAGAATGAAAACATTTGTTTTGTTTCGATTCGTTATTTACATAAATTAGTTTTGTTCGTTTTCGGAATTAGTTTTGTTTATTCAAATTCAAATCAAATTACATTTTTTCAATTCCATTCGAATTCAAATTAAATTCCATTCAAATTGCATTCCGTTCTAAATCAAATTTATTCAGAATTTTGGAAGATGGTTATATTCTTTCTATTTCATTGTATTCTATATTCTCATAGCCATATGTGGCCCTATTGTTTACAATGTTTTTTATCCTCTGGTATATATGTGTAATTTCTATATATACATATATTTTACATATTAATATATTGTTTAATCAAACTTGCACCATTCGGTCTTTGGATCATCAGCGGGATGTTTACTACATCATATTGGGGAATTGGTTCTTTGAGATTGAGTCTGGGAGACATATTTCTGAGTTCCATATCCTAATACGTGGTGATCTGCCCTCTGAACACGACGTATGGCCCGCAAGCACACAGTGAGAATACAATACATGGAATTAGCCGCCACGCTTTATTGCGTTCTGACTACATATCCCACTGTGCTTTGCGCACGGTCACGCCGTCTATGAGGGATCCAATCTAATGTATGCCGATGACACGTAGACGTTGTAAGTCACGTCGATGGCGTAACACGCTTCTTTGCTTTGTCCTGATTGGCCCAGTGTATGCCGATGACACGTGGACGGTGTTAGTCACGTCGATGGCGTAGTATGCCTCTCCGTTTTATCCTGATTGGCCCAGAAGCGCACATGACGGAGGTCATGTGCCGCAGAACCAGCCATGTGACTCACCAATCCCGGAAGTGAAACATTGGGACATACGGGCATGCAATTAAGGTACAAATCTCTTCCTATATATAGCGTGGGGGGCATCAGGACGGCGTGTACCCCAGTTGATGTCTTATCAGACGAAACGCGTCGGGTTCTACATGCCAGTCCTTATTGCCCATCTCACGCATCCTTGATATTTGAAGCTTACCACTTCTGAAGTTCATCTTTGGGTTTGTTTGTAATTTTTGAGTGGATTGCCTTCTTTTTTGAAATTTTGGGATTGAACTGCTTGTTTGCTGCTGTTTTTTACTGGAATTTTATGGTTGCTTTTAAATAAATTCCCATTTTGGATTTACACTATGTGGAAGTGCTCTTTCCTGTTTTTTTGGTGACACCATCCATATGGAGGGCTTCGGGTCTATATGCTGATTACCTACACCTGGAGCGAGTCACATTTGGAAACGTTGAAAGGCGCCACCAACAGGAGAGGACAACTTTGGTTTCTATTTGCTGGTCCCTGACGTGGACATAAGCCTGATAGATCCACCGCTATATGGTGAGCTGGATCTACAACATTTGGTAAGAGTATTTATTTCTTACTTATTGTCCCTGACCCAATGGTGAAGGCACTCCCGGGTGTTACATCATATTGGCATACAAACCATCCACTTCAAGGAACCATTTGAAACAGGACTTGCATATCCACAGATGACTACTTTTGGATATTGTTTTCCTACCTGTACTCAGACATTTAAAATTTTGTTTGCACTGAACTTTGTGGATATTTACATATGTCACACAGTTCTGTTCCTTATAGGTGATTTACGTTTACGGTTTTGTATATGATTTAGGCACCAATTATAGGTGTTATAGATTCCTTATGATTGTTTATAAGTGTTCACTGTAAAGAGTCACTATATCTTTTACTCTGATCCATTTCTAGGGGTATCAGTAGTTCTCTTAGATCACGGTGATATATCACCGCACCACTGTTTGAATATCATACATTTTTATTTCAAGTATACACGTCACACGTGTTTGTTACAACGTTTATCATTTGGTCTTCAATAGGCCATTCGGTTCTCTATTGAGTCCCAATACACATTTGAATTCACTTTTGAATTTCACATAGCGCCACATTTATATATTCATATAATTTTTACCTTTTCTGTCAGATTGTTATGTTGGCTGCTAACATATAAGTTCTTTGCGAGGTTGGCGCAATATTTTTGCCCTTTTCATTGTATTCTATTGTTTTTTTCTATTTTTTATTTTCCATTCTGTTCTTTTTTTCTATTATATTCAAATTCGAATTTTGTAAAATTGTACTGCGGCAGGTTGGCATGGCTGCGCGAACGGCCATCGTACGTCGGCTGCTTAAAGGGCTATTGGAGGCGTGCGTGAGCCCCCGGTGCAACGCTAGAGTAGATATGCATGACCGGCGATATCCGTCGGCCACCCGCAATCGCTCCAGAGAGAGCCAGAACGGGGATCTGTCAATGTAAACAGACAAATCACCATTCTGACAGGGGAGGAGAGACAGATCTGCTGTTCCTAGTGATCAGGAACAGCGATCTCTCTCCTCCTCCAGGCAGTCCCATCCCCCCACAGTTAGAAGCACTCCTAGGCAGTGGCGTACTAAGTGGGGGGTGGGCCACCCTCCCCCGCGACTGAAAGTAGACAGCGTCGCTGGTTTAGGCCGCGGCACCGCACGGTGACAGATCACACATGGAGAGCCCGAGGTAGTGGCTTTGCAGAGGGGGGGGTGTGAGCCGCACCCAAGCCAGTCGGCACACCTGGTACCGGTGCAACGATTCCCTTCTCTCCATGGTCGCGGCTCTGATCAGTCTCGGCAGCGGCTGTCACAGCCGAGCAAAGTGAAGCCGCCTCCCCCTCCTCCTGCATGCACAGCACTCTGTAGACATAAAGGAGGAGAGGAAGGCGGCTTCACTCAGCTGGGCTGTGACAGCCGCTGCCAAGACTGATCAGAGCCGCGACCACGGAGAGAAGGGGATCGTTGCACCGGTCCCGGGTGTGCCGACTGGCTCGGGTGCGGCTCGCACCCCCCCTCTGCAAAGCCACTACCTCGGGCTCTCCATGTGTGTTCTGAGGTACATTATGGGTCTGAAGGGAAGGGGTCTGCACTGTAGGGGGGTCTGTATTGTTAGGGGGGGTCTGTGCACTGTAGAGGGGTTCTGCATTGCAGGGGGGTCTGTACTGTAGGGGGGTCTGCACTGTAGGGGGGTCTGTAGGTGGGTTTGCACTGTAGGGAGGGGGTCTGCACTGTAGGGAGGGGTCTGCACTGTAGGGGGGGTCTGTGTAACATGCAGGGGGTCCAGAACTGTTAGGGGGGGGTGTCTGTGTAACATACAAGCATCCAGAGCTGTGGGGGGCTGCATAATGTAAAGGGGTCCAGAGGTGCAGGGTGCTGTCTAATGTAAAGGGGTCCAGAGGTGCAGGGTGCTGTGTAATGTAAAGGGGTCTAGAAGTGCAGGGTGCAGTGTAATGTAAAGGGGTCTAGAGGTACAAGGGCTGTGTAATGTAAAGGGGTCCAGAGGTGCAGGGTGCAGTGTAATGTAAAGGGGTCCAGAGGTGCAGGGTGCTGTGTAATGTAAAGGGGTCTAGAAGTGCAGGGTGCAGTGTAATGTAAAGGGGTCCAGAGGTGCAGGGTGCTGTGTAATGTAAAGAGGTCCAGAGGTGCAGGGTGCTGTGTAATGTAAAGGGGTCCAGAGGTGCAGTTGTGGAGAGGGGGGTACACAGTAGTGACAAAAAGATATTGAAGGATGCAGAGGTATGCAGGGGGCACAGTGGGGTGTTTTTACATTTTAAGGTGGGGGGTGTCAGTTATAGGGTCCGCCCCGGGTGCCAAATGCTCTAGGTATGCCCCTGCTCCTAGGGAATGCATTTAACCCCTTGATCGTCCACTAGTGTTAACCCCTTCCCTGCCAGTGACATATACACAGTTATCAGTGCATTTTTATAGCACTGATCGCTGTATAAATGTCAATGGTCCCAAAAAAGTGTCAAAAGTGTCCGATCTGTCCGCCACAATGTCACAGTCACACTAAAAAAAGGTGATCATTGCCATTATTAGTAAAAAAATAATGATATTAAAAATGCAATAAAAATATCCCCTATTTTGTAGACGATATAACTTTTGCGCAAAAATATGTAGTAGAATACATATCGGCCTAAACTGATGAGGAAATTCGTTTTTTTTTTTAAATATTGGGACATTTATTATCGCAAAAAATAAAAAATATTGTTTTTTTTTTTAAATTGTCGCTCTTTTTTTGTTTATAGCGGAAAAAATAAAAATAATCGCGTAAAAAATTGCGTCAAAGTCGCAGTAAAAATAACGCCAAAATCGCGCAACTTTAAAGTTGCATAAGTGTGAAAGGGGCCAAGTTAGGTCCCTTTAACACTACCGCAATTTTGATGCGATTTCAGGGAATGACTGTGTAATCTTGAGGTCTATGGACCTCAACTTGCATCAAAGTCAAGCCAAAGTAGTACAGGGACCACTTTGAAGTTGGTGCAACTTGAAGTCCCACAGATATGAATGGTACTCATTGGAAATCATGGGGTACGACTTGTCATGTGACTTTGCAGTCCCAATTCGTAGGACAAGTCGCACAAGTGTGAAAGAGGCCTTAGAGAGATAACAAACTCAAGAGCAGAGCTAACCTAGAGCCAGTGCTAAGAGGAGGGGGGCCAACACAGGGAGGGAGATTACTAAGGGACGACTGTCTCTTTCTCAAGCCTCGTACACACGACCGGTTTTCCCGGCAGGAAAACTGCCAGGAGAGCTTTTGGCCGGGAATCCCGACCGTGTGTATGCCTGTCGGGAAAACTGCTCTGGAAAAATAGAGAACCTGCTCTCTATTTTCCCGTCCGGATTCCAGGCAGAGTGTTTCCTGCCGAGAAAACCGGTTGTCTGTATGCTTACCTGAAGGGCAAATAAACCGCGCATGCTCGATAACACTTCGACGCATGCGCGGTAGCATACAACGTTATTTAGCCAGCTCATCGTAGTCTTTGACGTCACCGCGTTCTTGCCATTCAAAAGAACGGCGTTTTTTTTTGTGTGGCCGTGTGTATACACGGCTTTTCAAAGCAAGCTTGCCAGGAATCCCGTCAGGAAAACCGACGGTTTTCAAACAGACGGGATTCCCGGGCGTGTGTACAGGGCTTTAGAAGATAAAAGCTGGCAGCAGAGAGAGGGGAGGAGAGCAGCTTTCATCTGCTGGAGAAAAAGAGACACAATTGTCATCTGTCACTAAACCCCCTCCCTGTGTGCTCGGGCCCTGTACAAGAGGACTGGTGGTTCTCCACTATCAGTGGCCCTGGGTGGCAGTCATGTTGGAACAGGAAGGTGCCATTCCCAAACTGTTCCCACAAAGTTGGGAGCATGAAATTGTCCAAAATGTCTTGGTATGCTGACACCTTAAGAGTTTTCTTCACTGGAACTAAGGGGCCAAGCCCAACCCCTGAAAAACAACCCCACACCATAATCCCCCCTCCACCAAATGATTTAGACCAATGCCAATTTGTGTTGGTCTATCACATAAAATCCCAATAAAATACATTTACGTTTTTGGTTGTAAGATGATAAAATTTGGAAAATTTCAAGGGGTATGAATACTTTTTCAAGGCACTATATTTCTAGTATATTTTGTAGACTATTCTAAACATACATATTTTTATTCTTTTATTTATTTTTTATATTTATATTATGTCATAGAAAATTCTCACACTGATTTTAGCCTATCCTGGGGTCCAATGCTTCACTAGTATTTTTCTTTTTCCATGGGTACAGTGAAAGAGAGAGTGTAGCAACCCACGGAAAGAAGCACGTTATTTGTAGGATTACTAGGTGTGACCACCATATATAAAGACTGGGAAGCTTCAATAAATTACATTTTATGGGGGGCTTAGATATACACTAAAAAAGTTTGGCCTATCGATGCATTTTAAAGTGCTCTTTTCAGGACTCTTAACAATTTTTTTCCAGACAAGGCACCATCTGGTGCTGATCTGTGCATTTCCTTTGTCAAGAAGGTTCCTGCGATGTATCCTATGGCCTCAGCTGTGAACAAATTCAAACTTTTCCAAAGTCTCAACTCTAGAACTCTAGAAAGAGGGACTTTATGGTCAAGCAAAATGCAGTGTGTGCAGTTGATAACATTTTCCCGAAACACAATCCAGAGTCTCACAGACACACATAAACCTCGGGACATAGGATTGTACAACTAGCAACCATTGAGGCAATAAACACCTTGGTAAGGGTTGCAAATTTGTAAAAAAAAATGGTATGCAAATTATGTATCGGTGACTATTTTCTCATAATGTGCCACATCCTGGTAATCTAGACAGAAAATTAAATCCCTTTGGGTGGACCTTTTAGGCACTTGATTTGTAACAAAGAAAGTAGTAAAAAATAGTATTTATTGAACAAATATTAAAAACATGGAATGTACAATTCTATCTACAAAATATACACCATCAAAAATGTTGTGACCCTCCATCATCCGACACGTTTCAGAGCATGAATAGCTGCTTCTTCAGGGGTGTAACTTTAGAATTTGATCACATATCTATAATATAAATGCAAAAGATCAACTATCAACTTTGTCGGGAACAAGAATATCCCACTAACCATCTTTGTCCATAGGAGGAATCTTGCCCCAGGGATTGTGGTCAGTGGGAAGAAACAAAAACTACACTTGCAGTGCCCCCTCACCCCACAGGGCTGCTGTAAATACTTGTTAACTCTTTGGGATTGGGAATAAGGTGTAAAACTTCTCTCTGACAGGGTTTGGTGCTCTCCTCCACTCTAGTTTGTAAATGGTCCAGTGGCATCCTAATGTAGAATGCATGAGTATTGACCCTACATTGTACTTGATGCTGTCATTGTGCAATTGTGGAGTGGAGCACCTTATAGAGGAGGCTGTGGGGAACTGGTCTACCAGAATGAAGAATAAGGTAAGTATCACACCTTGGTCCTCATCTCCTAGTTAATAAGCATTTAACCCCAGTGCAGGGGGGATGGGCACTGGAAGGGTCGTTTTTTTTTAGAGACTAATAGGGGGCAGTTTGTGGCACAAGAACAGACCCAGCATATTCAGAGCTTCCATAACCTTCATATAGTTTTAGGACAAGGTCCTGCAGCACCCAAGATAAAAGGCCAAAGCATGCCCAAGGCAAAAAGGCCAAAGAGCACCTGAGGTGAAAAGGCCAAAGTGCTCCCAAGGCGAAAAGGCCAAAGTGCTCCCAAAGCGAAAAGGCCAAAGTGCACACAAGGCGAAAAGGCCAAAGTGCACCCAAGGCAAAAAGACCAAAGTGCACCCAAGGTGAAAAGGCCAAAGTACAGTACACCCAAGGCAAAAAGGTCAAAGTGTACCCAAGGCGAAAAGGCCAAAGTACACCCAAGGTGAAAAGGCCAAAGTACACCCAAGGCAAAAAAAGTCCAGCATGCATCCAAGGAGAAAAAAGGCCAAAGCACACCTGAGGTGAAAAGCCCAAAGTACACCCAAGGCAAAAGGGCCAAACGGCACGCAAGGCGAAAAGGCCAAACGGCACGCAAGGCGAAAGGTCCAAAGTGCACCCAAGGCGAAAAGTCCAAAGTACACCTAAGGCAAAAGAACCAAAGTGCACCTAAGGTGAAAAGGCCAAAGTGCACCCAAGGTGAAAAGGCCATAGTACAGTACACCCAAGGCAAAAAGGCCAAAGTGCACCCAAGGCGAAAATTCCAATGTGCACCCAAGGCAAAAAGACCAAAGTGCACCCAAGGCAAAAAGGCCAAAGTACACCCAAGGCGAAAAGGCCAAAGTACACCCAAGGCAAAAAAAGTCCAGCGTGCATCCAAGGAGAAAAAAGGCCAAAGTACACCTGAGGTGAAAAGCCCAAAGTACACCCAAGGCAAAAGGGCAAAAGTGCACCCAAGGCGAAAAGGCCAAACGGCACCCAAGGCGAAAGGGCCAAAGTGCACCCAAGGTGAAAAGGCCATAGTACAGTACACCCAAGGCAAAAAGGCCAAAGTGCACCCAAGGCGAAAATTCCAAAGTGCACCCAAGGCAAAAAGACCAAAGTACACCCAAGGCAAAAAGGCAAAAGTGCACCCAAGGCGAAAAGGCCAAACGGCACCCAAGGCGAAAGGGCCAAAGTGCACCCAAGGCGAAAGGGCCAAAGTGCACCCAAGGCGAAAGGGCCAAAGTGCACCCAAGGCGAAAAGGCCAAAGTACACCCAAGGCAAAAAGACCAAAGTACACCTGAGGTGAAGAGTCCAAAGTACATCCAAGGTAAAAAAGGCCAAAGTGCACCCAAGATAAAAAGGCCAAAGTGCACCCAAGATAAAAAGGCCAAAATGCACCCAAGATAAAAAGGCCAAAATGCACCCAAGATAAAAAGGCCAAAATGCTCCCCATCC